>JAQFVV010012393.1:18951794-19664294 GCA_028023455.1 Epiperipatus broadwayi | reverse complement strand
TTAAATTCAAGCATTATGAAATACTAATTTAAATACTAATTAGGACATATCATTAAAAAAAAAAACAAATTATTAAGCAAAATGTAATATAAATAATAAAAAGAAATTACCAATGATCTCAACCATCATTAAGATCATTCATGGTGATTCACTTCTTGGATCATACATTCAAAAAAAAAAATTACGATTGTAATTTGCCTTGTTCAGAAAATTATTTTCTGAATGCCCATTTTTATTATTTAACATTCTAATAATAATAAAATTAATCTATTTTAAGATTAAATTAAAAATATAATAACAAAAGATTAGTTTAAATCTTTTAAAAAAGTAATATAATGTTAGACCTAATAAAAAAAGAGATAAAGTTTTAAAGTTCCAAAAAGATTTTTTTCTCCTCCTGCTCATAAATTGAATGAATGTCAGGAGTTTTCTTGTCAGGAATCATTCCATTGCCTATTTATTGTTGGAAAGCTTTGTGCACAAATCATGCTCTTCTATCAGTGTCATTAAAAAAATCTAGAATAATATAAAATCCACTTAAAGCTATGAAGGACATTAACTATCCTGTAAGATAAAATGTTTATTTCAATATTTTCTGACAAATTTATCCAGGTACTTAATATCTTCATAGAATAATAATTCAAAATCCGTTTTATATGAAATATTATTTATATATGTTTTGGCCATTGTATATAGCAGATATATTGCAGTAAATATAATACAAGTAATATTTGCATTTTCCATCAGATAGAAATATTAATACAAACATTGTATAATATGTTATTTGTTTGATACATTTATCAGCAGACATGTAGTTTATGAATTAAAATATTTTATTTAAAAGGTTTTTCAATTTTTATCATTTAAAAAAAGTGTATCTTTTCACTAAATATTTTTCTTTTCCAGGTAAAAAGACAGCTATATCATTCAAAGCATTTATTATCTGATATAATTTCAATCTTTTAAAAAGACTTATCAGAGTTCATTATTTTTAGATAAAATCATTTTTAAAGTATATAATTTATTTATTGATTTGATTAATAGAAAATTCTTTTAAAAGCATAAAAACATTCAAAAGTCATCTTCTCTAATTTGTCTTTAAATATATCATTCTTAAATGTAACCCCATTTAAATTAAGTAAAATTAAATGTAAATTATTACTATCAATTATATAATAAAATATACATTCTTTTCTTTCTTTTAAATTTAATACTATGGTAATTATTTTTAATAAATATCTAATTCCTCTTAATAACTTTAACAAATTAGCTTCATTGTAATATGATGAAGTTATTTCAAATAAATGTTCACTCATTCCAGACATACTAATTATAATAATTCCAAAGTCCTTACATATATCTTCTCTGGTCTTGTTGAAGTATATTCCTTGACCTTTAGTATTTATAATCCCAATATTTAAATAACTATTATCATGTTTCATAGAATTATTGAGGTCCTAAGCTAAGTTCAAGTAAGAATAGACTGACAGAGAAATTTGATGTTTAGTGAATCATTATTTAAATAGTTATTAAAATTATATTTTTTCAAAACACTTTTAACTAAAATAATAATAATAATAAATAAATTACTACTGTCACAATATAAAAAAATATAGTTATAAACTTCAAACTAAATCTGTCTTAATCCAAATCTGTAAAAAACTATCACTGAAATCACTGTCTAGACTGGCTTCAACCTCTCTTTTTATATTGGTCTTAATTGAATGATTTCATTGGTCAATATTGCTTGTAAACATCTATGAGCCAAAAATATTTAATATCAAATTATTTAATACCTTAAATATTAAATATTTTTCTGTAAAAAATTAAATATCCTTATTAAAACATTTTTTTAAATATTTAAATAACCTAAAATTTATTTAAAAAATAAAATACACCTAAATAAAATAATAATTTTGAATTATTACTTTTCTAATATTATCTCTAGACTTAATATTTGTTACACTTTATTATGTTTTCTTTCCTAACTTTATGTAAGCCGACATATTCACATAATCACCTCTAATCATGTGATACTTTCAGCACACTTTAAACTAATATTAAATTAACTTATCATTTAAACAATGTTTTAAACAAAATAATTTATTTGAACCTACAATGTAAAATATTTACTGCTATAATTAAGCTATTCTCTTTCTGTAGTATAATTTAAACATAATAAATAACATTATCTTTTAAACAACTTATTGTATCATCTTATTATTTAATTAATCTCCAAATGAGTTCAAACTATCTAATATATCTTTATAAGCTTTTATGCTAAAATAACCTAAATTTAATTTTTTAAAATATAAGTACTTTCCCAACCATATCTAAACTATCTATACCAATTATAAAGGGTACAATATATATTCATATTATTATTTCCAGGAATCTCTGTATAGTAAAAATATAATAGCTAAATAGCTGATATTTCAGTACAATAAATACTTTCCTCAGAGCTTCTTTCTCAAATCATAAGAATATGTGTGGTGAGATTTTAAATCATTATTTTTTATTTTGCTATTTTCTCTTAATTCTTAAATTGTATTGACTGTGAAATTGTAAAAAAAATATTTTATTATATATATATTATAATTCTAGTGAGAGATATATGTTATAAAATACCTACATATATCTGTGTTACATGTTTCATAATTTAAAAAAAAAATATGATCAAATTAATTTGAAAGAATAGTTAAAGACAATTATTTAAGCTGTTTTAAAATGTAGTTTTACAAAAATAAAAAAGATAGTGTTATATTTTGTTTAAAAAAGAATAAAGCTATTTAATAAAAGCAAGTGAGGGAAAGAATTAGAAAAACTTTCTCCTTTTTAAAGAAAACGACTTTTTGTAAATTAAGAAAGTACAATATATAAAATAAGTAAATATAAAAAAACAGAATAAATTTTAGTTTGTAAAAGAAAAACATTCAAAGAAGTATTTATTTTAAAAGATTACTGATTGAATTAATTAAAAGAAAAATGGGTAAACTATTTTAAAAGTATTAGAAGCTTAATCTAAGAAAAAAATTAGATACCCTGCAATGTAAAAATCAGTTAGATTAAGGAAAATGTAAAAAATCAATTAGATTAAAGAAATTTTAAAATAAATTAAAAATAGATTTAAGTTATGATCAAAATTTAAAAAACTATGATAAGGAATGAAAACACAAGAAAGAAAAAGGATATAATGTCACAGTGGATTATTTTTATTCAGTCTGGTCTTCAATCTGTAACTGAGTTCAATCTTCAATCTGTTAGATTATTCCCCTCTTGAGTCTGTGAGTCTGGTCTGCATTTTGTGATTGATTCATTATGGTATTCATTGCTCCAGAGATTCAGAAATCTAAAGACAAATAGAACCATTGTTACTGCTGTGCAAAATATTATTGCAGAAGTCACAGATCTAGGAACTTGTTTGTGGTGCTAGACCAATTTGAAGTGTTAGACTGGGCTTCAGACCCCAAATTTCTCCAAGAATTGGCTGTCCCATAAAACCCTTGCTGAAATCTGATGCCAAAATGTAAAATAGATGCTGCCACAACCCCCCCCCCTTTCATTGCCAAGGCAAAGGAATAGAAAACAAGACCTGAAATCATTGATAAAGACCAAAAAGCCAAATAGTTGGAAATTGACAATCATGATAATGTAGGTAAAGATATTTTGATATTTGTCTATAGACACTTTATATTTATTTTAAATGAGCTTTAATTAACAAAGGACTATTATAAAATTTAACCTAAAACTAACCATTTATAATAAAAAAGAATTTGATTATGCAATTAATACAGTGAAGAATAAGAAGACAGTTGATATAGATGACATTACAATTGAACATTTAAAATTTGATAACAGGATATTAAGAAAAATATATAATAGTATAAGATTTTTTGTCTTCAAAACTATTGCATTAGCAAAAAAAAAATAATGGGCATGTTTGATTGCATGAATTATAGATTAATAACTCTATTATCTTATGACTTGAAGATTTTACTCATAATAATCAATATTAGAATTAAAAAAAGGATAGTTGAAAATTTGAAGACAAATACGGTTTAGGATCTGGCTAATGAACTAGAAAAGCAATAATGACTTAATAATGATTTTTCCAAGAAAATTTAAAAAGAAATAGGAAGTCTTATGTTGGTTTATTGATATGGAGAAGGTTTTTAACAGAGTGAATTTAAAGTTGTTATAGAAAATGATGAAAAATATAGTTAACTGTTGATTAGAAAGATAGACGGTTAATTTTGAATTTATATAAGTGTCAAAATTACACAATTTCACTTAATTTACTTCCTGATTTATTAAAAAAAGAATATGTTATTTTTTATACACAAATAATATGTTCAAACTAGCTGTATATCAGTTTACAAAATAAAAGAAATTATATAAGAACATTTTTATTGAAATGCATGCAAATCATAAGAGTAGTTATAATAAATATAAAGTACTTAATGGAATTTTTAATTAATATTTCAGAATTACAGGAATTAATGTTAAGAAAGGAAACCTGAATTAAATTTTTCAATAGCATCTATCTGTCCACATTAAAAGTCCTAATATTTCAGTGAGTAATTTAAAAAGACATTGATTGAATAAATAATGAGTCCATAAGCTGTAGTGTTACTTTTTATCATGAAGGTAAGTTTAATAATCTTGTATATCAATAAGTTTACGTTATTACAAAAATAATAAAAAAAAGATTAATGAGAAATATTTTTAAAGACATTTTACTTGATTATATATTTTTCAAAAGGAATGATAGTGTTTGCAAAAGTTACATTTTACAATGCATATGTATGTATATAAAATTTTAATTCATCATCATAAATTAATAATTATACCAAATAATAAAAATCATATATAAAATGTAATATAAATATATATTAATTGAACATAAAAAGTCTTTTCAGAACAAATTTAGCACCCTCTTCAAATATTAATAATCTATTTTAATGTTAATCAGTTATTGCTATATAATACCATCTACTGATCCATAATGAAAGTAAAATAACAACAATAATCAAATAAAACATTATTAAAATAAAATATAACTTTCATATATAGATTTTCAATATAATTTCAAAAACTGGTTATATAATATAACAATATATGCAACTTTACATATATTGTCTTATACAATTTTCCATTCATTTCCAATTATGTAAGACAATATATATATATAACAATATATATGTAATATAAATGAAATGTCCGTTAATTAAAACAAAATTGTAATTACAATAAAAATAATAATAATAACGGTAAAAAAAAAAAAAACTATTATAAACAATTCATAAATTCGCAGAAGTACTTTCAGTTAATTTTTTTTTTTTTTAATTTTAATGGCAGTTGAGGCAGGTTCAAGAAATTAACCGAAAGTACTTCTGCGAATTTATGAATTGTTTATAATAGTTTTTTTTTTTTACCGTTATTATTATTATTTTTATTGTAATTATATATATATGTGTGTGTACTATTTGTTTTATATATTGTCATGTTATATAGTCAATTATTAAAAATCTAATTGGATCTCTATATAAAGATTTTATTCTATTTTACTGTTTTATTGTTGTTATTTTACTTCATTATGGCACACTAGTTGGTGTTATATATGCAATAAATGGTTAACATTAAAATAGATTATTAACATTTGAAAACAACACTAAACAATATGTTGAAAAAAGCTTTCTATGTATTAATATATATTTATATTTATATGATATATATAAAAGAACAGCATATTGGAGTTCATTAGTTTCATTTTTGATGATAAATTAATAATTCATTTATATGTGCAAACATATTTATTCCTATAAAGGAATAAAATAATTTCTCTCAAATTATAAGGATTATTGATACTAATGTTATTATTTAAAGTATACATTTTATTGTAAACTCTATTCCTTGTTATCACAACCCATGGAATTATTGTCAACACTTTTATATTTTATTATTTTTTTTATCCTCTATTATAAGAATTTGCACTTAAAATGGATTTAAGACTGATAACTCAATTTAATGTGTATCTCTACCACAAAAGTGCTTTCTAAATATTCATGAGTTAAATTTCACAACTATAAATCCAAACAGTATCTCACTCATAATTTTGATTGATATTTCTTTTAATTAAGTACAAAAAGAATAGACTTTTAACTGGATATAGTCAAATATTATAATCTTTTAATACAATGATTATTATTTATGTATTAAAAAAGTTAGTCATTTATAATAAAATATGTTGATTTTACTTCTTATTTAAAGACAATATGCATTTGATATGGAAAATTTCATTATAAACTCATAAACAGCACCCTTAAGTGGCATTTTTTTGTACTATTTATTACATTGAAAATCAGTGTTTGTTAAATTTTTATTACCTATTAACTTTATGAACTTATATATTTTGATATTATGAATGAATTGTTCTTTATTCATTTAGTTTGGTCTTAGGTGTAATTTGAAAATATCAATCTTGAAAAATATTATTTCATCTACTGTGGATGGATACCCTAAATTTCTCATTTTGTAGAAACTGTGTCATAATTAATTGCTAATAGTGAAGACAAAATACCATATCAATTATAAATAACAATTGATTTATATTAATTTGGTTTGCTGAATAGGGAGGTGATGAAATTACCTGATGGAAGAAGTAAGAACTTGCATAAATAATTAACTGTTGAAACTAGATCTGGTTAAATCATTTCAGCATTGGTAAAATATTAATGTTAAGACAAAAAATTAAACAATCAAATTTACAATTAGAAAGCATGGAAGCATTTAAAAAAATGCATACATCCATATAAACAAACAAATGTTATTTGTATTAAAAGATATAAAGAAAGTTAATACATAATAAAAAGAAAATGATGATAATGGATGTTTAGTAATGGAATGGAGTTCCTAATTGCTCTTATTACCATAAAGTTCAATAAAATTGTTTTGATTATTACAATTATTATTTAATTTATAATTACAAGATATATTTAAAATGATGATTAATAAAAAATATGTATAGCTCATAAGTGCAATGAACAATTTCTTTCCACACCATTTTGTAGACATATTTGAATAAATATTCCTGGTCATGTGAACAACAATAATGGAATTCTATTTGATTTCCTATAATGATGAAGTCTTTCATTTTACATTCTCACATGCATAATTATAATTACCATCCAAATGACACATAGATTTTCACAATTTTTTATTTAAAAAAAAAGAGAAATAAATTGCTATATGACTAGTAATAAAAATATAACTTCTGGTAGTAAGTATGATCACATTTTTTTTTTAGAGTGGAGCAATGGAGCATGTTTTTTAGATTGCTTTTGACAACATACATGAGTAATTAATTTCTAGAAACACCGGCTTAATGGTGTTTTTTTTCTTGGAACAGATTAACTGAATTTGTTTTCTCAATAAGGTATTTCTATTTGATCACTTAATATTTTCACAAATGTATTAATATTCTGTAATGTAAAGTAAGTTCTAGGTCTCAACATATAGACTGACATAACATATTTTTTTAAAACATTTTTCTTTAAAAATATTTGCAAATTTTTGTTAATATTGACGTTCACTTTTTACCACCAAATATTAATTTTATGATTAAATTCTAATTTATCAATGAAATGCATAATTTTTTTTAGACTTTTATTGTTAAAGGGAAGTTGCCTTGACAATAGTTTGAAATTGTTGATTGTTATTGATATTGATATTGTCTAAGTGTTGACTGTTTTTTAAAATATATTGAATATAAATACTTATCTTTTATCTTACTATATATGCTTTAATTATATAAAGAAAAATATCTGCAAGAAGTAAATAGACATTTTTAATTGAACCAACACTCTTCAGTGGGCCTATGTTACATCCTTCACGTGATTCCTTATCTTTCTTCAGTATTTATAAATAAAGTAACATGTAATCAACATGTGCCAAATTGTCTGCACTCACACCCGTATAAAATATCCGGTTTAGATATTTCGTGATTACTACTAAGTATAATAATGATAAAAATACTTATCTAAAGAGTATTTTAATATAGGTATGAGTCTATAAATTGTGTCAGTTGTAGATTAAATTCTAATATATATATAAATTAATGCGTTCATTTTTATTTACACATTCTTGTTATAAAACAAAGCTATGAAATAACTCAAAATAATCAAATTCGAATTATTCAACAGCCTCTCCAAAAGTATTTTTTAATAAAAAAACAAAAACAACCATATGTACCATACTTACTATTTACCTAATAAAAACATTTTCAATATTGTTTTTCATTGTTGTTTTTCTCTCTAGGTAATAAAGCTCATGTATTAACAAATATTGGTTGATTAGATTGACTGATTATTTGAAAAAATAAATTATGTCTGATTAGAATGTGAAAAAGAAGTTTTATCCGCCCTGAAATAGAATTGGGAAGTATTTTTATATTATAAATAAATGATTATGCCGAAAATATTTTTTTACAAAAATTGCATTATTTTTGTTAGCATTATCATTAGCATTAATTATTGCGATTATTGATAAATTATTATTCATCAAAAAATTAATAATGAGTTTTCCATGTGACTTCATTATTAACACCAGTTAGACTGTAACTTTTTAAAAAAAAAAAAAAAATATTGATTTATCAAAATGTAAAAATCATTTTGTCATCTGAAAGTAATCCGGTCATAATTTTTAGTCATAGATCAAGAGGTTACTTGAACTACTGTACATATTATTCATGAATAAATGGCGATATATTTTATGTTGCACTTTTTTAAACACTATGAAATGTAATACAATAAATCTTTTTTTATCATAGAAAGTGACAGTTTTTGAAAAAAATATCCATTAAAATACTCTGTTTTATTAAAGGTGTGTATATATAGAACTGTTACATGATTAAAACATAATTTCAATAACTTAAAGATTGATCCGGACACCAAGACTGATTACGGATAACTAAAATTTTTATATTGATTTTTTAAATAGTGAGACTGGAATAATATAAACTATTTTTTTTAGAATCTTGTGAAAATTCTGAGTAATTGTGGCGGGTATACTGATATATTTAATTTTGTTACTTTTCCGTTTGATTTAGAAAGAAAAAAAGGGATACATTTATTATAAGACTATACAGTATTTTCTGATTTTTGGGGACAATATAATCGTTTCCAACCATATTATTAAAATTATTTTTATCGTAAATAAATAGCAAATAACTTTTAAATAATAAAAAAAGATTAGTATTAGTTGACACAATCATATTTCGTAAGAAAGATTAATTCAACTTTTTTTTTAAAAAAAACAAAACAATTCAACAGCCAATCAAACAATTATTGTTTCAATATTTTTTTTGTCATAATTATTTATTTAAACTAATGTATGAAAACGGAATAATAACGTTCATGTGAAATAATGTTTACTTACAGACAATCATAAAAACAATAATAACTGTTTTTTTTTTTTAAAAATAAAAAAACAGACTTATAATTAAATATCCCCCTTTTTTTTAATTAAACGAAAAAAAGGTAACAGAATTAAATATACCAGTGTATACGCTACAATTATTAGTCAGAATTTTCATGATTCTAAAAAATCTAGTTTATATTATTCCAGACTCATTATTTAAAAAAAATCAATATAATAAAAAATTTAGCCGGTTTTGTTGTTCGGACTAATTTTAAAGTACCGATATATTTTTTGTATATATATATAAATTTTAATAGATAACATTGACTTCTGGTGACATGCTGTGTTTTCTTTCCAAGCTTCTAATAGAACACTTTATTATTACATTAATATGGGTTTTTATGTAGATTGTCTTATAATATAAAAATATTTTCAATGTGGGCAATAAAATAATGCTTCAAAAAAACTGCTCTATCTTCATTCAGTGTACACCCTCACCCGTACACACCCAAACATATATATATATATAAATACTGCTATTTAACACGTCAAATTCTTTAGAAGAACCATTTCTCAAAATATCCCCAATTTTTTATCTTTTTTATATTTTTGTTCAATACCATATTTTTAATAATTCTGATAAGTACATATACTTAATTAATTTAACCTCAGTTTCTGGACCACTTTCTTTTTGTATATTCCCACCTAAATTTTGTTCCGTTAATATAAATAATTTAAATATATATATATTTTCCATATGTCGTAGCATCGGCCGGGACGCGAACCCACAACCGTCTGCAACCAACTACTTGCTTGCATGGCGGCTGCGATGACCTCTTGGCTAACAACGCTTGACTAAATAATTTAAATATTAATTAGTTTTCTTCCAAGAATAAACACAAAACCAAATGAATTTTCTTTATTCTAATTTCATCAAAACCATCAACTAAACCATGACTTTGCTGTTTAATTTTTAAATTTATAAATTGACACGAAATGTATTTTATAATACAGAAAAATATATATGACTCTACAACAGTGGTCTTCAACCTTTTTCCACATGCGGACCGGTATAAATAAGGATAATGTTTCGTGGACTGGCAAAAATAAGGATAAGGAGAAGTCTATAGATAAATTTTCTTAAAGATGTAAACTGCTTAGCCTTAGATGAAGTTATATATATTTATATATATGGAGTTTGTATAATAAAAAACTTCTTTTTTTTAATTTTGAATTTTTTTAGAAAAGTAATAAAAAATTTAATTCTATCCCCTACCCACATAAAACATCTATGATAACTAGAAAAACAAATTAATTTATGTATGATTGATTAGATTTTGTTTTCGTTCAGTTTTTTTTTTTTTTAATTGGGTAAAAATAAGATGAAAAAATAAATAAAAATTGTTTATATTAATTAAAAGTTTAACCTCGTATTATTTTGTTATTACAAACTTTCCTGCCAGTTTAACTTCTGCGTCCCGGACCAAGGGTTGAAGACCACTGCTCTACAACAAGCAAACATATCTTTTAAGAATTAAAAAAAAATCATGAAATTGTTATAACTATCTCAAAATTTTTTCTTTTATTTTAAATTTATCAAATGTGGAAGCTACAACCTAAATAAAAATACATATATTCTTCAATACCTCAAGGTGCTTTACTTTTATCTAATTAAAGATAAACTAATGATCAGCTTTTCAAGCTAATGCACATGAGCTTTATGAATCTTAATAATAAATGAATACTCTCATTTTCAACACAAGATAAGGTTTTTGTGAAAAAATAGAATGAATCCACCCATTCTTTCAACCCAAATGCTTAAGTGTGGGCAACTCCAGTACTTAAGATTTGCCGATAATTAAGCTTTTGGGTTGAAAGAATAGGTGGATTCATTCTATTCTTTCACAAAGATTTTATCGTGTTGAAAATGAGAATATTCATTTATTATTAAGATTCATAAAGTGCATGTGCATTAGCTTGAAAAGCTGATCATTAGTTTATTACAATTCATAAACATTGTGCTATATAAAAATAAATATCTCATTTACATATTTTTAATTTCATTTAATAATGACGTATTGTAAATTCTAGTAAATTTCGCAGGCGTCATTCATTCAGACATAGTAAAAGTAATTTAAAGTGATTGGTTAATATCTTCATGCTCTCATTTCCAGTACTTAAGATTTGTCCATACTTAAGCATTTGGGTTGAAAGAATAGATGGATTCATTCTATTCTTTTACAAGAACTTTATCTTGTGTTGAAAATGAGAGTATTCATTTATTATTAAGATTCATAAAGCACATATGCATTAGCTTAAAAAGCTGATCATTAGTTTATTACAATTCATAAAACATCGCGCTATATAAAAATAAATATCTAATTAAAGATAGTAAACATAACTTATTACAACCAATGAGTAAAATTTATCAGATTCAAATACTCGATAAATCAAAGTCTCAAAAACATCACTGTATTCTTTTAAATATCTGAATGCTTTATATTATCAAGCTTTAAATTGCTTGATTCTCCAGGCGCCATATTGAATTTTTAAAAAAACTGACATGAGACACAATTTTCACAATAACTTCAGTTTTAATAATGTTAGAGCAAAAACCTTTACATTGATAGAAACTAGAAAAATTAAAGAAAATAATAAGGCTAAGACAAATAGTGATTACCATTTAAAAATAAGAAAAAAAGTAATTTCAACATCCAACATAATTATTACTTTATTGTTTAATCATAATTTCTAATTCATCATTAACTAAGTTTAAATTACATCTTCAGTAATAATTTCTTTGTATTCATTACAAAATTATTTTTCAAACCATATATAATACTTTTTGCCTGAGATAATTCATAGCTTCAGAATCTCCAAAAGTATTCACATAAGAATTCTTCATTTTTTATCTTGTACTCCAAAAGTTGATAAATCTAAAAGGTGTCTATAAGAAAAAGATTCATCCTAATAAAAGATACAAACAAATCATTTCCAGAAGATGGATATGCTTTTGTCATCATAGCAATTGGCTTGTTTATCTAAAATTAGAAATTGTAGCTACTGTCTGTATCATTGATAAAATGAGTTTCATCTCTTCATTTTATATTTTTTTGTGTACATCAGTGATGTTTATATTATTTATGCACACCAGTGTTTATATTCTTTATGCACACCAGTGATGCTATCTTGTTATATTTATTATATCACATAGATATAATTTATTTGCATATAGTCCATTTGTTAGCTATAGACTTGAAAATAATGTGATGAAAGATATTTCAAACCTAGTGACTCCACAACATGAGTATCAACGCATAGGCAAAAATCAAAATTTGATTCTTTGCCTACATATGCAATCTTTCTGTACTTTTGATTATTAATTTTGTAAATCATTATTTGTTATACAACACACAAGAGTAAACACAAATATACCATATAAACATAATAATAAATTATTAAATGTTTTGATAATCATTATTTTTATAAAATAAGTTTGACTCAAACTTGAATTAGAACACATTAAATTACTGTGCATATAAATTCATATGAGCAAAAATAAATACTATACAATTTATATACACACTCACCAATACAAATGTAAATTAATAAAAATTAAATCATTTTTCAAATAATTAAAAAATAAAATAAAATATTTTTCAAAAAATTAAAATTGTATACTTACAAGCCTGATATTCTGTAATTACGTTTAGACTCCATGGAAGACCTTGTTTGTGAATGATTAACATATTTTTAATCTGTTTTGTCTAACTCCTGAGGCAATAAATGTTTTCTGTCTTTTTTTGGTTTGTGGAAATTAGAAAATTGATTTTTAAAAAAAGAAATTAAATGCCTTGTTGCAAAAAAAAAATTAATAAAAAATTCAAATTTTATTGGATTTTTTTTAAAGACATCATTAGAAAGCTACGTTAAAGATGTATCAAATTTCTGTATTTCTGTTGATGTCATGCTTATAGTTTTTATAATCATTAAAAAAAGAAAACAACATTTTGACCAATCAAATAAGATGTACTGGACAACTACTTAATAAGCAGAAGCAGTTTAATGCCAAAACTAAAAAAAAAAAAATTTCTAATAAATAAGTGCATATCATATGGAGAAGAAACAAGATAAAAAAATATGTTGCCATCATCTTTCATAGTATAAGCCTATCAAAATCCCTAAAATTATAATGCAAAGCCTTAAACAAAAATACTACTCATATCTCTCAAGTATGAATTTATCATAGCTCGAAAAGTATCAAAGCCCTACAAATTGGGTCACCAAAATGATAAAAAATATTTTTGCTGTAATGAATAAATAATTCCATATGTAATTTTACTAGAATGTGACAATACTATATCAAATTTTAATTTAATATTGCTAACTAATATAAAAATAACAGCAAAGAAACAAGTTAATTTTAATAACAAACCACAGTTACAAACAAATTTTGAGAAGTTATGAATTACAAAATGAAACTATTCCAACTAATAGTAAATCCTGAAGTAAAAGACAAGTTTACCCAGCATGAGTTACATTAAAACACCTATTAATTTGACATATTAATATTTTATACTTTTTAATTTAAATAATAGTCAGTAATAATATAAACAAAATAATTTATTATAAAACAAAATAATTTATTTACAAAAATAAATTAACAATAATGTCATTGTAATTGTTATAAATATTTAAATTAATACATCAAACTCATCAAATGCATGTATAATCAACAGTTTAAGACATTGCCAAAACAAACCAAGTCATCTTCAATTCCAATACTAAGTAACACAGTAACCTATACAGTGAGGGCTATAAAATTAATTAATGTATGAAATGCCTGTTATATATGAGGTTAACACTCTACTATAATATTATAGATAATGGCAGAGAAACAAAAACTATTCTAAAAACTTCATATATAAAATATTTAAATATTAATTCATCATTATAGCCATGTTCAAGAAAGTTTTCACTGCTAACAGAAATTGATTATAAATTGAAGCTATAGAAAATTTATAACTGGAACTAAGCAATAATATCAAGGTCAGTTGTCAATACATATAGTATCAGTCAAATCCCAAATTAATAAAAATAAAGTTTTATTACTATTTAAACAATCATTATCTTCTAGGTGATGAATTTAACATTTCATTGTATTGTCCAGGAACAACTAATCGGAAAGCTCTGATTAGTTGTTCCTGGCTAATACAATGAAATGTTAAATTCATCACCTAGGAGAAAATAGAATTTTTTACACTGCCTTGATAAGGACTCATAAAGAGTTGAAAGCACTTGGAAATATTATTTGTTATTATTTTATTTATTTATATTAAAACTCTGCATTAACAATTGACATGAATTGTTATTTTATATTATTTTTATATTATATACAGAAGTATTATTTATTTATTTATTATCAGCTTAATATTTATGTGAAAAACAATTTGTTATAAATTAAATATATTTAATAAAGGTTTAGAGGTTGTTTTGTGATTTTAACTTATTTACAAGTAGAAAATGTTAATGTTTTTCAAATTTAGGTTATAGCAATCAATCCATTCTTCATTATAGCACTTCATTTCATATAAAAGATAGACCTAAAAGAAGTTTTTAAAAATGATGATTTTGTAGCAGTTGATGATTATGAAGTAATTCTATTTAGGATAACTGAAAATATGAAGTAGATTATCCACTTGAGTCTTGGTTTTCACATTCTTGGGCAAAAAACTATTTATTTATAAGATCATTTTGAGAGTTTAAAATCCAATGTTTTTTATTCAACAGCTAACCCTTCTGTTCATGTAATCAAAACAATTTTCTTGATAAGAAACCATTTTAGTTATTTTCCAATAGAACAATAAATAATTCTTCAGTTTATTTAAAAGTATTTAAAGCAAATAATTGTCAACTCTTTAAAATTAATATTTTTAAATTAAACAATTGAATTTTTTTAAAATTATTGTTTAATAAAATCAATTTTTATTTATAAAAATATTATATAATGCCTTTAAATAATAACAATAATTTATTATTTTAAAATATCAATGATGTTACATTTCTAAATTAATAAAAAAAAATTCCATACATTTTCTTATTTATACCTCATTGAAATATATTCGAAATGAATATACTATTATATATATATAGAGAGAGAGAAATAATAATTACAGAGTTAAAACAGTAAACATTTTTGTTTGAAAATATTTGTTTCCTGTTTTACAATAAATTTGTAGTTAATTAATTGTTTGCTAAAAAACAAATATATTCAAATAAAAACTAAATATTAATGTATACTTGAAGAAACAAATACTTAATAATTGTATACAAAATATAAGACAAAACAAAAAGAAATCAAATGTAAACTTAATTTCTTCTATTTGTATGATGTATACAATAGTGTGTGTTGAGCTATCACAATATTATAATTTGTCTACTGCAGTAAAAATGTGTTTTTCCATGCCTCTTTCTGATTTTCTCTTGGACCATCAATATCTGATAAGTTAACCAGAATTAAAGCTTTAATCAATTAATATTTTAACCAATGATTTTGAGCAATGCAGTTGACTCTTGTTTGTTTCATGGTTGTCCAATTATATGAAAACAAAAGCTATAACCAAATGTGTTTTTATTGATTTTAGTACAAGTGTGATATCTAGCTATAGCATATTTTAATGAACAATCAATTAAAGTAAATCAATCATTTTATCATCACAAGAAGACATTCAGTGTTTATGTACAACTTTGACTTTTGCAAAATCAGAAAATACAACTTTACAATAATTTAATGTATTCACTTTTTTTTTGTAAAAATAAAATAAATATTTATTTCTCAATAAGTGCATATGTGTCGCATTTATCTTTATTTATATTATATTTGTAATTTAGCAAAAATATTACTCATCTAAAAATTTACTAATGGAAAATTGGAAATTCTTACAGCTAAATAAGCAACATTTTTTGCCATTAACATCACTATTAATTTTTCTTGTTATTTTGTAATTAGTAAAATTGTACAATTTAAAGAATAATATTCTTATTTTAATGCTTACTTTACTGGAATTCATCTTACTGATGAAACATAACAGACAATAATTTTTCATTAAAATACATTTTGTTAGCCTGAAGACTTAAATGAAGTTTTTTTCTTGTGATTCTTTGGTTCTGTATCTTACACCTTTTTCTTTACTTAAAAATCGATATGTTATTTATAAGATTATATTTTATTTTGAAATTTATTTTTAACATTTTCTTTTCAAAATATAATGATTAATAAATGTTAAGTTGATGCTGTTGTATTTTTTTTTAGTAAAAATAAAACATATAAGAAATAATTAGGAGATTAGTTACATAATCTATTCAAACATGCTCAGCTAAATGGTTAAATGTTAATCACTAATAGACTTTTTAAAATTAAGTTTTTAATGACAAATTTAGCACAGTTAATTCCTACCATTGAAACTATGCATTGGGATTGGAGCCCCAACAAAATTTAGCATGAATGACACCATGCACATGTTTATTTTAAAAAATAAAACCTATAAATAATTGTAAATTTTAAAAATTAAGTAACACTTTATATATATATATAGATATATATATATATATATTAACTCTAATGTGATATATATATATATATATATATATATATATATATATCACATTAGAGTTAACAAAGCTTTCTCTACTTTGGTGTATATATATATATATTATAATGACCAGGGAGATAGGAGACTTAACATAATCTGCACTACAGGGTGCCACTAGGCATTTGAACCTAGAAAATTTATATAGTAAGCAGATATGTAAGTAAAAAAAAAATTTTTATATTGGTTGATTCTGATCGTTAACCCATTGTCACTAGCTCAGCAGAGTAGCAGAGATTTATATTTATAAATTCTTATCTAAGACTATTTTTAATATTAAACAAAGAATAAAATAAGCCACTGCCAGTAATTATTACACAAACAACATTTATTTACGCACATATATAATCATTTTAGAATTTGAGGAATAACATTTATTATTTAGATTTTAATATTAACTTTTAATTTTAATTATCATTTTAAGATTTTAAATCATCCACACAGATGAATTTTATATTTATTTTAAGATTGTCGAGTATGAATAAACTACATAGATTGTATTTGAAAAGAAAATGTTCAATCCCTTATTTAACCTTAGGCCAAAAGTTCGCAGTCAAACCGGTGTCAATCCATCTGATACATTGATGTATTCAATGTAGCATGAAAATACAACAGCACATATATACTATACTGTCAGGAATGTACATCTGAACAGTATAGTTAGAGAAGACATTGACTCTTGTCCAATACAGGAATGTTACATCTGTATGGCAAGAAGAACAATAAAATAAAAACTCCATAGGAAGGGAATGCAGTCCTTTTTGCCGACTTACAATCCCATCCATAGGCAAAAGGAGTTGTGCGGCATATACGGTGATTCTGCACGTAGCAAACCTCATACTACATCTACTAATTTCACTGATATATCCCATCCATTGACCCAATTTAACTACGAAACAAATAACCTAAGATTACCCTCCCTTAAACTATATATAACTTTACAAATCTATATAGCTATTCATGCTCGACTTAAATTTAACATTTATGTATGTTTGCACAGATGAATTTTATAAAATTTGTTTTATAATGTTGAGTATAGATCGGCTGCATAGATTCCATGGCCAAAAACATTTCAAAATAAACATAAATGATCAAAATACAAAGTCATTGATAATGTCAATTGCAGAGGGAATACAAGAAACCCAATGGCATTCATCATAAGATGCCACATTGATATCGATGACTTATATATTCTAATCGAATATGAAAACCACAACATAATTAACCGCTAACGAATCCATGCAACGTCCATACCCAACTTAAATTTCATGCACTTAAATAATTTATACAAATAAATATTTATAGAAATAAAAATAAAAAATGGAAATGATTTTTTTTTTTAGCAAACTCAAATATATATAATTTAAGCATTAACCCTTTTCCCGCCTCTTACGAAGCTCCTCGTAGACATCTGACGTCACTCTAACTCTGCCAGTTCTTATGCTAAAAAATTCGTTTGATAGGTTTTGAATAGGTTTTTAAAAGTTCTGTAAGATGGTGCCCTCTTCTGAATTATTTTACAAGTAAAAAATAAAAAAAAAACGCATTTAAACCTAAACAAAGAAAGAACATCGGTTGTAATTGGTTGTTAGTGAGCTCTCAGCTGAAAAAGACATTCTGATTGGCTGGAAAGAACAAAGAAACCACCTGATCAAAGAAAATAAAGAAAAACGCTGAGATTTTTATTTCGAATGCAATTTTAAGTATTAATAAAATATAATTTCAGAAATTAAACTAGTTTTTTTAAAAAATATACTAAAAAAACAAAATTATTTTCGAAAAATATTGAAGATTTTAGTAAAAATATTAAAGATTTAATAAAAAGAAATATTTCCTTTTCTATAACGTAAAAGTCGACCTTTTTGTTTATATTATAGCTTTTATGTTGCCGAAATTGAATATATTAGAATAAATAAATAGCAATTTATTTTTGAAAGAACTTTCGTTCTCTTCATAACCTGAAAAATTAGTAATATACTTTTTATAAACGTATCTGAGTTGAATTTAATATTATAGGCGAATATGTTTTAACAATAGGCTTTGTCTTCAGTTTGTGAGTTGGCCAATTAAAAGATTTGATTTTTACCTCATATAACCAATAATATAATTAGCGGTTAAAAGGTTAATTATCAATTTGAAAATTAAATAAGAGTTCATTTTAAAATTTAGATTAGCTGAATCTTTAAAAAAAATTGACGAATGTTTTTAATTCCTTTTTTTTGTTAATTTGTAAAGTTCATAGCTCACTGTAGAAGAGTCCAGATTCCTATTTTTAATTCCCATGACGTCTCCATTGGAAGACCGATCTGATATTCTGGAGGTGGCATTAGCTGGTTCCATTCTGGTATTACAGTCACTTAATTTTTTTTAAATAGAGAGTGTGATATGTGCGTCCTATCACACCTCTCAAACACAAAAATCTGGCACTGTCCTTAATTTCAATATTTTTCCTTTTATATCATCCACACAGATTCAACAAACAAACGTCACTAATCCATCATTTTCATTAGGGTCCGAGCTGAGGCTTGGTGCTTCCAGTGGTCAAGCTAATTTCTTTATTTTCTTATCTATCTTTCATCAGACTTTTTAATTATACAAGAGCCCCAAGGGCTAGCTTACTTTTCAATTAATTTATAAAACAATCATTTCCATTTACAAAAATATTTTATCTTTTAATCTTGTACTTTTTTATAACAAAGTACGTTCAAATACTTTTATTTATTAAAAAAAAATTTTTTTTAAAGTTTTGCATCTGTGCGAATATATATACGTTTAACAACTCTTTAATTTTTTTTAGCTTTTAGATTTTTAATAAATTTATTTTTATTTGCAAACTTAGTTTTTATTTTAAATTAATGTAATGGCATATTTATATATCATTACAATATATATATACACATACTACCCTATCATATGCATTACGAAAAACTTATTAAAGTAATAACAATTTGTTTTAAATTTAATATAAAATTATTTGTCTATTGTTATGTATTTAAGAAATTAGGTAGCCTATATTTTAGTGTCATAGTGCGTATTCAGCAAATTATATTGAATGTACCAAATTTGAATAAGTTATAATGAATATTAATATATTAAACTACAAATTTAAAATTTTATTCTAGCATAAATAAAGTGTTACAAAAACAAACATACAAACTGACAAACAGATATTGTAAGTTAAATAAAATTGGTTAAAAAACATTAATAGCACTGCAAAAAATATTCAAGTTTTATTTGATTAGAAATTACAAAAACAAAAAAAAATTAATAATTAATATAAATTGTTTCAAAATTTTTTTTAAAACATACATTATTTTCAATTATCTTTTTTAAATTTTAAAAATGAATTGTGACTACTTGTATTTTATGCCTTATTTTAATTCAACAAATCATGATTCATAAAATATTCTGTTGATAAATCAAAATCAAAATGAAGGATTGTTAATGGAAAAATATAATTATTTTTTTACAAAATTATAGCTGCAAAAATGTTTTCATATAATGTAATTAACCACATGTTAGTATTTTTTATTATTTTAATATGTTTAGTAAAATGTTTATTCATTAATTAATACTTTTTCAATTTAATTTTTTTGACTGATTTTTTTATATACATATGGAATTGCCAATACTTTCCTCTTTAATTTTAAAGACCTTAGTGATAACTTCATTCATATTTGTAACATTTTACTTTTACAATTAAATCTCTTTTTTCATATTATATATTGATTATTGTTTCATTATTTATTAAAAATGTAGGCTTTCAAATGATGGACATTATAAAAGTCAATATTTGAATTTTGCAAAATATTAAAACAAAGTACTAAAGTAATCATAAACTGAATTTCAAGAAATAGTAAAAGACCTAGAAAGAGACCCCACATGAAATAGATTGATGAAGTAAAATGTGTTGGTGTGATGTGAAGAAGAAATACTGGAGAATAGAGAAGAGAATTGATCTTGGAGAGACTTTCTCCCTGCAATGAATTGATAATAGTTGAAAATGATGATGTTAGTAAAGTGTAAATATTTAATGATAACAAAAGCTCTTTTATTATTGGATTGTAAGGTTTGCATATTTACAAAAGTTATTGAGAGTAAATATTTCTTATTTGAATTCCATTTTCAAAATATGAATGAATTTTCATTATTTGAAGTCATTAATGAGCTTATAGATCATTAAGAATTGAAATTTTAATCTTCTCTATGTAAAGATTTTATGGATGAATGTGTTATATAATGTTTGAAATACAAAAATCATCTAAATATTATGGATCAAATAATACATTTAGTTTTTTTAATCAGTTTATGAAACATTTGTTTTAAGTAAAAGGCAGCTGACTTTTAAATATCATAAATCATTACAGGCTGTTTTCATTCAATTTTATTTTATTCTCTATATTAAAATTTCTAAATAACTAGTAGACGCAGTGTCTCCAATTATTTTATTGTAAAATAGTTTAAATTTACAAATTTAATATACATCAGCTTTATATATATATAAAACAAACATACCTGAGTTATACTTCTTATACCTAAATATTAAAGGTTAGAATTAATTATGTTAAGACAGAGACAAGAAATGATAAACTATTAGTGATGATTGAATGTTATTTCAAGTAACATACTCAAAGCAACCTATTTTTACTTACTTCAAATACGTAACATATATACTGAAGCTATATATATATATATACATGCTTTATGCCAATAGGGTTAAAAATCACAAAGAAATTTTAAATGTAATAGTTTATTAAATTTTAATATATAAAAGGTATATAGATATTTTATGCACATAAATAAATGTATTCGGCATAGTAATTATAAAGTAATTTTATTAAATCAAGTTAAATAAAATATTTCCTAAAAAGTTGTAAAAGTTAATTAATTCTATATTTAACTTAAAAGTAGGTTAAAAACAAAAGGTGTTTTCTTTTAACAGTAATTAAAAGTGGCAATGATATATATATATATAATTTTCCTATGTCATAGCATCGGCCAGGACGCGAACCCACAACCGTCTGCAACCAACTACTTGCTTGCAAGGCGGCTGCGATGACCTGAGTGGCAATGATATTTTAGGGAAAAGTAGTTAATATGCTTGTAAATAGATCGATAAAATAAATTTACGAAATAAATAATTGACATGATTTAATTGAAAGGCTGTAATTCCCACTCGAAGATAAGAATTCGCAAATATGATATTGGGTAAATAAACAGCAAACCACAGTGGATTCTCTGGAGTTATCTATAGCCTATAGATCAAAGGATCCCAAAACTAAGAGATGGATCTGAATTTTACTGATAAGATGCTCCAAACCATATAAACAGTGCTGAAATTGCGTTATTATTATTCTGCTATAATTAATTCTTGTTTGCCTCCAAGAGGTTATTCTGCTTTAATTATTCTTCCTCCACTGTTACTAAGAGGTTTATCATAATTCTGTTGTTGTAATGGATCTACATTGTAAAAGTAGAGTATCAATTATCTGTTCACTCTGTCAATCTGGCAGAGGGCATGCTGAAAACCACATCAATGAGTCTCAATAAAGAAGCTGTCAACAGATGAAGAAAACACCTGGACATATGTTTGCTATGTATCCACCTGAAATCAGGAAAAAGTCTGATGTCCAGTGCTACAGGAAGAACCAGCTGCTAAACCAAGATGAAATCCCTGCTGAATCATTCTAATAAAGTTTGAATGGTCATTTAAATCTTCATCCATTATAGATCTGGTTTTAAAAATATACCACCGTAATAAACCAATACCTAAAGACAGAAAATGGACTATGGACACTGAAAGAATAAATAAAAACTTTAAACTAATTTTAGTTAATTATTATTTATCCATTATTAACTAATGAAATATGTTAATAACTTGTTATTTATTTAAATCTGTTTATGAGCATGTATAGTGAAAGATCACATATTGTTTTCTTTAGCAATATGTAATTTAATCAGAAATAAATTTTAAAGTAATAATTTTATAAAATATCTTGTTAAAGTGTATCTTCGTAATCTCTGGCCATGTTAGTAAAAGTTGTATGTTAATTAATTTCTATTTTATTTATTTAATGAAGTCAACCATATTGTATAGGCAAACTAGATTAAAGTTATATTAAACAGATTTCAGTTTGAGGAAACTAGTCTTGTGTTTTGAAGTAATATAATTGTTAGAAATGGGTGGCTGTTAACTGTAAATTCAGGTTCTGCTTGTTACATCTGAAACTCATTCTTATGTAACCCATTAGTATGAAATGATTGTAAAACTATTTGTGAACTACTGATCACTTATCTTCATTATTCCTTAAGTGCAGTGATGGGTGGTAGATGAATAATTCCTATGGTATATTATCTGCTTTAATTCATACATATCAGTAGTGATACATTTGCAACTGCCAGTCACTAGTATGTGATACCAAATACTCTTAAAAGTAGTATGTGATAAAAAATTAATTCCTACTGTATGCATACAATTTATTATGTATTGGTTCTTGTTCAGAAATTATTATAGTACAGATGTTATTTCATGTATTTTACATTTATTTTATTGTAAACGATTGCTAGTATTATCACATGAAACTAATCACAACAATCAATTAGTTAAATCATTTTTAGTTGATAATATGGTATTAACCTCATTATGCAGGGTCGGTTAGCCTTAGAACAGCAATAATGAGAGGTGTGAGATGGTTACATGTCTATGCAGTAAATTGGTATTCATTCAAAAATATTTAATGATAATAACACTCTCAATTAGAAATTATCAAACCTCAACTATATCTGTGCATAAATTAAAATAATAAGATTTAGAAAGGTTATGTTACCTTAAATTAGAAAGCAATTAAATAAAGAGTTGTCAATGTTATTTTGTACATACATAAATAAATTGTATTGTCTCAATATTTTTGGGAATTTGTCGTCATTATTTGCAATCAATAACTTACATAAAATAGTTAAGAATTTTCTTGTTTTTCTTTGATCTTAGCAGGCTGTAAAAGAAAAATAATTTAATCTGTGACATCAGAAAGTGGAATGCTATTGTGGATTGTCCTCAGGTGATTTCTATGTGGGTTATGTCATTCTGTCAGTTACAATACTTATGCTAATATGATAACTTTTATAAAGATATAAAAGTACAATTTCTCTTACTCTTTTGGTATCTGTGTCTATGCATAGATATATAAAAAAATATAAGATAATTCTAGAAGTATATCAACAATGCTACCTCTATTTAGAAGAATGTCTGAATCAATTAGCATATGTATAAGCCTATTATCTATGCTGTTTGATTCAGACATTGAGGTTTTAATCACAAGTAGTACTGCTGAAATACTCCAACATTCATTTGTATTCATTTATTATGTTTGAGTTTCAATTCCTCCTCCTCCTCATCATCATCAACCATTATCAATCCATATATATATATATGAAGCTTTGTTTGCATCTGAAAAAGATTGTAAGCTTGCTTTGATTATATCATTGTCAAAGTTCTTAGAACTGGAAGAGCAAATATAAATAAATTAGAGGATATGTTATTAATGAAGTACTAATTGTCTGTAAAACCATTGGATGAAAATTAAATAATATACCGTACCTTCATTAATCATATACAAAGGTTATAATCAAAATATTGAATGCAGCACTGTAACATTGTGTTATATGAATAAAATATATGCTGTACAATTTCAGCATGTAAGTCACTATTTTGATTTTAATTGAGATGACTTTAATAACTATTCTATGACATCATTAGGGCTGCAAAATAATCATCCAAATTTTTTTATATTTTTTTTATGATAGTTATAGTCAATAATTGATTGTAAATGAAAATAGTGGGTACAAATTGATAATGATCATTATTGTGAATCCTCACATAAAGGCTAAATGCTAAGCAGTGTAATGTATATATATATATATATATGATAAACAAAAATGCAAGTTAAAAAACTTGCTAACGCTTGTATTTATGTCCACAGATGGCGTCTTACCAAGACTGCCAATCAAGCGTGTTTTGTTTACATAAACGTCAGAGTAGTTAGTATTCACTATCTCTAACTATAATTCCACTTTCAGATCATGATTTCAAGGTATTTGCTATCGTCAGTGAAAGACAGGAATAAAGAAACTAGATCTGAATACAAACTCTGAGCGTTTATGAAACAATTTCTATTCAGCTTGCAAGCGTGAATTTTTTAGACACGTAATGTCTTCAAACTCAGCATAGCAAACCAGATAGCTACATGGGTCTGATCTCAGTTCAGCATCACCACATAGTAGAAGCCTCTGCAATCTATATCATTGCAAGAAAGACCTCATAGGTACATTTATGATAAACAAAAATGCAAGTTAAAAAACTTGCTAACGCTTGTATTTATGTCCACAGATGGCGTCTTACCAAGACTGCCAATCAAGCGTGTTTTGTTTACATAAACGTCAGAGTAGTTAGTATTCACTATCTCTAACTATAATTCCACTTTCAGATCATGATTTCAAGGTATTTGCTATCGTCAGTGAAAGACAGGAATAAAGAAACTAGATCTGAATACAAACTCTGAGCGTTTATGAAACAATTTCTATTCAGCTTGCAAGCGTGAATTTTTTAGACACGTAATGTCTTCAAACTCAGCATAGCAAACCAGATAGCTACATGGGTCTGATCTCAGTTCAGCATCACCACATAGTAGAAGCCTCTGCAATCTATATCATTGCAAGAAAGACCTCATAGGTACATTTATGATAAACAAAAATGCAAGTTAAAAAACTTGCTAACGCTTGTATTTATGTCCACAGATGGCGTCTTACCAAGACTGCCAATCAAGCGTGTTTTGTTTACATAAACGTCAGAGTAGTTAGTATTCACTATCTCTAACTATAATTCCACTTTCAGATCATGATTTCAAGGTATTTGCTATCGTCAGTGAAAGACAGGAATAAAGAAACTAGATCTGAATACAAACTCTGAGCGTTTATGAAACAATTTCTATTCAGCTTGCAAGCGTGAATTTTTTAGACACGTAATGTCTTCAAACTCAGCATAGCAAACCAGATAGCTACATGGGTCTGATCTCAGTTCAGCATCACCACATAGTAGAAGCCTCTGCAATCTATATCATTGCAAGAAAGACCTCATAGGTACATTTATGATAAACAAAAATGCAAGTTAAAAAACTTGCTAACGCTTGTATTTATGTCCACAGATGGCGTCTTACCAAGACTGCCAATCAAGCGTGTTTTGTTTACATATATATATATATATATATATATATATATATATATATATATATATATATATATATATATATGGGCAATTGCTTCCATGACCAGATGAAAAACTGTTAATTACATTATTATATTGCATTGATATGGAATCATAGAAAGTTTACACTGAGGGATAAGCAATGAATACAACAAAGATATCAGAAAATCGGTAAAGAATCAGCAGATCAAATATAAATAGTAATTATAACATCACCAGCAGCTAGTCAACAATAGTCCACTTTTGTAATTGGATTCAAAGAGGTCTAGATAAATATTAGACAAATTATCATCAAGCCTATGACAGTAATCAAGCATAATATTATAAAAGAGCACCCATTAATATTTTTTGCTGTACACATGGGCATAAGTGCTAAAATAACTGTAAAACTAAACATAAATCAAAAAATGGTAAGATCATTGTATCAATCTTAATTACCATCAAGGTTTTGAGTTATCAGAAGCATGAGTGATCTGGTCATCCATAAACTAATCATAGTTGTCATTAAACATATAAATAATGTAATTGTACATAACTACCATCTAAATAATTTTATAGAGAATTATATAGATGTCCATGCATGTACACACAATCCTTATGCCATTAATATTAAGCTAATTTTGGGATCACAAGGAACTGGGAAAGTGAACAAAATACAATCATAATGATATTTACTTTATTCTAGTATAAATAATGTCTCTGGAATAATTTAAGAAATAATTAATACATTTATTAAATAATAAGTAATACAATAAAAATGAAAGATCTAGTAAATAATCTACATTAAATCATTCGAATTTTGGATACAGATATTACATAATTTTATGGATTGCCAAACAAAAGTATATATGTAAAATTATTTAAATTAAGGTTTAAAATAATGCATAAGGAGTAACTAGGAATAAATATCTTTTATATGCAAATACATGAAAGTCTAACAATATTAAATATTTTATTTATATTATTTTCAATATTAATTTCATTTAATGTACAGGACAATTTTTTTTTATTTTTTTTTAATAATAATAATAATAATAATAATAATAATAATAATAATAATAATAATAATAATAATAATAATAATAATAATAATAATAATAATAATAATAATAATAATAATAATAATAATAATAATAATAATAATAATAATAATAATAATAATAATAATAATAATAATAATAATAATAATAATAATAATAATAATAATAATAATAATAATAATAATAATAATAATAATAATAATAATAATAATAATAATAATAATAATAATAATAATAATAATAATAATAATAATAATAATAATAATAATAATAATAATAAAGCAGCTAATAATGTCCTAGACTAAATAGGTAAATAACAAAAATACATGAAAGTAGTCAATACTTAAGCAATGTAATATATGTACATTACAATATCAATAACTATCAACAATCTCAATCTAGTGCCATGGCAAACTTCTGTAAAAATAAAGATAGTAATCATTTCACTCTGTAATAAAGTAGTAATCTTTGGTCTCTATATAAATGTATTGGATTGTATATAAAAGTGAATTTCCACCATTATTTTTTAAAGAAGATTGTTTTGATAACAGATTAACATTGTTGATTGTTATTGATACTAGTATTGTTTATGTGTTGACTGGTTTCATGTATTTACATTATTTATCTATCTAGCTTTATGCATTATTAGCTTCAATATATATATTATTTATCTGTGAGAATATATATATATATAAGAAAGCCAACATAATGGTTTTAAAAGTAATAACTATCAAGTGAATATATATATATAATAAATTAACATCTTATGTGCAGGATGAAATATCAATTGTAATAGTAATGTTACAAAACTGTTTGTAGTCATTGTTGTTTAAAAAATAAATTTATAATTAAATTATAAATGTTTTGATCTTTAATTTACCTTCACCAAGATTAAAAATATTTTATTTAAAAGTTATTTTTTATTTCTCTAATTAAAAATATATTATATTAGCATTAACTTTTATAATTTCATGTATATTCATTGATACTATACATGATAGTTGAGGTCATGCTGCAATTTTTTGCTGATTTGGGCATTATGATGGTGCTACAATTGCTACATTTTTTATTCTTAATTTTATAACTGACTGTAATGTTAGATTATCGTGCATAGTTTCATTTTATTATACAAAAAATATTACTTGAAAAAAATCTAAAGAGGTCAGCATTGAAATTATTTGAAATTGCAATGTATAATTTGCAAATAAAATGGACCTGCCCTATTTTGCTCTCAATAGAAATAATAATTTCTAATTGATGGAGTGTATAATCTGAAGGTAAAAAATTGAAAACATTACATTCAAAAAGAAACATTGTAATTTTCAATAATTTGTATACATATCAAATATTATTTATGCAATATTTTTGGAAAATGCTTACTTTAAACCTAAAACATAAGAAACTATAATTGTATTTTATTTGAAAATATTTATTTTTTAAGAAGGCAAGTTATAAAATGTTTGTGAAGACAAAGTGGAAGCAGTTTTTACTAGGTAACAAAAATTGCTTTTTGTCAATCAACCATAACAAATATTTTTGAAAATTTCAATAACATCAAATTCAATGTTTAATTTTAACATATATTTTCTTTTTTATTAGTAATAACTAATCCTAAATTTATTTTGAATTTTATGAATGAAATTTAAAGAGTTTGTTTTGCAAATATTTTGAATAGACAAAATTATGTCCAATAATATCAAGTGTCAATTTTATGGTTTACAAACTTGATTTAGTAATTTATTTTTCTATTTTAAACTATCCTATCATGTGAAAACTTACATTTGTAATAAATATATGAAATAGAAATAATGTTTTATTGTAAAATAAAATGTTCAATTAAGAAAGATTTCTTATTAGGAACTTTTCAAATAATAAAGGGGTAGTGGATCATAAAAACTAAACATTGTTGTTTTATATAAAAATAGTTTTCTATCCAAGTTAAATTTAAATTTTACTTTTTTGTCAAAATTAAAATAACTCAAATAAAATATTTATATTAAATAAACATTTTTTCTTTATATTTTATTTTATATAGTTTACTGCATTGTAAAAATATTAAAAAATATTATTACTTAATTAGTCAATGTTTAAACCATACTAAATTGTATTTTAAATAATTATAGAGATAATTTTTCACTGTGACTATTTCTACTTTTACACTTTAATTATATATGCACAAACATATTCTATATTGACAGCTACAAGACCAATCAATAACAATATTTATGAAATATGTTATATCACTTCTTAGAAAATAAATGTAAAATAATTTATTTAAGATATTTTAGTTTAATATATAATTATTATTAAAAATATAATTATTAATACTTTTACTTACCCTGACATTACTTATCAATTATTTTTTAAATGACCACTTTGTATGAATTTTCCAAACTTTTATTTTTTATTAATATATGTATATATATTTAAAAATATATATATATAAAAAACATCATAAACCATAATAGCCATGCAGTTTTTAACATTAAATTGGAAATTGATTTTTTTTATTAGAAGTGATGTTAAAAGTCTATATTTTGTATGTTTAAACCAGTTTTTAATAATTAATATTAAAAAAAAGAATATATATTTTTTTAACCATAGGAGTAAATAAATTGCCATGACTTTACTAAAGCTCTTTTAAACTTATAAGATTTCTTATCTTTAGTTTTTTTATCTTCTGTATAGCTGACATATGGATTTATTTTGCAAGTAGTTACAGAATTTATGCAACAAAATTGTTAAGACAAAATAATAATTATAATAATCACTATTATTGTTGTTATTATATAAGAGATCTGAACACAGATTTTCAAGCTCCCTTTCAAATCCCTTATATAATTATATCTAAAATTCCAAGTATATAAATTATACTTGCATTCTGTTCTATTTATTGTTGTCATTTATTATTATTATTATTATTATTATTATTATTATTATTATTATTATTATTATTATTATTATTATTATTATTATTATTATTATTATTATTATTATTATTATTATTATTATTATTATTATTATTATTATTATTATTATTATTATTGTTGTTGTTGTTGTAAATATTAATTAGAGAAAATATAACTTAATATTAAAATTTATCGGCTGAACGTTTTCGAGGAGCCATGCCTCATACTCATAGCCTTCATGAAAAGTGTAATCAATATATGCAAATGTAAATATTCAAATGAGCTACTGTTACGTAGCCCATTTTTTCGAGATCTCGAAGCATGTGTCTTTTCTATTAATGGCATGGATGTCTCTATTAATATAGAATGCCTCCTTTATTTTTCTCCTGTAATCATTTGACTCTGTACATAAAATTATGGGGTTGGCAGGTATGAAGTTGTGCCCAGACTGTTTACTATGTTCGAAAAACACGGAGGATGTGTTGCTATTGGTTTGAGCTCTCTTGAATGTGTAATGATGTTGAGCCAACCTGGTATTGATTGTGGCTTTCGTTTTCCCATAATATGTAGCGTGGCATCCAGCTTGAGGGCAGGAAATAGAGTACACCACGTGTGGGGTGAGCGATCGATCAATGTGGTCTTTAGAGTTATTGATCAACCTATTGGAATTGGGTGGAGTTCTGAATATTATGTTGAATTTATTGTTTAAAGTAAAGGAGGCATTCTATATTAATAGAGACATCCATGCCATTAATAGAAAAGACACATGCTTCGAGATCTCGAAAAAATTGGCTACGTAACAGTAGCTCATTTGAATATTTACATTTGCATATATTGATTACACTTTTCATGAAGGCTATGAGTATGAGGCATGGCTCCTCGAAAACGTTCAGCCGATAAATTTTAATATTAAGTTATATTTTCTCTAATTAATATTTACAATTAAGTATTTTTGTTTTTACATATATGGAGAAATTAAAACTATATTTATTATTATTATTATTATTATTATTATTATTATTATTATTATTATTATTATTATTATTATTTTATTATTATTATTATTATTATTATTATTATTATTATTATTATTATTATTATGTTTCAAAAGATCTTTATTGTCTCAAAAGAATTACAAATTTTGCATTTACATACTTCGTCTACATATAATATCCTGGATGGTCCATTATCATTTGAACGCCATTAGCAAATCAATTACTTATAACAAAAGAGAAAAAATTGTTGCTAAATTGTCCTTGTTGCTAATTTGACATGCATATCCTTCTAAGTTTTTTTATTATGTTTAATTTTCTCAATTCACTATAACATAGATCTAATCTTAAGTAATGACCAGGTTGCTGCATAAATGTCAGGTCTGGCCAGTGTCTTATCCCTTTTTTGTATTATTTCAAGTTTATTTGAAAAAGTAGCTGGATGTCTCCTAGAATTGTTAACAATTAGGAAAGTGCATCTAGTACACCAGTATGCATATAGCACAAAGGTTGCTGCCCTGACACTTGGTGTTAATCCCTCTCTAAATACAGAAATTAATTGATGCATTGTTACTTTAGACTTCCTGTAACTGCTAGTTATGAGATTTCTTATCTGCCTAAGTCCCTCACAGTGATATAGCAGATGTGATAGGGTTTCCTCAGCTCAATGGCATAACCCACAAAAGGGATCAATTGACATATACAGTCTTTTATGGCAAAGAAAATATGTGGTAGGTAATGCAGATAGATTAAGTTTTATTAGAAAATTGAAAAACTTTGGTTCTAAGGCCCATCGTTTATACCTTTTAACCAGTTGTTTATTATTAATTCCCAGTATTGGTTCTAAAGCAATTGTGTTATTATCTTCATGTATTAGTTCATAAATTTCCCAGTATTTGTATTTATTAATAAATTGCTCTGGGATTTTTGATTCTGTTTTACAAAGATGTATTAATTGTTCAAAATATGATAATTTTTTTGGTGGTGGTTTATCAGTTGGAATGACCTCTATGAGCTGCTTAATTTTTGGAAATTGTTTAACAATATCAATTATATTGTTCCTCATTCTCTGTTTTGCAAAAATACCAATATCATGTAACCCCAAACCATTTTTATTCAGTGGCTGACATAGTTTTGCCATTGATATTGCCATGACTTTCCTTGACCATAGTAGCTGATTGCAAATGGTCTTAATTTTGGAGATAAAAGCTTTTGAGAAAGCAACCACCAGCATAAAGTAAACTATCTTAGTCATCATCAAACTATTAATCAATTGAATCTTAGAATATACTGACATATAGGTATTGGCTAGAGAGTCTGCTATTTTCTGTATTTCATTTTTCAATTTGTTCTGCAAATGACATCTCATTCCAGTAGTCCCTAGATGGAATGGAAATCCAAGGAATGAGCCTGGCTTTGCCTGGAAAATGGATGTACATGGCCTTCCCATGAATATAGTCCATGCTGCTGTTTTTTCTGGATTGAAACTTAGTTTAAATTCCTTTGAGTATTCTTCTAAAATCATCTGTAGTTTTGGTATCTGCCTTTTTGATTTCAGGAAAACTGTAATATCATCCATGTATGCAATGCAGGTCAATTTTTGACCTGTTCCTGGGATCTCCATTCCCTCAAATGCCTGTTGTAATCGGACAAGAAGGGGATTTATATATAAAATAAATAAGATGGCACTAAGTGGAGACCCTTGTGAAAGTGATTTAGTTGGTGTGAAAGCTGGTGAATTTCTGCCATTTAGAGTAATGTGAAGCTCACGATTTAAGAGTAAATTTGTTATAACATATATATGTGATTTTGGCATTTCAGTGTCATTCAATAATCTCAACAGTATAGATATATCAACATTGTCAAAAGCCGAAGCAATATCCAGCTGTACAACAATCAGGCCATATCTTTTCTTTTCTCTAACTGATGTCAAAATAGCCTTAAATAACATAGCAGCTTGTGTGGTAGATGAATGTTTTTTAGCAAATTGAGCTGGTGAAATCATCGGTAAAATAAATGGTTCTATTTTATCTTTAATTACTTTCTCTAAAATCTTTATGGGCAATGGACCCATTGATATTGGCCTTATCTCTGATAACAAAGGAATGGGCTTCTTTTTTTATTAAACGGCACGATCGTGATTGTATTAACTCCCTCCATTGTTATTATTCCCTGCGATAAATAATTTGCCAGCTGACACAGGCATTTGCTAGTCAGCTTGTCAAGGTGTTTTAATATGAACAGTGGAATTCCAGGGCTTCCTGGGTGACAGTTGTTGTCCATTTTATTCATTTTCATTATAAAATCATCTATAGTATATGGTGATTCAGTCTCTGCCATTCCAAATACATTTGGCTGGTATTGTATCAATTTTCCTGGTCCCAGCTTATCTTTAAAATAGTTAAGAATTGGTAAGATCATATTATTTCCAGTAAATGTTTCATTGTTTATTTTAATTGCTAATGGCACTTTGATTTCAGGTCCCCTCCCTAATGCCCATCTAATATATTGCCGAGTCCATGTGTGTTGATGCATTAGGCATATTCTACTTTTTTTATTTTTTAAATAGCTCTTCAGTGTTTCACATGCTTTGTTATAAGCATTTGTTAGTATATGTATACGTTTCTGTGTGTGTTGATTAGGGGTTATGGCCACAATACGTTTATGAATTTGTTCTGCAAGCTTCAACAACCCTGAGGGAGGTGGCTGATTTTTCACTATATGATTAATGTTAAATGACAGGATATTAATGTAAGCTAAATATTGCTGTATTGGGTTAAAGGTCATTGAAAGAATCTTATTCCACATAATATAAGTCTCTGAAAAAATAAATTCGGGTGTTAAGGTTGGAATCAACATTCTTATTGTTCTAGTTAATTGCAGTCTAGAGACTTGTATATTACTGAGGTCAATTGATATGAACTGAGCTGAGTGATCAGAAATTGCTGATGGGATTAACTTCATGCTTATTAGATGATGAAACACTGGAGAGTAAAAACAAAGATCAATTAATGTTGAAAATCGGCCATTATGAAATGAAACAGCATCTTCAGGTAAGTAACCCCTTGCACTCATCAATGGAATTGATAATTTATGTATCCACTTATTTACAAACTCATCATATGTTACATTGCAGTCTCCAATCAAAATTGTTGGATTAGCTGTAGATCCCAGTGTTGAATTAATTGTGGCAATTATTGTATTTATTTTATATTTTTGCAATGGCATATAAACAAAGATTACATTTATTTTAATTATTTTGTGAAATAAAGTAACGATTAATAGATTTGCATCAATGTATATGATTTGAAAATTGGTAAACTGGCAAGCAGTAGCTATCAAAAGACCTGTCCCAGCTGATGGAGAGGTAGAGTCTCTTGAACATGCAACAAAGCCCTCACTATTTAGAAATTTTGCTGGATCAATTTGTGACCCTGCATAAATTTTGGTTTCAAGCAGTCCCATTATATGAGGTTTTGTTTCCTTGATCCATTGTTTCAACTTAAATATTTTTTCTATTGAATTCAAACCCCGTACATTAAAAGAAGCAATTTTAATTTTCATTTATAAAGATTTACTTTTTACTTTGAATTTATTTAAATTTACTTTATCTTTAATTATCCTTATTTTAGGCTGTCTATCAATTGTAAATCTTGGGCATCTTCGAACTCACTTTCAGTTTCAACATCAGTATATCTGTCCATTTGATACCGTTCTCCTGTGTCATCAAACATAAGCTCTCCTAATTTTAGCTTTTTTCCTGTTTTCCTGTTTTTTGGGGGTCTTCCTGGCTTTCTCTTCTGTTCACTATTAACCTGAGTAACTTGCTGCATATTTGGCATTATTGTCTGAGTAATCTCAGTATTTGTATTGTTCCTAGTTCTTTGTTTTTTAAATAATTCCAGTTCTTCATCCAAATTCATATTCTCTTCATAATATTGCTTCCCATCAACATTTTTTTTTAAATGTGTGTTTGTCTATATTTTTTTCTAAAGCTTTAACCACATGCATTTGTATATCATTCCCTTTTTTTTCTTTTACTTTTGTATTATTTATCTTAAGGTACACTTTTTCCTCCAACCTTAATGAAGAATCTGGAATCTCCCCAATTTTGCTATCATCATTATTTACATTTGCAGTTTCATTTTCTTGCTTATCTGTATTCATATGTGTTTGTATAGAATTTTTTTCCTTTTCACTTCCTTGAGTTCCCACATCCGATGTCAGTATTTGCTTTACATCTCTTTGTTTATAGCTTGTTTTCTTTTCTAGTCTTTCTTCTGATAAATCAAATCCTTTGTTATTTCCGTTCTTTGGACAGTCTATAATCAAATGGCTTCTTTCTCCACAGCCAAAACATTGTGGTCTTAGCCCTTTAATGTTTAAGTATAATACTGCTCCCTGATCCATAATTTGCCTTGGAATTTCTTCTGGTTTAATATGCTGGTGCAGCTTTATCTTAAAATGATAACTGTTGGTGTATATAAGTGTTGGTGTATCATTGCACAAGATTTGCTTAATGTATATTGCATGCCCAAATGGTTGGACCATACTTTTGAAATCACGAATGCTAAACCCAAAATACGCATTTTTAATGATTCCTGAGCAATAATTTTGCAGATTTTCATCAACAACAATCATTACGTATCCACCAATTGTTTTTATTTGTGATTTAAATCTCATTTTTTGATTTTCATTGAAAAATTGTATAGCTATATATCGCGAGTTTGAATGTTCACCGATTTCTGAGATTGAATCCCATAAGTTTTCTTCTGTTAGTTTTTGATATAATAACTCTTTGTGAAATTTATATAACGTTAGATTTCTATCTGTAATTGCCAGCACTAATGATTTATTAGAAAAGAATTTTTTAAAAGATTCATATAACTTGTTTGGTATTGTGTTATTAAACTGGATGTTTATTTCTTGAATTTCTTCTTCTGTCCAATTATCTTCAGTTTGTTCTGCTAAATGATTAGGTGTCTCATCTTCATTTTCTAAACTTAGTTCAAAAATGTCTAATGAATTGGCTCTCCTAAATCTGCCTATTTGTCCTTCCCCTCCGTTTTTTTTTGTTCTCTTGCTGTATAATATTTTCTAATATTGCTTTTTGTGGTTTCATTGCAGCAATATTTGCATAAGATTTTTTTTCCTTACTGGCTTCTGCAACTGATTTGACATCTGTATTGTTATTTCTTTTACTAACAATGCAATTGTTATCTGCAGACGCCATTTCAACTAGATGACTAGATTTTCTTAGGACAAAATAATAAAAAAAAACTTACTTTGTTAACAGCATCTTTTCTTATAATCCGGAAATCGATTATAATTTTCAAAATTATAAGATTTTTAAACTAATAATTAGATTCTGTTTGCCTTTAATGAAGTACATTCACGAGCTTTTGTAAGTTTGTTCCTACTTATTGACAGCAGGACCGCACTATTATTATTATTATTATTATTATTATTATTATTATTATTATTATTATTATTATTATTATTATTATTATTATTATTATTATTATTATTATTATTATTATTATTATTATTATTATTATTATTATTATTATTATTATTATTATTATTATTATTATTATTATTATTATTATTATTATTATTATTATTATTATTATTATTATTATTATTATTATTATTATTATTATGTTTCAAAGCAAAACTTTATTGAGTCTAAAAAGTTACAGAGTCACATCTAGTAATATATTGATTTGTTACAAATGAAAAACAAATTACAACTTTCAGTATATAAGTCTTTATCTTTTCTGCATACTTTTTTTTCTTCTTGTTTTTAAATTTGGTCTTCTATTTAGTTCAGTTTATGCTTGCATTTTTTTTTTTAAAGTTGGAAAAAATGCTGATGTTGAAAATGTCATCATCTATCTTATTGGTCTTTATATTTCATAGACTGGATCTTTGTTTCAAGTGTGACCATGTGGCTGCAAATATATCTGGTTGAGCTAGGATGCTGTCTCTTTTTCTGAACAGTTCTAGTTTTATTGAATATGTTGCTGGGTGGCGTCGAGGGTTATTGGCAAGTGCAAAAGTGCATCTGGTGCACCAGTAGGCATAAAGGCTGTATGTTGCTGCACGAATAGCAGGGTTGTTGCCTTTTTTAAATGTATTTATTATTTCATCAATTGAAATGATAGCCTTTCTGTATGTGGTAAACATTGTGTGACGTATTGTTTCTAGGGCACTGCAGGAATGAAGAAAATGATCTTGTGTCTCTTCTTCTCTATGACATAGTCCACACATGGGGTCTATATTTGTATAGAATCTATGAAATCTAAGGAAATGGGTTGTGGGTAGAGCATTGAGATTAAGCTTAAGTAGAAAATCAAATAATTTTGGTTCTAATGACCATTTTCTGAATTGTTGCAGTAGTTGCCTGTTGTCTATTCCAAGAACTGATGGATGTAGATTAGGTGTCTGGTTTGGATATAGTATATTATAAATGTCCCAGTATGTATACTTGTTGTCATTATTGAGTGATATTTTGTTGTATATTGGCTTGAGTTCTTCAATCAGTGTGGATAGATATCCATATGAAGGGGGTGGTCTGTCTGTGGGTATTATACTGATTACACACTCCAGGTCTGGAAATCTTTTTATGGTTGCTGTTATTAGATTTACTGATTTCTGTGTGTAAAAAACATTGATTGTATGGAGTCCAAGTCCATTGCTATGTGGTGGTCTGCTCAGATTTTTTAAAGAGATTGCCACTGTCTTTCTCTTCCATATTAGTTTGTTACAGATTGATGAGATTTTAGATATGAATGTTTTTGCAAATTTGATTATAGGGTGTGTAGTATGTAATTTTTGTAATTATAAGTTGATTAAATAGTGCTACCTTTGCGTATATTGACAGGTATGACTTTTCAAGTGAGGCTGTGATTTTTTCAGCATCTTTTTTTAATTTATTTTGAAATTTTTGCCTCATTCCATTGGTTCCAAGGTAGAATGGGAAACCAAGGAAAGCAGATGGTTTACCATTAAACATCTCTGTACAGTGCTTGCCTGTGTATATTGACCATGCAGCAGTTTTATTTGTGTTAATTTTTAAATTAAAATTTGAGGTATAATTCTTGATTATCTCTTGTAATATGGGGAGGTTCTTTTTAGAGGGGAGGAAAGCAGTTACATCATCCATATAGGCTATGCATGATATATTTAAAGCAGTGTTTGGGATTTGAATGCCTTTTATTTTTTTCTGTATTTCTATTAATAGAGGATTTATATATATTGTAAAGAGCAAGGCACTAAGGGGGAATCCTCGTGGTATGGATTGACTTGGTCTGAAGGCTGGTGATTTTTTTCCCATTCAATGTGATGTGAATTTCATGGCTGAGTAGCAGATTGGCTATTATATATATAGTAGGGATGGAAGTGTTGTTGTTTTTTTCGGCACATCTAATAATTTGGCTATAGGCACTGAGTCAAAAGCTGCCTCAATGTCTAGTTGAACTATAATTGGTGCATATTTCTTTTCTTTTTTTTACTACTTCGATAATTGTTTTGTACATTAAGGCACCCTGGCCAATGGATGATCCTTTTTTGGCATATTGTGCTGATGATAACACAGGGAGTATGTGTTGTTCTATTTTCTCCTTTATTACTCTTTCAAGAATTTTTATTCCTAAAGGTCCCATTGAAATTGGTCATAGATTAGATAAAGATGATATTGCTGTTGGTTTTTTGTTAAATGGGACCATTGCAATTGGGTATAGACTTTGTATGTTGTAAATTTTTTGGGATATGTAATTGGCTAGATCGCACAGGTATTTTGCTGTGAAGTGACTAAGATGTTTGAACACAAATTTGGGAATTCCTTGTGGTCCTCAGTGACATGTGTTTGTTATTGTTGCAAGTTGAAATACAATGTCAGGGTTGTTATTGGTGAGTCTGTTTTGGGGCTCCAAATATGTCTTCATTTGGTATGTATACTCTTTGTTTTTGCAGTTTTTTTTTAAAGTGTTGATATATTGGGTTTATCATGTTATGTCCAGCTGTTATAGAGCCATCTATTTCAAGTGCCATAGGCACTCTGACTGTGGATGGGTATCCCAATGCCCACCATATGTATGCTCTGGTCCAAGTATGTTGTTGTGTAAGGCATATTTTTTTCTTTTTTATTGCTACATATTGCTTTAGTGTATTGCATGTATTGTTGTACATTTCTGTAAGTTTTTTAATTTGTGTTTGATTATCTGTAGTTGGTCTGGAAATGGTTATTCTTTTATGCAGTTCATCTGCCAATGCTAATAATCTGGTGGGGGGTGTTGAATTGCAAGTAATATGATTGATGTTGAAAGAAAGTATATTAGCGAATGCTATATACTTTTGCACTGGATCGAGTGCCATGTTTTGAAGTTTTTGGATCATTATATATGTTTCTGAATATAGGAATTCAGTTGTTTGTGCTGGAAGAAGTATTCACATAGTTTTTTAAAGGGCTATTGTTGTATTCTGTATTTTTGTTAGGTCGAGGGTGATGAACTGGGCAGCATGATCTGAGATTATAGATGGACAGGGTTTAAGATTAAAATAATGATGTAACATTGGTGAGTAGAAACACAAATCAATAAATGACTTATATCTATTGTTATTAAAATATATTGAGTTTGATGGGAGAAAACCTTCAGCACTCATAAGTGGGATTGTTATTTGATGGATTCATTTAGGACAAAAGTTTGGAAGGTCATGTTGAAATCTCGCAGGAGTATTATGGGATTTGGTGTTGCTGTAAACATCGAATTTATTGTTGCTATTATTCTGGAGATGATGACAGGACCTGGTGGTATATAGACAAATACTAGATTATTATTATTATTATTATTATTATTATTATTATTATTATTATTATTATTATTATTATTATTATTATTATTATTATTATTATTATTATTATTATTATTATTATTATTATTATTATTATTATTATTATTATTATTATTTTTGTTATATTATTATTATTATTATTATTATTCTTTTACTTCTTCTTCTTCAATAGTTTATTGTTCAGAAATTTAAAAAAAGTTTCAGTACTGGAATTGACAGAATGGTTCTTGATTTTGACCCTTGAGCATTGTAACATCAAATTGTGCAAGGCGCAATGCAGAACTAAAACACAGACATCTAATAATATATTATTAGTGTTTAGCATGAACTTTACTTTGATATTTTATGTGTTACCTATGTGACGCACAACCTTTATCGAAATATAACATTTTATTTTACACTAACTTTAATCTTTTCACTAATGAATAACCTATTTCTAAAAAAAAAAAAAAACATTTTTAATTTTTTTTTCTTTTCTTTGTCTTTGTTATATACATATATTTTTGCTTATATCCTATTATTACTATTGGTAAACAGCAGTGAAAAATGTTAATTTGAAATTAGCTCCAGTCATGTGGTAGATTTGCTTTATGTTTCAGTTGGTAGTTTACTTATTTATTAATATTTTGATATGATCAATCTTTACTAAGGCTAGGTGTCACTGGTAGCTGTATGTATATATGTATGTAGCAAATAAAGAATTCTAATCCCAGTTTTGCAAAAGAATAAAAAAATATATCTGTATTGAAATGTATATTCAAAGAGAACAAAAGTCTTTTTTACTTACTCTGAAAAGTTGACTGTTTGGATGTGTTTTAGAAATCAATAACTGCAGGTGAAATCTATATTATCGGAACCGTGCTTTCTACCATGTGAATTACTCTTTTCTATAGCAGAAGCCCTATTTGTAAAGTAAAACTTGCTCGACATGTTTTACATTTGAAAGCATCATTAGAAGTCGAACTTGAAAAGATTCTTTATTTAATCATACAATGGTTTCCATTGGTACAATAAAGAAAATAACTTTCTACAAAATTTAAAAAAAAAAAAAAAACTCAAAAAATATTTTCTTCATTATATTCTAGTTAATGGGCAATTAAAATTCCTATTCAAGTTTTATTTTATTTTGAATGTTAACCAAAAAATTTAAAAACTAAATAAAAAAGTATTTATTCGAAATTAACTAAAGCCATCACATTATTATGTCATACAATACATCAAAGAACTACAAGAGTTCAAATGTTTTAACTATGTTTTCAAACTAAGATTAAATTAAAAGAACTAATCGTTTTCAAAATAATCCAAGCTAAAATATTATGATTACTAATTGTTTATATATAATATAAAATTTGCATGAATTACCTGCTTGTAGTCTTGATCAGGTAAAACAACAAATTTCAATCAGGGCTCGAATATTTTTTTGCAAGATAGATGGATCATGAACACGTAAGCTAAGCATCCAATATTGATTAATAAATGAATATTTAGCTATTCTCACCTAGAAAGATTAAACGCTATTACGTCATATCTCAGCAATTGAAAACAAATTAATAATCTTTCTCTTTTATTGTTTCTTTGTGAAAAATTATAAAGTCTTTCCCTTGAAATAGTTACTAAAAAGTTTTTTTTTTCCCATATGTCATAGCATCGGCCGGGACGCGAACCCACAACCGTCTGCAGCTAACTACCTGCTTGCAAGGCGGTTGCGATGACCTCTCGGCTAACAACGCTTGACTACTAAAAAGTTTTTAAACATTTTTATTATATATAAACAAATGATTATTTATGCAAGCAATATTTATGTCTGAAAACTGATTAGATGCAACTTAGAAATTGTCATTAACCCAATCTTAATAGATAATTATTATTGATAATAGTTTGCCATTTTGTAATTTCATTAACCTTTATGTAATCTGACTGTTTTATTGTTTCATCTGGTGAGAGTTTTCAGAGATGCCCTATCTTTCTCTTTTATAAAATCTTTATTTTATATTAAAGCTCAATAAATTGGAATTGATTTCATTTTGATTTAATTTTATAAGTGAATAATATTTAAAAAAATTACACTTGTCCATTTTAAATATTTAAACACTATTATATAAATATAACAATGTATCATAGACATCATAGATATTTACATAAATACTAAAATGAATGAGTTGATTTTTTTTTGATTTTTTTTTAATGTGAATGAATGAAAGAAGATTTATGATAACTCTATCAAATTTATGTTCTTACAAAAATTACATTTGTTTTTTCACATGTCATAGCATCGGCCGGGACGCGAACCCACACCCGTCTGCAAACAACTACTTGCTTGCAAGGCGGGTGCGATGACCTCTCGGCTAATTTATTAAAAGATTTCAACAGCAAGTCAGTTTAGACAGATAATGACATAATGGATCCTCATTTTTTTCTTTATATTACAGCCACGTTTATTTACCATCTATTTCTAAAAATTAAATATAAATGAATAAATTGAAAGTGTACCTGTGTATTTATTTCTTTTTAGGATATAAAAATAATTAAAAATACTTTATAAACAAGCAAAAAATTATTGTAAATTATACTTCAAAACCTTTGCATGAAAATTAGACCAGAAGAATGTGAATCCCCTCTAGGCCTTTTTTCTGTCAAAAGAACAAAGGAAAATTCTTTAATGTTAGGCACAGTTCATAGTGAGTTGATCTCTTCAAATTTCTATTCAACTTTAAAAACAATAAAAACATTAAGTTATAATCTACTTTTTAAAACATTTAGGATAAAGTTAATTCTATGATCTGAACTTATGGGTATAACAGCACGTTTTCTGGGGAAAAATTCAAAAATTTTCAATGGAAAGTGAGAGGTTATAAATTAACACTTAGTGTTGTAAACACAGACCCCAATCTAAACAATTCCAAATAAATCAGGGGACTATGAATACAAGCTGATTCATATTAATGAAGTTAGAAAAAACATATTTTTTATATATTTTAAGAAATGAATAAATATAAATGATGTTGCAGTAAAAATTAAACTTTTAATGTGAAAATGAGCTTATTGTTAGCAAAATACTGAGATAAATACGATGATAGAATAGATCCCAAAATTATGTTTCAATGTCTGGATAGAAGCAGTTAAGCTGATATAAAAAAACAATGCAGATAATAAATATTTTTGGGATTAAATCATCTGTGACTAAAATGAAAGCAAAAGCATTGGAAAAACATATTTATTTACTATTCAGGAGTGAAAAATTAGTATATAAAAGAAAAGGATTCTGTCACAATCCAAACTCACCTGTAACATTCCTTATTACATTATTTTTATATCAGCATCTTATCACTGAATTATATCTACTGTACTAAATTAAAATATATTAATAGTTTTTATGTAAATCATTACACATATTTATTATACCCTGTGTTAAAAACTAATGATAACCAGTCATTTCTTATCATCAAAACAATTTATATTTAATAACTTCTGTTTATAATTATGGAATAAACTTTAAATAACTATAAATAATAGAACAACTAAAGTATGTATTTTTTAAGCACAAGCCCTGGAATCCCTAAAATTTCAAAGCTACTTCAGATATCAGTATTTACAATATATATATATATATATAGGCGTGTGAGTATCCAATGCTGCTCTGCAAAATTATGCAGATGGTTTTTATGTAATCTTAATTTATAGATTTCATGATAATAATTAGTTTATTTATGAACAGTACACTTAAAAAACAGCAGATGTTCCAGAACAATGATGACGATCAGCAGTGATATAATGATTCCAGCACTTTTTTTTTTAAGTGTCATAGTATCGGCCAGGACGTGAACTCACAACCCAGGCAACTGCCTGCAAGTGCAAGGCAGTTGCGCTGACCTCTTGACCACCAATGCAAGACAAAGCACCTTATATATATATTAGCACTTTGGTATACAGTCTGGCGTTGGCTCATTTTCTATGCTCAATAAAAAACAATTATGTCTTTGAAAATAATAATTTTTATCATCTATACCATTACAAATGACATCCAATAATGAGGTTGATGATAATCAAGTTCTGTGGCTAGTATTACAAAAGGGCTGTACAACATGGAGCTCAGATGTAAATGTATTTTGGGGGAACAAAACTGTATATTTTTTAAGCAAAATAAATAAAAAAATAATTGTTGTGAAATATATGACAAATATATTATAATTGTAAATTTTGCCAAGTAGATATTCCACAATAACAGTACATAGTAGATAGATTTAAACCTGGATATATATGATACACAATAATATATTCAATATGTACCATAATTTTTTATTCAAACAAATATGAAAATCGAATGGTTAATAAAATTTCAAATAAAAAAAAGAATCAAGTCAGTTATATAATAATATTAACAAATGTGTTGATGATGATTCATAATTTAAAAATACAAGTACTTCCAAAAGTATTTTATTTTTCTGTTTCGATCAACAATTGTAAATCATCATCATCATCCCCGCATATCCCCCAGTGAATTACATGATTTTTCAGGGCTGTATATATTAACTAGAATATATGTGTTAAAAGCATAATGGTTGGATTGAAGTAGTAATACAAACTAAATTGGCTAATAATTAAACTTAATTTATTAATACTGAATAAATAAAACTATTGTCTACTTACTATACAAAAATATTAAATATCATAGTAATAAAACATTTTAAATTTAAGTTTAGGTATAAGTTTAAAACCTTATAGTATTTATAATGATAAGATCTTACCATTTTTAATATTGATACATTCCTAAACCATGGTTTTTGGTATATGCCATTCTTTTAATAAATTTCTTGTTGTCTTCATTAATTGCTTCAAAAATGATATTTCTCATTCATGGGCACTTGGTAAAATTAAAAATGAAATACAACAGCATTAGGTCTTGGGTAATTTATATGGTACAGTCCATTTCTTTTTCACAACATTGTAGAGGCATTGCATTGGCTGGTTTGTAAACTTTAGCATTAGCTTTTGAATCCAACTGCATCTTCAAACATTTTTGGCAGGTGTGTATTTTTTTTTTTTTGCTTAGTCCCACATTGTAAATCATTGTCTGTTAGATAAAATTATCATACTGGCTATTATGACTGGAATATTGAAAAATATATTTTTTAAAAAACATTTAGTACAGCTACCTAAGTTATGGTGAAGAATACTTAACCAAGAGTTGTTTCTCTCCTTGGCATAGATCATTGCAACATAGCTTCAAAAAAAGACTGGACTGGAGTACAAAACAATATGGAATAAAATGCTGGATCTCAGTGGATGCATAGGATTTTGTTTCAGACCTATTTCTATCTCTTTGCTGTTGTTCAGCAATATGTTTTTTAAACAATGAATTAGTCACCAGCTAGTTACAAGATTTTATCTGTTTTTATACAAAAACATGTTTGTTTTTTAAAAAAAAAAACATGTAATGGAAACAAGTTTAGAGTTATAATGATAGGATACATAACTGAATAAATCATTATGATTGGCTAATAAATGAACGAAAGAAACAATAGTTCTTTTTTTTTTCTCTTTAATGGTTTAGGAAAAAAGAAAAACAATTGCAGTCATTTAAATATAACTCAATAGTTTCTAAAATATTATTAATTCCAAAATTTTAGTATTATATTAGCTTTGCCATAAATTTTATTATAAAACTGCAAGAGATTTTATTTAAATTTCAATTCAAAATAGAAAAAATAAAATAGTTCAAATTTAGATTATTTAGAAACTACTCAATTCAAATTCCTTTGGTAATGAGACTACTTTTCTTTCTTTCTTTATATTACAATTTATAATTATTATTTTACATATTACAAAGCAAATTTACATAATATGACCAAATGCATAAATTAATTTTTCTTGAATATTTTAGGCAGTTTACTCAAGTATATATATGTGCATGCATCCAAATGGCAATTTGTATATATTTTTTTCTCATATGTCAAGCCGTCTGCTGGGTGCGAACCGGGGACAACTGCTTGAAAAGCAGCTGTGCTAACCTCTCAGCCACCAATGCTTGACATGGCAATTTGTATATTTATTAGTCAGTTGACATGACTTTTTATTAAATACTTTTTTCATGCAGCATTGTAATCTAATTGATCTGAGCTGCATTGGATTTGTTATAGTTACAACACATATCTAAATGTTTGATTATTAAATAATAAATAATTGGTTTTTAGACTACAAAATATGATATTGATTTAAATGTTAGAAGAGTTAATATTTAAAGTAATTGAAAAACATGATTTTAGGGACAGGTTGAGTTCTTGACTGTTGTAGATTGTGTAACTTGTTTTAGCACGCATGGTGAATAGAGGATATTGTCAAAGGTGTGACATTTGCAATGTTATCTTGCAATCTATTAAATATTCCTACTTCAAGCATTGTTAACCCACTTTCAAGTTTTTGGTATTTACCAGCCTCTAATTCTTAAAAAGAAGAAAAATAGGATTTTAAAGTTGTCATATTTACCAGATTTCCAATTCAATAAATCAAGGCTTAAATTTCAATATATCCTCATATATTTATTAAAATCAGACTCAGTATTTGAAAACTCTGTATGAATAAGTCTTCATATTGCAAACATTTTATCAGTATTTTGTATTCAAGATTGTCAGTAGCTTCTAGAGTTTATATTGACATAGTCCTACTAGCTTATTCATGTTGAATTGTGTAGTTATGTTCCAGTGATAAGAGTCTTTATCATATTTCAGGATTTCAGGTCACTAGTTATTCTTTTTGTGCCAGTTAGATCTCTGTAAAATAAGTTGAGGTTTGACATATGAATATTATTTTATGCATGTATATTTAATTATGAAAAAGTTAATAAGGAATACAATCAGACATACAAAAATAGAATAGAAATGGGTAATAAAGAAATTAATCTAGAAAGGCTGATCAGGGCTGATTGGTAACAGTGAAAGGTTTTACAGTAGGGGAAGTGATATAAAGATTATTTTATAAAATTCTATATTAAAAGCTTAAATTTTTTGTGTGTATAGTTAAAAGTATTTAAACACAAACTTATACGTTGACAATGACAAACTTGGAAAAAAATTGAGAATAAACATGATCAAGGAAAAGATCTGTACTCAACTGAAGGAGCCTAGAAATAAAAAGATGATGACCATGTCAGGGCAAAAGTGGTAGATACTGATAAGAAAAATAAAATAAATAAACCAGCAAAGAGATACACTGCTGCTAAGAAAAAAAATAATGAAAAAAGAGTGGAAGATAATCAGAGTGCTACTAAACTAATAGAAAAGAACGAACAATAAAGAGAAGAAATATTGCTAAGGAAAGTAAAAGAAAGCAATTAATAAAAAGATAACAATCATAGGAGAGTAAAAAAAAATTGTTTATAAGAAAAATAGAAGACAATCAAAAGTTGTAGATGAAAATGGAGGAAATTCATCACAAAGAAAATAGACAAATCCAAAGATGAGTCAGAGTGGCCAGAAATCTATGCACAATACAACCCAAACAAAGAAGGAAAATAAAAACCAGCAGGAGAAAAAAATAGAAAATGTTATATATCATGTACAGGACATAATACATAAGAAAACTGGATATATAAATCAAATAATGCAGATAATAAACAATTGGAATTTATAAAAAAAAAAAGAAGTAGTAGGGCAAATGCAGAATCAAGTATCAAAGATGAAACAGTCTATAAATGGAGAGTTGAGGAATGTTGATTTACAAAGAATATGAACACAATTCATGATGGATTAAGAAAAACTTCAGACAGATAAAAATGAGTATGATAAATATGTACATTGGGTATATTAAGAGGTATTACAAAAAGCTAAAATAATAAAGGATTTATAAAGAGGCCAGATGAAGGCTGTGAGTGGAGTTATAAAGAGAAAGCAAGACTTCTCCAACACGAACTATATTAAAAATTATCAATTGTTTTTTTAAGAGAAACTCATTTAAGAATGGTACTGGAGAAATGACTTACTTCCAGAGACTATCAAATCACACATGGAAATCATTGTCATGGAAACCATAAAAATTTCTTTGGTTATAAAGATATTGTGTTTCATGGATACTGAATTGAAGGGTATCAAAACGATATACAGTATCAAGTATCACAAGAGAGCTACAGAGTAAATAGAGAAGAAATCTGTACTAAGTTATTTTTAATACCAGGCATCTCAATTGAAAACCTTTATGTCAAATAGCCAAATTATAAAAAATATTAACCGTAATGTACAATATAATGTTTTTGTTTTTTTTTAAAAATAATAATATTATAATTGAATACAATATAATGTAGACAGATTGATTATATATATGAGTAGAATTATTGAGGAAATAATAGAATGACTGACTTATTTAGATATAATTCAACAAACATGAAAAGTATTAGAAAAAAGAGATTTTGGCTTTTCCAACATCGAAAAAAAAAGAAGAAAGGATAAGTCATAAATATAATGAGTTTAGTTATCAAAATAAATATTAAATATAGCTAAAAAAGTGTAGCAAAGAATAAAATGTAATAGTAGTTCAAAGAGAGCAAGAATAATTTAGAAAACTAGCAATATGAACAATCAGAATAGGATTTTCTTACCATCTCATCCCAGACATACTCAACTGACGATGAACTAGAAATTTGAAGACTAATATCCTTCACAGAAAAATAAGCAAAAAGAAATTTTCAGATTTATATTAAAGTTCTTGCATATCGTATATTATCACAAGAAATTACATTTATATTACTAGATAAAAGGCATATATAATGCCCAGCTCTATAGACTGTTTTAAGAAAATAAAGTTGGTAATAAATATACTTATACTTTATTTTAAATTGCAAATGAAAAAAAATGAAGGGAAAGTAATCAAGATGAGGTATTATTTTCATGTACATCAATCTTTTTATTTCTATTTAAATGGAAGGGAGAAATGACAGTTACTTTTTATCATGTTAGTTGAAGATAATTTAGTTGTTAAATAAAAATTAAATTAAATTATAACTATTAAAAGATTTACAAAAACAATATGATCATGTGGAAAATTCTAGATATACTGCTACTACTACTACTAATATTAATAATAATTGTAATAATAATGGGGATGATGATGATAATAATAATAATAATAATACGGCAGTAAATCTTAGTCCTGTCACCATGTTCATTCCAAGAGCTCCTGCTTCAAATCCCAAAAGTTTGTTCAATACCATCTTTATTAAAGATAAATTTTATACCTTATCAAAGATAGAATAAAACCTGATTACCTAGCATACTTTTTAAAAAACTTCCACGTGTGCACATAGAAAAATTTAATCAGATTTATTTTTGACCATCATGAGTAATAAAATAAAGATGGCAACCTTGTTTTAAAAATTGTATAATTATAGTCCCAGAGCAAATCTTTTTGTTTTCTTCTATATAACAGCTGCAAATTCTATACTTCAACCAAAAAAATTTGCTCAATACCATCACTATTAAAGGATGCAATTCATGATAACGGGTGTTTTCCCATTTTCTCAAAATGCAATTTATGCTGATTGGTATTTTTTCTTTTTTACAAGATGCAATCCATGTTGACTAGTGTTTTTCATTTTACAAGATACAATTTATGACAACTAATATTTTTCCCACTTTCCCAAGATGCAATTCATGCAAACTAGAGTTTTTTTCCATTATACCAAGATGCAATTTATGTTAAATTGGTATTTTCCATTTTCTCAAAATGCAATGTATACTAAAATTTCTATTTATTCGAGGTAGCAATTCATGCTGCAATAGTATTTTTCAATTTATCCAGAATGCAGTTCATGCTGGCTAGGGTTTATCTATTTTTCTAAGACACAATTCATGATGACTACTGTTTTTTCTATTTACCCAAGATACATTCCATGCTGAACTAGTATTTTTCCATTTTCCATGATTCAATTCATGCTAACTAGTATTTTTCTGTTTTTACAAGATGCAATTCATGCATACTTCTCCCAGGATGCAACTGATGCTGAACTGGTGTTTTTCTACTTTCCCAGGATGCAATTCATGCTGACATGTATTTTTCCATTTTTATCACATGAACAATAAGACATCTAGGAAAACTATAGTATTGTTACTAAATGAGCCCAATTTTTACAGGACTATTCTGTTAATCTATCAACAACTTCAAACTCTCCCCATATATTTTAATCATACTATCATGCATTTCCTTATATTTTACTCAATATCACATTTAAAACCTCTAAGTAAACCTAATTTGACATATGTGTCTTGTTATGTAATGATTATTATTTTTTAAAAATTAATGTAAATCATGTTTTCTTTACTATCACAATCAAGATTGTAAGCTTTTATTACATATGTAATATCGTGAATTAATTGGTACCATTTTCAAATGTAACTTATGTAATTCTTTTTGAGTCTCAATAAAATTTACCCTTTAAACATCATCATCACCATCGTAATAATTATTTTTATTTTTATTTAAATGCAAATATATTTTTATTGTGAAGTTCTTTTTAATAAATTTATTTTTTTAAAAAAATTAGGATCTGGGGCATTGAAGAATAAGAAGTGATTAATATTTTCATTTTTGAAGAAATTAAAAGCTGTGTTTCATTTGGTATGTAAATAGAATACTTTATATAAAAAGAAAAAGATAGACTTAACTTGTAAAAAGAAAAGTAATACATCAAGATTTAATACAGTAATATCTGGGGTAGTCATGTGATTAAATGGAAGTTGTATATCGGGTTTGTCTTTTACATCACAAAAGAATATGTGGGCAATGCAATTCAGCTAGATTAGAATAGTGGTGGTTTCAGCAATCAGAAAGTCAGCTTTAATTCTGATGCTGGATTGATCACACTCTTAGTTAATAAAATGATATTTGCTGAGCAGTATAATATTATGGAGTTTAGAAGAAAAGTGTTTTAAGCACTTGTGAAAAGTTGAATCATGTAATTAATCTTGTTAAAAAAACATATGAGAAGGAACAAACCCTGAGATAAACTTCAACAATCTTTATATATTATCCAAAGTCAAATATCTGCTAAACTTGAGACCTAGACCTACAAAAGAAGAAAAAGAAAATAAGTCAGATATTTAAAAAGAAAAAAACCAAAGCCAAGTAATTGAGTAAACTACTATCTTCAAAAGGTTACACGACATTTAACTAGGCACCTACAAAAGAGGACTAAAATAAATTCCATAGTGAAATAAGGTATTATATTGTCTACATATGAATTGTTGTAAAATACTGAATAATATTGTTAGAAGTTTTGTTGAAGTAATTTTTGTACTAGGATAAAATTGTAAAGGGACGTTATCATTTTCAAAAAAAAAAAAAGGAAAAAATGTTCAAGTTAAAATTATTTCTTTCTCTTACTATGATATAAATTTTATAAAATTTGATTATTGCGGAGAAATAATAATCTAACTTAAAAATAAGCATTTATTATTTTATAACGTCTTGCGTGCGATTATAATTACGATAGAATGACAGCCTGTTAAGCTAAATTGCGCAGACGCTGTGAGAATGTTGTTAATAAATGAATACCTTTTGCTCTTATATAAATACTATATCATGTGGTTGTTCGAAGGTATTCATTTATTAACAACATTCTCACAGCGTCTGCGCAATTTAGCTTAACAGGCTGTCATTCTATCGTAATCTAACTTAAGAAAAAGAATAAATTATTAATTATATGAAATCATATATATTATATGAAATTATAGGTATTGACTTTCGTTTAGCACTGAATTATTTTCTCTTTTAAAAATAGTTACTTTTTAAAAAAATACTATATACAAAAAGAAATTTCCGGAGTTATTTTTGATGTTTTTATTGTTCTAGCAATCTGTTCTGTGAACTGCCAATGTGTATGATTGCTTTAACTTTAGAGTTGAGGGATTTGTATGTTATCCAGTAAAATTATTTAATATTAAAATGAATTAAGCATTTATATTTTCTTTTTTTTCATATTCTTTAGTATTTTTGCAATCCCAAAATTAGTTCAGATAAAATGGTTTGTGTAATGTACACATGCGAGTGTATGTGTATATTTATTTAGATGTTTCTGTGAAGAATCATTTGAATGGTGCTATGATTATAAACATCACTTTTAAACATATATACTCCAATTTAATGTATAGGCTTTATGGTGATAATTAGTTTATTTGTGGTCAATATACTCAAGATATCAGAAATCGAGGGCATTGATAAAAGTCAGCATTGATATAATGATCACATGAACATTGTAATTTTACCACTTAAGTAGGTGAATGCAGATGAAATATTAATTGCTTTTATAAAATTATACCTAATGCTTGGCAATGTCTAGTTGTTGAATTGTTTAACATCTTGTTTTGTTTCTTTTTTAGATCCAACCACAAAGAATAATGACTTCTGAATTTTGATGATTAATGCTGGTTATCCTATATTATCATGTATATTATTTATTATTATTCATTTCCAGTGCTGATTTTTGCTTATTTTCTATGATAAAAAAAACTATGATGTTTTTCAGAAAGATGATTTTTCATCACTTCTTCACCTCAAATCAGTTTGATCAATTAAAATAAAACAATGTTGTAGACTGTTTACTTTCATGCTTGAATATAACCTGATCTGTAGAACAACTCACCATTTATATATATATATATATAAAATCAAAACTAACCCAAATTCACAATTCAACCAGAATAGCCATGAAAATAAACTCTAAAACACTACTAATGGTTTCACTGCTACAAACAGATTTCTCAATTGTAAAGAACTACAAAATAACAATATATTTAAACTAAATATTACCCACAATTCTACTTTATTCCCATACACACTTAATATTAAAAAAACTTTTAAATAAGTTAATTGCTTCAGTGGTAGTATTTTACAGTTTTTTTCTTGGCTAGTCTGGTTGAGTTGTGAATGTAGAATAATTTTGATTATTTATTGACTAGTTTAGCTTTATGCTTTTAATGTACACATATAAATTACAGAATAAATTTGAGAAGAAAAGTGATTTTTTATTTTATAAACAGTATCTACAAACTTAAAATGATATGAATTTTGTTAATTTGTCAAATAAAAAGATACATTTGATTTAGAAATATGTTTTAAGTCATGGAGCTAAATACGTTGGTGGTATTTGGGATGATTATAATTTGTAACTAATTGCAACTGTTCAAAATTAATTTCAAATGATTCCTGGTGATAATCATATTGCTAATGAAATTATCAAGAAAATTAATTGTAATAAATTTAATGTGATTTTGTATGAAAAGTCATGTGAACTGGCCATTTTGGAATTTAAACAGAGGCTGAAGAATGATAATATGGTTTGTTTGAAAGAAGATAAAGGACTTTGAATATGTTTAATGATGAAATGTCAGTATATTGATGTAGTTAAAGTATAAATGTAGAAATTTGGTTCCTTTTTGATTGAAGAATATAATATGGATAGCCAGATAATAAAATTTATTAACAATATTTTTAAAAATGCTAAAAATAAAGCCTTAAGTAATAATGTGTACCATCAGATATATCTTTCCTATGCTATATGCCCTCATATTTTTGTGAATATAAAGTTACCTAAAGAATGTAATCTTTTGTGAATTATGATTCATTTTGGTGGTTCATTTATGTATCAGACTTCTAAATATAGTGGTAAGCTGTTACAAGGGTTTTTAAGATTTGGGGAAAATACTATTGCTTCATCTTTTGACTTTGTAGATAGTATTACAAATTTAGTGATTAATGAGAATGATGTTATTGCTTCATTAGATGTAACAGAAATGTATGATTCTATTGATAGAGTGGATTCCATAAAAATAATTGAACATGCATTAAAAAGTAAAGGTGTTTGTAAATATGTGATAAAATTTATTATTGATTCTTTAAAATTTTTTGATGATAACATTGTTGCTTCTTTTGAAGGTGGATATTATAAAATGTCTAAAGGTTGGCCTATGGGTCTGCCTGTTGTTGCACAAGTTTGCAATTTTGTTTTGTCTACATATGAGAGTAGTATTTTAAATATGTGTTCTTTTAAAGATATTAAAATTTACAAAAGGTATGTGGATGATGTTTTTGTTTGCAGAAATACCAATACTATAAATTTGCTTGTAGAGGAGTTAAATAATTTGAATGGCTTGAAATGGACTATTGAAAAGGAACAGGACAAAAGTATTAAGTATTTGGATTTAATTATTACAAGAGATAATAGTATGTTAAGTTATAAATTAATAATCAAACCATTGCAAAAAAGGGTATATATAAATTGTAAATCAAATGTACCAATTATGCATAAGATGGCAAGTTTTAGATCTTTTTTGTTTTGTAATAAAAAATTATGTAATTACCATGGTGATAAATTAAAAATATTGAGATACTTTCCAAGGAATTGTTTGAAGTTGTTTATAAGATGGAACAGATTAACAATACTTTATCTCAATTTAAAAGGAGTACAATGATTTAAAGGAGTTGAAGATTGATAGTAAAAAATGGATATCTATTCCATTTATTTCAAATGCTCAAGTGAATTTTTTTAAGACTACATATAAGAATGTGTTTAATGTTTCATTATGTGTTCCAAATAATGTTAATAATTTAGTTAATAATTCCAAAAATGGCATACTTATCAAGCAGAAAAGTAATATTGTGTATCAATTTTTTGTGAATGTATGTTATCATATATAGGTGAATCAAAATGCAGTATTGAAAAAGATTAAAGGAGCATAAATTGTTATATAAACATGTGGAAAATAAAAATAATAGTGATTTAATGACTGCTTCAGTTTTCTTGGATCATGAAAGGACATGTAAATATAAATTTAAGTTTAATATTGAAAGCATAAAGATTCTTCATGATATAATAAAAGAAAAATTAAGGAGACAATTTTAATAAATAGGAATAAAATGAATTTAATTAATAGACAAGCTGCTAACATCAAAATTTGGGATCCAAGGGATTTGAGTTAAAGACATTTGCTTCCATTTTGTTATTTAAATTTAATGGCAGTTGAGGCAGGTTAAGGAACTAACTGAAAGTACTTCTGCAGATTGAAAGCCTGTTTATAATAGTTTATTACCATTATTTATATATATATACTATTACAAATTGATGTCTGTATTTCTTCAAAATAATATATGAAAATTTATAAATAAATATTAGAAAATACAGTATATAATAGTTTATAAAAATATATCTATAACTGCCACTTAGAAGCACTTTCAACTATCTTTGTAGTTTTTGTCAACTAGTATTTTTAAAATGTCAGATTTTCCCATAATTCCATGATGCCAACTTTCCCATAATTCTGTGATCTTAACATTTGCTGCATGCTGATTAATTAAATCTTGCTTGTAATTATATATTAACATCACTTTTTTAATTTTTCTTTTATTATTATTTCTTTCAATTTTCAATATTTTTACATTACTGTAATTAAAATCAAAACCATATATACATGATTTATTATGGTCATAAAAGACAGAAGCTGATAAATTATCATTATTTTTATAATTTTGTTTTGTATTTTGAACCCTTTTTAATAATAACAAGTGCTCCTTTGTTCTTTTTTTCAATGTGCACCTCAATTCACCTATATATCCACTGCCATACCTACACGTCCATTTGTAAATGATACAATTTTTATTTGACAATAAAGTCTTATCTTTTAAATTATTTATTAATTTATTTATTAAAATATTGAAATTTATTATAATGAATTGTTAAATGTTGGATATAATTATTATTGTGTTTATTATACTGTTAAAAAATTTAATTCTAAATATAAAAATAATATTAATAATAATGTTAATTCTTCTGATAAAAATGTTGGATTCAATACCATATATTTCAAAACAACAGACAAGTTTCATTAAGAAAATTTATAAAGGTATATGTGAGATTGCATTTTATGCACCACCTATATTAAGTAAATTAATAAATAATTCAGAAGATAAGACTTTATTGTCAAATAAAAATTGTATCATTTACAAATGGACATGTAGGTGTGGCAGTGGATATATATAGGTGAATTGAGGTGCACATTGGAAAAAAGAACAAAGGAGCACTTGTTATTATTAAAAAGGGTTCAAATACAAAACAAAATTATAAAAATAATGATAATTTATCAGCTTCTGTCTTTTATGACCATAATAAATCATGTATGTATGGTTTTGATTTTAATTATAGTACTATAAAATATTGGAAACGGAAAGAAATAATAATAAAAGAAAAATTAAAGAAGTGATGTTAATATATAAATACAAGCAAGATTTAATTAATAGGCAAGCAGAAAATGTTAAGGTCACAGAATTATGGGAAAGTTGATATCATGGAATTATGGGACAGCTGACATTGTAAAACTACAAAAATAGTTGAACACGCTTCTAAGTGATGGTTATAGATATATTTTTATAACTTTTAAATACTGTAATTTTCTAATATATATATATTGAACCGTTATTCGAATATGTGTATTCGAATCACCGGCCTCTTAGGCAGAGAAGAACATACTCGGAGAGTATGTATGCCCGAACGATAGCTATAAAGTATATAACTAACGTTACATTTCCAGGACATAACTTCTTCTCGACTGTTGAGTTCAACACCAAGTTCAAAGCACTTTTTTTGTTTGTGTATAAACACGGGCGCCAGCTGCTTATTCTAAAAGAATAGACAACGCACTTTGAATAGTGGCAACTAACCCAACGCCTAAATCCACGACTAGCTCAGCTGTTTGTAATCACTAATAGATTATACTTAATTAGTGATTAAAAGAATTAATAAAAGAATTTGTTAAAAAGAATTGATAAAAAGGAATTGTAAAAGAATTGATAAAAAGGAATTGATAAAAAGAATTGACCGACAAATAAAGTTTAATTTTAAAGATAATTTATTAACTAACATTTATTTACTAAATTTAAACATTTTATAATTCTAATAAAACACACGCATATTTTAAATTAACATTTCTAAATAGTCTAAATAGTCCTATAGATTCAATAACAGAACACTCTAATTTCACTAATAAATATTGGTAGAATGATCATGCACATATTAACTAATGCACACACATAATAATGATAATAAAGGACTACATAGCATTTGAAATTTAATCACACACATATCAATAGTTCATTTATGTATGATATCGAGTTCATATAATTAGACTCTTGGAGGATTCGCACGAATTAATGAAATGCAATGGCTATTACAGTATAGAACGAAATAAGCAAATGTTTTACCTAGGATTTTGAACATAGATTTAACACTTTGTTTTCTTCTTGTTGGTTGTTTCTTCCAGTATGAATGGTTCCAGTATGAATGCTTCCAGCCGGCTGGGACGTTTCCTTGCTGAGTTTCCTGATTTTCACTTTATTACTATCGGAGACAAATAGATACTGGCGGAGATTTTCTAAGATGTTAAGCTGACATTATTTCACGGGCAGATCTGCTGTTTTCTCGGACATCTGGGCTGGAGGTGAACGTGCATTCCAAAATATTCTCAGCACTGCATTTTGTTTCTTAACTGACTCAATTAATTTGTGGAACTGCTTGTCTCAACTCAATTAATTTGTGGAACTGAACTACTGTCCGGTAAAAAAAATCTATTTATACCTGTGCCTTGTTGTCTTTCTCATATCTCCGGCAAAGATCTGTTGTCGAATTCCTTATCAATTAATCCTTTGATAAACGTGTTTTGGAAGATTGCTTAATTAGTAATAGCCATGCAGAGATGTTGTTTTATTTTATTAATAGCCATTGCCGTGTTTTTAATGATAATCTTCTTTTATTTCGCATACATTTTATTTATTTACAAATCTCAAATATATACGCACATATATTTTAATACAATTTACTATTTAGTTTTAACATTATTTTTTCTTTTAATTAAACTTGAATGAAAAGAGATTTGTATATTTATATTTTTATGAATACTAATAAAAAAACTATTTAATTCTTATCTTTTTCGAAAACAAACTGCAATAAATTCTTCAACATTTAATTTTATGTTTTTCTTTTATGAAAGATTACTTTAATAATAATTTTAGATAAAAATTATATGTGCCTATATCAATATAGGTACAATATATATAACTTAATTAACAGGCAGACAGCAAATGTTAAGATCATGGAATTGTGGGAAGGTTAGTCTTTCAAAGTGTTAGTTGACAAAGACTACAAAGATAGTTGAAAGTGCTACTAAGTGGATAAAATTTTTAAAATATATCTCATTACTGTATTTATAAATATTCAATTATATAATTATATATATATATTGCCAAAGTAAAAGTCACTTAAGTAATAAAATGAATCCTCTTATTATCATAATCTAAGTTGTTCAAACAATTTCTTTTTATCTTTTCAACAAAATTTGTTTAAAGAGGTTAGTAAGACTTGCTTTCAATCTGTATTATTCATTTCTTCCACTTATTGATTGTATAAAAGTTTAGATCACTATAGTAAGACATGTTTTATTTAGTATCTAAATAAGTGTTATTTTGCAACAGATTATTCATATTCCATTGGTTTTATTAACCTTTGAATGTTGTGATGTGAATGACATATGATAAACATTTAGTTATTAGCATTTATGGTAAATTATATGTAATGTATTAACAAATTGTTGTTTGAAAGATTGTAAAAATTAATATTAATTTATTTTCAAAATAGTTTATTTTTGTTATTGAATACATTTTATTTAAACCACTTTTGGAAAATTTAATTTCATACTATTTCAGTCATTGTTTTCACTTATAGTCTATATACAATATTAGATTATGATGATAAGATTATCTAAATGAAAATTACCCTAGTAGCACATCAATAATAATTTATTATATGTAAATTTTGGCTATAATGATGTAATTATATTATATATACTTGTGTGTGTTATATATGTACTATAGAGAAGTTTATTATTTTTTATTGTAATATATCAGCCATAGACTGCAGAAGAAATTTTGTTGTTATGTGAAAAAAGACCCTTTGTTTCCTTTCAGAACCTTAAAAAAACAGAGCACAGAAAATTCCTAATGTCCACTCCATATATTCTTTTCATTGCAGCTGTTATTACTATGTGATTATCTTTATAGTATAAAAACATGAATATGCTGTTAACCAATACACATTATCCAGTGTAGTGAGATTATTGGCTTTTCCCTCTGAGTTTAAGTGCAAGAAACACCATAGTGTTTCTTCTCAGTTGCTTGATACCACAACCCAAATATCACTTGACTTTGTGTGGGTGAATGATTTTTTTTTCTTTTCTAATAGATATTAACAATTGTGTCAAGCAAAAATAAACTATGGCGTTTTTTTCCAGGAGATTGTAAAGTTGCCAACCAAGGCAGCAGTTAATGACTGAAGGCAGAAGATATTAAGTATATCCTGATTGTGGATCCAAACTGCCATTTAATGCCAACCATTTATTTAGATATTTACAACTGCAGATCACTTTCAAGTAAAGGAAGATTGCAAAAATTGGAAGAAGAGTGGTCTCATATTAAATGAGAGATTATTGGATTTTGTGAAGTTAGAAGAAAAGATGAAGAGATAATTGATATAAAAAGTGGGCATGGATTGTATTAGAAAGAAACAAACACTGGAAGTATAAGTGGAGTAGGATTTATGATAAATAAAAAACTGGAAGAACAATATTGTGGAGATTGATGATGTATTGGACAGAATGGCAAGATTAGTTCTTCAACTTAATGGCAGATAGCAAATGCAGATAATTTAGGTTTATGTCCAACAAGTTATCATTGTGATGAAGAAGCAGAGGATTTTTGTATAGAGCTTTTCATCAGACTGAACAACATTTTGAAATTGTTATGGGTGACATTAATGCTGGAATAGATTAACAATTAAAAGATGAAACTGCTCTAGGTAAATTTAGTTATAATGAAAGAAATGAGAGAGGGCATAGACTTGTGAAGTTTGTAGAAAAAGATAAACTTTATATTATAAATTCTTATATTGAGAGAAATGTTAATCACAAATAGACATGGAAATATCCAAATAAAGGTACCACAGAATGTGATTATATTTTGAGTAAAGAAAATATGTATTTCAAGATTGTAATGAAATTACAATATTTAATACAGGAAGTGATCATCTGTTAGTAATATGTAAGATACATGTTAATATAAACTACAGTGAAAAAAAAAGAAAAATAATGTTCACCATTGATATTCCTAATCTTTAGAAACATTTCAATGAATTTAAATTAAAACTTTCAAATTATTTTCAAATATTAACAGAATTTGAACATAATTTAAATTTGCATGAATTCAATAGGAAGATAACTGAAGCACTTTTAAAAATTACGACAAAGATATTTAGCACAAAAAAGCAACAATTGACCAGTAAAATTTCTTCTGAGACATGACAATTTATAAAGAAAAAAAGGAATATGAAAATATATATAAATGAGGAATTAAAAATGATTGAATATTTCAAATTTTATAAAGTGGTGTGAAAAAGTTGATAATGATATATGAAAATATAATTATTAATAAGAAAGAAAAGCTATCATAAAAATAATAGTCTCAAGGGTATAAAACATCTTGCAATTGATGGGAAACTTATTTCTGAAATAACAAAAAAATATGGAACTATTATTAAAAGTAAATATGGCATCATGAAATATGTGGAAGATTTCTATCAAAAATTATATAGCAATAAAAAGCAAAATAAGTGCCTTTCACAACTATTATATCTTCTGAATTATACGGGATTTTAAATGAAAAAGAAAGACAAGCAGTTAAATTTATGAAGAAGGGAAAGGCTCTAGGTAATGATAGAATTATAACTGATATTTTAAAAGAAGCAGGTGAATAAATAGAAATTTTTTGACAAAGTTATGGTCTAAATAATAAAGATTTAACAGATGATTGGAAGAATGAAGTATTAATATTAATATTTGAAAAAGATGATAAAGAGGATAATAAAAATTACAGACCTATTAATCTTTTATCAGTTTTATAAAAAATGTTTACCAAAATAATTACAACTCATCTACAGATAACTTTGGATTTTAACCAATCAAGAGAACAAGCTGGATTTAAAAGTGATTTTATTAAGTGGATCTCATCCAAGTATTGAGAGAAGTTATAAAAAACACCCATGAATATAGGTTACCATTATGCTGTGGATTTGTAGATTATAAAAAGTTATTTGATTCTATAAGTATTGTTTCAGTGATAAAAGCATTAGATCATCAATACTCAGGATATTGTCATATTTTGAAGAATATTTATAAAAATGCAACAGTAACAATTACGTTACATAATAATGCTATGAAGATTAATATTGAGAACGATGTTTAACAGGATAACTCCATATTTCCAAACCAATTTACAACAGTTTTGCAAAAAGTATTTTGTGGATTAAAAAGAAAAGCTTGTAAGTAAATAAAAATAAATGGAGATTATTTAAGTCATCTAGATTTTACATATGATGTACTTGTTTTTACATATAATGCTTTAGAGCTTCAAGAAATTTTGCAAGAATTATAATATGAAAGAAAGAAAGTATGATTAAAGGTAAATGTTAAAAAGACTAAAGTAATTTTCAAAGCATCTTTTCAAAATATGGAAATAAAGATTAATAGTGATAAGTTAGAAGATGTTAACAACAACAAATACCTTGGTCAATTTATTACTACAGACGGAAACATAATGAATAAAATTAATCATAGTATTTTTAGTAGAAATAGCTTAAGATTAAAATGAAATATGCCTATGTATCTGAAAAGGAAGGTTTTTAATAAATGTATTTTACCAGTTTTTATTTATGGATCTGAGGCTTGGACACTTAACAAAAGTGGAATACAGAGATTTTAAACCACACAACAAAGTATGAAAAGATGCATGTTAGGAATAACAAGAAGAGATTGAAAACAAAATACATGGGTGAGAAAAAAACAGATGTTATTGACATCACTGAAAGAATTAAAAGATGGAAGTGGATATTGATCTGGACATATTGCCAGAAGAGATGATAACTGCAAGAAAGTTCCAGCCTTAAACTGGATTCCAAGAGATTGAAAAAAACAGAAAAAGACATTATGTGAGATGGATGAAATAAGGATGTATGCTGGAGTGATGTGGAGAAGAGAGACTACAGATCAGAGAAGAAGGATTAAATTTGGAGAGACCATCCTACAGTAGATCGGAAATGGTTGAAAATGATGATGGTAGTCAGCTATAAAAAGTATATGGATAAAGATTTAAACAGATATCATCGCAGATTTATATTTTATTTATTTATTTATTCCATAAATGAAAAGTAAATAATATAATATTCTAATTCAGTGTTTAAAATATAAGAGAAAAATATAAAGTGTTAAATAAATGTAAGAAAAGAAATTAAAAACAAAATATTTTTTAGTATAATTCAACCAATAATTTAATATTTTTTCAAAAATAAAATAATGAATATTAATTAAATTTAAAATGTACAACCCTTTAGACCACTTAATATGCATAATAATTTATCTTATGATTTATAATTTTAACATTTAAAAAAATCACAATTAATATTTCAATAATTTTAAAAATAATTATTATATGAAATGTTGCCAATTGTTTATATATTCTATTAAATTTGATAAATGATCAGGTTTTTTAAACATTATTTAATATTTTTATATTTATTTTAATCCTTAAATTTTTGAAAACCTTTTATATGTGGACTAAAACATTACATGCAATAAAATTGTTGTTGTTATTATTATTATTATTAATAATAATAATAATAATAATAATAATAATAATAATAATAATAATAATAATAATATTATTATTATTATTATTATTTAATTTATATAAATACAATTTGTCCACCTTACTTCAGAAACTTTTAAGTGAAAATAATTTTATTGTATATATATACAAACACAATCTGATGTTTTGACTGTCCTGCTGTCTTCATCAGAGTTATGATATAAAAACAAATAAAATAACATAAATAACTATATAAAAATATAAATAATAAAATTTAAAAAATAAAAATAATATAACAAAATAAAATGTAATAAAACAAAAAAATAATAAGAGTAATGTAAATAAAATGTGATAAATATGGAATTAAAACCAAATAAAATATTCCACCTAATATACAATAAAATTTACAATATTACATTGAAATCCAAAACAAACATAAATTTTACAACTGTATTTCTGTATATATATATTCTATGCATTTGAACTCAGTCTTTCAATCTCCTTATAGCTCTGCATACCACCTTATACAACTGATAAACATGACCACATACATGTAAAAATGTCAAATGATCTCCAATAAATGTATTTTATGCTGAACCAGCCCTCATCAGTGGATCCAGACCAACTGATTAGTGCTGGTTCAGCATGAAATACATAAATTGGTGATCATTTGTCATTTTTATGCATTTGTGGTAATATGTATCAGTTGTACTGTATAAGATGGAATGCATTTCTGTAGGGAGCTTAAAAGTGTGAATTCAAGTCCTTCTAATTACATTAAGTTTGGTATAATCAATATACTTTATTTCTATATTATATATATATTCATGAACAACTATTAATTTAAATATATCTTTTATTACTTTTAATATTTTAAAATAATGCAGCAAAATAAAGACTGGTAGATTTGGTTACAATATTTCATTTCATTTTAAACTTTTCTGAAAGTGATCACTAAATAGTAAGAGCTAATCTGGATTTTTAATGGTTCATACTGGATGCCCTTTTGGCTCATTTTTTTTATTTTATATAAGTCTCTGTTATTTCTTTATTTTTTAAAAATTCTATTTAAATCATGCATATAAATAATGAACGTATTACCAGAAATAATTAAAAAAATAACTTTACTAAAAAAAAGTAATGTGTTCATTGACAAAAAAAAATACATGACAGCCTTTAGTTTTAAATAATGTATTTTAACAAATAAATATATAATTTAATTTTAGAAACTTTTTATTCAAATTTATACACAAATAATGAAAGTATTATTATAAATAAAACATAATAATAATAATAATAATAATAATAATAATAATAATAATAATAATAATAATAATAATAATAATAATAATAATAATAATAATAATAATAATAATAATAATAATAATAATAATAATAATAATAATAATAATAATAATAATAATAATAATAATAATAATAATAATAATAATAATAATAATAATAATAATAATAATAAGAAGAAGAAGAAGAAGAAGAAGAAGAAGAAGTTTGATAAAGCATACAATCACTAATCAAATCATTGTACATATGTAGTTTTGTGAACCAATTTATATATAAGAACTATGTTGTCAAATGTAATTTGTATAACCTTTTAGAATACTAATAAAGCTTATCCTTTGAAACACCATCATAATAATAATAATAATAATAATAATAATAATAATAATAATAATAATAATAATAATAATAATAATAATAATAATAATAAAAAATAAATAACAACAACAACAACAATGTCCAAAAGAAATTAACACTTGTCAACAAGCCGAATTGATGCTGAAGAATTTCTTGTTCTGAAGCATATATCAGAAGAGAATAAAAAAAATAGTAATAGCGATAGTGAAATAATAACTCCACAATCAATTGAGCTTGAAAATGATATAATAAATCCCATGGCTGTTATTATAAACCCATGCCCCCTTAACAAAACATCTCCAGACATAATAGAGACTATTGCTATCTCTCCAGCTGAGGTAGTACCTGCACTCCTCTATTTAGAAGAAAACCAGGTCACCCTCCAAAAAAAAATAAAAAAGTAAAGAATTTGGAATATGAAAGTAGCAATGGTAAAATGCCTCCTGCAGCATCTGAAACTAAAAAAGCTAAAATCGCATGATATCAAAAAAATTCTGATAACACATCACTATCAACAGAAGAAGATAGTCCCATGGAAGAAGTAAGCGATAATTATACCAATTCTTATAATACTATATACAAAGAAACAATAGCAATAAAGTAAATGAGACCAGGTGGTACAATTAAAAATCCAGTACATAATCATATATAGTAAAATTGTCTTTTTTAATTTGTCAATATGAGTTTTTGCTCGCATTTATTATTGATTTTTTTTTTATATACAATTAAGAACTGATATAGACTTGTATAATATATAGAATAAACACACACTAAATGAAACTTAATATAGGAGTTTTTAATGTCAGAGGGTTAAACTCTCTTGAAAAAATTGATCTTCTTACTAAATGGTATGACTTAGTTAAACCACACATACTCGGTGTTATAGAAACAAAAATTTACAGTGGATCATAAATTAATGCATCAAACAAACTAAATAACAAAGGATTTACAGCTTTTTCAAATACATCTGACACACCATCAGCAAGAACAGGAATCATCATCGACAAAAACTGCCCATTCAACTTTTTTAAAATATTATATATTGACACACACATACTAATAATTACTTTTCACTACAAAGCTACAACACTAAACATTGCAATTGAATATATCCCTCCAGGCCCCATCATTATAAATAGATTAATCCTAATTCTGAACCCCAAATTTGTGAACACAGCACATCCAGTATTACTTATAGGGGACTTTAACATGTCATGCAAAAAATTTACCAATAAATGGCTTCATCATCTGTCATTTCCCATGATGAGTGGGAGAGGATTTCTGCCAGAGAGAACTGTATCATTTAATAATGGAAAATTTTCATCATTGATTGATCTAGTCTTCTATTCCCCATCATTGCATAACATGATGAACATTTTTTCTAAAGACCTCCCCTCTATCTGATCATGCCGCAGTCATAGTATCTCTGGAACTTCATTTCAATATCAGATCAACAATAATTACTGGAAGAACCATCAGAGTTCTTCTTCCATCACACACTCCAGAATTACTTTTCTCAGAAATATATATCTATTTGCATAACATAAAAAGTATACAAATGGACCCAGTCCAAGCATGGCATGCATTTGTCAATATATTATCATTTAATATTAACCATCTTACCAGTACCACACCATCCCCAACTAAACTTTTAAACCTTATGGATGACACTTATAAAAAAATTATTACAACTTCACAATCTAACTATGATCGCCCCAGATTAGTAGCATTAAAAAAAAACATATCAATCAATTTTAGAACAGCTTAAAAAATATATTGCCACACAAAAAAAGAAAAATATACTTAAACAAGCCTGACAACTTACCAGAAATTACATCAGATGGGCATTAGGTCACTCCTCTCCAGTTTGAGTACCATCAGCCATAAAAATACAATCACATACTGTTTGTGGAGATTTCATGTTGGAGCAATTATTTTCATTTTTTAAAGATAAATTTTCAAAAAAATCCTCCCTTAGATCTATCACAACTTTTATACAGTAGACCAGAAAAAGAAATTCAATTTGCTTCTAATGATTTTGTACAAAAAATAGAGTCAACACCAGATTCATGCCATCCTGGAATAGATGGGATTCCCAAGTTCGTATATTCTCATCTTAATAAAATTACAGCTCAGTATATGTCTAACCTGACAAATTTTTTAACTAAAGACATATATAGAATACCAGATCTTTATCAAATATCGCTTGTACCATTTATAAAAAAAAAAGAAATGGTTTCATCAATAACAAACTTACGTCCAATTTCAATGTCCTCCCTTGGAATAAAAATTATAGAATCAGTAATCAAAGACAAAATAGAGCCATATATTATACCAAAACTTTCAAAAATGTAATTTGCTAAAAAGGAATCTTCAACTGGATAGGCAGATTTTCTATTTAAGTCAACTATAGAAACAATAAAAAACAACAAAAAATACAGACCTATAGTTGTTCAACTAGACATAGAAGCAGCGTTTGACACAATACCAATAAATACACTACTGAAAACTCTAGAACAATACACAGTACCAAAAGCCTACCTAAATCTACTTGCTAACCTATTAATAAACTGTGAAATATACATTACTCTAAATGGAAAAACTTCACCACCAATAGTACCTCATCAATCCATCCCACAAAGATCCCCTCTTAGTGCCTTGTTATTTACTGCCTACATAAATCCCCTAATTAAGATCATATAGAATGAATTACCTGGAATTTATGTATCCTGCTTAAATACTAACATCTCATGTATAGCTTACATGGATGATCTTGCAATTTTTTTGACATCTTAAAAACACATTCCTAAACTTCTAAAGAAACTTTTCAATTGTACAAATGAATATAAATTAACATTTAACATGGAGAAATCTTGTGCCTGGCAAATTTTCACTGGCAGCAGCATAACAAAACATTTTAAAGGTAAACCTAATCCATTTCTTGGTTTCAATTTCTATCTGCGTCATTCACCAATAAGACTACTTATACAAAAAAATCTTGTAAGTAAAGTAGAAAGTATAGTCAATTCACTAACAAAAGCCTACTTTTCACTGTACACAAAGATAGCACTTTTTAATATGATAATCATGACAAAATCACTATTACACTCCAATAATACTTTATACTAAGGCTTTCACTAATAAAATAGACTCACTTTGTAGAAAACTCTTGTGGGGAAAAAAAGGACTCACAATATCAGTAAAACGGCTACGAAATTCACTCTCACAATATAGTCTGGGACTTCATTCAATTTACACCTTCAGAATTCAAAAAATGCTAAAAATAATCTCTGCATGTGCACAATAATTACCATATCTACAAATAGCCTGTAAAATCACCTCCACAGATAAACCACCTCCTTTACACGGATTCCTGAAGACACTACTTGCACCATTACTATCTATAAAAAACTTGAATTTTAATCCACCTCAAAATAAATTTAAGTACTGGGAAATACATTTGCTTTTACACCCATCACAAATTGATGAAAAAACTGTACTTAATATTACCAATAGACAATTGCCGTAAATTTAAATTCTGGTCACTTGAACCAAAATATTTTGATTTTCTTCTTAAAATTAACCTTGACTCTCTATCCACACAACATTTTTTGAAATATAGAAGGAATTGTCAAAATGTAGACAATTTATGTAACCTCTGTCACAGAGACTCAGAAACACAGGATCATATTTTTTTCTCATGTCTAGGACTAAATAGCATCCGTTCAATAATAAATACACTATTCAAAAATAAAAGAATAAATATGGAATGCCTATTTGCCTCATTCATAAAAGGAGTTTTTGCTGAAATAAGAATCAGTATATTCATTCTCTATGCTTTATGGTGTACAAGGTGTACATTCATGTACAATAATAATCCAAGAAGGCACCCAAACACATTCAAAAATAATCTGAATAGTATATGTGAAAGAGATAAGAGAATAACAAATCACACAACTTTTATTGACACCTGGTCTCTATTGCAGTTACCATCAAACTTATATAAAACAGGAAGTCACAAAAGATTTAGAAATGTCAAATGAAAAAATTATAATTTGCCACCAATGAAAAAACATTATATGATAGTGAACTTTTATACCCCTGCCAGCTTTACAAACAATTGACTGTCTGTATAATAATCAAGGATAATGTGTAAAAAAATATGTGTAACCTTTTTAAGTTATTGAATAAAGTCCTTTGAAAGATAATAATAATAATAATAATAATAATAATAATAATAATAATAATAATAATAATAATAATAATAATAATAATAATAATAGCTGAAATACACAGGCTTATATATACCTGTGTCTATATATATAATAGACAGGGTATGAGCACAGACTTTCACATGACCCACCACTCTCCACACCATCTCATACAACTGATGATTGCTGGTTTAGCATGAAATACGTATATTGGTGATTATTTATCTTTTCAACATATGTGTGTTCAAGTGTATCAGTGTTATGAGATGGTGTGGAGAGTGGTGGGTCATGTGAAAGTCTGTGCTCATACCCTGTCTATTAAATACTAATAATAATAATAATAATAATAATAATAATAATAATAATAATAATAATAATAATAATAATAATAATAATAATAATAATAATAATAATAATAATAATAATAATAATAATAATAATAATAATAATAATAATAATAATAATAATAATAATAATAATAATAATAATAATAATAATAATAATAATAATAATAATAATAATAATGTTGATGATGATTATAATAATTTTTATCAATCCAAAACATTTAAAATCTGAAATCAGATAAGTTATAGCAGCATTAATAAGATAATAAAAACAGTGAATAAGGAAATCTCTTGATTAGTGGGGTTAATGAATCCTCCATTTATACCACATATATTAAAATCACACTAATCAAATTTAAAAAACCTATAGGAATAATTATCATAAATCCTGGAAAAAAATAAAAAAATGCAAGAAAAAAATAATTATTTGCTCAAAATGTACATAGATATACTGAAATACACACTTAATGAATTATTAATTGATTTAATGGGTAAAAAAAGAATAGATTTAAAGTTTATTTCTTTGTGAAAAAAATAGCTAACATCAATTGAATAGTCATAGCTTTTTTTCTTTCATCCACCATTTTGTGATAACAATCAATTTGTTTGTCCAGTGCTGGCTGCTTCCCCTGATAATTTAATATTTTTTTATGCTAGATCAACCTTAAAATTTTGTATCCAGCTTTTACTAGTTAAAATGTTGAAGTATCCCCTTGATGTTTTTTTTATCAGTGAAGAAAAAAGGCTTCAAGGTTAATGATGATGTTATTTCCATCAATAGGAATTCACTTCTGATTACAATCATCCAACCATATGAAAAGCAACTCTTCCATTTCATTCATCAATGTACATTATTTCTATTGTACTCACTGATTTATATGCTATATTGTCTTTTTCCTGGTACTTATTTTGTTCAAAATGGTGCATATTGTTGACTTTCCTAAGCCTAGAATTTTGCTGATGTCATCTATACTTTCACCATTATGAAATCATTTAATAACAGCATCCAGTATCCAAAGTGATGAGTTTTTATTTAGTCTCTTTTGTGTGTGTCCATACCTATTAAATATGATTTAAAAAGAAAACAATAGGAAATTTTTTTGATGAGAGTAAGCACTGTGTGCTGCACATTTAGGCTTGATGAGGATAGCTGAGGTACCCTCAACTGTCAAGTGCAAGTCTTATACCTCTGTCAGATGTGGATGGAACCTCTCATGAAATGCTAATTAATTATACCTCTAATCATTTGTGCTAATTAAATTTTATACTGCATAGTTAAAGGGATGGTCTCAAAAATTATTGTACATTAATTAAAACCACATTTTTCAAATCCACACTAATCAAGGGATTCCTTTAATTTACAAACAATGTTATTCTTTTTAAACATGTATTATTATTATTATTATTATTATTATTATTATTATTATTATTATTATTATTATTATTATTATTATTATTATTATTATTATTATTATTATTATTATTATTATTATTATTATTTTATATTGTAATTTTGTAATAAATAAAATATTACTTTTTATTTTTACATTTTAAGTTTTACATTTTTTGTTGAAGATATATTATTACAATGAATTAAATTAATCTAAAAAATAAATCACTATCTTTTTAAATAAGGTATTTACTAACAGGTTTATCCTATCAAGGGAATTCAAAGAGAGAAATAGAGAAAAAATGATGGCATCTACTTACTTGTACAACTGCCTATTAAGGCATTTTGCTATTTTTTAAGTCAAAAATTCATCTATATTTTATTCTGTTATTAAATCTAAAAATGTTAGAACAATCAAAAAAGCAGTAATTTAAAATAATGAATTCCTGATTTGATATGTACTGTCTTTGTTATTGTATTTTTATATGCTTTGTGAAACAACTTCAAAAAATGTTTTAATGAGTAAAACCTTAGTTTTTTGTAAATTTTATTAAGATTCATGATTATTCTTGCACAATAATTGTGTAATAATAATTAAAATTTAAAAGTATACATGATTACACATTTGTCTTATATGTATATTTTTTATTTTTTAAAATAGAAGTCAATAAGTTTTAGCATAATGTTATCAAATAAAATCACAACATTGTAGTAAACATGTCTTTTCAAACTGATTATTAATATGTGATCATTGAAATTTTGTTATGATATATTGCAGTATTGTCAAAGTTATTAAAAACACTTTATTGATTTTAGAAATCAATCTGCTCCTCACAACTAGTAAATGCTGAAACAGTTCTTTGTTTTTATGAACAATCTTATTTTTTCAATATTTGCAAATTTTAAATATGATTTTTTAGAATTTATTTCATTTCTACATGTATATTGCTATTGAATCAAGTTCAAATTATTATATTCTGATATAGAATAATAATTTCTTACTAAATTTAAATGTTAAAAGACTAAAATAACCACAAAAGAGAATAATTAAATCTACCAAAGCATAGTATGATTAATAAAAAAAAATTTACAGAGGAAATATGCAAATACAAAAAGTTTTATTTTTTGAACAAATAAATAATGATTTTTTCAAAAATTAATATTCTTATAAGTCTTTTAATAAAACATAACTTTAAGTACTAATCTATAAAAAAATTAAAATTGAACTAATAATTATAAAATAAAAATCATGGATATATAGTTTTGACAGGAAGTGCTTAAACATGTTTTCTCACTCTTATCGATAGAGAGACCATTGGCTACTTGAGGGCACTGAAGACATCAACATCCTGTTTTAATAGCAAGACACTATTTTGAATTTTTAATGACAGATATTTCAATGAGATTTTTTTTTATGTAAGAATTATTGGGAATAAAAATATATAAAAAATGATTATCACAAACAAGAAATAAAAATGCATTCATATTGTGCAAAGATGATTTTGTTTCTATTATAAAAAAAGGTTATATATATATATTAATTTTTATTTTATATGCATAAAAATGTTTTCATTTTTAAATAAATCCCCAACTTTTATATTTAAATTTTATTAACATATTAACATCTAATTAGTAAATTAAAATATTGTTTAGAGAAAAAAAAACAAAGACAAATGCTTTCTATCAAAATTGTTCAAACAATATTTTCTTGATTTTGTTTTATAATTCTAAGTTCAGTTTTATAAAAATAAAATAATAATAAATAAAAAAGATAGTTGTATACAAAACTTATTTATTTGTGTCCATAGTGGAAGCAAATTAAAATAATATGCAAGCATACTACTGATTTTTAATTTTTTGCAAAGTAAGAGTGCACATTTCTTACCTGTTTTTAATTGACAACAACATTCCCTAATTAAATTTTCTACTATTAAATGTATAAAATAAATCCTTGCTGTTAAGAGCAGATACTGATGTTCTCAGCATTCTTGGATATCCAATAAAATAAATGTTTTATTTATTTAAAAATAGTATTTAATATTAAAATATATATCATTTTCTGTCAACATTTATATAAACAAAGTCAAAATAATTATTAAAATCAAATTGTTTGCAAGCATATAAAACTATTTTTTCTTGATTAAAGCTATTCTTCAATTCTAGATTACTGTTACTGCTGATGATACATAGGGACAATAATATTAAAATAATCAATTATTTAATGACTAAAACTACATAAAATCCATAAAATTATCAGCCAGCATCATAAACAGCCTACAGATATCATTGCTTTGCTGGAAATGTAACTATATGAATATTAATAAAGAAGCTAAAAATAAAAATGAAAGTTAAACAGTTTAATAAGAAAACTATGTTTGAGATGGTTTTTTTTAAAAAAAAATCTATTTAATATCCAACTGTTTTAATAAAATATATTGTTAAAGTAAACTGATATCAGTATATAGAAAATAAAAAGATTAAGTATAATATTGTTGATTTTTTATAAGCAGATCACATATTAAAGAATATGATTTTAAAAAGTTATGTTACATGTGTAAATATTAATTATGTTAATTGAGAGATTATTAATGTGTTAAATTACCACCAGAATGTTTCAAGAATTACTGCTTGATCATATTACCTTAATGTCTAGCTATTTTATCACTTATGAAGATAACGATTTAATATGCATATTCTTGCGTATTTAAAATATCTTTAGTAATTTTTTTATTGATAAAATTGTAAGACATAATACTTGAAATTATATGTAATTTTTATAAATACAAAAGAGCAGAATATATGTTTGCAGTATTATATAACTTAGTAGGTTATTACTTTATGCAAGCGATTTAGAAAAAATAACACGTGTGATTGATAAATGAGATCGAATATTGTGGAAAATAAACTCTATGGATCGAGAAACTGGGCGTATTGTAGAGCTCTTTAGCCTATAATAGACTATAACGGATGAAAATGATGATGAAAAGTGTAAGATCTGCCAATATAATATGAAATTAAAAAATATAAATATTTTAATTTATTTAGCATTGCCCCAAAAGATATTTTAGTAGGAAAAAAAATCTGTTATAAATAAATAATCTGACATTTAAATTACTATTTACAAAAGAATATTACAATTGTGTCAAATTTGTATTTTTATTTCTATTTTTATGACTATTTGCTTTGATTTGAATTAAATTCTATTGTTACAAGCCCACACACGTAATATTTTTCTTTTATATACATAAATATCATTACTATTCAAAAGTCAAATCATAAAATTTTGTATTTATTTTTCAGACAATATACTCTTTATTTTATCATTAGAAATTCAATAAAAACTAAATTAAATTAAATTTTTGTAAGATAAAGAGATGGAAGCGAATGAATGCATTCTGCTGGCAGTTCTTTTTGATAAAGAATGAAAGGCTATCATCCTATTGATAGTCTAAAGATTAAATGGCAAAAACCTAATTTGAATACGTCATGAGTGAATAATTCTTTTGAGCTTCAAATATCTGCATTCTTATAGTAATTTATGAAATAAATAATTAAAACTGCAGAACTATTTTAACATTTAAATAAAGGGGTTTATTCAACGAATTAAAAATTATAAAACACAAATAGAAAATTTTAATAAATATATATATTTCATTTCTGAAACGGAAAAATAAATAAACAATGTTTCTTCTATAGAAATTTATGGAGTTAAAATGGAAAGCTATCGAAATAAAAGTAAATAGACATTATTCAAATCATCTAGATTTTTCAGATGATGTGTTTAGAGCTTTAGGAAAAGTTGCGAGCGTTTACATATAAAAACAAACAAGCACTAAGATAAATACTAAAAGTAACTAAAGTAACGTTCAATTAATTTTTTCATAAGGTAATAAAGACGATTATCATGAATTAAAAATGATTACATCTTCAAATGTTTTGGTAAAAGTTAATACAGATAGAAACGTAATAGAAGAAATTAATCATATGATTAAGTTCTAATGGTATTTGGTTATAATTGTTTAATCTTTAAAGGAAATATATATTTGTATTTGAAAAAAAAAAGTTTTTGTTAGATGTTTTTACTAGTTTGTACTAAAGCTATTTGAGACTTGGATATTTAACAAAAGAGTAATTCAGAGAGTTCAGAACACTCAACAATGTATGGGAGATGTATGTTGGAAATAAAAAGTCAAAAGTGAAAGGGAAATAATTGGGTGAAAAAACAAAGTATTATAAATATTATTGAAAGAATTAAAATACTAAAATAAATCTGGCCTAAATATATTTCTAAAAGGGATAAAATTATATAGATAGTTGATCTATCAAACTGGATTCCAAGATATTATAAAAGATCTAGAAAAAGACTATATGTTAGACAGATAGATGAAATAAGAAAATTTAGCTGTTATGTGGAGAAAAGAGATATGGATTAATGAAACTGGATTAAATTTTTGAGGCCTTCACCCTAGAATAAACTGTTAATTGACATTTAAAGAATGATATTAATTTTACAGACTTTTAGATTTGCAATACACTGATTTTCCTTATTAATTTATATTCAGCAAAAAAATTCTGCATCCTATAGTTTATATAACCACCAGATTGCTCATGTGAATCACATTAAATATTTTGTAATATATAGGATGTATATATGAGCACAGACTTTCACACAACCCACCACCCTCCACTCCAGCTCATAAACTAATACACTTGAACACACCCACACACCCACACACACACACACACACATATATATATATATATATATATAATCAATATACATATATCATGCTAAAACAGCAATTATCAGTTGGTCCAGATTATCATCTCTACACATATATGCAATAACTGATCAGATGTATATTAAGACAGCCAATCTTCAACCCTTAATGGACAGGCTTCAATCCATTCCACTCTCCAACTTTTCAACTGTCCATCCAATTGAAAAATATTTTGGTAACTTTTTATCTACCCTTAAATGTTAAAGTTCTAATAATAATAATAAATAGTTCTTTGTAAACACATTCCAATTTAAAAAAAAGAAAAAAAAAAGAGAGAGAGAGGAAAAAACTACTCTAAAACTGAGTTTTGTGATTACTATCCACTTATAGAACATGCTGCTTCATTTTTTATTTACTTGATATTTTACAATATTGATTTATTACATTCAAATATCAGCCTTTCAAGCCAATTGTGCATGCGCTTTGCGAGTGTTAATAATAAATGAATACTTTCCTTTCCAACGCAAGATATAGTATTTATGCAGGAATAAAATGAATCCACTTATTCCTGCAACTCAAATGCTTATATATGAGCAAATCTGAAGTATTGGCAAGGAAAGCATGAGGATAGACTACTCATTTTAAATTACTATTTACGATGTCTGAATGAATAAAGTTGGTGAAATTGTCTAGAATTTACTAAACGTCACTCTAACTGAAACTTAATCATATGTAAACAAGCACTTATTTTTATATAGCGCTATGTCTACAATTGTATTACATTCAAATATCAGCCTTTCAAGCCAATTGTGCATGCACTTTGTGAGTGTTAATAATAAATAAATACTTTCCTTTCCAAGACAAGATATGGTATTTATGCAGGTATAAAATGAATCCAATTATTCCTACAACTCAAATGCTTATATATGAGCAAATCTGAAGTACTGGTAAGGAAAGCGTGAGGATAGACTACTCACTTTAAATTACTATTTACGATGTCTGAATGAATGATGTTGGTGAAATTGAATGTAATGCAATTGTAGACATAGCACTATATAAAAATAAATGCTTGTTTACATATGATTAAGTTTCAGTTAGAGTGACATTTAGTAAATTCTAGACAATTTCACTGACATCATTCATTTAGACATCATAAATAGTAATTTAAAGTGAGTAGTCTATCCTCATGCTTTCCTTGCCAGTACTTCAGATTTGCTCATATATAAACAATTGAGTTGTAGGAATAAGTGGATTCATTTTATTTCTGCATAAATACTATATCTTGTGTTGGAAAGGAAAGTATTTATTTATTAGTCACACTCACAAAGTGCATGCACAATTGGCTTGAAAGGCTGATATTTGAATGTAATACAATTGTTGACATAGCACTATATAAAAATAAATGCTTGTTTACATATTGATTTATGTAAATAAATCAATTATTTTATATAGTGCGATGTTTTATAAACTGTAATAGTTAAACAGCATTAAGCTGTTGCACATGCGCTTTGCAGATTTTAACTATAAATGACTGAATACTAACTCTTCAAAAACGTGATAAAGTCTTTGGGAAAAGATAGAAAGGCCATTCTATATTTTCCCAAAGACTTTATCATGTGTTTGAAGTGTTAGTATTCAGTCATTTATAGTTAAAGTCTGCAAAGCGCATGTGCAACAGCTTAATGCTGTTTAACTATTACAATATTGATTTATATTTTTTTTTAGCAGAAAACGGTTTTGTCTGAAATAATTTAATACCGTATTTAATTGAAGCCCTTAAATATATTTTTTCTCTGTCATATCTTGCTAATGCAAACAATTAAAATTGCATTTGTTTTAGAATTTCTTCAAGATAATATGTATAATGTATTTAAGGTCTATCTACTTCTCTCACAAAATTCACATTTACCATATAGCAAAGTTTTAGAAAATCTTACAATGCTTATTTGCTTTGCATATCCAATTCAATAAAGGTATGATTTTACCACAATGGTCTCATCCAGCAAATTGAAGAATCTTGATTGGCTTTATGATTAAACCATTGTATTTTTAAGTTTTTACAGAGCATCCTCAACTAAAACTTTTCTAGAAAATTTCTATTGCACTGATTGACTGTCAAAATTTCACTTGCATACAATAAATTAGATAAAATAACAGTTCTATATAAAAAAAAAACTTAGTTGTAGTAATTGACTCCCTTGTTAAAGCTTGTGACAACACATTAGAGTCTGTATTGTATTCAACATCTAAGTCTATCTTTCTACTTCGGTCATTCACTTATAAAGTACTTCAGTTTTTTAAAAAATTAATTACTAAACCAAAGTTTATATATTGTGTCGGATGAAAGATTTTACTTTCATCTATTAATCTATTATGATACAGAGGGTGCCACCAGATCACTATGTATCTGGAAAATTTGTTTACTGTGATCAGAATAGATGATGATGATGATTTGCGCTGACTAGACTCAGGGAGAAACAAGAGATCTTAAATTGTTTAGACAATTGAGACAAAAGCACAAAGACAAACGTCAGCCAAATTAAGTTTAAACATATTTAATAAAATTTTATTCAGAGAAGAATAATTTATAAGAAGAGTTTATAAGTTAACAAATATGATTAGCTCAGGTGTGTACCAGAAAGACTAAATGCAATGCTCTGGCAGATCTACTGATTCTCTAATAAAAAAATTTAAAATGGAGGAAGCAAATTTCATTTAGCAGAGGATTCACTCAAACATCGGTTCTCACCCTCAGATACTTAAACAATACATCCTTGAAATAGATCAAAGAAACCAGCACCGATGAGCTTTTCGAGATCCAAAATTTGGTCAGCCCTCGAATGTCCTTATATCGGTATGAGCTGCACCTATTACTACATTTAAAATAATGGTGATTGATCCATCTCAAGAACAACCGAAAAATATGATTGAAATGGAGTAAAACAATTAAAATTGGTGAATTCCAGCCAAATGATTGGTGAAAATTACTTTAAAATTAATAATTAAAGGTCTCAATAAGGGACAAGTAAATAATTAGAAAAACAGTTATGTCTGCCCCAGCATTTAAAGAAAATAAACTTACCAACAAATTATGAGTACACACTCTGATAAATTTAAAGCACACATAATAAATACAAATAGAAATTTATCGGAGAGTGCACATGAGTACGAAAATATTAAAAGTTTAAATACTTTGGCAGAATGAAAGTATTGCACACCTGTAATTTAAAAAGGGATAAATATTATATTCCTGCTGAGAACTTATAAAATTACAAAGAAAAACAATTCTAATTTCCACGTTCAGAGATATAAGAAACGAAATCCCCACCTGCGAAAAATTAGACAATAAAGTCGTCAGCCAAAAGATTTTGGAGGTTTGCAAAAGTGCAAACACAGTGTTTAAAATTAATTATTGAATATTAAAATTATTACAGATAAGCATTTAAATATACATGACTGCTAAAGCATTTATAAAAAGTGAGGCATAAAATATAAAACTCATTCGTCATTCTCCAATAAACAAAAATTGAAAGCAATTTGGAATCTTAAAACTAAGATTTCAAGACATATTGCAAAATATTAGAAATCATAGCAAATATTAAATATGAGGCTATATTGTTTAGGAATACATATTTATGATTAGATTGAGTGGAGATTTAATGAGAATTAATTTACCTGGGAAGAATAAAAGCAAATAGTTACCTTTCGGTAAAACACAGTTCGTGTAGAGTGCGCACTTTTGCTTAAGTTCATTTTCAGGTTCTTCGACCATGGCAAGATAGATGTAAAGAGGTTCCGGCTTCTTGTAGGTGTTTAAAGCATTACTGGAGCAAATTTGGAAGTTAGGGATCCATCTTTTGTTAAATTAGCAAGCCATTCTGTTGGTGATAACACATATAGTATTTTTCATCGTGTTGTAAGCAAAAGGATTTAATAACAGCTAATGTCCTTTAAGAATTTAAATGTCCACACTGATATAAACTTTCACTTGAGAAACAGCTTGTCTAGTAACCAATAATAAAAACTCACTCTCCAAATTTTCGGGGCTATTTATACGTTGCTCCATTTCCCGCGAAACACTTTCCTTGTTGTCCAATTTCTACACCTTAGGCAGGGCAAATATTAATCTCCCACTCAATCTATCTAAAAATTCTACCCAGGGATTATTGAAATGAAAACAACTACATAGAAAATCAAATCTCCGCTTTTAGAATTGTTTACAATAATTAAAATAAAAGCCACAGGAATGTAATTAGCTCGGTTGCTTGTTTTTTTAATTAATTGATTTTAAATAATAATAAAAAATTAAACATTAAATAAGATTTAACAAAAATTAAGTTTAGTGAAAATTAAAACTTAATTGGATTTCAATCAGGTTCAATATGTTGTATTCAAAATATTAGAAACATTCTGCAAATCGTCTTTTGAACTGGAAAAAATAACTCAATCAATAGCATACTGTAAATTTAGAATCCCAAAAGAAGCTCGTTTTTCATTTTAATCAATTCATACTAATTTTTATTTTAATAATTTGTTGAAGTTTGATTATTATTTCCATTAAAGTTCCACTCCAATTCCATTGTTTTCATTGTAAGTATGAAAAGAGGTACACTCTCTATACAATAGTGCCACTCAGTGCAATTCAGAGTAATCAATAGATTCAGGAAGGTTTGTGCATAAAATCCTTATCTAGTGCATATTTATCCAATATCACCAAACTAGTTTCTAGCTTGTGGCTTTCATTGGTGATGAGCCTTGTATCTGAGACCCCTGCACCTAGATCTTAGGATCTAATACTCTGGCTTGCACTGAGTGGTGATACTGTATGGAGAGTTTTGCCTCTGTGAAAAATAGATTGTGTAAACATAGAGCATGGTTATCATGTGATGAAGCATGATAAGCTAAGAAATTCTTTCACTATATGGTAATATAACTTTTTAGGATATTATTTTGGCAATTTTTTGTATGGAAGTGCCCTATGTGGTTTAGTGCAATAGTAATTTATGAGTCACAATTCAATTTTTCCATTTTCAGTGCTCAAACATCACTTTACCCTCAGAATTAAATCATTTAATGATCATTATTATTATTATTATTATTGTTATTTTAGTTATCGCTGTTATAGAGAAATTACAGAGAAGTGGTGCACAGACACTTTATTATCACCACATAAAAAGTAGAGAATTTTCTTTTAAGAATGCTCTTCAATACTTTGGGGAAAAAATAGATATGCAAAAATATAAATGTTATGTTTTACTGTTTTCTAGACATGATAAAAAATAGTTATATTATTGTAAAGGAAAACTTTATTACTTGAAAGATAATAGTTTTTTAATATTGAATAAAAACATATTGGATTTAGTATCATAAAAATAAAGCTTCATTGAATTAGGCATGTGATGCATAGGAATGGATACAAACTTCATGGCCAACTTGAACATGGATTTAATAAAAGGTCAGACTCATTTGCACCATTAAAATTATATCAAAAAGTATTTAAAATGTGCCATATTTATTGTTTTCATTGAGTGAATATATTTAAGAATAGAAAGTAATGAAGAAAATAATTAAGAAGGTGTTAAAATCTTTCAGAAAATAGATTACATGGCATAAAATGTTCACACAGTGCGTAATATTTAAAAACAGACATTAAAATCAGCATGTTACATGAGGACATATTTGTAATTCATGGAATGATATATGTATATAGTTATTATAAAAGTCACCCCCTCTCCCACTCTTTCTATCAATTCTTTTGTATGCATGGGCATACTAAATATAAGTATAGCAATTAGAAAACTTATTGCATGGATTTTTGGATAACAGGAAGTTTTCAATCCCTACATTTTTTTGAATTCTGAATCAGGCTTATATTACTTTATGTTTATTTATGAGCTACCTGCATACATGTATTCTAGTTGGTCATCAATACTTTATTGATGACTACATTAGCTAATGATGTCTTGCAAAAAAAAAATCCATGTTGGCATGAAAAACTCTCAGCTACCTGAAAAAAATTAAACTATTCTCACATTTTAACAACCAGTAATAAGGGTGGCAACAATGCACTATTCACATAACACAATGCCTCTCCTTGTAAGATTTGGTACAAAACTACTAAAACAAAAATGAGATTTTTAAAATTCTGATTACAATATTTTTTAAATAAATCAATCTTAAAAACTATGTGCATAGAATTTATTTATATATAGCAAACAATGGTTATTTGAATTGCTTTTACTTTGGAATTAATGTTGATTGCAATATATATGGCATCCCATCAAAAATCTAAAAAACATCACTGGTGGATTATGTCTATCTGATTTTAATATTCCATCACATACACAATTATTTATTGATAATATTTTTTTTCAATCGTTTGTGTAATATTTTGATATGCATTTAACAATAAACTTTTTAATTATTTTTTTAGCAGTGAGCTGATTGCACCTATGATCCAGAAGTTTTATGGATCTTTGTCTGATGTGGAAAAGTGTCTCTGATTTTCAAGAAGAACTAGTATGATTTTTGATTTTTTTTGATATTATCTTAACCTGCACAGCAGTTTATTCAGATCATCATCTCTGGCACATATATGTATATTGCAGATAATTTATCTTGTTCACATGTGTGTGGTTATGTGTATCGGTTGTATGAGATAGAGTGAATAGCTAAAGGGTGCTCCAGAATCTGTGTTCAAATCCCTTCTATTTATATATATATATATCAAATTTGATTTTTTTTATAAAAGCAATATTTACAATAATTTTTAAATCATTTCTATAAAAAAAAATTAAAAAATATATCCAAAAAATGAAATAAAATTACTGTTATTTAACTGGATTTAGTTGACAGCTTTTTATAATTAGGATGATACTAAAAGTGACACTAGTTCAATTTAAAACAATAATATAAAATAAAAACATTTTAAAATTGATAGTGGTATCACTGAGGTAATCTATAAATTCTTTAATACACAACTTTATGATGAAATCAATAAAAACACTGATAGTTTACAGAATAGACAGAAGAATAAAATCATGAAAAAAAAATCAGAATTTATTTTTAATAATAACATGAAAGGCTAAAACCTTCGACAGAGGTGCCTTAAAATGCTTATGTGACAGCCAATCAGATGTAATAATGGCTGCATGTGGAACTCTCAATTCAAGAAGATAAGTTTCATGTGCAGTCATTATTACATCTGATTGGCTGTCACATAAGCATTTTAAGGCGCTTCTGTTGAAGGTTTTAGCCTTTCACATTATTATTAGATTATGTGCTAGTGCTTAATAAATTTAATATATTTAAATTTATTTTTGTACATTATTTTAAAAATACATTTAACTAACAAATAAAGAAATAAAAAAATAGAAAATAATAAGATGACAAAACCAAAAGTCAATATAGATAATTATCATACAATACATATGATTTCATATAACATATAATTATTATTCTATTATTATTCTTTTTAATTAATTAATAATTGATCTAGATGAATTATCATTCTACAATATTCAAACTTTATAAAAATATTTCGTAATAAAAAAATCATTTTAATTTATACCTTTCCCCCTTTTTCTTTTAAAAGTGAGAATGGTCCCATACAATTTTAATATTGTAAAAGAATTCTTCAATCAAAGTACTATTTTTTTTCAATATTCTCAACTATTCATTGCTTTAGAATGTAAAGATTATAACTATTAGATGTGCACACTGCAATAAGCTACCTGACTATGATTTTTTTTTACTTTTTAGTCCTTCCTATTGATTTATATCACCAAGTAATTGAATTTTTTGTTAATAGGAATTATTTCAAATCTTCTCATTCTTGAAACATCAAAACATGCAATAAAAAGAAGTTATTTTGGTTTGTATAAATCAATTTTTGTCTTCATTGAAGATCATTATATTCCTCAACAGATATTATGATTTTGTTAAACAGAAAACCTAGAACTACAAGAAAAAAATAAGAAAAAGTGAGCCTAAAATGAAAATAATTCTTAAATTGAAAATCTGGAATTACAAAAATAAAAGAAAAAAAGCCTGCATTGATGAAAATAATAATAAAGTTGTAAACAGAAAATAGAAATTAAAGGTCTCTTCTATTAACCTTTTGCAGATTTGTAGTTTAGTTAATCTTAGACTTTGTTTTGTCACTTTATATCTTTCTCAATTGTTATTCTATCCATTTAGCTTTTCTTTTCCTTTTTTTTCCATATGTCATAGCATTTTCTGGGAGGCGAACCCACAACAACCGCCTGCAACCAACTGCTTGCTTGCAAGACAGCTGCACTGATCTCTCAGCTAACAACACTTTTCTTTTTCTTTTGTAACTTCAGATTCACAAATTAACAGTTATTTTTATTTCAGGTTAACATTAGCTAACATGGCCTAAAATGTGTGATGCATCAATGCATAATGCTTATTAAAATTTTATTTCATAGATATTTTCTTTCTTTTATGTTCCTTTTAGAAAAAATGGTTCTGTGGTTAGATTACTGATGAGATTCTAGCAAGATCTTAGTCCACAGTTTTTGTAAATTTCATAATAGTGTACTGTTTGCAAAATCAGTTCTATTTTTTAACTAAGAATAAGATCAATCTACCATCAGACTTTCAAGCTAAACTTTTAAGTGTTAAACTTACTTTCACTGAATTTTACTGCTCCCACCACATTTTTTTTTTGTTTAGAAACAAACCTAATATCAATATTTCATTAAATTGTATGATTGCTTCAGAAATTACCACATTAAGTCTGAATCAATGGCTTTTCTTTTTATAAGAAAGATTATCTTTTTTTATTTAATTTTTTAATTTATACATCAATTGAAAAATAACTTAATTTTTTTAGAAATAAAGATCTTAATCTCTTGTATTTTATTTTTTGAAAAATAAATATGCTGCATGTGTAAAAACAAGAAAAATGAGAGTAACACTGGATCTCTGACCACCTGATATTGAAGCTGTATCTAAGATTAATTCAGCCTTAGCTGTTAAATCTTCCAAAGCATATGAACCAATAATGGACCAGAGAGTTGACCAAACTGAATGACTGCAGTTTAAAGCCATTATGAAATTTAATGCCTGTCATAATTATATTCATAAATTGAAATTAACTAGGAAACTAGATGACTGAACAATTTTTAATAAGTTTAAAGCTATCTCAAATACCTGTCCTTATAGTAAGAATCCTGAAGAACATAAAATGTGATCACAAAAAAATATTAAGAAATAAATGACTTTATTATTCTATTTTTTTTAGTAATTATATATATATATATATATATATATATATATATATATATATATATATATATATATATATATATATATATATATTTAAATGCATACACATACTAAACTTAATATAATTAAAAGGTCTTGAACTCAGACATTCAAGTTTCCCACAGCTATCTATTTATATACACAACCACATACATGTGAGAAAGATAAATGATCCCCAAAATACATATTTCATGCTAAACCAGCACTCATCAGTTAGTGCATATCATTTCCCACACATATATTCAATCAGTGCTTAAAGACAACATGGGCATAACAATAATATTGGCATCAACAAAGAGTTGAAGGTTTCATCTTCAGATTTTCAATGATATGGATGGCTGAAGAGTTGGAGAATGAAAAAGATTGAAGCATTTCTATTTCTATCTTAATATGAACTGAACACTGATTGTATATATGTATGCAAAACATAGATCTGGTTTAATTGATGAGTGTTGGTTCAGTATGAAATATGTATATTGAAGATTGTTTATATTTATCAAATGTATTTGGTCATATGTATTGGATGTATAAGACAGAGTAGCTGTGGGGAGCTTGAAAGCCTGAGTTCAAGTCCTTCTAATTAAATATAAATATTAAAATCCATTAAAATTGAATGATAATATACTTCTGTAAATATTAATATTTTTTATCTTTCACAAATGTGCATTGATCAATATTTATTTTAATATATTTTTTTATAACTTTTTTTATTATATCATTTACTCAGGACTAATCCAATCATGATAGTAAAATAAATTTTATTTATTAATTCATAACAAGTAGACATATATGTCTACATAACTGTGAAACAGATATAGATATTGCTTTTGATTAAAGATAAATGATGATTCATGTTTGTTATATCAACAAAAGTCATTATCCTGTGAAGTATTACCATGTTCACCTAAGCCTGATGTGTATAAATAGAGGTGTTTAACACGAAAGAAGTAAAGGGGTCTGAACTACTCTTATAGATGTTCTCATTGTAGAAATGGCACCTTAGTCTGCACTATAAGATCTTTTATAAATAAAATATGTCTACATTGACGAAGGATGAACTCTTTCTTTAATTAAAATTATTGTATGGAAATTGTTGACAGGAAATATGAGGGGGATTAGTATTGAGAATAAATCAACTTAACAGAGACTTAGTCTTATTATAATTATTAGTTAGAATGTTGAGTTTAAATACATACAGAGCATAGTTGTTCATAACACCCATTAGCTACAGTGTGCATATTCTCATACATTCTAATAAATGTGCATAACGGGGTTAACCCATAATGAGTTATATACATATATATTTTATAATGGAAAGCCTGCACATAATATCCTCTATCAGCAGGTGCCGCTAAACCTTTAGCCTAAAAGATTTCTAATTTTTGATGGGGATATCCACTACCAGTGCCTACAACAGCTGACTCATATATATATATATATTGTGATGGGATATATATATATGCGTTACATTCAAATTTTAATAGTAACTTTTTTTATCTAATACAGAATTAAAAACAAACTGTCAAAATGCACAAATAACGAATTATTAATTTATTATTATGTTAGATTGATTTAAATATTAAAATAAGCTTTAAAAAATAAATAAATTATAGAATCGAAGCAAAGATTCTAATCTTTAAATAAAAAATATAATAAAAAGCCTTTTGATTTTAATAATAGTGAAGATTTTTTTAATTATAAAAAAAATTACAAACAGATCCTTAAGGCAAAATCACAATTAAAGAAATGATTACAAAATAGATAAGATTTCCCGCCCAAAGATACAGACGCAGACCTCAGTGGAAAACCCAAAATCTTACCTTGGACACAAACTGAATTAACCAATAAAATATAAATAATGAAATATGTTTGATGAATCCGTGCATTCCAGAGATAAGGTGCCTGATGACTATAAAAAGAAAAATCCAAAGGGAATAATTAGTTGGAGAGAATCAGAAAATTAAAACTTTAAATTCAATTGTCTTTGTTGAAAGCAGAAATTTTTTAAAAAGCTATTATCACCATAACTAAGAATGCAGTCAGTATCAACGGCTTCCTTCGGTGTGGCTGGCCAAAGGCAGCTTTCATCTCCACGGATCCCAGGATCAAACCACTGGTGCCATATGCAGAAATCTTCATAAATGCATCTTCATAAATCATCATCACCCACAAGAAATGGATCTTTTTATAAATTCAGATCTTCATCATGAAGGAATGAGCACGGATAAAGGAAAGTATAATTTATAAAAGATAAAATGAAATATAAACTGTTAAATTTAAAATCTTCAAACTTTATCTGACTTTAAATGAATAATAGACTTTCTCTCTCAAGCAAACCTGAACTTTATTTCTATAAACTCTTATTTAAAGTCTTAAACGTAATCTCTTAAAAAAAAAAAAATGTATTGTGTTTTTTTATATTTTTATTCATGCTTAATTAATATCTGTTTGTAATAGGGTAGGGGTTTGCGATTGCAAACTTAAATTTAAAAATAGAAACACCTCGTTATTTGTGCATTATTAAATTTTAAAATAGGTTAAAAACAGTATTTCTGGAAAGAAAATAAGTTAAATATAATGCTCATTTTAAAATGATTTTAAAACTATAAACTAAATATTTTTTGTTTTGAATTACATTAATAAAATGATTTAAATGTTAGTTGAGTATAGATGGCTGCTAGACTAGTTTAAATATGTTACTTTTAAAGAGGGTTTTGATTTCGGACTATTTGCTTCATAGTTGTGTCAATGCTGGTGGAGAGATATATGGATGTTTATATCAATGTAATGTGAAGTGTGTTAGCACCTAGGGCAATGAGCCAAACTGAATGCATGACCCCAAAGAGGTAGTCATATTCGTTGAAATGGATGCAGACATATTTCCTGTGCCATTGAACCCTTCCAGGTCTATGGATTTTGGATGATAAGCTGGCAAGATAAGACCGCTCTCCCATCCATACGTAGCGTTTCTTTTTATTATTTTATATGCATGTTTCCTTCGCCTGACAGATGCACTTTCCTGTGGGATGAAGGCCATGTCTTCTCCAATAATATCACACTCTTCAGACGCACATTCTTGTCGACGTGATTCTATGCTAACATGTTCACATTGCATTGGTTGCTGATATATATCTGGAAGCGAGTATTGGTGTGGCTGCAGATTTTTAGTCTGGAGTCAAGTGATTTGAAAATTCGTGAGTGCGTCTAGGTAGCTCATCTATACTCAACATTTCTAAGATTAAAAATAAAAGTTAAAACAAATAAATAATAATAATGAAAAAATATAGTTTTTTCTTATATAATAATTTTAACGTTTGTGTGTTTATTGATTATATACGTAAATAAAACCTCTTTTTGTGTTATTAATACTGACAGTGATTGCTTTTATTATTCTTTATTATTAAAAATATATTTTAATAAATATATAAGTTTCTGTGTCTACTTGAGCTAGTGACTAGGGCTGATGGCCGTGATCTTAACAGCACATATCTGTCGACTTTATAAATTTTCTAGGTTCAAAGTAGCCTAGTGGCGCTCTGTCGGCAGATGCGGTAAGACTAGTTACTTAATCATCATCCCCGACCATTATAATATATATATATATAGCTATTATTGCAACTAGATTTCAGAAAGAGTAGAAATTTTTGATAAAATAAACAATTGAAGAACTGGCAACAGTAAACAAAATGCTAAATGATTCTAACAATTAGCAACAATATTTATTAACAATGAAATACTCTCACATTAATGGTAATGTTTCATTGCAGGTATAATAAAGTAAAGATTTAAATGATTATTAATCCTTTTAAAGATGTAAGTAATGAAGATATATTCTTCTTCTTCTCAACATTTACTTTTATCCCTTTTATAATAATTGAATTTTCAAAGACATGACAATTTCTAGATGTGTGCACATATACATTTTCTACAATATTATCACACAATCAAAAATCAGCAGCTCACATGTGCTGACATTACTAAACAAAGCTCATATGCAGTGCACAAGATCCTAACTTGAAAAAGAAATATACGAATAGCAATAGTCATTAAATCCATAAATAACCAATGTTAATTAAAGATCGAAAATATATATGAGTGCATGGAAAAATTTAAAACACTTTACTTAATGCTAAAATCAAAATGGATAAACAATTTCTAGTGTCAATTAAGCCATGGGTTTGAACACAAAATAATAACTTCTAAAATTGAGCATTGGGAGGAAATGTCACTATATCCGAAGAAAAATATCAAAATCTACCCATATATAGCAATAAGCAGAGAAATAAATCAAAGGTTAGCACATCTAAATAAAATTTCTCATTTTATATATAAAGGATCATTTTATATTTGCATACAGATGCAAACATAACTATCTCTTTTTCTTTCAAGTGCATATGACATAAATAAATAAAAAACTGTCAGCAAATGAAATAGTTCAACAATTTATATTTAAACACAGACTTTAAATCTCCATCGATACATCTGACCACATAGATGTGAAAATGGTAAATGATCTCCAATATATGTATTTGATGCTGTACCAGCATTCATTAGTTGGTCCAGACTATCATCTTCCACACATATGTACGATCAGAGTTCGGTTTGTATTAAAATAGCAAACATTCAAACTTTAATGCAATGGCTTCAATATACCCCCCCCCATTCTTACCAAATACCTTGTTGATGCCAATATTATAATCATTTCCATGTTGACCTTATGTCATTCTGATCTCTCATGTATCTATTATATATATCTATTTAAATATACAGAAGAGGGTTCTGCAAGATACAGGCTGAATTTGTAATATTTGAAATACAAGTATAGCTTATATATTTATATATATATATATATATATATATATATATATATATATATATATATATATAATGAGTTTGTAAATTGCTCTTAATAAGCTTTTCAAAATATCTCCAACCTCAAACCAATTTCTCTATTGGCTTCCTCAGTGAGGTACTGGGATATTCAAGAATTAGATTTAAAATACTAGGTCAAGCCCAGCACTTTATCTAATAAATAACTATTAAGTAGAAAATCTGAAAATTTCAGACATACATATGTTTTCCAATCCAGCTACTATTCAACTTAAATATCCACATGGGACTGAACTAAGTTCAGGTGCGCCATATTTAATAGCTTTAACAATATAAAATCACCAAAGTCTTAATAGCAAAAAATAAAATTACAAAGAAATCAAGTCATATATCACATGACCTAATTTAACAAGCTTGTTAAAAGCTATTTGCAAGCTCATTATATAACATTTGTAATAGAAGATTGTCAAATTAGGTCATGTGATATATAACTTAATTTCTTTGTTATAGATGTAATATAGGGGATTTGAACATGACTTTCGAGCTTCTTTCAGCAAACCACTCTCTCATACAACTGAGAGTGAATGGCTGAAGGGAGTTTGAAAGTTTGTGTTTAAATCCCATACATTACATTTAGATTCCAGGTATATATATATATATATATATATATATATAAGTCTGGATACTATATATATATATATATATATATATATATATAAAGTAGACTTGTATTTCAAATATTACCAAGTTCAGTCTGTATCCTGCCCATCCATCTTCTGTGTATTTAAATGGATAATATCCTATACATAAGGGATCAGAATGACTTAAGGTCAACATGGGCATGACTATAATATTGGTATCAACAAGAGATTTGAGAATTCCATCATCAGATTTTCAATGATATGGGTAGATGAAAAGTTGGCGGTTGGAGTAAACTGAAGTCATTCCATTGAAGCATGAATATTTGCTATCTTAATATAAATCTAGTACTGATTTTATTTATATGTGGGAGATGATGTTCTGGACCAACTGATGAGTATTGATTCAGCATGAATTACGTATATTGTAGATCATTTATATTTTTAACATATATGGGGTCAGGTGTATTGGTTGTATGAGAGAGTGGATCGTTGAAGGGCCCCTTATATTACATGTAAACCACAAGTATATATATAAAGTATACTTATATTTCAAAAATTTATATTTAAAAACATACACACACATTTTTGAAATCAAGTACAAATAGAATGATGTTTTAAATGTTTGAAGGCATTATTAATTATATTAAATTAGATACTATAAAATAATAATAAAAAAATCCATATAGTTTTTTATTTCAACTTACATTTTTCCTTTTTTAAAAATTCTTAATAAAGTAATCTAGATTGTCAACAACAATCGTGAAAGTGGAGGAGAAACAAACTTGCTTTAAGTTTCTTTAAATAACTTTTCTTTTAATATTTTACAAAGAGAAGAAAAAATAACTTTAGAAAATTATTGTGGACTATTGAAATTAATTCTCAACTGCGAATTACAAAGGAATTTTAAATAAAACATTATTAATAATAATACTAAAATAATCATAATATATGAAAGATATAAAAAGAAAAGAAAATTATAAACCAGATAAATACAGAGCTATTAAATTACACCCTTATGTCTACAGGCTTGCAGGTAAAATCTAAAGAATAAGTTCATAAGATTTTGCTTTAAGTTCATAGTGAAATGGGTATAGGGCTATTACTTTTAATATAGATGGAGTATGTGAATGTGTACATATGCAGACATGGGTAGTGAAGCTTGTCATGGAGCTGTTTAATTTGTAAGGAGAAGTGCATCTCTTCTACTGTCTCTTTGATGACAGTAGTTAAGTTGGTTATGTTGATCACTTAGCAGACAAGGTTAACATGTGAAAGCACAATGATCATGGTGAAGAGTGGAGTTATATTTCTAATGCTTTAACAGGACATACGTTTAAACATGGTCACTGGAGCATGTTCTGAGCTCATCATCAATTCAGGCACAGGTAAATAAAGCAGAATCACTGTTGAAAATTATATTCGCCCTAAATGCAGAATGAGTTAAGTAAGCAGAATTCAATAGTGGATTAGGAATGAGCAAGCAGAGGATCAATGGTAAATAAGCAGAATAAAATATATTTTCAGCTGGTCTTTTTATAGACTTAAAGTTTATTGTTCAACCCACTCATGAATTTTAGAAAATTTTAAATAGCACGCCAGTGTTACAATTTTGAATCCAGATAAGCCAGCAATTTTTAATTAAGCACCAAATTTATAATTACATCAATCTGCAATTTTGAAAATATTAAGACTTAAAATAGTCTTGCATTGGTGGTCGAGAGGTCAGCGCGACTGCCTTGCACTTGCAGGCAGTTGCCTGGGTTGCGGGTTCGCATCCCAGCCGATGCTATGACACTTAAAAAAAAAAAAAAAACATTGGAACAATACTTAACGAGAAACAAAACCTTTTGTTAACAATTCTTATTAATACAATGATCTGATTAATAATTGATTAGGAGTATTAAGATAAAGCATTGTTCCTAAAATGTATTAAAAAATCTTTTACAATTTCATAACAAACTTGATTATAGTTCACATTTAAAAAAAAAACAAGATTTTTTTTTACAATTAAAACAACCAAGCCAACATTATAAACACATATTGTAATGTGTGAACATATGTATATATAGTACTGCACCTAATAAAAAAGACAACTTAAAATTGTGCCAATGTACAACTTTGCTCTTAAAATAAATTTTGGGATGGCAAGCCTCATCTCAATATATATATATATATTGTAACTGACAAACATACACTGATTACCAAATAATTAAAGAGTTTGTTTGGAGTGCCAATTATAACAGTCAAAAAAATTAGGTTTTCTGAATCAGTGTTACAATGCAACATAATAAGCAATCAGGTGGTCTCTAAGCAAAATCTTAGCTTAACTAGTAATAAGAAAATTACTTTCTTAATGTAATACAATGTTTATGTCTGCTTTAAATATTTAGAAATAATATAAATGTGTATTACTATTATTTCACGGTTATGACAATAAATATAAATGTCTAATGTAAAGAAGAATAAACAAATATAACAATATTTATATTTCTAAGTTTGAAATATAAATAAGTGAAATTTATCATTATCTCAGAATTTAAAATATTCAAATGTAATAAATAAGACTCTTAAATTTTATTATTCATTTAAAAACTTTATAATAATACAGCTGAATAACAAAAGTATTTTTTTTATTGTATCCATCAAAATGATATCATATTATAGCTAAGCATTACTATTAAAATTATATATAGGCCAGGTTTTAATGATTAATATCAGCAATGTTAATTTTGGAAAATCCATGTATCTTTAAATAAACATAATATAAGAATATCATGAGTGTAATAATATAAAATACAAAAAATCAAATTAATTTAAAAATATAAAATCAGTATATTGACAAAAATAGGAATATACAATTAATGGTAATAAATTAAGTTCTCAATAAATTACATTACCTTAAATTAAGACTGACCTTTTTTTTAATGAGGACATTTTATCTACATTTAAATGATGCTATATATATATAGAACCAGATCTAGGATAACTCTGATTATTTATAATTAAAAAAAAATCTCAATCAACACTGACTGCATTTTCACTATTGCAGCAAACCAGCCTTTCAAGCAGAGAAGTCTAATACAGAAGGTGGATAAGATAAACAGCATCTATAACCAGGCCAAGGCTATACAGAGTATAACCTATGGCCATATATCCAGGTTATACTAAGCTGCTAAATTCAAACACCTGCCATACAAAGCATTTTTATTTGTTTTGAGGTAAATCCTCAGGTACCATCTAATTATAAGTAACAATTAGCATGCTTAGATGACAGGTATACAATTTAGTGCTTGATCAATCCTTAGCTAGCTCTGTTATTTAAGTATAGGGGAGAATAACTATAACATATTGCTCAATACTTATATTTAACTATAGAATATCTATTACTGGCATAATTATCAAAGAAAACAGACCAAACAATAATTAGCAAACAAACAATTTATTTAAAACACTTATACTCAAAATCATAATAATAAAATATTATAACAAAGAACATTACAAGTTTATTTAAACACACTTCTACTTAAAAATATATAATAATCAAGGACACTATAACTAAAACATTTAAATAGAAATATGCACACACACATTGAAATATAAATTCATTACTCAATGGAAAGCTTTGAAAATATTAAAATACATTATAAGAAAATTAAATATACACACAAATGTCAGGGTTTATTCTATATAATGAGTTATAGGAGAAACTCAAGGATTGCTATGTCTATCAAAGTTCAACAAAGTATTTTATTCGAACCTAATCAGTTTATAAATGGAAATAAGGAAATTCTAGATACCTAGAATTTTGCACTTTACACTTGTATCAACTCCTCATTTTCTTCTGTCAAATTGATCACCAACTGGTTGGATTTTTCGACTCCACTAATAGTTTAGGCTCTTGGCTGAATTCCTACATTCACCAAGATAGATATTCCTTGACTGTTCAGATTATTAAGTGAGTGTGAATTCCATATAGAGGGCTTCTGTTATTCTGGAAGACCAGAACTGAAGACTGGCCACATACTCTAGTGACTCTCTAGCACTTCATGATGTTAGATGGTTTTTCAGTAAATGTGAAGACACCTATTCACATGCTGGGGATGCTAGTAGCTTTCCCTGTCTTCCCTTCTCTGGAAACTCTTCCACAATAGTAATACAAGTACACTCTTAATCTTAATAACTACTATGAATGAAGCTGAATAAAGAATAATGAAGAAGAATATGAATGGATTTTTAAAGTCCTTTTATACAACTTCAGTTTATTGTTTCTAGTTATTACTCTGATCTAGTTTAATTAATTTATAAATTTTACTAATTAAATTTCCATTGTGTTTTAAACTGCATTTTGTATAGATTAATCTAGTCTTCAGATCAGATACTGTCTTGAATTATTTACCATTGTTTTTATTTAATGCAATTTAGAGTTATTATTCCCTTTCTTTTTTTATTGACTAAGCAATCTTTAATTCGATTGAAGTTTATATACTTTCCTTTCATATTTTAACTCAATTTTTATTTTACACATGCACACATTTTTTTCTTTAAGTTTATGAAAAGTGAGAACTCTAGTTTTAATCTTTTACTTAGTTAATTTTTTCCCATTTTCTACTTGCTCTTTAACTACTAAGCTTTCTATTATAACAAGATGATGCCATGCTTTGTCTTTTCACAATTTGCATTTGTAAAAAAAAAATTCTTAAAACTTTTCTAAATTATTATTTTTTTCTTAAAACTTTACTGTTTTCTTTTATGAATTTTAATCTGATTATTAAATACTAAATGATTCCACAGTACTTCTATTTTTTAAAATTTTGTTTTCAAATCTTAACTAACCATAAATTTTCATAAACAATTATGAAACATGTAACACTATTCACTAGCAGTACATTACACTGCCCTCCAATTTCAGAGTAAATTGCATCATTTTTGCATATCCTAAAGACATTATTTTAATTTTGTGATCTACAGTTCCTACCCACTACTGTAACTTGTTCACTGTCTGTCTGGAATTTCTTTTTTCCTCTTTTATTAATTTTAGTGATCAGGCATTATATGTTCCCTTCTCCATGCCCTGTGTCACAATAAACACATTGCTATTGTATTTTTGTATTATTATATATGGACTATTGTAGATTGGTTGTAACTTTTTGTAAATATGTTTTTTAGGATGACTTACAGGGTTGACTCTTACCATAACCTCGTCTCCTATCATAAATCTATCCTTGGTTCTTCCTTGCCTCTTCTGCCTTAATTCACCCATCTTCTCTAGCCTAATTTATGTCTGCTCAGCAACCTTCTTTTTATCTATCAAACCTGCTCTCACCTGAGCCTGATCTTAAAGGGGTATGATATATTCTTCCCAAAGTGAAGCCGAATGGGTTCGAACTCTGTAGACTCATTTTTTAACCAATTCATCATATTAAGTATTCATGGAATCTCCTTAACCCACCTCTGATGATCATTGTATAGGTATCCTCTAAACAGTCACTCCCATTCCTGCATGACCCTTTCACATGGATTGGACTGTAAATTACAGATCAACATTTCTCAGTCCATTTTTTTCATTCATAAGACATAGATGTTCCACGATCAGATATGATTTTGCCAAGAATACCCACAAATTCCAAAATGCCATTGTTCCCAAACCCCATATTGTTTGTTTAACTTTTACATGAGACACAAGATATTCAGCCACCAGTTTTGAAAATTCATTGTAAGCTGCAATGAGGTACTTTATTTATTAAATGGAGGCAATGGCCTATAAAAAGCTATAGTCATTAAACTATTTGGTTGTTGAGTAAATAAAGACCTCAGCAGCACCAGCTCAAATGCATTAGGTGGTTTAGTTTTTGAGCATATTTTGCACTCATATATGATGTCTAAGTTGCTAGCATACCTTCCTCACCAGAAAAACCAATGACTTAACCAACCCTCAACTTTATTTGATCAATAGTGCCCATACTTTTGATGTATATGATCAACCACCTACTTCTTCATAGTGACAGCAATGGCTGTCTGCTTTTGTTTATCCTTTTTATTTCTATGCTGCAAAATTCCTTCCCCCTTTTAGGCAATAGTGCTTTCTATTCCCCCATAATGGGTTATTTCTGGTTCTCATCAGAGGTTGGTGATGTAAATACTTCATTATCTGCTCACAATCATAAATCTTGCTTTGCCTCTCTTTTAACCTTGAAGGTCATTTTCTATCTCATCACTTTTGTTTATTTCCATCACAGCTATATATGTGCCATAACAACTTAAATGATGTTGCTCCTCGGCCACAGCGTATCAGCTTAATGTATCTGCCATAGCAATTTTCTTTATCTTGGCAGTATTTCACACTGTAATTGAATTCTTGAAGGAAAACTCCATCTCATTAACTGGATGTTCATAAGGAAAACTGTGACTTGAGAATTTGAGGCTTTCGTGATCAGTAATTACAACTATAACAGATTCTATCAGAAATTGGAAAAACTTTTTGAATGCCCATGCAATTGCTAAGGTTTCCTTCTCAGTTATTGTGTAGTTTATTTCCAGACTCTTCAATAAGCAGCTAATGAAAAAAAGTACCCAGTGTTGATCTTCCTGTTGTATTTGGGACAGAGTAGCCACCAATCCAAACCCACTACTGTCAGAATGGCTTACGAAAGTCAGGGTATGACAATATATCCTTTTCTAAAAACCCCATTTTTTACATTTTGGAAGCTACAATCATGCTGTTCAGACCACACCCATTGTCTTTCTATTGTAAGCAATTGCAGTAATGGTTCCATGTTGAAAAAATATTTCTAAAACTGGTTATAAAAATTGCATAACCCTAGGAATAATTTTACATGTTGTTTTTTTATTCTTTGGACTACGAAATCCTGGATTGCCTGAATTTACTCAGGATCTGGTTGGACTCCCTTTTCACTGATTATGTGGCCTAAAACATTGCTTTGGTTGACATTAAGTTTTTTTTACTTTTAATTTATTTTGATTCCTGTTTTGTCTGTATTAACACAACTGCTGCTCTAAGTGTGTGAAATGCTCTTATATACTTTCTGATGCCAATACAATGTCATCTAATACATTGCTATTACATTTTTGATACTACCTGATAGCATTTGATCTAGACATTGTATTAGTTCTGCCCTGCTATTTTTCAAACCAAAGGGGATCCAATTAAAAGTTATATGCATGCCCATTACACTGAAATGTGCTATATTTCTGAATGTTAGGGTGAAGCTTGATCTGCCAATAACTGGCAGTCAAATCAAATATCAAAAATATTCTCTTATTACACAATCTTACCAATAACTCATTCATGGGTTGAACATTTGTGTCAGAAATATTTATCTTATTTAATTGTTAAACATATAAGCAAAGTCAAATGAAACCGTCTTATTTTACAGTTACAATAGGGTTGTTAAAAGGGGATGAACATTTAGAGATGATTCCCCATTTAAGCATTTTCTCTATTTGTTCTTCCACTTTACACCTATATTAATGTGGAATAGGGTATGTCTAAGCCTAATATGGTTAATTCCCTCATGATGTTTTATCCTATGCTCATACCCTTGAATCACTCCAGGGATGTCAGAAAAAATGCTCTCATATTTATTTAGAACTTTCTCCAGTCATTCCTTTTGATTACTGTTTATAAACTCTGATTCTTTTATTTTTTTCTCTTATCTTTATTTTTATCCCTGTGTTTTGTGTGCAGTACTTCCCAGTAGATCTACCCACTTGGTATGCAGTAAACATAATTGCTTTGTTGTTCAGTTTTACTTGACTTAATTTATAATCTAGTTCACAGCTGGTCTTATGCATAAAGTCTGATCCTAGTATAAATTTGTGGATCAGACCCTCCAAGATAAGGAGGACAAGGGTGTATTCTTTCTTTACCATGTGCATGTTCACACATACCTGTTTTGATGCCAGTCTCATCTCTTTACTATTAAACATCATGCCATATCATTTTTAATGGTAAAATTTTGACTTCAGAGTTAACATGATTCCTTCTATCAATCATTTCCTGGGAGTTTACTAACACCTTGCTTCCAGAATCAAGAAACCCTCTGGTTATTACCTCTTCTATTACTATTTTTGGACAGCCCTGAGATACCATTATTGGCTCTCCCTTTTCCCAGCTATACACCAGGTTTGTTATTTGCATATGACTGTTTTCCCTGTCATATCTCCCATCTGTGTTTTGTACTTCCCCTCAATTTTTCTTTACTGCCTTTCTTATCCTGACTTCTTTTAAAAGCATAATATTTCATGCCACTCTCCCATTCATTTTACTTCTGAAAAATTTATATTTCCCGTCTTTATTCTTTCTAATCAGCCTAATGCTTTGGCTACCTGTTCCACCATTTCCTATTATTCAAATTATCATTTGCTCTATATGTTTAGGAATGTTATGTCTAACTATTCATATAATTTGCCACTCAGATAAAGGGTATGCATGATCGATCTTAATTTTACCACATGATGTCAGAAAATTGGGATGAATAGTTCCCCAGGCCACAATTTGTCCTGCACCACCTGATACTTAATATTTTCCTGATATTCATTCTTCCAGTAGTTCAGCAGTAATGCTTGTTTGTATTCTCAGAATGTTGCTGGTTTTGAGAATAAAGAGTTCCACCAGAATTGAACATCACCCTGTATATAACTGTAAGCTATAACAACCCTGGCTACTTCATTTTCAGCATAAAATAATGTTCCAGACTATTAAGATATTTATTTGGAGCCTCCCTTATGTACTAACCCAAAAACATCTTTATTTTTAGCAATGGATTCACAGCATTAACTCTATCTATATGTGCACATGTTCTTATGCTTTCCTTTTTATTTTCTAATCCTTTTATTTTCTCTACTAGTTTTCCCATATTTCTTCTATCATTATCATGCCTTTCCTTATCCTCTTGTTGTGCTGATCTATTTTTCAACCTCTACTATCTTTATTATTATTATTATTATTATTATCATTATTATTATTATTATTATTATTATTATTATTATTATTATTATTATTATTATTATTATTATTATTATTATTATTATTATTATTATTATTATTATTATTATTATTATTATTATTATTATTATTATTATTATTATTATTATTATTATTATTATTATTATTATTATTATTATTATTATTATTATTATTATTTACCTATTTCTCTTTATTTCTATTTCAAATATTTTTCCTTAACTGAAACATGTGGCTACTCTCAATCCAGTTATCTGTCTCCACCTTATCCACATTACCCCTAATTTGCCTAAATATCGATCTCTCTTTTCATTTAGATTTAATATAATTTGTTTGCATTGGTCCGTTCTCTTTCTACACTGTACACAACATTTGTATTTATAATGACACAATTTAGCATTTCTTCAAGATTTTATTTTCAACTTTTCAACTTTTAATTCTACTTCAATTATGTTTATAATTATTAGTAACTTATAACAGTTCAGCCACCATGTTGGCAAGCCAATTGAACTGGGTGGGACAGGATCACTCTGATTATTTAAATTAAATAAAAATATCTTGATCAACTCTGACTGCACTTTCACTATTGCAGCAAACTGGCCCTTCAAGCAGAAAAGTCTAATACAGAAGGTCAATAAGACTGACAGCACCTATAACAAGGCAGAGGCTATGCAGATTATAACCCGTGATAACATTTGCAAGCTATAGAACTTCTTGGTTGCTAAATACAAACACTTGTTATCCAAAACATTTTTATTTGTTTCAAGGCAAATCCTCATGTGCCAGCTAATGATAACTTATAATTCACATGCTCTGATGACAGGTATATAATTTAGCACTTGATCAATCCCTAGCTAGCTCTGTTATCTAAGTATAGGGGAGACTAACTATAATGTATTACTTAATACTTAAATTTAACTATAGAATATCTATTAGTGGCATAATTATCAAAGAGAACTGACCAAACAATAATTACAAAACAAATGATTTATTTAAAACACTTATAGCCAAAAACATGGTAATAAAATATTATAACAAAAAGCATTATAAGTTTATTTAAACACACTTCTAGTTAAAATATATAATAATCAAGAATACTGTAACTAAAACATTTAAATATAAATATGCACACACACATTGAAATATAAATTCATTACTCAATGAAAATTTTTGCAGATATTAAAATACATTATGGAAAAATTAAATATGCACACACATACTGGGGTTCATTCTATATAATAACTTATAGGAGACACTTAAACATTGCTATGGCTATCAAATTTCAATAAAATCTTTTATTGGAACATTATCAGTTTATAAATGGGAATAAGGCAATTCATAGTTACCTAAGATTTTGCACTTTACACTTTCAACGATATGACTCATCATTTTTTTCTATCATATTGATCACCAACTGGTTCAATCTTTGGACACCACTAATGGTTTTGGCTCCTGGCTGACTTTCTATGTTCACTGAGATAGATATTCCTTGACTGTTCAGATTATTAAGTGGTCATGAATTCTATATAAAGCACTTCTGGTATTTTGAAGATGAGAAATGACTGGCTGCAAACTCTGGTGATTGTATAGCACTGCATGATATTAGATGGTTCTTCGATAAATGTAAAAATCCCTACTCACATTCTGGGGATGCTAGTAGCCTTCCCCATCGTTTTTTCTCTGGAAACTGTTCTATGATAGTAATATGAGTACACTCAATCTTAATGATTACTATGAATGAAGCTGAATAAAGAGTAATGAAGAAAAATAAGAATGTTTTTTTCAGTTCTTTTATATGACTTCTCTTTATTATTTTTAGTTATCACTCTGATCTAGTTTAATTAATTTACAAATATTATTAATTACATTTCCATTGTGTTTTAATCTGCATTTTTGCATAGATTAATCTAGTCTCAAAATAAAATATCATCCTGAATTATTTCTTTTTGTTTTCATTTAATGCAATTTAGTTATTATTCCCTTTCTTTTTTTTTTATAGTCTGAGTAATCTTTAAGTGGTTTTAAGTTCATATGCTTTCCTTTCATATTTAACTCAATTTTCATTTTGCATTAGCACTCATTTTTTTTCTTTAAGTTCATGAAAAGAGAGAACTCTAGTTTTAATCTTTTACTTAGTTATTTTTTTCCCTCTTTCCTACTCACTCTTTAACTGCTAAGCTTTCTATTATAACAAGATGATGCCATGCTTTGTCTTCTGATGATTTGCATTTCTAAAAAAAAAACGGTCTAAACATGTTAACCTACCTCACCATTGAAAGGAGAGTAATTCCTAACCTATATCCAATCGCCATGGTTCCATTCATTAAAAAGAAACGGGATCCTACCTCTCTTAGCAGTATCAGGCCAATATCGATGACACCAATTTTGTTCAAAGTCATGGAGGGTATAATAAAAGAAAAAATTCAGAATGCCATTCTACAGGATATATCGGCCTCTCAATATGCAAGGAAAAGATCATCGGCGCTGACTGCAATTGGTGAAGTGAAAATTCTGCTTGATCACATTAGATCTAACAGAAAATCCCGGCCTGTGGCAATCCAGCTGGATGTGTCCAATGCTTTTGATACAGTAGATGTCAACATTCTTCTTGGATTGCTATCTCAGTTGGACATATCAAAACAGATAATTCAGATATTGGACAATCTCCTGAATAATAGGCATATTCATATTTCCATAAATGGACATTACTCAGATGGATTTGGCCCTTCAAGATCTATACCACAAGGTTCACCATTGAGTGGTCTATTGTTCATAAAGTACATCAACCCTCTGATTAAAGAGCTAGATCAGCTTCCAGGTATATATGTGCCCCGGCTTAAGAAAAACATCAAGGTTTTTGCATACATGGATGACATACTTGTGATTCTTCCATCCCGTAAATATCTGAAGACACTTCATTCCATAATTACCAATTATACTAAAGATTATAAATTATCCATCAATCCTCACAAGTCATCATCCTGGTGCATCAACACTGGTAGGAAAATACTATCCAATTTTTTAGCGGAACCTCAGTGTTTTCTGGGGTTTCCTATCTTCAAGTCACAGACTGCTATGTCTGTCTGCCTACAAAAATCCATCATAAGCAATGCTACTAAGGTGGTTCAGTCGCTGTCAAGGACATACCTGTCCCTACAAGGGAAGATTGCTCTTATTAATATGAAGATTATGGCGAGCATAAATTACTACCTGCCAATAATGACAGTTACCAAATCATTCACCTTACAGATTCAGAGGCTCTGTGGTCAGCTCTTATGGAAAGGTCGGACCACTGCAATTATTATCCGCAGACTTCAGTTTCACAGGAAACAGAACAGTATGGGTCTCCATTCAATACAGACAATCAATTTCCAAAAAGGGCATTCACTTTTAGTAAACCTGGGGAAAAAATACCCTCTATCAAATATTATAGAGACTGTAATACCTACTGACAGACCTCCCCCCAGTAAACACACATGGCTTGACACCATTATTAAACAACAATCTCTATACATCAGGCACTCAATAACAGAGTTTAATAATAAAATCAACATCTGGCAGGCACATTGCCTGCTGAATCCTGTTAATACAGTTATTTATGCTCACCTAGGGTGCAGCAATCATAAAATCATCTCAATATGTAAATATCTGCTACTGGAGCCCAAACTTTTGGATTATCTGATCAAGGTGAATATGGATTCCATGCCAACTAATACATTCTTATACTACAAGCAGTTTCTAAATAAAAAAGACCCTATTTGTCATGCCTGTTCTAGAGGAGAGGAGTCCTTTAATCATCTGTTAAATATATGTCCAGGCTATAACAGTATTCGAAGAATTATCGCTCAACACTGCATTATAGCAGTGGATAAAATCCTGGACATCAGGAGTTGTCTCTTCTCTGGAGACTTTACAGTAATCGGGTTATCTATCTTCCTGACATATGCTTTTTGGTACACAAAGTGCAGGACAAAGTTCACACAACCAACACCGGATCCCAATGCTATATTTTGCGATAAGCTCAAAGCTCTTCAAGACAAGGATAAGATACTATCCTCTAGATTTTTGTTTAATAATACATGGAGCCTACTAGTATGGCCCACAGACTCTACATGAATTTTGGACCTGATATGTCCACATTGTAGTGTATCATAGAAGAAGTAGTCTGTGTTGCAACATGTTGGATTCTACTAGATGGGCATTGATTTCACACTACATGTATCCCAGCTGATAAGTTAGCATTATTGGGTCATTCTCTGCACTGACAGGGGTGGGCAATACCAACTAAATAGTACGTATTTGCTCATATTATAACCTGCTAGTGCGGAGAATGGCTCTTGCATACTTTTTCCAGACCAACACCAGCAATGGATGAGCCAACATTAACAAAGTGTTTTTATTATGCATCTGTACAATTTTATAATGACAATAAATATATTTTTAAAATAAATAAACATTTAGGACTATTATTTCTCATTTTAAAACTATTCTGAATTATATTCCTCTTTCTTAAAACTTTACTGGTTCTTTTATGAATTTTAGTCCAATTATTTAATACTAAATGATTCTGCAGTATTTTTAGTTTTTTAAATTTTATTTTCAAATCTTAACTAACCATAATTTTTTTAAAACAATTATGAAACATGTAGTGTTACTCACTAAAGATACACTATATATATGTTGGACAGGTAATTCATTGAAGAAAGTTGTTCATACCACATTAAATAAATGTCAGTATTAAATAATTATTAAATAATTAATGGAAAACAATGTTTTATATGATCTTCATTTAATATCGTATTGGTGGTATCTCAAATCAGTGGTCTTCAACCTTTTCACACCTGCAGATTGGCAAAAATGAGGATATGATTTTGCAGACTGGCAGAAGTCTACAGATAAATATTTTTAAAGATGTAAACTGCTTAGCCTTAGATGAGCATGATTGTTATAACTGACCAAAACAACACACTAATTACTGTGTATTGTAATGGTGTTGCTTACCTTAAAAGCATGCCAAACACTCTTTTTCGATTGCTACAGGAAACAGTACAATAACTATCATTCTCAATAATTTGCTATATTTATTATTTCATTGTTAAAACAAGCAAGAATAAAATGTTATTCACCTGAATGTTGGGAAATATGACAGCTAGCATAATTACATGACAATGATTATGATAAATGTATTTAATGTTAAATATACAAGATGAAGTTATATATATATATATATATATATATATATGGAGTTTGTATAATAAACAAATTTTTTTTTAATTTTGAATTTTTTTAGAAAAATAATAAAAAATTTAATTCTACCCTTCCCCCTCCATAAACATCTGTGATAACTAGAAAAACAAATTAATTTATGTATGATTGATTACATTTTGTTTTTATTCGGTTTCTTTTTTTTTAATTGGATAAAAATGTGATGAAAAAATAAATAAAAATTGTTTATATTAATTAAAAGATTAAAATCTTATTATTTTGTTATTACAAACTTTTCTGCCAGTCTAGCGGGAACTGGCAGAAAACTTCTGTGGCCCAGTGGTGATCCATGGACCAAGAGTTGAAGATCACTGTCTCAAATACTCTAAAACTATATGATTATACATTCATTATAAATTACCTGCCTTTCACAGATTATAAATACAAAGCAGCAGAAGGTTTCCTCATTTGTATTGTTATACAATAATACTTCAAATATTTATGGCCACTAATACTAAAGTATACTCAATATAAGTACATGTGGTGTTTCAAAATATACCTGTCCATAGTATAATGTAAGTAAAAATAACAACATAAGTTGTTAGGAATTCCTATCTATGAAACAACAATATAATATTCTGTGTAGAACTCATTGTCAGAGAAATAATATAATTTGACAAATGATTCTTTATAAAAATCTTTTTGTAATTATAAAACATAAAGATAACATGCATTATCTCAATACTTTTTTATCTTGTACTATAAATAAAATACTTGATAACCCTTTAAAAGATTGGAATTTTTAAAAAAATCAATAAAACATAGATTGTATATTAAATAAATATATTTAAATATTAACTCTAATAATCCATTTTACTAATAATCTTTCATCAAGACAAATTTATTCAAATACATATTGCATCAAACTTAAAATACAATTATATAATTTAAATAGTAATTACCTCTACATTCATGTTTGAATCTGTTTTTTTTTATTTTAAAAACTTTATTTTTATTAAGAACAACAAAAATAGGCAATTAAAGAAATGAAATAAAAAAAATTATTTCACTATCAAAATTTTTTCCATGTCTTTTAACTTCATGAAGATATAATTTATATATTTTTTACTTAAGTATAGATTTTACAGAAATGTAGAATTGATTTAAATTTTTTGGTCCTTATATTATAGAAATTCCAAAGGGTAATGTAAGGTTTTATCCTTTAAAGTAATTAAAATGATGTGAGAATTTTAACCTTTTTAATAAACCCATTACTACAGTAATTCACACAAAACATAAAGTTAAATCAAATTGCTTTTCTCCTGTGTATTGGCAGATAATTAGCTGTTTTTACTTGAGCTAAACTTGAAAAGATTGATATTTTAATGAAAATATTTTACGAAAATTTCCATTAATTTGAAAAAAATTTCTCAAATAAGATATCCAATATACAGGAGTATTGATAATAAATCTTTCATAAGTATTGTTTTTTGATATAATTTAACAGATGAGTAATAACAGTATTAGCCTTCCTCAAGTAGTTTAGCAGATTTTTTTCCCCATTTCAAGTTTAATTTTGTTTATCCATGTATTTTAAACCTATTATAAAATTCCAAATGTGTTGTTATTCATTTCCACAATCTTGGAAGATACATTTGCCCAACAGACAAATGATTTTTGAAAATTCCTATTCCTTTATGTTCAAAACAACAACGAACCAATGTGGTTTATTTAATATTGGTATAATTAAACTTCAGCCAGCAAACAAATAACAAGAGAGAGAAAGATTCAAGTTATGCACATCTGTTTATAGGTTTCTACCATGTAATTGATTTCATCATCATCCTCATTAAAATTTATTAACCATTTATCTTTTTATAATAAAATTTACTAAAATTTTCATAGCTACATTATATTTGCAAATGATAATAAAATCTGAAGAAAATATGTCTATCATAATAAAATTTACTAAAATTTTCATAGCTACATTATATTTGCAAATGATAATAAAATCTGAAGAAAATATGTCTATCATAATAAAATTATTTTAAAGTTGCAAATAATATTTTAAAAACATATTTAAATAAAATAATATCTATTTCAGTAATAGTTTTAACAAGGCTGTAAAGCTTAGCAATGAGCGTCTGAAAAATATCTATTTCAATAAAATTAAATTTACAAATTATAATATTAAAATAAATATCTAAATTACAAATATTGAATTGTCATTTTATTTTGTTTATTTTTCACACAATAATTGATATTCCATTTTAAAATAAAATAACTTTATATTATATCCTTTTAAAATAGTACTCCTTTAGATTTAAAATTGTTTGAAGAAACGTAACATTAACATTCATACGCGCACACATTCAAATATTATATCAAAATCATGTTATTATGGCAAATCATTTCAATGCTATATTAATATTGCTGTATTAATCGTCTTTTAAATAACTTGTTTCCATTCTGAACATATTATGTGTCTTAACAGTGTACTGACCTCCTTAAAATTTAACCCAGTGTTTGTGTATTTAGTTTTATCTTTAATAGTATATTTCCTTATCAAGATTTTTAAATTGATTCGAAATCTCAAAAGCTATAATTTAGGAGATGACATCTTGGAATAGTAAAAATTGTTTTACATGTTACACAACTTAAATAAAAATATTATCTTTACAAAAACGAAAAGGACATGTTACTAAAGTTGTGATTTATTGCTTATTAATTAAAATGGATAGATTGGAAGGATGTCAATAAAAGTTGAAAAAATCTTACATATACTTTCAAGAGAATATAAGGAAACATTTGTGAAGATAAAATAACTTTTTTTAATGTCTCAATTTAAAGAAAAGAGGCTTCGAATCAATTATTTTTTTATTGCAAAGAGTGTAAAAAAAAAAAAAAATTAAGCAAAGCGTTTGGTTCATATCTTCACTGGTGGAACAATAATACTTGCTATTAATTGAAAAAAAAATAACATCTTTTATTCTTCTATGAAATCTTAAAAATAAGTTGGTTTCATTATTAGTATTTATCCCATAAGTCCTTGACTTTGCAGCTATTATATTACTAAGTGATTATTTATATGTTAAAAAAAGCATGAATAGAATATTCATTATTATATAACTGTCAGTAGTGAGTATTTAATGATTTTTTTATCTCTGAATTAAAGAATAAAATGTTTTTATTCCTTATTGTTTGATAGTTTTCAACTGAATCATGAGTTGATTTTTTTTTTTGAGTGCAGTATAAAGGTATGTAAATAAACATTTTTGAGATAGTTACAAAAAAATAAATTGATTAGCTTTATTGTTAAGGAGGTCAAACTAAGTTTGGGTGCTGTTTGTGCTAGAACTGGAATTGATCTGAAGACGTTATGATCCAGAGTCTGAACATTCTAAATATTATCTGCCAGATATTAATAATCATGACAAATAATATTAAATTATGATCCTTATTCCCAGCAGGCTGTAAATTCATTGCCAAGGTAGCAGTTGGTGACCAAATGGTGTTAAAAGTATCCAGATTGCAGATCAAATCTGTCTTTTGACGGTGATTTTTTTTAGTTACCTAATTGCAGATGACTTTAAAGTAAAGAAACATTGTATAAAATAAAAATTAAAAAGCGTCTCGTGTTAAATAAATCATTGTTTCATGCAGTTAAGAGAGAAAATGATATAACATCAAATAGAACAACAAGAAGGTTTGATATTCAGTTTAACCAAGATATGAAATATAAGTAGCTAAGATGTATGCCCTAACAAATCATCATTATGATTTGAAAAAAGTAAAATAGTTTTTATACACGTGTTTGAAATGTTTTTGATTCCACCAAATAGCATTTTAGAATTGTCACGAGAAACTGTAAAGCATTGGAAAATGATTGAAAGATAAAATGTTGTGAATAAATTTTATTATGGTGACAGGAATAAGAGGGGAACTATACACATAAAATTTACAGAAAATAAAAACTATATAATGGGATTTGTTTTATTTAGCATAAATTATAAATGAAAATTAGCATCAAAATATCCAAATGAAAATACAGCAGTTTTAGTTTACTTTTTGCTTAACAGAAAATATGTTTTCTACTATATTTTAATGTATGTAGAAAAACTGAATATTAATGAATGCCATTTTTTGATCTATCATGTAAAAAGCATACAAAGATAAGTATTTTTAAAAAAACTGTAATATATAAATAAATAATATATGCATAACTTGAGATGTAAATATATAAATATGCAATCAGAGCATTAATTTTATTTAGATATAATGATTGTAGGATTACCTTTTTATATATGAATACATAATATTATTTTGGCTGCAGAAAGGAGTTTGCTATTAATTGAAAAGATACCCTTTGATTCCTCTTGGAGGCCTTAAAGGAACCAACAGGGCAAATTCCTAATGTCCATTCCATACATTCTTGTCGTTGCAGTTGTTATTACTATGTGATTATTCATATAGTATACAAACATGGATGGGCTGCTCACCAACACGCATTAGTCAGTGTGGTGAGTTTATTGGCTTTTTACCTCTGAGTTTAAGAATATTTTTTCAATATATACAATCATGGCAGACAAAAATAAATCATGGACCTTATTCCCGGGAGGCTGTAAAGTCACCAACCAAGGCAGCAGTGGGTAGCCAAAGGTGGAGGGTGATAAGAATCACCTGATTGTGAACTCAGGCTGCCATTTGATGATGACATTTTATTTAGGTACTTACAACTGCAGATCACTTTTAAGTGAAGGAAGATTGCAAGAGTTAGAAGAACTATCTTATATTAAATGTGACACTATTGGACTTTGTGAAGTTAGAAGAAAAGGTGAAGAAACAATTGATTTAAAAAGTGGACATGTACTCTACTATAAAGGCACAAATATTGGAAATACAAGTGGAGTAGGATTCATTATAAATAAAAAATGGAAAAATAACATTGTGGAGTTGATAGTGTATTAGATATGGTGGCAAGATTAGTTTTACAACTTAATAGCAGATACCAAATGCAGATAATTCAGGTTTATGCCCCAACAAGTTCTCATAGTAATGAAGTAGTAGAAGATTTTTATATGGATGTACAAAAGGCTTTTGATCAGAGTAAACAACATTTTAAAATTGTTATGGGAGACTTTAAATCTAGAATTGGTAAACAAATGAAAGACAAAAATGCTGTAGGTAATTTTGATTATGGTAATAGAAATGAGAGAGGACATAGACTTGTGGAGTTTGCAGAAAAAGAAAAACTTTATATTATGAATTCTTTTTTTGAGAAAAAGGTTAAAAGGAAATGGACATGGAAGCATCCAAATGAAGGTACAGCAGAACTGGATTATATTTTGACTAACAGAAAATACATATTTCAAGATTGCAATGTTCTTAATAAAGTTAACACAGGAAGTGATCATCGATTAGTAAGATGTAAGATATATGTTAATGCAAAACTAGAGAGACAAAAATTATTAAGAAAAACAATATTTACAGTTGATATTTATAATCTTCAGAAACATTCTAATGAATTTAAATTTAGAACTTACAAATCCGTTTCAAATATTAGTAGATTTTGAACATGATTCAGATTTGAATGAAATTAATAGGAAAATAACTGATACACTTTTAAAAACTACAACAAAGATAGCTGGTAGAAAAAAGCAGCAATTGACCAATAAAATTTCTACTGAGACTAGAGAATTTATGAAGAAAAAAAGGAATATGAAGATATACAAAAATGATGCATTAAAAAAGATTGAATATCTCGAATTTTGTAAAATGGTGCAGAAAAGAGTTGAAAATGATATAAGAAAGTATAATTGTGTACTAGAAAGGAAAGCTTTAGAAGGGAATAAAAGTCTAAAGAGTGTAAAACAACATTTTAGTATTGGTAGAAAATTTATATCTGCAATAAGAAAAAAAGATGGCATTATTACTAAAAAGAGAGATGACATCATGAAATGTATAGAAGACTTCTATCAAGAATTATATAGTAATAAAGAACAAGTACCTCCTATACCTATTATATCTTTTGAATTGCCTAGTATTTTGTATGAGGAAGTGAAACATGCAATTAAATTTATGAAGAAAGGGAAGGCTCCAGGTAATGATGGAATTATAATTGATATATTAAAAGAAGCAGGTGAAGAACTAGAATTTTTTTTAGCAAAGTTATATTCCAAATGTCTAAATGATAAAGATGTACTAGATGATTGGAAAAATGCAGTATTAATATTAATATTTAAAAAAGGTGATAAAGAAGATATTAGAAATTACAGACCTATCAGACTTTTATCAGTTTTATACAAAATTTTTACTAAGGTAATTACAACTCGTCTACAGAGAACACTGGACTTCCACCAACCAAGAGAACAAGCTGGATTTAAAAGTGGTTTTAGTACAGTAGATCATATCCAGGGATTGAGAGAGGTTATAGAAAGGACAAATGAATATGAGTTGCCATTATGCTTAGGATTTGTAGATTATGAAAAGGCATTTGATTCTACAAACATTTCTTCAGTCATTAAAGTATTGGATCATCAAGGTATAGATCCAGGATATTGTCATATTTTAAAGAATATTTATAAAAATGCAACATAGGAAAGTCAACATTAAAAAGGGTGTAAGACAGGGTGACTCCATATCTCCAAAACGTTTTACAGCAGTGCTGCAAGAAATATTTTGTGGATTAAAATGGGAAGCTAAAGGAGTGAAAGTAAATGGAGATTATTTAAGTCATTTAGATTTTGCAGATGATGTAGTTGTTTTTGCAAATAATGCTTTAGAGTTACAGGAAATGTTGCAGGAGTTATCAGATGAAATTAGGAAAGTAGGACTAAAGATAAATGTTAAAAAGACTAAAGTAATGTTTCATAGATTTTCTCAAAGTATGAAATTAAAGATTGATTATGATGAATTAGAAGAAGTTAACAGTTACAAAGACCTTGGTCAGATTATTAATACAGATGGAAACATAATGGATGAAATTAATCATAGAATTAAACTTGTTGGAGTGCTTTTGGTAGAAATAACTTGATATTAAAAGGAAATATGCCTATGTGTTTGAAAAGGAAGGTTTTTAATAAATGTGTTTTTCCAGTTCTTACTTATGGATCTGAGACTTGGACACTTAATAGAAGAGCAATACAGAGACTTCAAAACACTCAAAGATGTACAAAGAGATGCATGTTGGAGTAACAAGAAGAGATTGAAAACACAATGTATGTGTAAGAGAACAAACAGGTGTTACTGATCTCCTTGAAAAAATTAAAGGACTGAAATTGAGTTGGGCTGGACATATTGCTAGAAGAGATGATAATAGATGGACAATTGAAATTTTAAACTGGATGCCAAGAGATTGTAAAAGACCAGAAAAAGACCACATGTGAGATGGATGGATGAAATAAGAAAGTGTGCAGGGGTGATGTTGAGAAGAGAAGCTGAAAATTGGAAAAAATTGATTGAACTTGGAGAGACCTTCATCCTGCAGTAAATTGATAATGGTTGATGATGATAATGATGATTATTATTTCTGGGAGCTTCCATGTAATAAAAATATAATAGCTAAATAACTGGATGTTTTAGTACAATAACAAATACTTTCCTCAGAGCTTTTTCAAATCATAAGAATGTGAGTGGTGATATTTAAAATCATTATTTTTTTCTTTTATTATTTTCTCCTCATTTTCAAATTCTATTGGTTCAGAAGTTTCAAAAAATAGTTTACCCTCCAATAGGTTTATCCATATAATATTAACTTTTTTAAATGCACACTTTTCTTTTATGCTCTTAGGCTTTTTAAAAATCTTTATGGTTTCCCTTAGCAATCTCTGGTCATGTTGTTCAATTTTTGCCAGAATATGTATTTTATTAAAATTGATGTCATGCTTAGTTAGTTTAATGTGAGAATAAATGGCTGATGGATTTGATTTTTCTCTAACTGCAAAAATATGTTTTTCCTTTCTTATATTTATTCTATGATTGTTTTGTCCAACATATAAATGTAAACAAACTCCACATGGAATTTCATATACACAATAAAACTCCAAAGGAATTTTATCATTAGGCCATTATTATTTTTTAAAGTAGTGTAAATTGTGTGGATATTATTTTTTTTTGGTTCTTTCATATATAAAGAAAGTAACTGATAAAATTGGTAATGTTTAAAGAAAAATAATATCCACATACTTTATATTACATTTAAAAAATAATAATGAAGTATTTCCACACCCTAAAAATAAAATTTCATTGGTATGTCATGGTGTATATAAAATTCCATGTAGAGTTTGTTTACATTCATATATTGGACAGAACAATCATACAATAAACATAAGAAAGGAAAACACATTTTGGCAGTTAGAAAAAAATTTAATTGTTCAGCCATTTATTCACTTATTGAATTAACAAACCATGACATCAATTTTAATAAAACACACATTCTGCAAAAAAAAGAACAGTGTGACCAGAGATTACTAGGGAAGCTATAGAGATTTTAAAAAAAACCTAAGAGCATAAATGAAAAATGTGAATTAAAAAAAATTAACAATATTTCAAAAAAGCTATTGGAGGATAAAATATTTTTTAGAACTTCTCAACCAATAGAATTTAAGAATAAGGAGAAAATAACAAAGGAAAAAATAATGATTTTAAATCTCATCATACACATTTTTATGATTTGAGAAAGAAGAAACTTGGAAGAAAGTACTTGCTATTGTATTGAAACATTAGCTATGTAGCTATTATACTTTTATTACATGGAATCTCTCAGAAATAATACTATGTATTCATCAATTATCCATTAGAATATATATATATAGTAAACAATGGTCAAGTTTGGCCATACCGAATATTACAAGTTTGTAATATAAATAACATTAGAATGAGGAAATAATAATTAAACTTCACACATCTTTTTTTAATAATAATGAAAATTGATTTGATTAAATGTTTTTTTTTACCAAATGATAATATTAACATTCAAGACATAATTCATTAAATAATAATAGTGTAAATATTATTTTAACAAATTAAAAATAGTTGTAAAAGAGAGAGAAAAATATACAATAATATATTTTTTTATTCTCTCTCTTCAGTACATTTAATTATTTACCAATTTTAACTATTAAAAATACACTACACAGTGAAAAAAATTCTCTTTAGTAAGTGATTGAAAAGTTGTAATTTAAACATTTAAAAGCTAATAACAGGAGAGATAAAAAAAATAAAATTAAAAGAAAAAAAATATTGTCTTAACATTTATGTTAAATTTTATTTTAATTAATTAGAATTCTTTTTTCATTTTTTTTTAATTTTATCTCTCCCCAAACCAATAAGCAGGTGTTTATCAAATTAGTACAATTAAGAAATTATCTTATTATTAGCATTAGAGAAAAATAACTCCAGATAATTTTTTTTCTTATGGTTGGAATTTAATTTTTTTTATCATTGGCATGTTTTTGGCAAATTTAATTTTTAAATGAGAGAAATAACTTTTATAAAAATAAACCTAATTAGAGTTAAATTTTGTTAGATTCATGACCAAATGTGATTTGATGGATATATGATTGTTAAAAAAAGGTGAAACTGGTGAATAGGTAAATCAGTAAATCTCAGGGTAATGTAAAAAACAGTAACTTCTAATTCAGCTGTGAAAGAAGACAGAAGCTGAAGTTTAGCTGTGAAGAGCACACTACAAGTATTTTTTTAAAAATGGGTTTGAAAAAAACCAAGCTGAGCATCATAAGCATCATCATGTAACATCAATGAAAAAACTGTAAATGAAAAGAATAGTCATGATGTGGCCTGTAATGAGCCTGATTTTAATCCAAAAGCATGATTGCCTATTTCTATGTGTTAGCCTGACTGAAAGATATTAGATGAAAAATAAATAAATTTATTCTATATAGAGTCTTGAAAATATTCTATTACAGAAATGAACAATGTTTAACTGTTTGCATTACTCTAGAAATATGTGTTATTAGAGAGGCTTGCAATGTAAACCAACAAGAAAAAGAACAGAAAATTACAACCATCAAAAAAGGATACAAATGAAAAACAAAACTATGGTCAAAAGATATTTAATGTGCACATTATATTTACATTTATAGATAAAAAATGTACATAAATAATAACTGGTAATAATGAATAATGTTATTAATTTAACAATTTTCTTTTGAAAACATGTTTTTAATCTTTATATGATTTTCCCATCAAAATTATGAAAGAGATTAAAACTTCATTTTAGTTATTGAAAAGAAAATAACACAATGGGCATAAAAGTTAATTAAATTAATAAATAAATGTCAACTTGTTATGCAAATTTGTTATAGAAAATTATATTTTTTGATAAAATATATTTAAATCTGTCATTTTTATTTTTTAATTATTAATCAATTAGTTTATTAAATAATTGTTTAAAAATAATAGTTTTACTCTCTTTATTTCTCTACTTATCTGTTCCATGAATGTGCAGTGTGTGTGGCTGGATTTTATTAGAGCAGAGTGTTTTAGAGATTTGTAAATAATCCCAGTGAAACTATTTAAAATAGAATAAGTTGTTATATTTATTATTCTATTATTTAGTCACAGTCTGTAATGTCATGTGATTCTAAGATAGCTTTAGAGAGCAATAATGGTTAAGTTCTTTATATGTGATTGTTTATGTTCATGTTTGGACATGCAGAGAGCTCCATTTACTGCATTTTATTTTTTATTAGAAAAAAATAGTTTATAGTTGTCCTGCACACTAATGGTACCATATGGCCATATTATTGATGATTATAAGCATGTTTCAATATCCCAGATTTATTTGTTATCATTTTTATGATAGATACTTTGGCATTTAAAGATGTGCATCCAAATGATTATGTTATGTTTTGCCCTAAGTTTGGCAGCGGCTAAATAATTAGATTTATAATGTACCTTTTTTATATTCAGACACAAGAGCTGAGTGGTGATTATTGCTGTTGATTATTCTTATATACTGCTAGGTATTCTTATAGCCAATTAGTATTATTAGTATAATTTTTTTCATTAAATACTAATGCTTGTAGATCATGTTTTTATACATATACTTTTTATACTTGGTTCTTATAGATTTAATCCTTTATATTTATTTGTTTTATATTTTTACTCATATTTGGAATATTTAGGGATATTGATGTTTTCTATTCCCCTATGTTACACCACTTTTATACCATTATATTATACATAAAATAAAATGTCCATTATAGAATAATAACTGTAATAAAACTCTAGTAAAAATAATGAATTATAATGAAGATATTATATTTTAATATTAACTATAATAAACCACAGAAATATTTTCAGTTAATTTTATAACCTTCTTCAACTGAAAATCATGTTTAAATTTAGTAAACATAAACATCGCCATGTGATATGGCAAATTTCATGAATTTTTACTTTAATAATTGTTTATTATTTAAAATTATATTTTTATTTATCAAAATTGTCTCTTTAATTTTTTTTTTTTTCAATTATGGTTTTTCTCTTTCTGAAGAATCTTAATAATTTTTAGATTAAAATTGAAAGTAAACTTTTCATGATCAATGAAAGCAGATTATTATTAATGTTATTTTTTCCATGTTTATATAACAAGTGATATTGTTTAAAATTTACTTCAAGACTACACTTTAATTCACTTTTGTATTAAGCCTTGCACTTACACAAAATTTTATACAAAATATTACTTTATTTTTGTTTAAAAGATGTAATCTTCATTTGTGTTCCACATAATGTTAACTGATTGGAAAATAATTCAAAGACAAAAATGTGTACCAAGATTTATGTAAGTGCAATACTTCATACACAAATGAATTAAGGTATAGTCTCTTAAAAAAGCATCAATTGTTATAAAAATATATAAAATTAAGAGTAATAATGATCTAGTAATGGCACCTGTTTCTTGGATCACAAAAACATGTGGGTTTACTTTCATCTGGAAAGTACAAAGATTCTTCATGAAGAAAAAACCATAAAAAAAATAAGAACACAAATGTTAAAATTCATGAATCTGACCTTTACTTAAATTTGAATTTATATGGCTTTCAGTTGAAGAAGGTTAAAAAATTAATTGCAAGTTTTTCTGTGGTTTAATTTATCCAAGAGTATATTAGAATTAATATGTATATTGTCTGTACTAAATTTAATGTAATGTTCAAGTCCAATACAAAACCATAAAACAGTACAAGACTAGATAAAAATCCAAATTTTACCAAAATCCTTACATGACCATGGTTTCATCTACTAAAAAAAAAATCGAAATTTTACCAAAATCTTTCTATGACCATGGTTTCATCTACTAAACAAATAGAATTTGTTTAGTAAATAAAAGCATCAAAATTTTACCAAAATTCTTACATGACCACCATGGTCGTGTAAGAATTTTGGTAAAATTTGAATTTTTATCTAGTATTGTATTTTGTAACTTGGTTTAATAATTCAATTTAATTTAAACCCTATCAAAAAACAAATAAACTCATAAAAAGGAACTAGTTAAGATAATTAATAAAGTTTAATTAAGATTATATTCATTTAAAAGTAAATGTAATAAATAGAAAACAAAAAGCAGGGTTTAATGATAAGAACAAAAGCAAATGAAGGTATTTTTAGGATTGTTTTGGCTTAAGAAAAAAAACTATAAGAGATAAAGAAGAGGAAAGATAAACAAGGTCTGTGGAGATAGAAAGTAGTGCATTTAATAATTCAAAAAATTTAAATTTTGGATGCACTGCTATAGTAGTTTTCATTATTAAGACAAAATCCAATTAGAATGCCACATTATTTGAAATAAAAAGAAAAATGATTTGCTAAACCAACTTGAAGTATACCAATCTGTGACCAAATAATATATCTTTTCCAACTTTGAAAGTCCTCTAGGAAACATCAAGAAATGAAAGAGATGCTACAACATAAGATTTTTTGAAGAATAAACTGTTTTCAATAGTCTTCACTTATATTGTCTGAATATTTAAGCAATTAACTAAGCAGAAAGAAGAAAAAAACAAAAAAAACAATCAAAATAAATTTTATAAGAATTCAGACCCAAAGTAATATATTGATGATAAGCTGACTAGACTTGAACCAAACTATGGTAAGAATTTATAGATATAACTATATATATATAAGATCTTTTAACAGTATAAATAGAATATGTACATTTTAATGTTTTCCTGAAGGTATGTGATGATATTGTTTTAGTTGCATCTTTATATTGGACTATTTCCATCATCTAACATGAGTACTGAATGTCTTTAGAAAAATTTAACTTTATTTAAATATCCCAAGTACATTCAACTGTTAGTAAGAGCATATCAAACAGGTTTAGTATATGCACTATGTTTCAAGAGGTATTAATCTCCCTTCTTTTTCAGATTATTACTGGCCTGACCAGGGACAGTATTAGCATGGAATTCGAATCTGGACCCTTAGATTCTTGAGTATTGAATTTTAAAGTAACATTCTGACAAACTAAGCCATTCTAACAAAGGCAACATTCAGTAGAAATTTCATATACTTATCTATGAGGTTTTTCCTGATTTCACCACTTTTTCCTTAAGAACAAAGTTGATTAGTGGTTTCCACACATTAGGTATAGTCACACTACATTAGCTTATGGGATTGTTTGTCATTCTCAATTGAGCAGCTTCTTTAAATTTTCTTAGTCTGCTACTTGAGACACATCTGTTTTCTCTCTTCTAATCATCAGTTTGTATTCTTGCAAGTGCTTTTCAATGTGATGACTGGTCTCACCACTATACATTCTTCCAAATTCACATGGTATTTCATAGATGAAGTTTTTTCTTCTCAGCATTTCAAGTTTAGGCTTTGTAGATGTTAGAATTCCTTGTACTGTCGTGTGGCTTTGGAAGCTGTTCTGATGTTATACTGATTGCAGATTTTCCTTAATTTGTCTGCTATTTTTGGACTGTATGGGTACACAACACTACCAATTATTGTTTTTTTCTTTTCATGGTTCTTTTTGTTGTCTATTTAAACAATTTCTTACTAACAGTTCAGAGATGTTTTATATAGATCTTTTTTTTTTTTTTCCAAATTGCTGGTTTCTGAACAAACTACTTTTGTTCTGTTTTAGTCTGATAATATAATTTCATGTTTTGTGTTTCTGGAGTGATTGGCTGTATAGTCTAGATGTTTTCCTATATTATTTTTTTTAGTAAACTGTAATTTTGATTTTGTCATGAAGGAGTCTTGACACAAGAATATCTAAGATGCCCATTTTTGTTTTTGTTCTGATTCTATTGTGAATTTAATTGAAGGGGATATATTGTTGATGTGTTTCCAGAAAGTTTGTAGTAGTGCTTCACCATGTTGCCATACAACAAATATATCATCCACATAGTGAAACCAAACTTTAGGTGGATATGGAATAGTTTTTATGACTGGGATTTCACATTCTTCCATGTAAATATTGCTAATCAGTGGTGGCAATGATGAGACCATAGCCATTCCTTGATTTTGGGGAAGAATTCTGTGTTACATTGAAAGTCAATTGTTTTTATGCAGAATGTTATTAATTCCATTATACTATCAATCAGAAGAGCTGTTCTGGTTTGTAAACTATTATCAGCATTTAATCTTTTCCTTAAAATAGACAATGTTTCTTTATATGGTACATTTGTGAATGAACTTTCCACATCAAAGCTTACCAATAAATTAGTTCTTTCAATTTTCATGTTCTTGATTAATTCTACAAAGTGTCTAGAATCCTGACAAAATATTGGGTATTATATACCAAAGAATGTAGAACTTTAAGAAGAACTTTTGACAAAATTTGGCAAGGTGAATTTCTAGAACTAACAATAGATCTTAATGAGATATGAGAAGGAATACATTATACAGATTGTTTAATTTCTTTTCTGCTTATTACTATAAGATATAATATATATTAAATCAGTCTGTATATTAGTGATATATGTTTTTGTGATGCTATTACTTTATTATTTTTACTCACCAAATAACAATATATACAGGTGATTTTGATAATCATTTGAGAGTATCTAGAATAAAATATTATTGTAATTTAACTATTTTAGTTATCTATGTATCATTTTCTCAGTTGTTTTCCAAGTGTGCATATCAATTGTTTATTCATCCTTAGAATCCATGTTGAGCTGAGAAAAGTGTAGTTATCATCATGAAAAGTACAATGATGATATCAGAGGATAAATTATTCACATGTAATCTTTTACAAAAGAAAGTGGCCCCTGAATAATCCCTTATAACTTAATGTTAAATGAAACCTTCTAAGATAGAATTGATGTATGATGATCAGGTAATATAACTGGGATAGATACATAATATAAATATTTATTAAGGAGATTTAAGGTTGGATCATGATCATCAAGATACATTTTTAATTAAATGTCAATTGAAATTCAAATATCCATTAATCTTTGGGTAAATTGTCAAGATCCATATTATATTTGAATAATTTATATATATATATATATATATATATATATCAAAATATTAATATATCCATATCAAAATATTAAATCCATATCAAAATATTAATATCAAAATTTGACATTTTGCATAAGAATAAAGATAGACCGGTTTCAAAACATTTTAACTTACCGAATCATTCAATTGATGATTTAAAAGTAGTGATTCTTCAGGAAGGTTTTTCTTCTACAAGGGAGAGGAAACAAAAGGAGAGTTTTTTTATTTTTAAATTCAAGACCTTAGAACCGCATGGATTGAATTTGAACACTGGAACTATTACATCTCTGGGTTACCTGGTCTCCTAAATGATTTCTATATGTGTGTTTTTTATGTGAAAATTTTCTTATATGAGGTTTTTTTATGTAAAGATTGGTTACATGGATGTTTAATATCTGTGTTTAATTGGTTTATAGATAAATAATTAGTTATAAATTATTGTACTTTGCACTAACTATATTTTTTAAAATGTATAAGTATTTTAGTTTTTAATGAATATTAATGTGAGCACAGCTATTTTTTGTGTGTGAGCATAGTTTAATTTTTCTATGTATGCACATATGTATATTTTAATTTTTAATTTTGGATTTTTATTTTTATATTTATTTTAATTTAAATAGAATTTAAGCTTGATTAGGAGGGAATGTAGTTTTTTTTTTTTTTTTTTTTTTTTTTTTTTTTTTTTGTTTGAATTTTGTCATTGATTGGGTAGATATTCTGTGTTAGATTTTGTGACCAATCAGGGGGGTTTTGTTAATATTTAATCTTTTACCAAATCTGTAATTTTTGATTATCGCCATTTTACTGTGTATTTTTTTTTTTTTTTTCTTTCTGATGAAAACCAGTCCTCTGGTTGAAATATTATATTATTTATTGGATTTATAAGTCTTTATTTTTTTGTTTTTATATATATATATATATATATATATATATATAAAAAAAAATAAATAATATCTATGTATATATATATATATATATATATATATATATATATAATATACACCCATATACTAGAAGTGTTATCTGTGCATTGATATATGTATAGATATGAGTCATCAATATAAATATCATTATTATCATCAGTAAAAGGAGTTCCTGATACAACATATAATCACACTTAAGTTTAATAATAGTTATTTTTTTTTATTATCTATAATATTTTAAAACTTAATTATATTTAGAATTATTTTATATTATTTTTAAATATATATATAATTAAGTTATGACTTGAATTTTTTAATAATTATAATACATTTAAGGTGATCTCAGGTTTGCTCTGTAAGAAAGCATATAAAATTCTCACAAGCATTAATGCCTAGATTGCCATTTTTTCATTACCAAAGATGTTATATTTATATATATATAATAACAAAAAACATACACAATTTTCTTGAAAAGTTATCCCTATGTTGATAAAACATTATTTTTTAAAATAAATAAAAGTTCAGATCATGTTGAACTAATAAACTGAATCACATATCACTGATGCAAGAGGACACAAAGCTATTCCTATAAGTTGCTATTATTGTACACACATGATAACACACCACTTATGGCAATCAAATATTAATATTTATGTATATTAATGTTAAATATTTTTTTCTTAGAGGCTTTGACAAGATCAGAAACTTTACTGTATAACCCATATGTCTTAAAGCCCTGTTCATTGACAATATTCTAGGAAATAGTAACTTCATTTGAACAGAGAATTCAACATACAGAAATATTCACCTTGCTAACAAGTATTTTAAGATTTTAAATTTTAATAAAACAACTAAATATACAAACTTGCAAATATCAACGCATCACAATAATTATTGTAGTCTTTTTAAAATTAATTTTGTAAATATTTCTACATTTTGCTACTCAGAATAACTTTCAATCTCTTTGAATGCATTTATAAGCTACTTTGAAGTGCATTGTAATCTTACTTTACAATCATCCAATTAATGAATTTTGAGGAATAAGAAATTTTGCCATATTCAAATGAAAATTTTGATTGTATCAGATAAACAAGATATTTGAGATATTCCCTAACTTTTAATTTATAAAAATAGTATTATAAAAGCAACAATAATTAATCTGTGTGAGAGTGTTACGGTATTTGGAAGTTTATAGCATATAACTATTTTATTAAAATAGAAAGCTTGTCAACGAATTTCTGGGAAGGTGAATATTAATCTATAATTGTTAAACTCTCGTTTCCAAGAAAGATGGAATTATTAAAGATATTATGATGCAAATGGCTAACAAAGTTTATCAGTATATAAACATATCAGATCATAGATAAAGGTGGTAACACCTTTATTGTTAAAGGGGATGGCCTTGTCTACAAATTAATATTATTGATAACATAAGGGTTGATTGTTATCATCTACATTTATAAACTTTTTAAAACCTTGAGCAATTAATTGGCTTTATTATCTTATGCACAGAAGTTTCTGACCTTGTCAAAACTTGTATAATGAAGATATTTTACATGATACTATAAACAATAACATTTGACCATTGCAAATGGTAGTTTAACATTAAACAAATTATTTTACCAATTCGATATTTAATACATAATAATAAACTCTAGTGAATTATTATGTATTTATATCATTAAGATAATAATCCTCTGTATATAAAAATAAATTTAAAAAAATATTTTTTATATATAGTGAAAAATCTTAATGCAGTACTGGTTTTGTAGTAGTTTCAAATGATTTTTAAAAATGTATTATATATACGTTACATAAAAAGAATCACGTGATAATATTAAGTATTCATTTATTTTCTGTATTATATAAATGTCACGTCAATATAAGCAATTCTTTGTTAAAAGAAAATAATAACTTCACATATCACTTGGACTTATTCTATGATGAATCATAAAAAAACATTCCACAAATACTGTTTTCTATAACATGTTTTGAATAGAAATCATTGAAACTCTTAGAAAAGCACTAACAAATACATATCTGACAGGCAAGCTTTTAATATTTTTTTTCCAACATGCTAGAAATTTTTTGACATATAAAACATAGTGGAAAAAGAAAAAGAAAACATTTCTTATTCATTTTATATATAGAGAGAGAGAAAGAGAGAGAGAAAAATGTAGAAGTCAAAATAAAAACACAAAACTTTTGTGCAATCTTAGCCTAATAATCTCATGTCTATTATACACACAATTTTATTAGTAATTTACACTGACAGGTCTATTTTGACACTATTTTGTCTTATGAACAACTACTCAAAATTCAGCAACAGTTTGTTAAAATTACATATTTAAAAACTAGTTATAATAACTCTTTATAACTAATATAAATGTTCTGCAAGTTATTCTATATATAAGAGTTTATCAACAAAATGATGTGACTCTAAATATTGAAGTTCTATAATAAATTGTAATAAAAAGATGAGAAACAATTGCACATTATTTCTGGAAACAATGAAGTGTTATTATTTGGTTGGAACACTCTTGTATTTTATATTGTAAAGCAGATAGTAAAATAAAGATTTTGAAAATTAAAGGTATCTAGATTGAAGTTGATTGGTAATCGAATCACACATGAATTTCTCATCAATTAACAATCTATTATTTTTAATATATAATTAGTAGTATTCACATAAGTTTTTCAAAAATGAACTTAACATACATATTTAACATTAACTGTCAAATGCTAAAGTAAATTGTGTTAAGAGCATGATAAATTGTTAAAACTATCATGGTGATCCCACGGTAATAGCTCTTTTTTCCTAGTCTCTCTAAAAAAATTTTGTTCAAAGGGTATCTTAAATGTTTATTATAATAAATTTGCCTGTCTAAGATATACAGTTTTACACTATAAATATTTTTATAAATTTATTAAAATCATTAATAATTAATGTTTTAATAATTAGAAAGTTTGCCAATTTTGCCGATGTGTTATTTTCAATACTTTTAAGTATTTTATAATATTACAATGTAATAATTATAGTTCATTTGCAATTTTGGATAAATTGAAAAAGTGTCATTTTTTTCTATTATTTTTTTATTTTTCTCATAATACTGAAGAAGTAGCAGACAGTAATTAATTGTCTGTTTAAGACTAATTTTTAAACTTATATCATTAAAAAAATGTACAGAAAACAGGCTGTGCATTAATTTGAAACAATCATTTTCAAATAACTAAATAAATCCCATATAAATCTTTCATAATTTTAAATAATTTTAATCTAACTTATATTATACTTATGAACTTTTAAATGGTGATGACTGATCAAAAACAATCCATCTTTCTTAGACATATGCTGCTAGACCTATGTTTCTGTCAAGAAGAAATGTCATCAGCATTCTGAACAATCATTATCTCAATATGACATTATAGTTTTTATTAGCTAAAGGACATTCTGATTGAGGTTGAAAACAAAATATATTGTTGTTTGTTAAGATCTCAACTAATTTTCAGTCTGCTGATGATAATCAAAATGTTATAGAGAAATCATTAGGATATGGTAATATACCTATTATGATACTAACTAAATTTGAAAATAATTTAACTTTTTCTTAATAAATATATATTTAAAAAAAAACAAAAACAAATTTACAAGACTTTTGAAAATAAAAAATATTTTGAAAGAGTGACTAGTATAGAATATTAGCTTATTAATTCCTGAACTAATAAAATAAAAAAAAAGAATAATTTCAAATATCAATAACAATTTTTTATGCCTTTATATACAAATATACAACTCTCGTACAACGTTAATGATAATTTAGCAACATTTTGATAAAGATATCATTGTTATGAATAACTAATTATTCATCATCATCATCATCATCACCATCATCATCATTATCATCATCATTCTTCTTCTTCTTATTATTATTATTATGATGTTTCAATGATAAGCTTTATTTAACTTAGAAAGTTACAAAGGTTTTACATAGCTTGAATTACTGTGGCATACATGGCCAATCTGTAGTTGTAGAGGCATGTATATAAAAGTAGATTTACATGAGATTACCAAAATGTTTACATGTTGTGAATTAGTAACAAGGGTTGTACATAGTTTGGATTGTTGTGGTTACATAGGCAATTAATAGATGTACATTTATGAATGCAAAAATTGATTTAATGATTTACACAAGATTATGAGAATTTTTACATGCTGTAAATTAGTTATTAGGGTTTTACATAAACTTGGATTGCTTTGGTTACATAGGCAATCTGTAGTTGTAGGTTTATATATGTAAAAGTTGATTTATTGAATTACCCAGGGATGGAGGAAATTTTTACAAGCAGTGGATTAGTTACAAGAGTTTTACATAGCTTGGATTTCTATGGTTATATTGGCAATCTATAGTTGTAGGTTTATGTACATAAAAGTTCATTTACTGATTTACACAAGTTTACATGAATTTTACATCCTCTGGATTGGCATATTTTACATATGCAAAACGGGTTTAGTTTTATATATGGTTAGGTTGCTTGAGTAACAAACATACGTGAGGAATTAGTGTTTTTGATGGGAATGTGACAATTGAGTTCTGCAGGCAACTGATATAAAATAAATGTCAGTTATTTTTGACTCTTTAGAATGCCAGATTTTCTTTAGGTGATCAGGTTTTCTCTTGGTTATATTGGGGATGTGTTGATATGGTAAGAGGCATGGTGTAATTGTTTTTATAATTGGAGAAGAGGTTTTGTTAACTAAGCTCTGCTTGTTTTCTGATGCATTTGAATAGATGAGTATTTCAGAGGGGTGGTGATATAGCTATGTTAGAATTAGTTGCAATTGTGGAATTGGATAGGTTGGTCTGATTCTACTTCTAGCTGTTTTAGAAATAGAGGTTGGGTAAGGTTTTTGATAATGTTTAAGTATGAGATCCATGGGTAAAGGATCCAGATTTCCAGAGAGAAGGGTGGTGGTACAGCTATGTAAGAATTGGTTTCAATTAATAAGGTGGAGTTTGTGGTAGGATGATCAGACTCTGAGCCTGGGGCTGTGTGTATTAGATGTGAGGCTGATGTGGTATAAGTGTGCGATTCATATAAAAAAGTTTCAGACATAGGGAGACAAAATGAAAGCAGGATAGGTGATTAGGCTTGGCATTGGTATTAGAAATATTTTGTTTTTTGATATTATCATTACTGACTTGATTTAAATTAAAAATTTGAATGAAAAATTTAACACAAAATAAAAAATAAGTTATCAATTGATTTGGAAATTGAAAAAGGTATAAAATATTAGTAAGATTTGAAATACAGGCATTCTTCATATACCTGGAAATTAACTGTAAATATAGGGGATTTGGACACAGCCTTGCAACACCCTTCAACTATTAACACTATCTCATAAATAAATCATCACCAATATACATATTTCATGCTAACCCAGCACTCATTATTTGGCTTAGATTATCATCTTCCATATATATATATATAATTAATGCTCAGTTTATATTATAATAGCAAATCTTTATACTTTAATAAAAAGGCTTCAATCTAATCCAACATCCAACTCTTCAGCCACCCATTCTATTGAAAATATGATGATAGAAATCAGAAACACCATGCTGATACCAATATTATTGCCATACCCATGTTGATCTCAAGTCACTCTGATCTCTCATGTATAAGATCTTATCCATTTAAATACATAGAAGAGGGATGGGAAGAATGCAGGCTTAATGTGTAAGATTTGAAATACAGACATTCTTCATATACCAGGAACTTAATTGTGATTTGAGATCAACATGGACATGGCAATAATATTGGCATCAGCATGGGATTTGGGATTTCCATCATCAGATTTTCAATAGAATGGATGGCTGAAGAGTTGGAGGCTGGAATAGATTGAAACATTTCCATTAAAGTATGAAGATTTGCTATCTTAATATAAATGGAGCACTAGACCATCTGATGAGTACTGGTTTAGCACAAAATACATATGTTGGTGATTATTTATCTTTTCTACATGTGTGTGGTCATGTGTATAAATACTATGAAAGAGTGTGGATAGTTGAAGGGTGTTGAAAGTCTGTATTCAAATCCCCTATATTTACAATTAAGTTCCAGGTATATAAAGAATGTCTGTATTTCAAATCTCACACATTAAGCTTGCACTCTGCCCATACATCTTCTATGTATTTAAATAGATAAGGTTCTATACACGAGGAGTTAGTGAATTAAGGCAACCTGGGCGGGGACATAATACTGGCATCAGCATGGGATTTGGGATTTCCATCATCAGATTTTCAATAGAATGGATGGCTGAAGAGTTGGGGGCTGGAATAGATTGAAACATTTCCATTAAAGTATGAAGATTTGCTATCTTAATATAAATGGAGCACTAGACCATCTGATGAGTACTGGTTTAGCACAAAATACATATGTTGGTGATTATTTATCTTTTCTACATGTGTGTGGTCATGTGTATAAATACTATGAAAGAGTGTGGATAGTTGAAGGGTGTTGAAAGTCTGTGTTCAAATCCCCTATATTTACAATTAAGTTCCAGGTATATAAAGAATGTCTGTATTTCAAATCTCACACATTAAGCTTGCACTCTGCCCATACATCTTCTATGTATTTAAATAGATAAGGTTCTATACACGAGGAGTTAGTGAATTAAGGCAACCTGGGCATGGACATAATACTGGCATCAGCATGGGATTTGGGCTTTCCATCATCATATTTTCAATAGAATGGGTGGCTGAAGAGTTGGAGGTTGGAGTAAATTGAAGCCTTTCCATTAAAATATGAAGATTTGCTAGCTTAATATAAACTGAGCATTGATTATATAAGTGTGGGAGATGATAATCTAGACCAACTGATGAGTCCTGGTTTAACACAAAATACATATATTGGTGATTATTTGCCTTTTGTACATGTGTGTGGTCATGTGTATCAGTACTATGGGATAGTATGGATTGTTAAAGGGTATTGAAAGTCTGTGTTCAAATCTCCTATATTTAAAACATTAGGAATTTTTTTTAAATTTATTTTCAGGTTTTGAGTATTTTATAAGCATAAAAAGCCAGAGCTTATTAACTTGATTGTGAGCAAGTGAACTGAGTGCTGGGGAACTTGTAATTGAATTTTTATTACTAAATGAAGATCAATGTTGACTACAATAAATAAATAAGTATAGTGTCTGACTTTTGGACTTTGAAACTTTGTGTTGGTATTACAATCGACATTCACTGGTCATGTGATGGCATTTTATTTTAAAAAAATATCTTTAAGTAACTAGATTTTAATTGAAAATTTGTATAAAAAATGCAACACAAAATTAGACATTATTAACTGATTGGAAACTGAAAAAGGTACATGAAGGTAGTTTTTTTTCTTCCATTAGCCTAAAATTTGGAATACTTTTTTTTTTAAGTATAAGAGTGTCCAAGTCTCAGATCCATAAGTAAGAACTGGTAAAACTTATTTGTGAAAAACTTTCCTTTTCAAATACATAGGCATATTTCCTTTTAGCATCAAATTATTTCTACCAAAAGCACTCCAATATAGTTTAATTCTATGATTAATTTCATCCATTATCTTTCCATCTGTATTAATAATCTGATCAAGGTATTTGTAACTGTTAACTTCTTCTAATTCATCATAATCAATCTTTATTTTCATATTTTGAGAATATTAAACATTATTTTAGTCTTTTTAACATTTATCTTTAGTCATACTTTTCTACTTTCATCTGATAACTCCTGCAACATTTCCTGCAGCACTGAAGCATTATTTTCAAAAACAACTACATCATCTGCAAAATCTAAATGACTTAAATAATCTCCATTTACCTTCACATCTTTAGTTTCCCATTTTAATCCACAAAATACTTCTTGCAGCACTGTTGTAAAAAGTTTTGGAGATATGGAGTCACCTTGTCTTACACTCTTCTCAATGTTAACTTTCCCTGTATCATTATGTAATTTAATTGTTGCTGTTGTATTTCTATAAATATTTTTTAAAATATGATAATATCCCGGATCTAAACCTTGATAATCCAATGTTTTAATCACTGAAGAAATGTTTATAGAATCAAATGCCTTTTCATAATCTACAAATCCAAAGCATAATAGCAACTCACATTCATTTGTCCTTTCTATAATTTCCCCCAATACCTGAATATGATCTACTGTATTAAAACCACTTTTAAATCCAGCTTGTTCTTTTGGTTAGTGGAAATCCAATGTTTTCTGTAGACAAGTTGTGATTATCTTGGTAAAATTTTTGTATAAAACTGATAAAAGGCTGATAGGTCTGTAATTTCTAATATCTTCTTTATCACCTTTTTAAAATATTAATATTAATACTGCATTCTTCCAATCATCTTTATCATTTAGACATTTGGTATATAACTTCCTAAAAAAAATTCTATTTCTTCACCTGCTTCTTTTAATATATCAATTATAATACCATCATTACTTGTAGCCTTTTCTTTCTTCACACATTTAATTGCATGTCTCACTTCTTCATTTAAAATTCTAGGCAATTCAGAAGATGTAATAGATATAGGAGGTACTTGTTCTTTATTAGTATATAATTTTTGATAAAAGTCTTCTACCCACTTCATGATGTCATTTCTCTTTTTAGTAATAATTCCATCTTTTTTTGCTTATTGCAGATATAAATTTCCTACCAATACCAAAATGTTGTTTTACATTCTTGAGACTTTTATTTTCTTCTACAGCTTTTCTTGCTAGTTCACAGTTATACTTTCTTATATCATTTTCAACTCTTTTCCACACTATTTTACAAAATTGGAGATATTCAATCCTTTTTAATGCATCATTTTTATATATCTTCATATTCCTTCTTTTCTTCATAAATTCTCTAATCTCAGTAGAATTTTTATTGGTCAATTGCTGCTTTTTCCTACCACTTATCTTTGTTGCAGTTTTTAAAAGTGTATCAGTTATTTTCATATTAATTTCATTCAAATCTGAATCATGTTCAAAATCTACTAATACTTGAAACCAATTTGTAAGTTCTAATTTAAATTCATTAGAATGTTTCTGAAGATTAGAAATATCAACTGTAAATATTGTTTTTCTTAATAATTTTTGTCTCTCTAGTTTTGCATTAACTTATATCTTACATCTTACTAATCGATGATCATCCATCCAATATTGATCAGTAAATGGATATATGAAAATTTTAGTCTAATATGGCTGTTTAATGTATTGATATATTGACTGTAAAAACAACAAAGATACCACAAAAGTAATATATACAATCTTCATAACTAGTGGTGAGATATTACACTCATATGAATACTGAATCTTTGGTCTATTCATTAATTAAAAGTTAATAATAGAAACATTTTTTCATAATCACATTACATACTATGAGTTATATTTTGTTCTCTGCACAGATTGAAATTTTTTTTTGGATTTTACAGTCTGTAAATAGATAATTAAAGCCTGATAAAAAAATACAGAATATAAAAAAATTGTCATGTTTAACTATATATGTACAGTACTCTATATTCATAGTATACTTATCAATGATCACTGTTTATGTTAGAAATTTTCCCTCTGACATTTTTAATCATATATTTTTTTAAAATTACTCTTGCTACAGAGAAGCTCTATCATGTCCATAATCTGAGATTCAACCCCTGAATAAAAAAAAAAACACACTGATAGTTAAAAGTCTTAAAGAACACTCAAAATATTTATACAACAGTCAGCTCTCAGAATAGCTTAGTTCAGGACAATGTTTTCTCCAATATATCATAGTGCAAATGCAAAAAAATGACATTATTTACTGGACTTTCTCATCACAGATTGATGAGAAAATTTATCCATTATCATTTTTTAAAACTATATACCTATTATTTATAGAATTACACAGCACTATTTAACAAGATTGGTTAAGAGCTATGAAAAAAATCTTACACCTGAAAGAAATAAAAATGTTTAGTGTGTTTTGGATTTGAACTCAGGGTATAAGAAATGGATATGCTGTCATAGCATCACAAATGCTCTATAAACAATCACAAAATGATTATTTACTTATTTTAAAATGAGAACAACTCATAAACCGCCTACCAGAAGACAGTTGCTTACATTGAAAAAAACGTTTTCTTCGACAATTGTCTGAAAATACTGGACATTAATGCTTCTTGGATTGCTTGGTCGGCATTAGTACGTCTTATGTTGTTAGAATTTATATGATAAAAATATTTTTTATATGAAAATGACAGCTTATAAAATAAAAGTAATTTAAACAAGAATATTACAAACAGCAATTATTTATTAAAACAGACAGATGATAAAGATAGGCTAAATTACTTTTTAAAAGAGAATTTGATAAAGTCGTACTTTAAAGGAAACAGCGTCTCCATCACATCAATAGAATCATTTTTTATTTTAGTTATATTCTACATTCAAAACATTTAATTGCAAAGAAAAAGCAATTATTATTATTATTATTATTATTGTTACAAAAGAGTGACAAACAACAGAAAGAGAGAAAAAAGAGAAGCACATTATCAATGCAATGTTAATTTAAAAAAGAACTATTATTTTGTAAGTATTCAGTCAAAATTTTTCATCTCGGTTAAAGCTGAGATTTTTTTATCTGGAAAAAAAAAAATTAAAATCCTATGAATAATGATTTGAAATGATTAAGTTTTTTTTTTAAAAAAAAAAATCTGTAAGACGATCAAGCTGTCCTCCATTTTACAACAATTAACCTCTAATTTTGTATGTTTATATCTTTAAATTTTCACTGACTATTCCACTTCCATGCTCTTGGCAGATTAATGCAAATGAGAGCAATTTAGGCTGTTTCTAATGAAAGTTGACATGGCCCACATTGGTGCCATTTCTCATTCATAGCAACAATGAAGAAAGTAAACAAAGTCCTTAGCTGACGTGAATTACTTGGATTGAAACCTAGACGAGTTGCCTTCAAAATGTGCTGTTTTTCTCATTTACATGCATAATTTGCTATTATAATCGCTTCAAAGTTCCAGATTCACAATAGCGAGGCATTGAATTGTATCTACAGAACAATCTCCTGATTTGCATGCCAGATTTGGTGGACACAAAGACGACTAGGATACACCGCAACATTCATCTTTTTTTTTTTTTTTGAATAATCAAGGAAGAACAAAATATGCACCATAAAGCATATTATCGTAGTCAGAACTGAATGTGCTTACCTTAAAAGAAGAATAGGATGGTTAATTAAAATATTCTGAGATTCTTACGAAGCTTTATCGTAAAGTTGCGTGTAAATAGAAATCATGAATATGGAATGTTTTTTTTGTTTCCAGTTAAAGTTCTATTGTTGTTGAACTTTTATCAAGATTTCTGTCCTCCTTGAATTGTGGAGATAAACAGAAAAAAAAAATAGACTTCTTTAACACTTACATGTTGTGGCTTTTACGCGTATAACATTTCTCAAACTTTAAATGTAAAATCATTTACGTCCTGATATCATCGCTAACACTAATGTTATTAATATTGCGCTGAATAATTATATCATTTCATTACTACGACGCCCCCTCATGGAACAGTGATAGAGTAATAACCTGCTAGACTTATAAAACGTGTTTCAAATATGTGTGAAGCTAAAAATCACCATAAGCTGTCTTTTTTTTTTTCGATTAGGTAATATATTGTCAAATCCCCGTTCAATAGTGCCTTGAAAACATATATGTTTGCATCTTTATGATATAGCGGTTTACTAAAGTTAATATGGTATAATTTTATAATCAAATCGCTAGAATAAATTGTTATAAAATTAAAAATTGATGGCTAAATACTGCAATGATAGACAAAAATTATTACTTAATTGAGAATTATTTTGTCTGCTAAAAAGTCTACTTTTTAAGTTGAAATAATTTCACTACAAATATTTATTAGAGAATGGAACAAAAATCTAGTTAATAAACGTGTCAAAAACAATCAATTCTGAATTCTAAGCAAAATAAATTATTTCTGTCTAATAAACCCCTAATGAATTTAAACAGAAATTCCTAAGTTCAAATTCTTCTATTTAATATATATATATTGTCACTGTGAGTATATTTTTAATCTGTCAAAATATGAAACCATAGTGACTGTCCTAACTAATAATGCTCTATCCATCCCACAATACACAACCAGCTTACACAGTTAGCAATACATTTAAAGGCATCCTTTATTGCTTTCATTGGAAATCCAGTCTCACTTTATTAATTAAAGAATGATTATAAGCAATGTAAATTTGAAAATATCAGGTCTCATCAAGGCTTTAAAAAACTGACAGCAAACAATGCAATATAATGAAGAATAACAAGTTTGATTTCTTCTTGTTACTTATATTAAATATCTTTCTGTACTTTATTGAGTGATCTGAAGTCTCTCTATTGCTCTTTTATTAAGTGTCCAAGTCTAAAATCTGTATGTACAAAATGATAACACACAGTTATTAAAAAATTTCATTTTCCAACACATAGGCATATTTCCTTTTAATATTAAGTTATTTCTACCAAAAAACATTTCAACAAAATTAAATTCTATGATTAATTTCCCCCATTATGTTTCCATCTGTGGTAATAATTTAACCAAAGTATTTGTAGTTGTTAACTTCTTCTAATTCATAATTATCCATCTTTATTTTCTTATTTTAAGAAAATTCATTGTATTTACTTTACTCTTCATAACATTGACCTCCTACTTTTTTTACTTTCATCTGATAATCCCTTGCATTATTTCCTGGAGTTCTAAAGAATTGTGTGCAAAAACAACTACATCATCTGCAAAATCTAAATAATTTAAATAATCACCATTTACTTTTGTTTCTTTAGCTTAATCCACAAAATACTTATTGCAAAATTACTGCAAAAAGTTTTGAAAATATGGAGTCATCCTGTCTTGGATTCTTCTCAATGTTAACCCTCCTAGTAACATTATGTAATCTATTTGTTTAATGTTGCATTTTTGTAAATATTCTTTAGAGTATGACAATATCCTGGATATATCCTTGATGATTCAATGCTTTAATCATTGAAGAAATGCCTATAGGAAGCTAGAATTAAGCAATATTAAACCAATCACACTCAATATATATATATATATATATATATATATATATATATATATATATATATATATATATATATATATATATATATATTGTACCTACTGAAGTTCCAAGTTTTAGTATATACCAAAATATTGAAATGGTATATTCCTTCAGACTATTATATCCTAGTAATACTTATACTAACTTTAAACCCCATCATGTGCACATTTATCCATGTATCTATATATCTATATTTATATCTGTTTAAAATTATCTGTTGAACATTATATATATATATCAGTGCACTTATATATATATATATGCAAGTACAAACTGTTGTGTAATATCAGGCTTAATGATGCTACAACATATTTATATTTAAATGTTAAATCTTTAATTATTATAAATTTATGCGTATAAGTTTAATTCATTATTTTTGTCAAGGATGCATATATATGTACAATCTCATCTGTGACGAGAACACATATATAACCGAACGTTTATATAATAAATTTTTAATTTCTAAATTTAAAAATCAATCTTGTTAAGCAAAATCATGCCGCACACACATGTGAAAAGTTTATAGAATCAAATGAAGAAATGTTTATAGAATCAAATACCTTTTCATAAGCTATAAATCCAAAGCATAATGGCAACTCATATTCATTTGTCCTTTCTATAACTTCTCTTAATATCTCATATTATCTACTGTACTAAAACTACTTTTAAATGCAGCTTGTTCTCTTGGTTGGTAGAAATCCAATGTTCTCTGTAAACTAGTTGTAATGATCTTGATAAAAAATTTGTATAAAACGGATAAAAGGCTGATAGATCTGTAATTTCTAACATCTTCTGCATTCTTCCAATCATCTGTTACATCTTTATCATTTAGACATTTGGTAAAAAAAATTCTATTTCTTCACCTGCTTCTTTTAATATATCAATTATAATTCCATCATTACATGGAACTTTTCCTTTCTTCATAAATTTAATTGCATGTCTCACTTCTTCATTTAAAATTCTGGGCAATTCAGAAGATATAATAAATTTATATTAAAAAAATAAGTAGGTTCATATATATATATATATATATATATATATATGTATTTGTCTATATTAATCTTAATGTAATAATAAGGGACTTGACTTCAAAGTTTTAAGCTCTCTACATCTATCCAATCTTTCTTATACAACTGATACACATGACAACATATGTGTAAAAAAGATAAATGATCTCTAATATACATATTTCATGCTAAACCACACTCATCATTTGATCAAAATCACCATCTTCAACACATATATAAACCAGTGCTCATTTTATATTAAGATAGTAAATATTTAAACTTTAATGGACAAGATTTCTCTTCTCTCCAACTCTTCAGCCATCCATTTTACTGAAAATCTGAGGATGGAATGTTCAAATCCCTTGTTGATGCCAATATTATTATCATACACATAGAATATTGATATATCCATTTAATTATATAGAAGGGGGATGGGCAGAATACAGAGTGAATATGTAATATTTAAATATATGTATACTATCTACAGTAAATTTAATGTAATTATAAGGATCTTGAATTCAAACTTTTAAACTCCCTATATTTATCCAATCTATCTTATCCAACTGATAAACATGACCACACACTTGGGATAAAGATAAATGATTTTCAATATACACATTTCATGCTAAACCAGCACTTATCAATTGGCCCAGATCATCATCTCCAATACATATATACAATCAGTGCTCATTTTATATTAAGGTAGTAGATCTTTAAAGTTTAATGGACAAGCTTCAATCTTCTCCAATCTCCAATTCTTTTGTCACCCATTTTATTGTAAATCTGAGGATGGAATGTTCCAAGCCCTTGTTTATGCCAATATTATTATCACACCCATAGTATATTAATATAATCATTTAATTATACAGAGGAAGGATGGGCAGAATGCAGAGTGAATATGTAATATTTAAATATAAATATACTGTCTATACTAAATATAATTATAAGAAACTTGAATTCAAACTCTTTAAGTTCCCTACATGTATCCAATTTATCTTATCCAACTGATACACATGACCACAAACACTGAAAAATAATAAATTATTTCCAAAATACCCATTTCATGATGAACCACCACTCATCAGTTGGCCAAGATCACTGTCTCCAATACACATATACAAACAGTGCTCATTTTATATTAAGATAGCAAATCTTTAAACCTTATTTGACAAATTTCAATGTTTTCCACTCTTCATCTCTTCAGCCATCCATTTCATTGAAAGTCCAAAGATGGAAATGCTCAAAGCCCTTGTTGATGCTAATATTACATGTATTGGAGATCATTTATTTTTTTCACATGTATGTGGTCATGTGTATCAATTGTGTAAGATAGATTATGTAGATGTATCAAGTTCCTTATAATTACATTAAGTTTAGTATAGACTATATACATAAAACTAAATATTACATATTCATCCTGTAATCTGCTTATCTCTCTGCTGTATAATTAAATGGACATATTAAAGTATGGATAAGAGGTCAGATTGACTTAAGGTTAACATGGGTATGATAATAATATTGGCATGAACAAGAGATTTGAGCATTTCATCCTTGGATTTTTAATGAAATGGATTGCTGAAGAGTTGGAGAGTGGAGAAGATTGAAGCTTATCAAATAAAGTCAAATATTTGCTATCTTAATATAAAATGAGCACTGATTGATTGTATATATTTGCTTGAAATAATGGTCTGGACTAAATGATGAGTGCTGGCTTATCAAGAAATACATATATTGGAATTAATTTTTTTTTTTCACATACATGTCATCATGTGTATCAATTGTAGAAGATAGATTGGATAGATGTAGGTAGTTTGAAATTTTGAGTTCAAATTCTTTATACATATATTTAAATATTATATATTCAGCCTGTTTTCTGCCCATCCTTCTTCTGTATAATTAAATGGACATATTGAGGTCCTATGGGTGAGGGGTCAGATTGGCTTATGGTAAACATAGGTATTACAATAATATTGGCATCAACAAGGGCTTTGAGCACTCCATTGCCAGATTTTTAATGAAAATGGATGACTGAAGAATTGGAGATGGAGAAGATTGAAGGTTTTTTCATTAAAGTTAGAGGGTCTGCTATCTTAATATAAAATGAGCATTGATTAGTATATAGGGTTGAAGATGGAGATCTGGGCCAACTGATGAGTATTGATTCAGTGTGAAATATGTATAATGGAAATCATTTATCATTTTCACATGTATATGGTCATGTGTAACAGTTAGATAAAATAGATTGGATAGATCTAGGGAACTTGAAAGTTTGTGTTCACATTATATATATATTGTGACCGGTCCCTTATTCAACCGTTCATATAGGGATTGAGAGCTCCGAAACAAACATGATATAGCGTAAAGCTTTATTTATTTTCCTATATCGATAGTTGTTCATTATCAACACAAGGGGGTGCCAGATACGATGATTTAATTTACAATTTAATTTCTCGCATCACCTTACGTCATATCAAAACGATTTCGAAGTCTAATCCCCACCCATAAGCTCAAACTCCCAGCATGGACCAATAAGGGTCACTCAGGGTCACGATGAAATTGTTTCAAGAATATCATTCTGGCAAAAGACACAATAATAACCAATGGAGAAGAAGCTTGGTTGATTTACAGATCGGTCCAAATATTGGACCGGGTCATTGGTTATTTGGCGACTAATACAAATGTTTGACTTATGCATCATTATATAAAAATTTAGAAGCTTATAATATCATCCCCCCGTTATCATACAGTCCAATAGAATTATTCATACTAGCTTTATTGACATTTACTTACACTTATTAATAATAGGCCCTCCCAACTCTTAAACCTATCTTAACTACATAGTAAATAAACATCGCGACTTACGGCACGATGAAACTTAAAGAAATAAACAAAACAAAAAAATAAGAAAGACAAATTTAAAAGTAAAATAATTAATCGCATGAATAAATGCTGATTATAATACTTAAAATAACAAAAAAAAATATAGATTTACTTATAGGAAATGATTTGAGAAATGCTCGACTTGTTTAAATTATAAAAAAGAAATTTATTGAGTATAAAAAAAAAATGCAATATTGATTAATAGTTTTATTTACACGCACATACGTGCATTCACGCACTCGCACAGAAAAGAACATATTATGCATAATAAACATGGATGATAAAATACATATTTCCTTTTATATTTTGAAATTAGGTGTGTTATAGCTTAGAAGATAATAATTAAGGTCAAAGTTCATAACTGAAAAGTCCTAAGATTTAAAGATGAGGAATTGCATAGCATGTGATTTACGAAGATTAAAATAATAAGTTTAAATATGAGGAATTATGGATCATTTATATTTTGTTTTACGAAAAGTCGAATTTAATTAATTATGAGATTGCCTTTTAAAGTTTACGTAAAGAATGAATGAAAACATTATAAAATAAAGTGTTTACCTAGGATTTTTGCTTAGTCTTCCGCTGCTTCTACTTTGGTGAGGGTTCGAACATGGTAGATGATGTTTTCCATAATACGAGGTTATTCATTTTTTTTTAAAGTTCAGCATAGTAGGTTTGGACGATTCATGTATTTCAAATGGAACAACATTATTGAACTGGTTGGAGCACTATTTTCGGATGGTACTGTTGTTGATCATTCATAGCTGTGGAGATGTTCTGGCGGCGGAGCGTCAATCAATCACTGAAGGGTTTCCTAGCCCATCATGACGATCGACGCTCTAAATGTTAATTTCATAGTGATCATATTGAATAAACCGGATAGCAAAAACAAAATAAAATGAGATTTTTACTGAATGAATGAATGAATGAATGACTGATTGAAAGAAAAAGCCCCACTTCTAGATTTCGCTTGATATTTATATGGGTTGGGTATTATCTGAGGATCGAATCTCCACCCAGAGTTCACTATTCTTAGAGTTGTCGTTAGGGTCCGTGTCCTACGTAATGTTCACTCAATCCCTATGCTTGAGGCAATCTTAGGTTTAGGCAATCTCATATTGCAATCTCAGTTAAAAAATTTATACTTATTCACACCTTTGATGCATACATGTGTGCGTGTTTTACAAGAACAATATAATTTACATTAGTTTAAAAGTCGAGCATTTAATCTTTCTCAAAAATCATTTCTATAAGCTTTTAACTTTTACTACAGTTATAATTTAAAATAAAACCCCTTTTTAATTATCCCCGCAGCATATACAAGTAAAAATCACTTATTGAGATTAAAAAATGGCATATTAGTAATACATTATATTTTATTTTTAGAGGATATTGTTTTAGTAGATTATATGAAAGCCTTAAACTATTTAATCAGAAATATTAACATTTTATTTTACAGTGTATTTTATAAAGTATTGAAAGAAAACTATATCTATTTTTCATCATAAGTTGAAAGGGAGAAAAAACAGAGTGTTTGCATTGCTTGTGTGTGTGCGTATATACATGTACCGACTTTGTCTCGGTATAATATATATATATATACCACTTCCTTTATTTTGCTATAATATCTTATATAAATGCAATTTATTCATTGTACTTTAAAAACTCTTTAGAAAAAAACCTTTTATTGTACATATATGTGTACACAATCTTATGTTCATCTGTCTTGTAATTTTCTTCAGAGCTATTATATAATGAACAATATAAAATAAAATACATAACTATATAAATAATACCATAAAAATGTAAACAATAAAAAAACATAAAATATAACAAGTCATAATAAAACTGAAATAATTATAATCAAATCCAAATAAAATAATCTAGTTAATATAAAATAAAATATATAATGTATATATATAAAATAATCCCAGTGCATAATGCTATACTGAAATAAATATGTACAAATATTAAGCATTAAATCACCCCACATGGTTAAGAAATCTAGTACTGCCCTCTGTGAACTAATATATAAAATACATTAGAGTTCGTATTTCAAAATAGCCAGATCAAAATGATACCACTTTGACCTGTCTGCTATATGATATTATATATTGAAATATGAACAAATTCAAACAAAGAACTTGAAATTTTAGCAAACAACAATCTTAACGTTTTGCTACAAACAAACATGTTTTACTATTGTTATATAAAGACAAACTAAACTTTAGTAATTTTAATCTTTAAACCATGTAACACAAATGTATAGAAAATAATCCCAGTGCACAATGCTATACTGAAACAAATATATATATATATATATATATATATATATATATTTGTATTCAGTATAGTATATATATATATATATATGTATATTCCTGACTGTATATATACATACTTATGAACAACTATTAATTTAAATATATTATTCATTTGTATTATTTTTAATAATCTTCTAATTACTTCTATGCCTTATAAACTTAAACTTTAGTTTTACTAGCTTCACTTTAATAAAAAGTTCATTTTATTTTCATATAAATCTCAGTTCAACCTCAATTGGATTTATTAATATTCTTTTTAATTTTTTAATCATATAATATATATTATTTTCTTATTTATTCTTCTGTTACAAATAATATTTTATATGCATATATTTTTTAAAATCTAAAAACTATAAATATTGTAATTTTTTACCTTATCCACTTTTACTTTAGTTTTTTAAAAGTAAAAAAAAAGCATTTTTTATAAAAGAAAATATCTTTTACCCTTGTTTCCTTTATTACATATTATTCAAACTAATTTTTCTGATCACTACAACTCTTTATATATATATATACTTTTACACCCTATAACTTTTATTGCTATTATTATATAACTCTCACTTATAAATATATGTTATACTGTTTAACATGTAAATATTACTCTAAGTTTCTTTTTTACCATTAATATGTAATATCTATAAATATATTAATGTTTATATTCCTATATAAACTTTTTTACAACCCATAATTTATTTATAAGTAATTTCCTCTTTATATATTTTCCTCTATAAATATTTTTAAAAACTATATTTATACCAATGTCATTCTAATCCCAGAATCCCTATTAAATTTTGGTTTTATATTTTTTATTAGTATTGCTTCTTTTATTTTTCTTTCTTTAATATTGTCTGTATGTAATATCATTTTTCTTGAACTTTGTGTAAATCTGTATCCTGTTTTCTTTATATGTATAGATATATTGGTGATTTATTATCCGACATATTTTTTAATCTTGTTTTTAAATAATTTTTAGTTTCTCCCATATATATTTAAATTAATAGTTGTTCATGAGTATATACATATACACCCAGTCATAAATACACATGTATAATTTTTATTTATTTTATATTTATGTTGTATATTTTATTTTATATTAACTGGATTATTTTATTTGAGTTTGATTATATTCATTTCAGTTTTATTATGTCTTGTTATATTTTGTTTTTTATTGTTTATATTTTTATGATATTATTTATATTGCTATGTATTTTATTTTAGTTTGTTCATTATATCATAGCTCTGAAGAAGACTGCAGTAGAGTCAAAATGTAAGATTTTGTATGCATATATATATGCAATAAAGTTTTTTCTAAAAAGAGTTTAAAGTTTAGTGAATAAATTGCATTTATATATATATATATATTTGTATTTTGATTAACTATATTTTTATATGAAGTATAATCAGAAGATATATTTTGAACTCTATTATATTTTGGAAAGTACAAATGTTCTTCAATCTTTTTGTGCTATAGAAGCATATAAGTTTGTATTTAGTATTCAATAAATGGAGATTGATGTTATATCACTTAATTAAATATGAAGTTACTGTCAATTGAAAACCTATTGCTTAAAGCATAATCAGATTATATGCATATATTTTAAATATTTATTTGCAATATATATATTGTAACGGGCACATATGTACATTACATTATTTTTTATTAGTAAACATTAAAAAAAAGTTCGCCAATAAAAATTTTTTTTTTAAGAATTAAAAACTGAAAATTAAAAAATCATCTTAAACTCACATATATATAAAATCACACAGATAAACAATTATTAAAATAAAACTTTATTAAGAAAAGAGTAGTTTAAAACTAAATTTTCAGAAAAGATTTAGAGATAAAAATATATGTTTAAGTTTGAAAACAAATTAATTAATCTTTTGTAAAATGGAAATGATTATTTTAATTAGTAAACTAGCCTTTGGGCATTTAAATGTATAAGCATCCGTCAGATAGGAAAACAATAGAAACTTTTAGCAAATGAAAGAAATCCATCGGGAAATCGGACCTCAACAAAAAGTTTTTCACCATTATGATGTAATGTTGAGTTAATCCACAAAATTATTATAAAAGGAAAGGTTTGAAAATAAAAGAGTTAATTAGTTATTACGAGAGTACAGATATGTGTTAGTGCGGAGTCAAAGGAAAAGGGATTGAAAAGATTCACTCTTCAATCCCTTCAGTTTTGTTAAAAAAAAGAGAAATGACATCGTTTTTTTTCTACATTAAGGTCCAACTAAACTAACAGACCTCCAGATAAATAAATAAAAAAACAATTGCTAACTCAACCAATCTTTTAGGATGGCATGGGAATTCATGTTCAAATGGCAAGCAACAGATAAAGATGAACTGTTTTAAACCGTAAGAACTTTATAATTAATGAACATTAAATTAAAAACTTTCCGTATTTAAAATAATTAAGAAATAGAATCCTATCTGACCAACATTATTTATTAATTAGTTATAATTTTATTTAATGTGTTTCTTTTGTAAAATCATTTCCATTTATTTATTTATTTATTTGTTCTTTAAGTTTTATTATGATTTCTGTTTTTCATTAAACTAGTTATATAAATATTAAACTTAAGTTGGGCGTGAATGGCTATATAGATTTGTAAAGTTATATTAGGGAGGGTAATCTTAGGTTATTCATTTCGTAGTTGAATTAGGTCAATGGATTGGATATATTGGTGTAATTAGTAGATGTAGTACGAGATTCGCTATGGGCAGAATCGCTATTATATGCCACACACACTCATTTTGCCTATGGGAGGAATTATAAGATGGAGACTGCAGTTCCTTCCTATACAGTTTTTTTATTGCTCTCATCATCAGATAGATGTAATATTCTTATCTGACAAGAAGCAGTTTCTTCTCTTAACCTAATTGTGCTGCCATATTTGTATTACATTGAACACATCGATATATCAGATGGATTGAAGTTTGGTTTGACTGTGAATCTTTGGCCTAAGGTTAAACAAGGATTGAATATGTTCTTTTTAAATGCAAATCTATGCAGTCTATTCATACTCGACACTCTAAATAAAGATGCATTAAATATACATTGGGTATAGACGCTTGCATGGGTTCATTAATGATTGATTATGTTTTTGGTTTTCATATTCGATCAAAATATATATAGACATTCGGTAAATACTGATACCTTATGGTGAGTATCTAAAATGTATTTATTCAGATGTCTTTTAAGTTATTGGTGTTAATGCAAGCATCTTATGGTGAATGCTATTGTGTTACTTATAAATTTCCCTCTGCAATTGACGGTATCAATGATTTTGTATTTTGATTGTTTATGTTTATTTTGAAATGTTTTTGACCGTGGAATCTATGTAACTGATCTATACTCAACATGCTTAAGCAAATCTGTGCGAACTAATAATAGTATAAAATTTAAAATGTAAATTAAAAATCTAAAATAAAAGTAAAAATAATGTTAAATGTTAAAGTAAACATATTAAAATAATAATGTTAAATCTTATATATATATGTGTGTGTGTGTGTAAATAAATTTTTGTATGTTAATTACTGGAAGTGGCTTATTTTATTTATTTTTTAATATTGAAATATAATTAGATAAGATATTATATTATTAAATCTCTGCTACTCCCTGAGCTAGTGACTTAGGCTAATGACTGGATATCAAAATATATTTATTAAAATAAAATAAAAAAGTTTGTTTTTTGACTTACGTATCTGCCTACTTTATAAATTTTTCTAGGTTCAAATGCCTAGATGGCGCCCTGTAGTGCAGATCATGTTAAGCTCTCATTCTCCCGATTGTTACAATATATATATATGATTTTAATTTATATCAATTTGTTGATAAATTTTGAATTAATTTAAAACAAGTAATAGATTCATTGTTATTCAATTTTAAAATGCAAATTTATTTGTTGAATATATTTGGATGAGACAATTTTCACTAATTAACTATACCATATAATTCATTAGATACAATTACAAAATATTCCAATTAAAACCACAGAGTGGGTAAGAAAATATAATTACATATCATTTTATTGTATTGAACTTAATGTTTATTATTGAACAAAGTATAGATTTAATACAGCTTTAATTGAACTGATTTGACATTTTAAAATATTTAATAAATAATTAGAAGCTTACTGGAATTATTTTGTTAGTAATAAGCACCAGTTATATGAGGATAAACATTACATATGATTAGATCCAATGATTAATGAAGGTACAAATATGATAATTACTGAAGAAGAGTGATGGTATTTGTAATCAAATGTTTGTGTCTCTTATTTTAAATCTTTATTGATTAAAGTAAATGTAGTATTAAATTACTGTGTAGCCATAAAGTCTAACCTTATTCAGTTATAATGTTGGTAATAGTAATATATTTTGTTCTGTTACACATTAAAGTGATTTGCTTTAATTTTATTTAAAGTTCATTAGTCTGGACCATAAATTTGGTTTAAATATTAAACTTTCATATTAATATTTGATTAAAATAAATATAACAATATTTCATATGCTTTCATTGTCAGTTATAGTTTAAAGTTTCAACAATTTACTATTATTACAGTGAAATGCAATTGGATATAATTTGTCCTTAGCATTTGAATAAGCATCAAATAGGAATCTTATTTTATATATTATTATGATTGGATATTGAAAATCTTAAGGTTATTTAATGAGTTGAGTTTATTTTATAATATATTAAGTTGGTGAAAACAGAAAAATACATTAGGTTAACTGATTTTGTATTATCATCAAGTATTTATTTTATCATAATTGACTTAGATTATAAGAGTATATTGATATTAGTGGAATATATATTGATATTAGTGGAATATCATAGCTGAGTTGGCAATACTTTTATTTTATTTAGCTATAATTAGAAATCAAATATTGAGTTATATATTTTGTTAGACATTATTGAAATTATAAACTTGTAGAGCATATTAACATTATTATTTTATCCATCCACAAATTATTTCATTTAAATAAATATAAAGATAATGTTTGACTTTTGGTATAAGTTTGTATTATAATAAACATTGTGTTGATTCACGATAAATATTAAAGTGTATCTGTATAATCATGTCATTACTTTTGATAAATTATAAGGGACATATATTAAAGTGTATCTGTATAATCATGTCATTACTTTTGATAAATTATAAGGGACATAGTTGTTATTTATAAGATAGTTATATTTAGTTTTATTGCTTTATCATTTATCTATTGCAAGTAATGCTTATATTTTAGTTAGCTTAAAGTAATGTGTTATTTGTTTTCTATCTGTTATAAATGCTATTGGAATGTATGTGGTTGTAATAAAGATTATTAACATTGCTTTATTAAATTAAGTATTACATTGTTATTTATTGATTGGTATTCATTTTAGTTAGTTTATTATTTTCATTCTGATGGACATTATTAAATTGTGATTGTTCTTCTTTGACTCATATTTTTATTCTGTTATAAATAGTGATCAATAATTAGGCTATAACTCAGAATACAGTACGATTCACAATCAACTTTAGAATACATTTTCATTCTATTAGAAATGGTGACCAATGATTTTTCAAATTATAATGCTGTTTTTGTTTCCCATGGTAATTATAGTTATTTAGTTATAAATGACTCCCAAATCTGTCAGGCATTAAAAGAAGAGCATATCCACATTTTTATTTTGTCACAAATGGCATTGCAATTGGAAAGCATTACCAATGCAGGACCATCATGGCCTATATATTTATTCTGTTACAAGGATGCTGGATCCGATTCAATGGTTTCATTACCAAAAATAAAACTGTTTTGTTTTATTAAATTTCTAATGTTAAAAAAAGTTTAAAATTATTTAAAGGCTGTTTATAAGAGTATGTGTATTAACACACATACTTAGTTATGTTTAAAATGTATAATTTTATTTTTTTAAATATAAAATTGAGTTCTAAAATAGTTTTCTTTTACCTCTTTTTTTTTACCTTTTTTTAATCATACGCTCCCTAATGGGGGCCAGAATATTAAACTGATTTTTGGAATTAGGTGGAGAGTTAGGGGCTTGCTCCGCCTCCGCCATGGGTTGACCTGGTATTGCAGTACTTAAACCACTAAACATCACATGATCACTATCTCATACTAGCACAATAATTGTTATTAAACAATTCAAAACAAAACAACACTCTCCATATAGTAGTGCCATCTTGTGCTAACAAGAGCAATCAGTGGATGCCAGAAGGCTTGTGCATAAAATCCCTATCTAGTGCCTACTCATCCAATATCCCCAGACTAGTTTCTCATAGTTTTGTAATTAAATAGAGTTAAAAGGTGGGTGCTGGAGGGTTGCATTAGATCCTAAGATCTAGGTGCAGTGCTCTCAGATCCAAGGCTCCTCACTGATGAAGGCCCCAAGCCAGAAACTAGTCTGGGGATATTGGATGAGTAGGCACTAGATAGGGATTTTATGCACAAGCCTTCTGGCATCCACTGATTGCTCTTGTTAGCACAAGATGGCACTACTATATGGAGAGTGTTGTTTTGTTTTGAATTGTCTATTGCAGTACTTCCAGGAATGGCCCATTTCTCTTCCCAGAGGAATAATTAAAAGCAAGCAAGCTTTTTAATTACATTCCTGTTTCTTTTATTTTAATTATATTCTAATTTTAAAAGTGGAGATTTAATTTTGTGTTGTTGTTTTTGTATAAAATAATCCCTGGTTAGAATTCTTGATTAGTTTGAATGGGAGATAAAAATTTGCCCTGGTTTCAGGCATAGAATTGAAAAACAAGGAAGTTTACATGGGAGATTGGAGAGAGTATAAATGACTCCAAAAATTTGGGAGAGATTATTCTTGGTTTGACTAAGCTAATTCAGTTTCTCCATGATTCATTCAGCTCCTTATAATTTTGCTATTCACAGTTATAATAGCTTGCTGAGATTTGTAATGTTGTCAGTTCAGACATTGAATTTCTTTTTAAAAATTTGCTATCCCAAGATGTCAAAATCCATTGCTATATGTATAAGCTATAACATGCCTTGCTAAATTAAACTAAAGATGGACCTCTGATTTCACACTGCTCTTTTATCATGCTGTGAAAGTCTAAAGTAAACAATATCCAAAAATATACATCTACACTTGTCATCGTAAGGAAATGGAACACTTGAAAATTCGAACTTAAAAATAAAAGTGTGCATTCTTTTGAACAACTATGTGAACTTTGCTTTACCATAAGGTAAATACATTTTTTTTATTCTTTCCAGGGTATATTCTTTAGTTAAATCTCTGCTCAATATAAAAATAAGTCTGTAGTCTTAATAATTATTTAATCTCCTATTTATTATCTGTATTTGCTTGACATTGTATTTTATAGTGTGTCTTGGAATTTTAGTTTTAAGATTCCAAGTTTGTTTTCCATTTTGCTTATTGAAGAGTGTATTGTGAGATTATGTTTTATATGCTTAATATGTCTTCCTTTGTAATACTAACTATTGCTAAATGCTTTGGCAGAGTTTCATAATTTCTCTTCAAATCACCTGTCCCTATTTTATTGTCAATAATTAATTTAAATCACTGTGGTTGCACTTTAAATCACAAATCTTTTGGCTGGTGGTTTCATGTTTGGTTTTTTTTTTTTCTTGGTAGAGATTTCATTTTCTATAGTTCAGATTAGATAGTCCATAATCTTCTCTTTTCTTGTGTGAGACTAACCTTGGCTGGTTTAAACATACCTGACCATGAACATTTTGCAGAATTATAACATTCTTAGTTTCGATGTTTATTTTCCAGACTGAGAAAAGCTCATCTGCACTGTCCTGTTGGTTCTCCACATGCATCTCTCTTTTCAAATCTCTATAGAAAAAAAATGGAATTGGTTTAGATGAACCATTAGCAGGAAGATACTCTTAATTCCCATTTAAATTCTAGGTGATAGAAAGTTTCTTTCTGCTAAGACATTTAATGTTTTCATATTTTCATCTCATATACAGTCTCTGATAAATTAACTTATCAAAATCTAGGTCAAACTTTAGTATTTTGTTTGCTAGATTTATTTGCTATGTTATGTTCTTTGCTTCAAATTTATTTGTCATAGTGTGTACTGGGAATTTTGTTTGTAAATTTATTTGTAATTCTGATTATTTCACTTTCTTGAAATGCTTGAGTAGATATAATTGGTTTTCTAATTACTTACTTGTCTCCTCTTGAGACTCTTTTAATTATTATATTCAGCTTAGTTTTGGCCAATTGTTTGGTTGGTGATTTACCTGTATTATATGTCTGTTTTCCTTAAATGAGAGATTTAATATTTATTAATTTTAAATCATTTATGTCAGATTATTTTCTAATTTTACTATTTCATTAAATTGGAGACATATGTTTTCTCCCATTTTATAATTTATTTCCAACATATTCATTTACTTTTTTTTTGTTCTTGCATTGTAATCAACCTTGGTGATCTTAAACGTGATTTGTCCATGCAGCAGTCCTACAGCAATATGACATCATTAGTCAATAAGCTAGTGAATGCTCATCCATGCTGGTTCATTGTTTCATGCAAGAAACTTTCCATTGCTTTTCCTTTCAGAACTTTTGAATGAGGAAAGCAGAATTGCTTTGGGTGAATTGTCAGCTAAAGGAAAATCCCTCCTGTTTTAATTCACTTTTAGGAAGTTAGTTTGTCTGCCAGAGCATTGGCTTTTTATTTTTCTTAGTACATACCTGATATAACCAGATGTATTGTGTACAAATCATTACTCTATAATTTTATATTTCTCATAATAAAACCTTAATATTGTTTTAACTTAATTTGGCTGACATTTTTCTTAGTACTTTTATTTACCAATTGTCTGAATGATATTCTCGAGCTCTTGCTTTCTTCATGAGTCTGCAGACCATCATTCTCATCCACTTTTGATCATGATAAACAAATTTTCCATATGATGTGATGTACTGTGGCTTCTTCTTAAACAGAGTCAGGAATCTCTCAGCAATTATGCCCAGATAAACCTGTTAGCCACATTATTTTCCATTAACCAGTCTAAGTTTTTCCATATTCTGCTTCATCCCAGTTACACAACATAATCTTTGTTAACTCTATGGCCTTTATATCTAAATCCCCCTTATCTTTTCTCAAACCCAGCATAAAAAACAATAATCCACTTTCTTTATAATCACTTTTTTCATATTCATTCTTACATAACTTTATTATATGTACCCTTTCTGTTTTCAAATATTTACATTCAATTAACAGATGTCTAATATTTTCTATTCTTTCCTTACATAATTTACAGACTAAATCACGCATATTTTTTCATTTACATGTATATTTTCTTGTTGCTAAAGATCCCATTCGAGCCTTAACTTTCCTTACTATTATTATATATTCACTTGCACCTAATATTCTGTTTATTTTTTATATATTTGCACTCTTTTTACTCTCCATACTAGTTCTCCATCTCGCTAACTTCCTATTCTTTATTAATAAATCTTTTCTTTTATTCCATTCCTTATCACTATGTGATGTGATGATGTGGTGTATTTGGCTTCTCCTTAAACGAAGTCAAGAATATCGCAGCAACTATGCTCAGATAAACCTGTTAGCCATTTTATTTTCCATTCCCCATTCTAAGTCTTCCCATATTCTGCCCCATCCAATTACCACAACATAATCTTTGTCAACTCTATGGCCTTTAAATCTAAATCCCCCTTATCTTTTCGCAAACCCAGCATAAAAACTAATAACTCACTTTCTGTATAGTCATTTTGTTTGTACCTATTCTCCCATAACTTCATTATATGTACCCTTTCTGCTTTTAAGCATTTACATTCAATCAACAGATGCCTAATATTTTCTATACCTTCCTTACACAATTTGCACACTAAATCACCCATAGTTTTCCATTTACATGTACATTCTCTTGTTGCTAAAGATCCCATTCGAGCCTTAAACAATTAACTACTTTTCTTACTATTATCATAAATGAACTCACTTCCAATATTCCGTTTACTTCTATATATATTTAAACTCTTCTTACCCTCCATACTACTTCTCCATCTCTCCAACTCCCTATTTTTTATTAATCCTTCTATTCTTTTATCCCGTTCCTTACCACTATAACACTCAACAATCCTCCTAACACAATCATCCCACCCTTTATACAAATATACCAATATAAATACTTTATCCAAATCTTTTGCATACTGCATTACCTTTCTCACCCATCTTGTTACCTGCCCTTTACTCATAACCCAATTAAACACTATTTTGGCTATTCTTTTACTATCCATAAACTGCAACCTACCAAACATTTTCTTTTACTTTTTGCATCTCTCATATAGAAACTTGACCATCCCATTTCTCCTTGAATTGCCTCCTTTGCTGTCCACATCTCAGCATCTAATGCATGTCTTCCTACTTCCCTTTGTACTTTTTCTAAATAATCTAAAACCCTTTTACTAACACATAATGCATCATTACCATATGTTAACCCTGCTACTGCAACTCCCTTCTATACAATTCTAGCTACATCATATTTTATGAAAATACTGTTAGTTTCTTTACCAAACCCTTTCTTTTCTTTGCTTCATTTACCATTTTTTTCTCCCATTCATCCAAGCAGTTTCTTTACCAAACCCTTTCTTTTCTTTGCTTCATTTACCATTTTTTTCTCCCATTCATCCAAGCAATTATCCTGATTACATAAGATAATTCCCAAATACCTATATCTCTCCACCACACTTAACTTTATATCCCCCAATAAAAAACTACATCCTCTCTTTCACCAGTATTTACCATCATTATATTTGATTTTTCTTCACTAAATTTAATGCCCATAATATCCATATCTTCTCTTCTTTCTGCACATAAAAAGATATCATCTGCAAAAAAAAGACCCAACAAAGTACATACTCCTTTGCCACCTATCTCTACCCCTCTTCCTAGTTTTTCTATTGCTTTCTCCATTTCACTCAAAAACAGCAAAAACAAAATCGGTGACATAGGGCATCCTTGCCTTAATCCCACCCCATTTTTAACTTTAACTGATTCTATATCCCCTAATTGGTAAGTATAATAATGATTTTCATATAATTTCTTAATAATATTTACTAAAGCTTCATCCATTCCCAAATTGGCTAATCTTACCCACAATCTATTTCTATTTACTCTATCATATGCTTTCTCTATATCTATAAAACTCATATATAATGATCTAGCTAAATTCCTTCTCATCTCCATAAGTTGTGTAACTACAAACAAACTATCTCCTATATGCCCATGTGACCTAAAACCTCCTTGCATTTCCCCCACTACATTATTCTCTTCCATCCATTTTACAAATCTTCCAGCTTTCATATATGCGAAACCTTTATATAAAACTGATGTTACCACTATCGGTCTATAATTATTTAACTTTCTATGATTCTTTCCCTTTTTTTTAAATAATAATCTTATTCTTGTATTACTCCAACTACCTGGAAAAACTGTCTTCTGTGCCATCTTATTAAAACATGATAATAATTTTGCTTTTGCTCTATGCCCTAAATTCATTACCATCTCTGCTGCCCATCCATCTAAACCTCTTGCCTTTCCACTTTTCAATCTCTTTCCTGCCTCATTCAATTCATTTTTTGTGAACCTAATACTCCCATTATTAACTGCTTTCATGTTTTCTATCACTAATTCCTTCACATCTAACATTTCTATATCCATTACATTTCTATTTAAGATTTTCTCTAGCTCACCTCTAGAGCTACATTCTATTCCCTCATCATCTATTAATACTATCTCTCTTTCCCCTACATTTCTCCTTTTAATGCAATTCCAAAATTTTTTACTTCCATCTCTTTCACTTTTATTAATATCATCCAACAATTTACTATTTAACTTCATCCTCTCTCTATAATTATCCATTTTAGCTAGCTTCTTCTGTTCTAACTACTTTCCCCATTTAGCATTAATATCATTTTTACTTTCTTTATTCTTAATAGCACAATTATACTCTCTGCATGCTTTTTTCCTATCTTTTACACTTTTACTAACTCTCATTTTTTATTACTTTTATTCTTTTGCATATTCTTGACTAAAACCTTATTTGCCACTTTTTCTATTTCACCACACCAGTCCTTATATTCATCCACAACCAACTGCTCCATGGCTTCTTCAACTTTCATTTTATACTCTTCCAACTTATTCCTATCATTCACTCTCCATCCACATCTTTCACTATTATTTCTACCACATTACTAACCATTTCTATTACAATAAAGTTATGATCACTATTACATACTCTCTCTTCATTATCAAACACCTTAATTCTCTGTATTTTATTCATTCCCTCTTTCTCTACCCAATACATAATCTATTGTGTCCTTGACCATGTGTATTGTCCATCGTACATATTCCCAATGCTCAAATGTACTCTTTGACAAAATTCCTTCAAAAACTGACCATTCTTATTATCTACATCATCAATTTCTTCAATATGTCCATTCATATCCCCTATAACCATTATTATCTTCCTTTTTTCTTTAAAACTCTATATATCCTTAACTAGGCATTCATATATACTATTGTTCCACTCCATTACAGTTTGACTATCTCCAGTGGTGATATACACTACAGCCACCATCCATTCTTGTCTACCCAACCTTATTTCAAACCACAAATGCTCTTGACATTTAACAGTATTTAAATATTTTCTCTATGTAACACCTATACCACTACCCCTTGTTTCTTTTTCTTTTCTGTTTATACCCTGCCATACTACCTCTTACAAAGTAGGTTCTTCTTCTCTTAGATGAATTTCCACTACTGCTAATACCTCAAGCCCTTCATTTTCAATTGCTTTATTTAATTCCAGCCATTTTTCTGGTCTCCTACCACCTTGCATATTCAAAAACCCAATTTTAACAATTTCTTCTTTCCTAACTACTCTTTTATAAATTCTTTTGATTCCTTCTTCTCCATTATGTTTATAACAAACTTTCTTACCACTAATCTTACAAAACCATTCCCTCTCCACATCTACACTTATATCTAAATCAACTATCTTTTGCTTATTTCTTATATCCCATTCATTCTTCTTCTTTTTGATAATATTACAATTTAAAAGCCCACCCCTCTTTAGAAGTTTCCTGAATTATATTCTTTAAATATCAGACTCCCTAAAACTTCACTTCCTTCTTTTCCTAAGTGCAAACCATCTTTACTATACAACTCCCTCTTTCCAATAAACCAATCCCATACATCCACAAACACAACATTATTTCTCTCACACAATTTTTCCACTCTCTCATTTATAGAACATGCCTTATCTAACAAATGCATCTTATCAAATCTATAACATGTAGTTATCTGGTGGTGCCCTTTGTGTTCAAGGATGGATTGAGTGTCCAGAACAATGTATTGAATAATTTAGTATAATTGACATTTGTGACTCAGTGAAAAAGATTTTTACAGTTACAAAACATATTGGGATTAGAAAAATATGTAGTTATATATAATGAGTGATGCTAATTACTGTAACAAGATTTATTGATAAATACTGCAAAAGAAAGCATTTAAAAATATCTTCATCTACAAATTATCCTCCAATCCTCGGATCACTGGTTTCATGTTTTGGAAATCCTTAGTGAAGTGCTAGGGTAATTTGAGACACTAAATATAAAAATACCAACTCAAACCTAACATTTATCTAAAAGTTAACTATTAAGTAGAAAATCTGAAATTTTTAGATACCTATATGTCTTTAAAACACCTTTGTAACTTTAATAGCTATATGGGGCTGAGAATTCTTTAGCAAACCATATATTAATGACATTAGCAATATAATATCACTTTACATAAAAGCACAACCATAAATAGTATATAAAATAACGTCATATATCACATGACCCAATTTTTACAACTTGGAAAGAAAAATAAATGAGTGGTGTAATTGCTTTAACAAGCTTTATTGATAAAGCAACAAAAGAAAGCTTTTTAAAATCTCTATATAGAAATTATCCCCCAATCCTGAAGTGCTAGGATAATTTCAGCCACAGAATTGAGTTGGTATTTTTAGATTTAGTGTCTGAAATTATCCTAGTACCTCACTGAGGATTGCCAAAGCATGAAACCAGTAGTCTAAAGATTGGGGGAATAATTTCTAGATAGAGATTTTAAAATGCTTTAATTTGCAGCATTTATCACCAAACCTTGTTAGAGCAATTATCATCCTCATTATTTTTATTTACAAACTTAAAACATTGGGTCATGTGATATATGATTTTATTTTATTATTTATAGTTTTGCTTTTAGGTCTTAAGTGTTGTTATATGGCTAAGGCTATTAATATATGGTTTAGCTGAAGATTTCTCAGCTCCATATAACTTTTTAAGTTAGATTTCTGCGTTTGAAGACATATAGATGTCTGGAAATTTTAGATTTTCTATTTAAAAGTTAACTTTTAGATAAATTCTGACTTTGAATTGGTATTCTTAGATCTAGTATCTGAAATTATCATAGCTCCTCACTGAGGATTTTCGAAGCATGAAACCAGTGGTCTGATGATTGAGAGATAATTTCTTAGAGATTTTTAAATGCTTTCTTTTGCAGCATTTATCAATGAAGCTTGTTAGAGCAATTAACACCACTTATTATTTTTATTTAGAAACTTAAAAAAATTGTGTCATATGATATATGACTTCATTTTCTTTATTATGTAGTTATATATAATTGTTTAAGAAGAATTTGAATCATAATTTTATTTTTTGTTTCTGATTGAGGCTTGTATAGAATGCCATATGTATTATAAAATTTTTATTTAAGCAGTGCTTTGCAGGTTTAACAAAAAAAAAAAAAATTATTAAATGTTTGTCTGTTGAGCATGCTTTCAACATTAACATCAAAAGCATATTCATACATTTATTTTACAATTTTATAATTTTTTCTTGTTAAATGCACAAAGTGCTGTTTAAAAATAGAATTACATTTAAATAAGAAAAGAATTAAAGATTCATTGAATTATAAAATTTTAAGTGTTTTAATGTTATAGGCTCAAATGTATGGCAGAAGGTTAATTAAAGTTTATAATATAGTAATTATTAATAAAATAACAGAAATTCTATGATATTCGATGGGATCTTAAGGACAATAATTTTTTAATGCTTAATTGTTTATTGGTGATTATTTATCTTTTTGACATGTGTGTGACAAAGTGTATCAGTGGTATGAGATAGCATGGATGGTTGAGGATTGTGTGAAAGTCTGAGTTCAAACCTATATATTACATAAAAGGTTAAGTAATTCTAAAAGGATTAATCAACCTAGTCAATAATTTAGAATGCATTCTTGAATCATGTCTATCATAAATAAGTATGATTCACAAGTCTTTTATTATATCAACAAAATGTGACTATATCACACACTAAATATAATTTTGTGATAATAAAATAAACATTGCAATATAAACAATTTACAAAGTAAATAAATTCAGATTTTTAAAAATATCTTTACAAAATTAGCAGTATAAACTAAAATTATTGAATATTAGTCGCTAAAAAGATCATAAGCTGTTTGATCACCAAAAATAACAATTTAAACATTGGCCAAATATCCTTTATATTTTGAACTTTCCACTAGTCTATATTACAAATTAAAACAATATATAATTTATAATTCATATTAGCATATTATCTTGCTCAATGTAAGTGATCTTAATAAGTTCGTTGTCAATAAATAATCTTCTGAAAAATAGGAATATAATTATTTTATAAGTATCGTAATAACAAGTGAAGATTACCCATATTTAAAAGAATAACTTATTCTGGAAATAAAATTTATCTTCATTTAAAACAAATAATGTCAAACAATTTTCATAGTAATGAAAGAATATAATTATTGTCAGTTGAATTGCTACAAATTCTTAATAAAACTATTTATGATTAATTTTATCTTGTTTTTATAATATAGTTAAACCATGTTTAGATGGTATATGTGATATTGACATTTATTGAATCTAGGATTTTAAGTGCTCTATAGAATAGCAATTTTTGGTAAAGTGCAATATAAAAGATAATAAAAATAGTACTTTTTTAATGAAATCCAAAATACTTAAATATAATACTATTCAATCCTGATGGTTTTCTTTTACCTTTTTGCATAAGAGAGGCATATCAATTTCATGGAGCAATTTAGGCAATATCATTTAAAATAAAAAAAAGAAATAATAGTTACTCAGGAACAATATTCTAATCATATTAAATGAAAATATCAAACAAAAATTTAATTTTTACCAATCTATAAATAACATTGTTGATAAGTTATCTGTTCTAATGCATATTGATTATTTAACACCTTGCCTATATATAAAATTGATATTTTGAGGAATAGTTTGGAGATACATAAAGATGGCTTTATTTTACATATTATCTTAATGTTTTAGCCATTCTACAAAAAAAAATAAGCATTTTATGCATACACCTTCCCCTTTCCTTTACTCAATGTTAATAACTTATGCTTTTCAGGTAGTTTTAAAGAACATTTTCTTATGAAAATAAAAAAAAATAGATATGAAATTATTGGCCAATCAATTGATACTTTCCTACCACAAAAAATAATTACATAGAAATAAGTTATAAAAGTCTGACTTCACTCCCATCTAACATTCACAGACTTTATTACTTTTGCTATCTATTTATTTAATAAATCAACTTTTTTACACAGCTGACTTATTAATATCATACGATTTCAACCAGAAGAAATGTCTTTATTAACTCATTCAATTTTGCCACAGTAAACAAAGATTTAACATTTTTTAAGTATGTCATTCATAGATTGTCCTTCCCACATCTATATATATTATGGATTGTTAAATTTCATTTATGATGCAAATGAAAAAACAACCATAAATGTTCTGAATCTGTTGATGAGATTCCAGAAAGATACATGCTGATCAAATTAATCTGACTTTAATTACATCTAAAAATAGAAATTTGTTTAGAATCATTATATAATTTTTCAACTATTAAATTCTTGGTTGATCATCTGAAAAGAGGATCTTAATATAATATAAGATTGTAATATTATATCTTATTTTATGTAACAATATTATTTACATTTTTCTATATGAAATAACTTTTTTCTGATATATATATATATATATATATATATATATATATATATATATATATATATATATATATAAGCAAAAGAAGCCACTGCAAAATAAACTTGAGTATTTTAATACTATTTCTCATGTTAATATTCAATTGAGTACTAAAAGTTTAATATGGGAACTTTTTCTCCAAATAGTAGGACCCTCTTTTTTATATGTTAATGTTAAGAAAGCTGTTTGTAAAATATTTGCATCTTAAAACCCGGTTAGTGTGAATCAGCTTTTCAAGAAATTCTTTTTAAAAAATAGTTTATATAAAAAATCTAACCTTAGATAAATTAGAAAAGTAAAAATTGGATTATGATCCTGTAATTATTTATTAATGACATAGGGTAGAAATTCTGTTTTAGATTATTGTCGCAGAGTTTTTCATGATCACTTAGGGAGATATCACTTTATCATGTGCAGGATGCATTTCATGATTTTTTTTATGCTTAATAGAATTGGTATGTTCACGAGCATTGTGTTTTAAAACAATTTCAAATGAAATTTTATATTTTTGAAGGGAAAAAATTTAAAGAAATGTCATCTAAAAAAATTAGTGAATACTTATTGAAGTATTAATAAAAACAAACAGAATGAAAACTTAACTTAATTTATTACCATTAGCTTTATATATAATTCATAATACAGATGCATGTTTGGAAATAATAGTCCTTTGTTTTTCAACTTTTAGACACATTTTTATTAATATAAATATATAAATTTAAATTATTTCCATTTATTATTTTATAGTTATTTAGTTGATCATTTGATAAAGTTATCACATAAATTTAATAACGGATGCAGTTTTATTTGGATTCGGTTGTCGAGAGGTCAGCGCGACTGCCTTGCACTTGCAGGCAGTTGCCCGGGTTGCGGGTTTGCGTCCCGGCCGATGCTATGACACTTAAAAAAAATAAAAATAAAAATATGATGTTTCAAATTCTTTTAAAATTTTATTAAGTGATTATTTAAATGTAATACATATCATGTAAAAAATATAGTTTCTAAATTGATTAAAATGTATATAGTTCTCAAATAAACACGTTATCTTTTCTATATTTTTGGTGGAAGCTAACATTATTTAAGGTGTTCAAATTTTACACATTTATATGATTTTTATATAAAATAAAATTATTTTTAAATAATTGACTTGAATCTAAGAGATGTATATAAAGGTTACTGGTATAGGATTTTTTTTTCTCATGTGTCACAGCATCAGCCGGGAAGCAAACCCACTAACCCAGGACAACTGCTTGTAAAGCAGCTGTTGATGCTTTACCAGTATAGGATTTAAAGTATGCAAATTTCAGATTTGCAAGAAAATTCCTGTCTTAATATAGGTAACAAAAAAATCTAAAGTGCATTACACCTAAGTTTTTATATTTTATCACTAAACTTATAGTAATTACTGATAAAAATATATGTTGAAACATTACAGACATATTTTTTTCAAATGTACTTTATTAATTGTTATATTTAATAGACTTGCTTGTAATTAAAAATTTTGAAAACGAGAAGTGAGGTAAGTGGTGCTGCAATCCACAAATCTTAAACTCCAGTGTATAACACTCTACCACCACACTCAATTATGTAGAATAATAATCTCATTCAATTAATCTTACAATGTCAGTAGTGTAGTTAGAATTGCATTATTTTTTTTTACATTAAACCATCTGCTAGAACTAAATTATTTGAATGTAGAATGTATAAATCTGTTGATGGAATGAATTAACTTTTATATTAATAAATCTATATAAATTGCAATTAGAAAAATTGCAAGTGCAAATGTTTATTGTCTGTATTTTTTGAAATGAAAATAGAACATATCCTTAATACAGTAATCTATTAGACCAATATGTTTTTTTATTTAAATCAATAAATATGCATAGGAAATAGCTGTATCAAAAAGAGTAGTTAGTTCCAATTAGTTGGAAAATTGTCAGTTGGATATACTAAAACAATTGCAGTCAACTATTTTGACTTGACTCATATATAGAAACATGACTAAACAGATGAGATAGCAATTACAGCTTTTTTTTCTCTTAAATCATCACTGATGACAGTAGCAAACTAATTTTGAGTTTGCATAAAACAAAGATTTCAGATTGCTTATTTGAAGCAAATTATAATATTCAGTCTATCACAAAGGTTCACAAATATGAAATTGAAGTCCAAATAACAGAACACATTTATTTCATGCAAAGGATGTCCTGCATAATTTAGAATAGTGGCAAATGGCATGACAGAGATTGGCTATCTAGATTGCACATTAATTTTGACATTATCTATTGAATCTTCATATGAATTTTAATATGAAATCCTAATCACTTTATTATTCAATTATTTAATTAATAATTAATTAATTTTAATTAATTAATGTTATTACTTTCATTAATTATTTAATAAAGATACCCATTGTAATGGCAAAATTATTAAATTTTTTTAAAACAATTGTAAGTAAAATAATGTAATGCAGATTTTCCTAAATGATTGGAACCCTCTTTGTTTACCATATATAAACTTGAGAATTTATGTAAAAAGAATTATAATAAAAATTTTGATTACTGGACAAATTGAATCAATTAATTAATAATAGTAAGGATAAAACTGATCTAAAAATCGTTGATGAATTGTTTATACTACTGAATGACAGGAATTAGTTTGTTTTTATAATAAATTGAACACTAACATTAATCTAAGAATAAAATTATATAGCCAACATTTATCATCATTATTTATAGGGCATCAAATAATATTTGATGATAATTGTGGCTTTAAAAAATGTAAAGGTGGTTTACAGCTAGCTTAATACCAAATAATGTGAGGTAGGGGAAGAAGCATGTTATATTAATAAATATAAAATCTAATAATGGTCAGATAAATGCATTTTGTAATATGCATAGTTAAATTTAGAAGTATTTATTACCTATAATGTCTTTAGCAGTATAACATTTCTATTTGAAAAGCTATTATTATTGAAAATGCTTTAAGGTTTTATACATGGCTCTGGTTTTCTAACAGTTTTACCTTTTTACTGCACTATACCATAATGTAGTATCATTATATTTACATTTTAGATGACATAACATATTGCATTAGACTTTATAGCACCATCATAATCAACAATAGGAAAAAAGTAAACCTATAAAATGCAGAATTGTGATTTTGAAAAAAATAATCATAAGTATTTAAAGTCCATCCTCTTATGCAATTAGTATTTGAATTCTACTTACTTTCTGATAAAGCTATACCTATTTAAGTAAGGTACTAAATTTCTAGTCAGTTATTTTTGATAAGATTAACTGTACCATCGATCTTGGATATTTGATGAATGATTTTATAATGCCAAATAAAATATTTTTACATCCCATTATATTTTTTAATTTCCTATGTGTCATGTCAGATGGTAGCTGAGAGCTTATATATGAAGTATATGCTGCAATAAAAATATATAATGTTATCCCAGTTAGGTTATTAAACAACTTTTTATTGTGTATTTAGACAGAAGTGAAAAGTAATTTCAATTATCCATCAAATATAGTAACCATTATACATTTGTGATCTGTCAAAATTTCACATTATAGATCAATACTAATCTTACATACATGCATGAATAAAGATTAAAAAAATTAATTCTTTTATTTGCAAAAAAAAACAACAAAAAACATAAACATTGCAGGGCAATGTGGCACATAGCACTTTATCCTTTTGAAAACCAGGTGGCCATTGTTAATTTTTTAAAAAATTTACCCTAACTCTAATAACTTAGATATTTTGTGTTTGAATGTAATAAATGTAAAAAAAAAAACATACATTATAAGAAAGGTCATATATGAAAAAAATGTAATGAAGCTGTTAAAATAGTCATTTCATAAAGAAAAAGTTAAGAAGAAAAAATATTTTTAATAGTTTTAAGAATGTTTATTTTTACACGGATTCACAAATCCTAAATTTTGAAATTCAAATGATAAAATGACAATTTCATAAACAGCTTCATCACATCTGTCACAAAATTACAAAAAAAAAGATGTATTGGAAGACTTATCTGAGGTAATTTTCACTGAGAAGATTAATAAAACAGTGGCCTTGCTGTGGTCCATTTTTATTCTAGAGCCAGATGTGTTTATTTGTGCAAAAGTATCTATAACAATATGAAAGGTTTTTAGTGGAGAAAAAAGTAACAGAACAGTGTATTAAAAAAACAGCATATTCAAAAAAAATAATTATCAAACTCATAAAAAATAAAATGAATAAAAGTAAATCAATAAAGATATTTTTTATTATTATTAATAATGATGACATGTATGGAAGAAAGATTGAGTTCAAATACATGGTGCTATAACACAGAGTAGATGGATTGAGGAAGCCAGAAAGTCTGTATAAAATATTCTATATTACATGAGATTCCAGTTGTGTAAATTAAACTTGTATATAAATATATTTATTATTTTGCATAAAAGATATGAAGAAAGACTGAGTTCAAATACATGGCAATGTAACACGGATTGATGAAGCCAGAAAGTCTGTATAAAATATCCTATATTACATGAGATTCCACTTGTGTAGAATAAACTTGTATATAAATATATTTATTATTTTGCATAAAAGATATGAAGAAAGGCAGAGTTCAAATACATGGCACTGTAACACAGAGTGGATGGATTGAGGAAGCCAGAATGTCTGTATACAATATCCTATATTACTTGTCTAAAATTGACACAAATCAAGTGTTGGTGGTCGAGAGGTCAGCACAACTGCCTTCCAAGCAGTTGTCCTGGGTTAGCGGGTTTGCTTCTCGGACGATGCTATGGCACATGAAAAAAAAAAATGAAAAAAAAATTTGACACAAATCAATTGTGGGTCATAACTTTAGCAAGTCCAGGCTGATGCAATAATTCATCCATAAATTCAAACTTAGTCATGTGTGATACACTATTCATATTTATAATCATGCCAAAAATGCATCAGCTCATGAGGTGACAGATTACCCAATCCCAAACTTTTTTCCATTCTACAGCATATTTATTTGTCTCAGCACATATAAAATTTTATAATTTATTAAACAATATTTATCAAACATAATTTATCAAGCAATAAATAAAAAAAAAAAGTAATTGCATACTCACGGGTGATGGTAAAATATAGCCCAGGAGACCCTTGAACGTTACCCGGAAATGTATGAGTCCAGTCAAGAAGAAGGCCCAGAATCGCAGACAACTTTGACAGGAAAATCAGAACAATAATCTTCGGTAATTGATGCAAGCATTGTGGAATAACTTTTTTACAATATCTAAAATGATATATAAAAAAAAAAAATTAGGTACCCTTTGCTAAAAAAATTCATAAAAAATCTAACAATTATCATAGAGAAAAAATTATTACATATTCTTGTAGAAAACAAAATGGCGCAAAGAAAGAAGTAAGTCCCAATTATGAGAAAACTCAGCTGAAAATCGTAATTTTTAGATAGTTGTACAGAAGTCGTACTTGGAGTCAAAGGGTTGTGATAACAATGCCAATAATTTGTAACACATCATCTTTGAATATTATATAAGGCTGCAACCATATTCTTAATCTTAACAGGAGCTTGTAGTCATATAAGAAATTAAATTTTAGAATAGTAAGAATGTGTATCTATTAACTATTTTCTCGTTTTTTTAACTAAATTGTTTACTGATTAAAAAATAATATAAACATTATATTTTAAATTATCCCATGACTTTTATTTAAAATTTAATTATTTATTACTGTTTAATTGTTGAAATGCATGATACTGTTAATTCATGACTATCATAGTCATGATTTTAAACCCAATAAAAATATATTAACTATATTCTTGCTTTTAATCTTTATACATAGTTTTTTTTTTAATGATTTAGTCATAAATTCAATATTCCTAATTGAAATGTCTGGCAAGGTGTCAGATTAAAACTAAAGCAAATTTTTTGAGTATTTCTGTTCATGCAAAAGTGAGTTACATGACGAACGCTATTAAAAAAATAATTGTATTCATTATATAATGTGTCTAATTGTTTATTTATAAAAATATTCTGTGGTTCTAAGATTTATAAACTTTCCATCTCATTATCTGTTTTTTCCCTAACAGATTATGAAAACTATTAATAATTTTTATTAGTCATTCATTAGTCTAGAGATTATCCACTTAATGGACACTATTTCTGTAATGTAATTTTTACTACACCACTCTAATGCAAGATAGGGATTGATTTCTAATCTATTTTTAACACCTTGTGGAGCAGTGTAATCCTAACATATGACCAAGGACATGTGAAAAAGATATATCATCTTCAAAATGCACAATTCATGCTGAACCAGTTGAGTCAGATAATAATCTTTTATCCATAGTGTAATAATTCGCCAGGTAGGAGATTGTAATCTGGCCCATTTTATGAGTGCTGATTAAGCATAAAATGAGTATCTAAAGATCATACATCTTTGTCACATGTTTTAGGTTATATGTTTATAATTACACCCTTCCACAAAGTGGTAAAACAGATAGAAATGAGTCTCTACTTTATGTGAGAGTTGTGTAGTAAAAATTACATTACATATATATTATTTATTAAATGAAAGTCCTGATTTGTTCAACAATTATATCTTTTGATCTTCATTTTTTTGAAATACACATATTTATTGTAATGGTACAGAATGTAGATGTAAACCTGGGATAATGGAAAATCATCATCATCACCATATAAGCAAAATATATAAGGAATGAAAATAAATATAATAAATGAGCGTGATAGATCAGCAAAAACAAAGGTCAACTATAAGATCACCAGTGATACATAGTAGAAGAATAAAATGTTCAAAAAAATAAAAACAACATTCAACCTTGTGACTGAATTTCAAAAACCACTGTATATCAGGCTAATTATTTAGCCCTTACCACACTTGGAACAGATTATGTAAACAATAATTTAGATGCACAGACTCAGGTGATAATGCTGGGATTCTAAAACATACTGATCATCATCAATATCCTGGCCATTTAATTCCATTAATGTACTGGGCAACTATAAACTTAATTTCTAATAATAAAAACTAAATAAAATGCAGCACATGAACATTAAAAAATATCTTTTTGCACCATTCAGCATTAGAAAAGTAATGAAATCATTATCAACTGAATGTCCATAACACAAAACATAAACCCTAATCCATATAACAGACTGTTATACACAAATCCAGCTCATGAAGCAAGAGGAGCAAGAGCTCTACAACTGTTACTGTGAGCAAGAGATAATACCAATGTATAATAAGTTATAATATTTTAGAATTAAATAAATTCACTGGAATAAGTTAATAAAATGAAATTGAAATGTAATTGATTCTTTTTACCATAGTTTTTTACTTTATGCTTTAAAGATAGTCTAATTTTGAAGATACAATATGTTTTACCGTATCAAAAATTTTAAATTGGGCTACTTTTGTAAATTATTTCAAATGTGGCCCATAATATTAATTTCCCAACTGCTCAGACAAAAAACTCTCAATGATAGTAAAAAGTTTAAAAAAGTGATTAATTTTTATCAAAAAATTCTGAACCTAATTTTCTTTTAGGAGTGACTCTTTTTGTTACCAACATTCACAATGAAAATTTTTGTCTTAATAGTATGATAATATTTTATTTTGTTTGAGTGAGCCTCTTATATGTTAATAATCTACTTTCATTATTCTCACTTCTAAACACAATCATTCAAAAACATCCATAAATGAGTATGGCCAATTTAACTGAAAAAAAAGCAAAGATATAAGGTCAAAAATAAAAAAAATTAAGATGAGTATTTTAATGTCAATACAAATGAATCTGTGAACTGTAAATACATTTGCATGTATTATCAAGAGTTCTTTATTCTATTTATATGACATTTTTATGCCATCATTAATTTTTTCTGCAAAATCATTGTTTTTTTTTTTGTTTTTTTTTTTTAAATTTAACTATTTTTGTCTAATTATAATTCTTTTTGATATTTTATTTTTATTTTTATCATCCCAATAAATAAGTCAATATTGTGTGTTTTAAAAGCATTTGAAATAATTTTTATGATATAAATTAAATATGCCTCATTTACGAAAATTATATACAATTTCAGCATTATATACCACTTTAAAGATCTTTCTTAGTTAATTTGCTTTCTATGCTGAATACAATGAGTATCTGCCCTTACAATAGTATATTCAAAAACATTACATCTGTAAAGATAAAAAAAAATATTTTGGTTTATAATCTAATCACCACAGATTTTCCAGAAATAAACCTTTTGAGTAATTTTATGTTAAGCTGATAGTTGCAGTAGTTATATAGCTATAAGGTAATACTTTATATTATAGCTTGCTAGATAAAATAATAATATGTTGAAGTCTTTGATGTATTACTATATAAAAATCTACCAAAATATTTAAAATTGTTTTATATTGTCAAACAAATACCCATCAAAGAAACACCAAAAATTAACTTTTATTTTTAGCCGATAAATGATTTGAGTTTTTTTTAAAGTACTAACTGTCTAAAGTTTTTAAAGATTGAGTTTAAAATATTAAAATCATTATATAGATTATTTGTGAATTTCATTGATTCAAAATAAAATCTCTACTATCAAACTTATATCAGCTTATAATGCCTATTTCAGGAAGCTACCTTTACAAACAACTCCAAAAACTGATGTCATGATAACGTAAAACAAAATTGGAGGAAGTATACACTCCTATGTTATACAAGTTTACACTTTAAATGTTTTTATTTCCAAGCAGCTGTAATAATATCTCCACTCATACCATAGCACAGAATCTATATAATATGAATGAATTTCATAAGACAATAAGATAATTTCAATTTCAATTTGTGTCACAAATCTTTTGTTTCAAAAATATTTTTAACTAAATTAATAATAGAAGTATTCAAAGAATAGTGTCATTTGTGATAATCTTTGTAATATAAACCATGTCTACAAAATGTCTGATTTTTAAAAAATACTCAACAAAACCTATGAAAGTACTTTTTATGTATTAGATTATAATTATTGTCCATAATAATTACTGCAGTATGTGTGTATTCTTTAAATATATATATATTGGAAAGGGCTGAAGCACGTTAATTTTATGGGGCATAACTTTATGAATCTGTATATTCGTAAAAAAATAAATAAATCAGTAACTTTGAGGCTAACTTTTCACATCATATTTTTAATTTTTTCTATTGTTTAGATTATCAATTAATCAATTTCCAAAGAATTAATTTGTTTTTTAACTTACAATCTTATTTATATAATGTTTCAAAATCAATTTTATATATCTGAAGTCCAGATGTAATATAGGAGATTTGAACACAGAGTTTCAAGCTTTCTTTAGCCATCCACTCTATCTCATCCAACTAATACAAGTGACCACACACAGGAACTTTTTACAATCTCTATCCGTCCTTCATAATATTTTGTTAAGTTCATCCTTGAAATAAAAACACTTTAAAAATGTATTTAATTTTCCACTAAACAAAATAAAAGCTATAAATACATCTCTACCCTTATACCCTTTATTATATCTTTTTTCTCTACGTGAGATAGATATAAACAATATTTTCTGTAAAAAAAACAATTTAATTAAAAATATATTTCGATTTCTATACAGTTTTTTAAATAAACATATCTCCTGCCAATTTATATCTTTTTAAATGTTTTCAATAAAGTAATTATATTTTCTCTATCATAGGTAGACATTTCAAGATCAATAAAACAAATATTAAACATTTCCCCCTTTCTATATATATATATATATATTTCTAAACAATAGTTTTTATCATTCCAATTAGTTCACTTTTTTTAACGTTTAAATACAACTTGTTTTATAGATAATAATATATTGTCTGATGCCATTTGATTACTCAAGTTATATATAGTGGAAGACTTTAGAATAGAAAAAAATACTCTCAATAGCATATAAATAAATATAAGGGAAAGTTGTGCATTATTGTTATTGGTTAATAAAAATATATATAATTTCCTAGTAGAATTATATCTATTCAAAATTATCTGTAGCTTCCTAAGTCGCGAACTTAAGGTAACCTAAAATCTTGCCATTTAATTGGATTTTTATTTTATATTGTTAAAGCCATGTATTATATAAGGGATTCGAACTCAGACTTTCACACAACCCTCAACACTCCATGCCATCTCATATTGCTGACCCACATGATCACACACTTGTTAAAAAGATAAATAACCACCAATATATGTATTGCATGCTAAACCAGCAATCATCAGTTGGTCCAGATTATTATCTCCACACATATATACAATCAGTACTAAGATAACCAATCTTCATACTTTAATAGATAGGCTTCAAACTACTGCAACCCACAACTATTCAGTCATTCATTTCATTGAAAATCTGATGATGGAATGTTCAAAGCCCATGTTAGTACTAAGGTTGTCATCCTACCCATGTTGACCATTAATCATTCTGATCCCTGATGTTCTTTATCTTTATTTAGTTGTTTCCATGTTTATTATTATTTAATATTTTTCTCAAAGTAAAAATTCATAATTTACATTTATTGTATTTTTGCAAACTCCACAATTGTATGTCCTATCTCATTTTAATCATTATATGCAAATATATTCACAGTAATTTCATATTCCAATTGTTTAGCATTGTTGCTCTATCATTATGTTCTTTGACAATATACTTTTTGGAATTATACTATTTAATTTTTATCTGATCACTTTACATATAAAAAAGATTAAATACTATTACTATAATAACTATAATAATAACATGCCTATTCTGATAAAGATAATTTAATTACCTATGCTCATTTAACTTATGCTGTTAGGAACAATTATATATATTTCTGGTTTACTGTTATCTATTGTATGCTTGAGTAGATTATTCGACTTTTCATTGGCTGATAAGCTTAAATATATACTTATTCTGTCTATACAAAGTGTGAATTTTCTTTGTTAATTAAATGACTCCACATAGAAAACTTTACAGAACCTTGATAATTATAATAAATATAAAGCAATTAAATAAGAGTTGACAAATATTTTTATGAAGGCCTATTATTAGTATTATTATTATTATTATTATTATTATTATTATTATTATTATTATTATTATTATTATCATCATCATCATCAATAATAATAATAATAATAATAATAATAATAATAATAATAATAATAATAATAATAATAATAATAATAATAATAATAATAATAATAATAATAATAATAATAATAATAATAATAATAATAATAATAATAATAATAATAATAATAATAATAATAATAATAATAATAATAATAAATACATATGAAAATTTCTATAAAGTACAAATACTGACAATGAAAGAAATTATGATTCATGAACTCTGAGATCTAGAGTTATCACTGCACCATTACATTAAATTATGCAGGGCTTGATAATCTACAAAATTAAAAAAAGCATATAAACTTTTTATCATATCATAAATTATTTATTTAAAACATTATTAAAGTATATTTTATAAACTTTAAATATTATAAGAAAATTAATATAGAAGAAACAATTACTCTTATTATTAAACTGAATTCATTATAAAGTAAGAACTCAGTAATTAATGTTAACTTTTTACAAACAGACACAATTCTTGATGTCATTTAGTTTCAGCGTTGACTATGATCAAAGAAAAAAAAGTATACCTTTTAGATGATGCCTACGTTTTTAATAGACAATGTTATTGTTGTTGCTTATTTAATATATCTATTTAAGAGCTTAGATAGTCCTATAAAAAGTAGATTGTAAGTAATCTTGTTACAAGATGATGAGAAATTATTGTGCTGAATTTTTAAAACCATTAATACTAATTGGTATGTATTTTATTTAAATTAATAATTATTAAATAAAATTATTGTGGTATATAATAATTTAATATATGGCATGCCTATAAGAGCCAAGAGAAAAACAAATTAAAGATTGTATTAAAGTCTAAGTGTCAATTTAATTTATTATTGTATTATGTCCAATTAATTTTCATTTCAAAATGTATCTTTAGAATGATTAACTGAGAGTCTAGGAAATAATTCAGAAATTTACATTCTTCTCATTAGTAGTGATTCTATAGAAAAGAAATAATAAATTATAACTGAGAAATTTATTTAAATTAGTATCATCTAATATAGTTTTGTTGTCTTAATAATATATTATTTTGAATTTTACATCTAGATACCTAACTAAAAATTTTATTTTTATGCAATTTCTCTACAAAAATACATTCCTGAAAGGATTTTCAAATTAAGGTTGATTAATTTTAGATGATGAGGTAGATTTTTAGCATTCATTATAACTGTCAAAGGCAAGCCAGTTTATAATGAATAAATTAAAACTAGAAAGTAATTTATGTATTTCTGAATTGTCCTCTAAATTTTTCAAGGTTTCCAATGATTTTTTTAAAATGTATCTGATATTTGAATAACTATATTAGATGAAATAACTACAATGAAAGAATATATAAAAGAATGTCTGTGGATTCAACATTTAAAAGATCAATTATTTCAAAATAACTTAAAATAAAAGATTTTTTTTCAGAACTATATAAAAGATCTAGTAATATTATAAAATGGTTATGCCTTATGTAGAACTTGAGTTAATATATCATCTGAAATATAATAATTTAGTTTAATATCATATGACATATGAGCAATTTTTTTAACATATTGTCTGAGATGAAATAATCTAAATCTAAATTGATACCCACATTAAGAAATTCAATATTATGTTAAGGATTATGTAGAAATCAAAGAAATAATTTGGCTGGGTAATGAGTTTTTCATTCTTAAACAGTTGTGTCCTAGTTGCTCAAGACTTTGCATTTAGTGTATTATTCAGTTGAACAATCTGCAACAATAAGAATTAATAGCATAAGAAAGAATCAATATTTTGCCTCTTAAAGTTTCCTGTATATAAAACAAATAAAATAATGTGTGAAATGCTAACAACTTTTTTTAAAATGAGTTGTAGATCAAATTCAAAATTGTTTATATTAATTTCATGGTCTTTATTTCTGCAATGACATTTTTCAAATCCATGTGCAGAATGTCTTTTTAAGAAAGCAACATTCAACTCTTAATAAAATTGCATAGACATCCAAATTATTTATTGGTTTAGGATATTTTATAATGATGTAGTTAGTTGTTGATTAGGATAAAAATGGTTATTTCTTCAGTTAATCTTTATAACATGTTATGAAGAATTGATTTTTTTTTGCAATAGATAGAAATAGATCACAACTAAAATCAAACAGCTGTTAATGAAACATTCAAAGACAATATTAGAAGAAAAAAACATATTAATAAATATTTCTCAGCATCTTGGTTAATATGTATATTAGAAAATGATAATCTTATACTAGGGGATTAGGGAAATATCTGAAAATACTTCTTATGTAACCTGGATTTTGTTTTTGTAATACTGCTCTATACTGGGAACTGATTTTAATTAGAGAAAAGAAGCATACACATTTTATTCCACTAATAGTTATCGCTTTATTAGATATTTCCAAATGGCTTTTGATTACTGAATAAAAAAATATATTTTTCATATTGGTAAATATTTCAATTAGTGAAAAACCTTTTTTTTTTTAAACCTATTTATTTTTTTAAGTCTATTTATTTCTTAGAGATATTTGAATCAATATTGAAATTATATGTCCGATTTTTTTAAGTCTATTTATTTCTTAGAGATATTTGAATCAATATTGAAATTATATGTCCGATTTTTTTTCAGAAGATTTAGACTTTTTCGTGCTTATTTTTGACTAGTTTTTTTGATCCTGGGGAAAAAATAGATTTCATTTTGGAGTAAAAATGATCAAATAACAAGAGGAAATAATGTGAGTATGACATAATAAGTGTAGGTTATTGGATATATTATAAAATAGTTTAATCAAATGCTAAAATTATAGTTACAAACACAAATAGGTCTTATTCCAGTCATACTCATATATATATATTGTAACGAACACAGACGTTCGTTACATTGTTTTTTTTTAATTTATTAAACACGAAAGTAAATTAAAAAGTTTGCATTTAAAAAATTTCTTTAAGAATTAAAAATTGAAATTAAATATCATCTTAAACTCTTATATATTAAATCGCACAGATAATGAAAAATTATTAAAATAAAACTTTATTAAAGAAAAAGTATTTTAAAACTAAATTTTAAAAAGATTTGGAGATAAAATTATATCTTTAAATTTATCTTTAAATATATCTTTGATTTGGAAAACAGGTTAATTAATCAGAAATGGAAATGATAAATTTAATTAGTCAAATGTAAACCAGCCTTGGGCATTTAAATGTAAAAACATGGGTCAGGTAGGAAAACAATAGAAACAAATAGACAATGAAAGAAATCCATTGGGAAATCGGACCTCAACGAAAAGGATCATCGCATCAATGACGTAATGTAAATGCAATCCTTCAAATGAATATAAAAGGACAAGGTTGAAAATTATTAGGGAGTTGTGATGATTATTACGATGTGACAAATGCAATCCTTTAAATGAATATAAAAGGACAAGGTTGAAAATTATTAGGGAGTTGTGATGATTATTATGATGTGACAGATAGATGTTAGTGCGGAGGTGTGGGAGAAGAGATTGAAGGACGCACGTTCAATCCCTTCAGTTGTTATAAAATGGAAAAATGAAACATTGCTTTTCTTATATTCAGAGGACCACAGGATCATCGGGAAATTTAACGCTGGATTTCAAATGGCAAGCAACTGTAAAAGATGAACATTTCTAAAACCGTAAGAACTTTCTAAGATATAACGAACAATATTAATTTGAAAACACTAAGAACTTTAAATTTTAAACTTTCTAGTATTTAATTAATTGTTACAAATAGAATCCTATCTGACCAAACTAAATTCTTTATTAATAGTGTTATTTGATGTATTTTTTTTTTTATTTATGTAAAATCATTTCCATTTATTTATTTTTTATTCTTTAAGTTTTTATCATGATTTTTTTTTGTTTTTCGTTAAATTAATTATATAAATGTTAAACTTAAGTCGGGCGTGAATGGCTGTATAGATTTGTAAAGTTATATTAGGGGAGGGTAATCTTAGGTTATTTATGTCATTGTTAGATTGGGTCAGTGGATTGGATATATTGATGTAGTTAGTAGATGAAGTCGGAGATTCGCTACTGGCAGAATCGTTTATATATACACCGCACTCACCCATTTGCCTATGGAAGGAATTATAAGACGGAGAACGTAGTTCCTTTCTATGGAGTTTTTTTTTATTGTTCTTCTCGTTAGATAGATGTAATATTCCTATCTGATTGAGAGTCAATGTCTTTTCTTAATCTCTTTGGTGCTGCCATATTTCGAATTACATTGAATACATCGATATATCAGATGGATTGATGCCAGTTTGACTGCGAATTTTAGCCTAAGGTTAAATAGGGATAGAATGTTTATTGTCAAAAGCAAATTTATATGGTCTATTCATACTCGACCCTAAATAAAAATGCATTAAATTTAAGTTGTTTATAGACGCTTGCATGGATTGTTTATTGGTTAACTATGTTTTGCGTTTCCATATTTGATCAAAATATATAGACATTCGATAAATCATGATACCTTACGGTGAGTATCAAAAATGTATTTATTCGGATGTCTTTTAAGTTATTGGTGACAATGCCAGTATCTTATGGTGAATACTATTGGGTTACGTATAAAGTTCCCTCTGCAATTGTCAGTAATCAATAATTTTGTATTTTGATCGTTTATGTTTACTTTGAAATGTTTTTGACCGTGAAATCTATGTAACCGATCTATATTCAACATTATAAACAAGCTTTCATAAATTTATCTGTGCGAACTTAATTAAAATGTAAAATTAGAATATAATAGTAATTAAATGTAAATTAAAGTCAAAAATCAAAGTTAAAAATAATGTTAAATGTTAAAATGTAAAACTAATACTAAAATAATTTTAAATCTTATATATATGTGCGTAAATAAATTTTTGTATGTTAATTGCTGGCAGTGGCTTATTTTATTTATTTTTTTATTATTGAGATATAATTAGATAAGATATTATATTATTTACTCTCTGCTATTCCACTGAGCTAGTGACATGGGCTAATGACTGGAATCAAAATTTAAAAAAAAAATAATTTTTTTTTTGACTTACGTATCTGCCTACCTTATAAATTTTTCTAGGTTCAAATGCCTAGATGGCGCCCTGTAGTGCAGTTTATGTGAAGTCTCTTTCTCCAGATCGTTACAATATATATATATATTGATAGTCATTGATGACCAAAACTGCTAATTTGATTCTTTAAGATTGTCATAATACTGAGTTGTGGACTTTTATCTTTCTTAAGTAATATGTTAGGGATATAAATACACCTATTCTTGGATCCATTGAAATAAGAATCATTAGTGTTTCTCTGACAGTGGTTTAATTATTAGTGAGTTGAAATAAAAAAAACATGAAGAAATGTGAGCCAATTTAAATACATTTATAGCATTTTAATTAGAAAGTTGGAGTTCGGAAGTAACACAGATTCTAATGCGCTGTTGTTGCATTTACAAATTAAAATAGGACATTTTATCAGTGACATAATTAATGCTGTTAAATAAATGGTATATATAGCTATTATATAATTTATTCTATGGAACTGAGACTTGGACATCTATTAATTTAATATAAAGGTGCTAATTTTTTAAATTTAAATATGCAATATAAAATTTCTAAACATATAATGGCAAGCTTGTAAGATAAAAACAAGATGTTATTTAATTTGTTGAGTGTGATATGATAAATTCTATTATAGTAAAATCAATTATTAAAGTGGCCATATGAAATAAAAAGATGATAATAAGTTTTATTTAAAAAATATTTTATGGAATACTTGAGCATAGGTTCATGGTAGAATAGAGCAGATTAATGATTATTTCACTGGAACTTTAAAGAAGCAAAATATTGATTATTTTTTATTGGAAATGCATGTCTAAGAATAAAAATTATTGCAGAGGTACAATTAAATAAGGTGTTAACATCTTTAAGAAATAAATATTTAGTGAAGAAGATAAAAATATGTTAGTATCATAAAAAATAAATAAAATAAGACCAGTATGTTCTTTATGACTAAATTTGTGTTTCACAGACTGATTGTACAGTTATTAAAAAGTCATTTGTATTGTATTAGTATTATTTAGATATGATAACCTTTTTTGTATGTATCTACTATTAGTAATAATAAAAATAAAAATAATCACTTCTAATTTTTAATAAATCAGTGCACTCATTAATTTTAATCATATACAAAAGTATATATCTTCTAAATACGTTTTTTTTAAATTTAATCTAGTATCTAATATACCTTATCCTGAAGATAGATCCATTTCTCATGTGTAATAGAAATTACTCTGCTAACCATAATGAGACAAAACTAATCTATTATGTATTTATGATATAAATAAACTAGGTAAAATCTTAGCTGTGATATAACAAAACAACCATTACTAAAATAGTTAGGGCACACTGAAAGAATGTGATCTAGTAAATGACAAAAGCATTTGTCTGATCTACAGTAAATATGTGTAAGCACACATAGTAATAAAATTATACTTGCCACATGTATAGCTGTGTTGCCTGAATGTTGAAAGTGCTAGAAAGGTAGCATTAGAGGAGTTAGATTTTTTTAAAATAATTATTAGTGACCTCAATCGCTTACAGCGGGAGATAAGTAATTTAAAGCTTGTTTCTGTAAATGTTTTTATCTCTCTCTAGAATCTGACTAACTTTTTTTTCTAATTAATCATTTTACTTTATATGTTAAGTTTAAATTTATAAGATTACAAAAGTATATGCATGCAAAGAGTGCTTATTTTTTTTTAATAAAATATTTTTCGTTAGAATAAATTTTTAGTTATTCACTATCCAAATTGATGCACCAACATTATACTATGATAGAAACATTGGATACTGTCATTAAAGGGAAACAGGGAAGAGTTTAATATTATTAATATTGTGATTTAAATATAAATAACTCATCATTGTTATTCATATAAATTTATATATATATCTTTAAATAGTGTGTATATTGTAGTAGTCCAGTAATAAATGTTATTTGTTTTATTAAAAGTTGTGTATATTTTATTAAAAGTATTTGTTGCTTTATTAATTATAATCATTCATCATCACTGTTGAATATTAATGGTTAAGTTCCAATTTAAATAAAATAAAGTTAGGCAAATAATTATGAATTTATAAAAGCTAAATTTTATGTTAGACACAAGTTCTAAAGCTGTGGCTGGAAATATCATTATCATCATCATCATCATCATGTTTTTTAAATCACTGATCTAAATAAATATGTTTAATGGCCATAGATAAATAATGACTTTCACTGTATTTTTTATCATTTGTGAGTCATTATACAAAAATAACCACCATTCCGATCATCTAAAATCATTAAAAGATGAGTGAATTGCCACCATAAATCTATGGTATTTGATGTGATCTAGCAAGACTTATGAGAATGTTGAAATGCCTTTATAATATTAAAATATAAGTGATAATTTTGTCTGATGAATTTTATATGCACAACCAAAGCATAAGGATGTTTTTGTTTTTTCTTAATGTTAGTGCAAATGTGATATGATCCTAAAGTACAAAATCCTACATCCGGTTATAAATAAGGTATCAAAAGGGGTTTACCGGTACATTTGTAAGTAGGTATATAATATAAGTTTGTCTAGGTTTAGATAACCTAGTGGTGCCCTGGTAGACAATATTCACATAGTATTCACTTAATATAAAACTAGAGATAAAAAGTGGGTAAAATACTGTTGGATTTACTTTAAATATTTTTATTAGATTACTTTTTAATTAGGTTACAATGGCTGCCCAACTAGGGCTCAACATATGCCATATACCTGAAATGACTAGTTTATTATTTTGCCATCTTTTCCCTGCAAGCAAATTTGATATTACCATTTTGTAACACTAGTTTATTTACATTACAGTATATATATATATATATATATACTGTATATGTATATTTTATATTATATATATATATATATATATATATATATATATAATACCAAATAAAATAAATATAATAATCAAAATATTCTAGAATTAATACTAAATATATCCAAGTACCTATATAAAATACAAATAAAATCTTTGCTAAAAATTTCCATTAATAATTCAATCTTTCAGTCCTTGGAACAACCATATTAAATGTGCAAACACTAATGAGATAATTCTTCTACATATAATGCTATTTATATAAGGCAATGCATTCCATATTTGCTCTTCTCTATTATCTGTTCTCCATCTATTTCTAAACTTAGATAATGTACTTAAAATATTTTTTCTACTATATCCCACTTTCAATAAGTCATTAACATGCATTTCAACATTAGACATTTTATCACTTTGAAATTTACATAAAATATCATTTCTAAACAAAAATGTTCTAAATCCAGGTAATTTATATATAAGGGGAATATTTGAATTTGGATGTACAAATCCTCTAATTGATAACGGTTAGAAAAACATTTTATAATTGATTATATTATATTCTTTTCATAAAATTAAATTAAGCTATTTTATTTTACATTCCCTATCTTCAGTAGTAAAAGTCCACTTCAATCCATCAATATTATTTAATTTATTAAATTGCTTCTGCACTACAATGTTTGATTCAAGAATAAGTGCATCATCCACATATCTAACATAACTTTTAACACCCAATGAGAGATATTCTTTTAAATTATTCTCTTCATAATATGACAACATATAACCACTAAAACAGGCATTTCCATAGGCCAACCTTCATCCAATATATGCAATTCATCTTCAAACATAGCAATTAAATTTTTATCAATAAATAACAATAAATATTTACAAACAAACACTTAAGATTGCTCACTCCTTTATTAATAATATAAAACTTGATCAATAATTTTAATAGATTCTTTTCTTTTTATAAATGCATATAATTCTGCAATATTCAATCTAAACAAGCTTATCAATTTTTTTAATCAAATCAAATAAATATGCAATTATATAACCATCAAAACCCAATTTATCTTGCAAAAACTTTCCAAAAAAACTGCTCCATAATAAAACATACAACCTCCAAAATCTAACATAAGTCTTTTAAATTTCAATAAATTTTTGGCAAAATTGAAGTTGATGAATGAACAGATATATAAAACTTCCTATCAAACACTTTATTTAAATACAGCTTGAGTATAGAATTAATAAACTGCATTGTTAATTTGTCAATACAATAAGTATTTATTAATTTAAACTTAATTTTTTTAATTTGCAAATTACCATTTTCTCTATATAAATCTTTATACATGAAACACAATTTTCCACCTCTATCTTCTTTAATACATGCAATATTACTATGAGATAAATGTTTCCTTATTAAATTAATTTGCTTATACCAGAAATCATTATATTTTATACACAAATATTAAATGAAGATATTTTAGGTATCACCTCCACCCTAGCATGATGCATTTCACAATCACTTTGTATGACTGCAATGACTATTTTATAGTTTTTTAAATAGGTTCTCCAACAAATTTTATTCCTTTATCCAAAACTGAGACATCCATCAAATCCAAATATTTATCAGTTAAATTTATTATATTAGATTCCAATTTTTACATAATTAATCCTCTGAAAAATCTGTTTATTATATAAAAATGAAATTTTTTATAAGTTCTTTATAAGTAAATAAGCATTTATTTTTATATGACGCTATGCATACAATTGTATACATTCAAAGATCAGCCTTTCAAGCTAATTGTGCATGCATCTTCTGCGAGTGTTAAATAATAAATGAATACTTCATTCTACAATACAAGATATAGTATTTATGCAGGAATAAAAGGAATCCTCTTATTCCTATGACTCAAATTCTTTTATATGAGCAAATCTGAAGTACTGTTGAGTAAAGCGTGAGAGTAGAATTCTCACTTTAAATTACTATCTACGATGTTGGAATGAATGACGTTGGTGAAATTGTCTAGAATTTACTAAATGTCACTCTAAGTGAAACTTAATTATAAGTAAATAAGCATTTATTTTTATATGACGCTATGCATATAATTGTATACATTCAAAGATCAGCATGCATCTTCTGTGAGTGGTAAATAATAAATGAATACTTATTTACCTATAATTTTCACTTAGAGTGACATTTAGTAAATTCTAGACAATTTCACTGACGTCATTCATTTCAACATCGTAGGTAGTAATTTAAAGTGAGAATTCTACTCTCACGCTTTACTCAACAGTACTTCAGATTTGCTCGTATAAAAGAATTTGAGTCATAGGAATAAGAGGATTCCTTTTATTCCTGCATAAATACTATATCTTGTATTGTAGAGTGAAGTATTCATTTATTATTTAACACTTGCAGAAGACGCATGCACAATTAGCTTGAAAGGCTGATCTTTGAATGTATATCAGTTCTTTATAAAAATCAGAATTATTTTTAAAAGCCAACCAATTTTCAATTCATTATCGTAAATAAATTTTTGTTATACCATCTTATACTTTCCATTAATTTTAATTTTTGAAAATCTTTAGCAAAGATTTTATTTGTATTTTATATAGTTATATGAAATTTTTTAGTATTAATTCTAGAATATGTATATATATATATATAATGAAGTGTAAAGTTTATATAGAAAAATAATAGCAGAAGTTTGGAGAGAAAACATTTTAAATAAGATGAAAAACAGTCTAATATAATTAAATACTTGTATTTATTTTGTGTATAAAATAATAATGCGGTAATAACAAGTAAATTTTTATGCGGTAATTATTTGCTATTAAGATTTTTAGTTCTTACATGACTTTAAACTCTATAAATATTATCCAGTTTCCAGGCATTTTTTGGAATTATGATTTTTTATTTTAGATTTCAGCAATAAACATTTTTTTTTTTTTGTTAATACAAACTTAAACTCAGCTGAAATTAAATTTTACTATTTATAATTTATATATATTAAAACATATTTTGTACCCTATAAAATGTATTGTATTAATATCAATATAACTTGTTAAATCAGAAAAATACATTCATAATTAAATCAATAACTTTATACACTCAATACTTTGTAATTTTGTCCAGATAATTGAAAATTTGAAATTAATGATAATCTATCTTTAACGTATTTTTTTTTTGAATTGTTACTGTTGTCTACTTTAAATCAATGTCTTACATTTAAAAAAAAAAAAAAAAAACTTGAGTTAGTTATAATCAGAATTTAACAAAACAAAATGCTATTGTCAAGAATCTTTTTTTTTTTGCATATAATAAAAAAAAACATTAATATATATATATATAATACAAATAAAATGTCTGTTAATTAAAAATTATTGTAATAACAATCAAAATAATAAACATAATAGTAATTAACTATTATATACTCTTTCAATCTGCAGAAGTACTTTCAGTTAATTTTTTAACTCTCCTCAACTGCCCATAAATTCACAAAACATATGGAAGCTAACGTCATCAATTCAATTTCCATGATTCCTGAATTTCTATTAATTATATTCATTTTATTTCTATTTAATAAAACTACCTTCGTAATTTTTCTTTTATTGTGGGAGAGAAAACATAATAAAATAGAAATTAAGGAGGTAATTTTAATAAATAGAATATAATTAATAGACAAGCTGCTAACATTAAAATTCAGGATTTATGGGATTTGAGTTGATCATGTTTGCTTCATCATGTTTTTTGAATATATATATATATATATATATATATATATATATATATATATATATATATATGAGTGTATGGTTAGTCATTTAGAAGCAAATATAATCATCATATACCAGAGAAGACAAATAATGTTGTATTTCTTTAGAATGTCATTTAGATAATCTTTGTAATGTAAAAAAAAAAAATCCTTTCCCAAATCACACACACTGAACTTTATTATAAAACATCCTCTTTGTTCTAATTAGTACAATAGTAGAATAAAGAATGCAAAAGAAAAAACAAACCATTTTTTAAACCATAAATGTAGCTTCTATAAAGATTTAAGATTTGTTTTTGTTAGTCCAAAAATAAAATAAATGTAATGTATATGGATTCTCAAGTCTTTAGCCAAACTATCTTTCTTTTATCTTACTAATTAGTAAAACAAAACTATAAACAAAACAAATTGCAAATCTTTATAGATGCTACACTTATAGTTAAAAAACTTGATATATTTTTATTTTGTATTCATTATTTTACTATTGTACTAATTATCACAATGAGGATGTTTTATGGTAAAGTTAAATGTGTGTGTTTTGAGAAAAGGGATATTTTTTTATATTACAAAGATTATCTCAAAGCATTCTAAACAAATACAACATTGAGTATTTTCATTGGAAAAATATGGTAGAAGATAAAATACATTGGAAAGCAACCATTAAATATGGTTCTAAATCACATCAGACAGAAAAATTTGCTATAGATGATGTTAAAAAGAAGTTTCATAAAATATCATAAAACAATCTAATGGATCAATGTGATCCATATATAAATGTAATTGTAGTTCATAGATTGGATTTTATACTCATTGTGTGAATTATTATTATTTGTCTTATATTATTTCTTCTGATGGAGTTAATATGTTCTTAATCATTTGCATGCAGTTGTTGCTGATAAATCAATGCCATGAATTTACAAAATCAATGAAAATGCATTCAAAATTATTCTGTCAAAATTAATGCCAATATCATGACATGCTTTTGAAAAAATGCTCAAGTTTTGATAAAATATTTTTTAAAACAATTGTCACTGCAAAATAAATTTTGCTCATCACAATTGCAAAACAAAAATCTAGTTCACCATATATTTAATCATATCAATTATGCTCAAAATTATTTTTTCCAGCCCATTAGTAAATCTGTATCAAGCTAGAAATAGTTAATCAAAACAATTCAATTAGCATTTACTTTATCTCCTTGCATGTTTAAGTAAAAATAGTCATAATCAAACTTCAAAATCAGGTCATATTATATATACTATACGTATACTAAATAACAGATTTTAATAATGACCAAAAACTGTCTACAAAAAGAATGTTTTGTATTTTTTAAATTAATATTATTTTGATAGAAAATGTTATCAGTTTCTTTTTTGAAAATTCATTGTGTGTCATATAATAAATTATCAATTTTATAATAAGAAAATTGTTTTTCTTTTATCGTAATATTGCATTCTTACATTATTTTTTATCGATTGAAAGGAAAACTGCAATTGTCAATTTTATCTCTTATTGCAGTATGTTACAATATTGCCTTTTTGAAAATAATTACATTCACTATTTATATTTAAGATTTTATAATTTATTGCTTTTTTTTATTTAACAAAAAGTGATTTTTTAAAAACGTAAAGTATTGTAAAATAAAATACTTTCTATTTTATTTTATTTTTTTAGTTTAAGTTAATTATCTTTATTATTCATTTGCATAAAAATTGTTTTACCATTAATGTAACAATCACATCGTACTATCATACATACAATTATACCAACTGATTTGATGTTTATTTATTGCATAAAGCCATACTTAACCAACTAACAATCCAATATTGGTTGAAGAAAGACGGTCCATCTGAAGCAAAACCCAAAACACACTCCATACTTTATCGTATATTATTTTCCATCTAGTGGTGATACAAAGAAAAAATTTCTGATCTACTTTATATACATACGTATATATGTATATGCCATAAAATCGGTTTTGATTCTAAAATCATATGAATGATATTTTTGTATTTATACAATTTTTAATATACTATTTGTTTATGATAAATAGTCTTTGGTCATGCAATTAAAATCTAATGTTTACTTGTTGATATAATTGTTAAAATTACCACTGATATTTATCTCTATCACGAATATTTATTATAGAAATGAAACATTAAGAAAGAAAAAAACTAATAGCAAAAAAAAAAAAAAGACAAAATAGATTAAAATAATAAAAAAACAGATGATGGATTTTATAATGTATTATGAGAGAAGGAAGCCTAAAAGATTGAATATATAAATTAATTAGTGAGCATTTGAACACAGACGTTCAAACTCCCTTCAGCTATATACTCCATCTCATATAACCAATACACTTTAAAGTAATACTTAAAAAAATAAAATAGATGCGTTTAAGAAAAAATAAAAAATAATAAATGAGGGAAAGGGAGAGGGAATAATTAATTAGCATTAGAAATAGATTTAATAAAAAAATTTAAATATTAAAAAATATCTAACATCATAAAATTGATAAATTAAAATGTCTAGTTAATTTTTAAATAGTTCATCACAGGTCAAACATTTTTTCAGTAACACCTCGTAGAGAAGATTGACAATACTTGTGAGGCTTTCCAAATTCCGAAATAAAAGAATGTCTTATCAATTTTTATTTTTATTTTATCCTCTAGCCAAAAAAATAGATACTCATTTACTAATTAATAGTATATAATTGGCTAAGATGGCAATAGATAATCTGTTAATGGATAATCTATCTGAAGGAATAATTATAATGCTGTTAAAAACTTTGTGTCATAAAACCATAACAAGAAAAGTATGTCATTAAGAGAAATGATACAATAAGCATAAAAAATATCAAAATAAGATGTAAATAACTTGCATTGAAGTATGAATATAGAAATATCATTATTATTTAAATGATGTATGGTGCTTAATATATGTTTTAAAAATATAAATATTGAACAGGAAACTCAAAGCATAAATATTATACTAAGTTTCAACAATCGGTTGTTTAAATAAATTACACTTTAAACAGAAAATGTACATAATACAACAATATTAAAAACAATGGAATTATCATTGGAAACATCTGTTTAATTGTTTGTTTGTTTTTTAAAAAATAGTTCAAACTTTTCTAACTATACAAAAAAAACGACATAATTATTCCTTGCACAATTAAAATAATTAAAAAATAAAAATTGTACAAAAAAAACCTATTTTTTTGTAACAGTTGTTTTTATTCAAACTATTCAAAGTAAAATTTGTAATGCAAACTAATGCTAATTATGTGCAGTAAACTTTTAAAAACTATTAAGTGTATTAAAAGTTTTTTTATATATTTAATTTGAATTTAGAGCAAAAAGATAAGGAGTGAAAAAATTAACAAATGAAACATTTATTTATGATTTTAATAACTTTGTATTAAATATATGCATAATGAAATATAGTTAGTTCTTTTAGAGCCAATAGTAAAATATATATTTACATGTAGAAATCTTTGTCAAGCGTTGTTAGCCGAAAGGTCAGCACAGCCACCTTGCAAGCAAGTAGTTGTTTGCAGATGGTTGTTGCATGTTCGTATCCTGGCTGATGCTATGACATATGAAAAAAAGAAATAGAAATATAAGTTTTACCTAATATATCTAAAGGAGGTAGTAATATTAATATTCAAATATTTAAGGGAATAATTCAAGATATGCTAGTTTAGCTTGTCTGTAAAATCTTAGAAGTTTAGTTCGAATTTTACTAGTTTTTAAACACATTTTAGTGAAAGAAGCACTGCAAATCCCATGCTAATTTGTTATAAAACCATCAGGGGCCATCCCCTGTAAAAATATTTAGGACAGATCTCTCTTACTATACATGTATTTCACAAAAAAAACTCTGATTATCAGATACGACTAAAGCTTAAACATTTAAACATCAATTTATTATATATATATATATTGCTTTGACTTCTTTGAATTTAAGACAATGCTTTTGCAGTCAATCATAGATAGTTTATATATATATTGTACACTCACTTCCAGGAAATATGTAATAACATTAAGTTAATCTAGCACAGATAAATAATTATGTTCATCTAAAATGTATCTAAGTCAATAATAACTATATTCTTTAATACTATCCATTATTAAACTAGCTTAACTAATAAATAATAATATAGTTCTGTTTTATAAATTAAATAAATAAGTATCTAATAAAATCAAGAGACTATGAAGTGAGTTTACAAGTGGCAAAATGAATACATTAAGCCAATATCCCACAGGATATCACCTTAATGGCATAAGAATGCTATCCTTACTCTTATTAATAGTACCCCTATGTCTTTAATCAAAATTAATTAAGTAAATGACTCTTAATAAATTAATATGAATATTTCTATTAAAATAATTTAGCTCAAGTTATCTCAGGTTCTTTTAAAATAATTCTAAAATAATTATAACTTTTGTAATCAAGTATGATAAGGGATTTAATATCATTCTTAATTACAGCTAACCAATACCAATACTAATAAAATAATAATATTAATCTTCAATCAATAATGTAATCTCATATCTTTTCTACTTGTAATACTATTTATGTATATCACTTAATAATAATGTAATGTAATCTTCTATTATCCATATGGCATCATAAACAAGCATATATGGTATGATATTATAATCTGAGAATATGTGGCAATCATTACTAATATAATTCAGTGTAAATATTCTGTGGTTATTCTATGACCATCATAATGATATACTACATGAAACTTCTTAAATAAAACATACCCATAAAACATTATAACTCTTAAATAATAACTTTATTTATGATGTGCAAATACTATGTCTTAATTATAATTATCTATGATAATGTAATTGTGATGTGAAGAAATTGAGTCAACACCAAGACTTATAAAACAAGTTTAACAATTTTATTAACAAACTTAACAATAAAATTATTTACATTATTTACAATCTTAAGGAATTCTGTTTATTCACATTTATGTACTTTTCTAAAAAACAAATTAAATGAATTAAAATATAGGCTACAGAACATTCTTCTTAAAAATATCTCTTATTTTCAAAAAATATCATTATAGGATCTTTATTACATTTATTAAATTTTATTAAGTCAATATGTTCTAAAAAATATAAGATAATTATTTCAATATGGAATTATGCTTGTTATTTAATCTTTTTTTAAAAAAATAATTTTATTATTTTTTATAGTCATTCCTTACTAAATAATGATGTGAATGACCTTTATTAATAGCATACAATTAAACTAAACTGCTTACTAATCATTACTTTAACTTTCAAATATAATGTATGTATTAGTGTGTTATCATAAAATTACTTTTACAAAACTTATGATTACTTATATTGATTAAACATGATTTAGCTTGGTCCCTTTACTTGTAAAAAAATAAATGCATTATAAGTATGTCTTTGAAAAATACTTAGTGATTAAATAATATCTTTATAAACCCTTTTTTTATTATCAATTATTTATTTTTATATAAAAAAAAATGTTTGAATATGAAAAGTTTTATGATTCTTTCACTGATAAAATCATGTTCTTATAATCTTTACATTTCTTTTTACTCTAAATAACATAACTTATCTTATCCACTTCAACAACAATTCTGTATTTCCAAATGTATTTGTTATTTCGTATTTTAACTACCATCCTTTACGATGTAATCCAAAAAAATTTTAATAATAAGTAAACAAGTAGGTATATGGAATAAACTATAACTTTAATTTAATAACACCTTTATCAACTAATCATCATGGTCACAGTGTATAAAAAATGAGGTATAACTTATTTGTCTAATAACCTCCATTACTAAATATAATGTCCAGGCTATTTATTCAACACTATGGCACATTAAACTTTAACACACAGAAAATAAACACCACCATGAATATATACAAGCTATAGAGCTAAGTTATCTATACTTGCATAATAATCACTATAGTCTACTCTTATTCCCATATAAATAAACCCTACATAAAATATTATCTTAGTCTCATTTAACCTAATACTAATATATTATCATTAGAGATCTATCACTTTATATTGCTAAATTCATTTCCACATTTCTATAACAATAAATAAATTCATGTTTAAAAAATAACAATCTAACTGACTAATAAGACAAGATTATTTCATCCTTTGGTAACTCTCAAACTTAAGTATAAACAATCAGCATCAGTGTTATATTTCAATACCTTAATCACTTAAAATAAACATTAAGTTCAGTTATAATAGAATCATATACTTATATTTCTCTTATGTTTAAATATCCTTATGATATTAATAAAAGTATGCATATTCTTTAAAATGACTAAACAAACAATATACTATGTGTAGGTATCGTGTTTTATATACATCCCCATACATCCACACAAAATAATAAAATACATTATAAAATCATAAATATTTTTACATTATTACCATAAGTAATCTCTGCTGGTAATTACTTAGTTGATGTCCTCTGGATCACGAACTAAATAAAACATTTTAATTATCATTTATTCCACATTGTCACACTTTTAAATATATTAATTTTTTTTAAAAAGTTATTAAAGAGTTTTTTTTACGATAACAATTTAATCAATAGCTTAGTAAATAATTTAATGTTCTATGTTCCTACTCTATCTCTATACTGTGAAAAAGCATTAATATTAATTTTTTAGTAAAAAAAAAAATTTAAAATTATATTTACAACAGTCCCATTAAAACTTCTTAAGATGAAATGTTCTTTTTTCTCAATAAATATTTCACTAAAGAAAGTGTCTTTTTCTCCTGGTACAACATTTTTAATCACACTTTTGATGCCAAAAACTATGCATGCTCTGACATTTCATGTTGCAACACAAAACATTCAAGATGTCTGTTCTAAGTTTGATACAGTAAGTTTACTTTTTACTTTACACTATCCGGATTGATGTAATTAATTATTCTTTATCTCCAAAATTTTAAATAATTCATGCATTCCACTGCTATGTAAATACAGCATTATAAGTACTTTTGAGATTTTTCACTAAAACAATTTCCAAATTCTTGTAACTTTTATCCATATTTCCTGATGTTCTAGGTTCTCTGATATAACAAATAAAATTCCCATCATTTGATCTTTATTACGTGGTTTAAAATATTTTCCATCAATAATTTTCAGAAAAACTTTTGTATGTCCAGCATACACTAATTATCTTTTTAAAGATTTTTAATTATGAGATAAATCATTTTTGCGAATAATCTTAATTTTTATATCCTTCTTTAAAAATCCCAGTTTTAAAATTATTTTCAATATTTCTTCAGAAAGAAATATCTTAGCATCTTAAAATAACGGTTTGATCAAATTTAAAGATTTTTCCTTTTAAAAGCACTTTACTATTGTATTTTAAATAAGTTTTCTTAATAAAACACATTTCATATCATTTTACTTTCCATTTCTGACAAATTTCTCTATATCTCTTCCATGAAATTCCTTATATAAAATTCAATCATAAATCAATACAACAGATTAACACAGGCAAAATTATGTGCCTAGTATAAAAATAATAATTGAATATTTCCATCAATATTTTTACATTCAGTGGTGAATTCTCCATGTTTAAGTTAATGATAAATTTGATGAAGTAGATTAGCAAGTAAGGAATTACTTATTTTTAGCCTCGCATCTCCGTATCATGATCTTATAACAATAAATTACTGTACTTTTAGAAATTTAAATTAAATAAAATTGACTATTATTCTACCAATTAATTTACTGAAGTTGTAGCAACAATAATGATGGTATAACAGTATAACAGTCCCCTGAAATTTCTGCACAGCTGTTATATACCTGCCCAAACTACATGTTTTCATTGGTCAATTTCAACAATGCTTACTTCCACAACCCTGGGCAATGAATGCCAGATTAAAGTTAAAACTAATAATAATTTATTAAATATTTATTTTTATTATATTATTCAATTCATAATTAATTTTCATATTTTATTTACACTTAATAAATACTTTAAAATAACTTTTAAAAATCACATTATAATATTTATTACCATTTCTACCCTTATTTTAAACAAAACGTATTTATTTTCAACATAAAACACAAATCTGATTTTATCTATTATATTTATTTAAAAAAAACTTAACCTACTATTTATAATAGATAATATTATTTTATTCTCAAGCACATGTGTGAATATTACACGTCATGTGATTTACAAAAATAAACGAGACACTAATAATTTAAATGAAACTAAAATAAATAATTTAATTTATAAAATATTACATAAAATAATATTATAGCAAAATTTAAAATAATTATTCCAATATTATAAAATCGATTATGCACTTTTCTTTCTACATTATTACTTTTAATTAAATGATTTTAAAATATAACCATTAAATACAATTATTATTATTAAATAATCTATTCGTTTAACTTTAAATTACTACTTTTAAAATTTACTTTAATCAATTATTTATAAGATTTATTAAATCAGTATTTCCTATGGCCACTTCTCCCAACCATACAATCTTATAATGATTTTTAGTTAACTGTTTTCTTACAAATACTAACACAATATTATACATCAATTATTTTACTTGCCCTAACAAGATTATTACAAGATCATCAACACATAACCTACATCATTCCCTTACTTAACTTTGAAATTTAAAATTTTCCAGTAAATTGATAGTAATAATCCATTCTTACCTAAAGAAAAGGGTACAATATATATATATTGTAACGGGCACATACGTATGTTACATTATTTTTTATTAGTAAACATATAAAAAAAAAAGTTTGCCAATAAAAATTTCTTTTTTAAGAATTAAAATAAAAAAAATCATCTTAAACTCGTATATATAAAATCGCACAGATAAACAATTATTAAAATAAAACTTTATTAAAGAAAAAGTATTTTAAAACTAAATTTTCAGAAAAGATTTAGAGATAAAAATATATGTTTAAGTTTGAAAACAGATTAATTAATCTTTTGTAAAATGGAAATGATTATTTTAATTAGTAAACTAGCCTTGGGCATCTAAAATGTATAAGCAACGGTCAGATAGGAAAACAATAGGAACAGAATGGCCAATGAAAGAAATGCATCGGGGAAATCAGACCTCAATGGAAGGATCATCATCAATGATAACGTAACATCCATTGGATCCTAAAGTTATGTATAAAAAGACAAGTTTGAAAATTATTAGTTAGTTGGTTATTGATTATTATTTATGATGTGACTATATGCGTTGGTGCAGAGTTGAAAGAGAAGGGATTGAAAAAGATGCACTCTTCAATCCCTTCAGTTCTGCTAAGAAAAAAAGAGAAATGAACTATCGTTTTCTACATTGAGGACCAACTAAACTAAAAAACCTCCGGATAAATAAAAAACAATGGCTAACTCAACAAATCTCTTTAGGATGGTATGGGAATTCATGTTCATGGCAAGCAATGGATAAAACTATGGACGTGTTAAAACTGTAAGAACTTTATAAAATATAATGAACAATATTAATTTGAAAACACCAAGAACTTTAAATTTTAAACTTTCCTAGTATTTAAAATAATTGCAATAGAATCCTATCTGACCAATTTTAATATTAATTTTAATAATGTTATGATGTATTTTTTTTGTGTAAAATCATTTCCATTTATTTATTTATTTTTTTGTTCTTTAAGTTTATTTATGATGTCTGTTTTCCGATAAATTAAAATATATCAATGTTAAACTTAAGTTGGGCGTAAATGGCTATATAGATTTGTAAAGCTATATTAGGGAAGGGTAATCTTAGGTTATTTGTGTCGTTGTTAAATTGGGTCAATGGATTGGATATATTGATGTAGTTAGTAGATGTAGTCGGAGATTTGCTACTGGAAAAATCGTTTATATATACACTGCACTCACCCGTTTGCCTATGGAAGGAATTATAAGATGGAGAATGCAGTTCCTTCCTATGGAGTTTTTTTTTATTGTTCTTCTCGTTAGATAGATGTAATATTCCTATCTGATGAGAGTCAATGTCTTCTCTTAATCTTTTTGGTGCTGCCGTATTCCGTATTACATTGAATACATTGATACATCAGATGAATTGATGCCAGTTTGACTGCAGATTTTAGCCTAAGGTTAAATAGGGATAGAATGTTTATTTTCAAATGCAAATCTATGTAGTTTATTCATACTCGACACTAAACAAAAATGCATTAAATTTAAGTTGTTTATAGATGTTTGCATGGATTGGTTATCGATTAGGTATGTTTTGGGTTTTCATATTTGATCAAAATATATAGACATTCGATAAATAATGATACCTTACGGTGAGTATCTATAATGTATTTATTCGGATGTCTTTTAAGTTATTGGTGACAATGCAAGTATCTTATGGTGAATACTATTGGGTTACTTATAAATTTCCCTCTGCAATTGTCGGTATCAATGATTTTATATTTTGATCGTTTATGTTTATTTTGAAATGTTTTTAACCATTGTAATCTATGTAACCGATCTATACTCAACATTTTAAAACAAACTTTTATAAACTCCTCTGGGTGAACTTATAAAAAAAAATTAAAAGGTAAAGTTGTAAAAATTAAAATCAAAGTTAAAAATGTAAGTTAAATTTTAAAAGGTAAACTGATGCTAAAATAATTTTAAATCTTATATATGCACGTTAATAAATGTTTGTATGTTAATTACTGGCAGTGTCTTATTTTATTCTTTTTTTTATATACTCTTAGATTATATTATTTAATCTCTGCTATTCCACTGAGCTAGTGACATGGGCTAATGTCCGGAACCAAAATATTTAAAAAAAAATTTTTTTTTTTTTACTTACGTATCTGCCTACTTTATAAATTTTTCTAGGTCCAAATGCCTAGATGGCGCCCTGTAGTGCAGATGACAGTAAGTTATTCTCCGGATTGTTACAATATATATATAATAACTGAAACACAGGCTTGTTATATACCTGTGGCTATATATATGTAATATAGGGTATATGAGCACAGACTTTCACACCACCCACCTCTCTCCACTCTATCTAATAACACTGATACACCTAAACACATATATGCTGAAAAGATAAATAATCACCAATGTACATATTTCATGCTAAACCAGCAATCATCAGTTGGTCCAGACTATCATCTTTACACACATATACAGTATAAGTGCTCAGATATGTATTAAGATAGACTATTCTCATAGTTTAATGGACAGGCTTCAATCCACTCTACACTCCAACTCTTCAACCATCCATCCAATTGAAAATCTGATGATGGAATGCTCAAAGGCCACCCTGAGGCCGAGATTATTGTCACACCCATGTTGACCTAAGGTCAATCTGAACCCCACATGTACAGGACATAATCCATTTAATACATATGCAAGGATGGGCAGACATCTCTATAATGTAATAACTGAAACACAGGCTTGTTATATACCTGTGGCTATATATATGTAATATAGGGTATGGACGGTTGAAGAGTTGGAGTGTGGAGTGGATTGAAGCCTGTCCATTAAACTATGAGAATAGTCTATCTTAATATATATCTGAGCACTTATACTGTATATGTGTGTAAAGATGATAGTCTGGACCAACTGATGATTGCTGGTTTAGCATGAAATACATATATTGGTGATTATTTATCTTTTCAGCATATATGTGTTTAGGTGTATCAGTGTTATTAGATAGAGTGGAGAGAGGTGGGTGGTGTGAAAGTCTGTGCTCATATACCCTAAATTAAATATATATATATATATATATATATATAATGTATCAATGTTATTTATTTTTACCCTTTATAAAAATTTATAGAATCTTATAATTTTATATGCAGATATCATTCAGTTAATCCTTTAACAGGTTAAAAATTTCTATTGTTAGTTTTGGTGATCGTTTTTGTCAACAAACATTCTTTGATTTCAGTAACAAATGTACATTTGTTTTATATTGAAACTCAATAATGAACTTATTTTTTTTTACAAATTTAAGTTTACAAACAAAAAATATTAAAAAAAATAGTTTGTAAAGAGAACAAACATATTTCATCACACAACAGTTAGTTGTAAAACAGTCTAAATGAGTGACTCTGGAAAATCAATGAAATCTTCTTTAATTAAAATTTATCTTTAAAACATTAAATATATAAAAATTAACATCTCATGAATCTATAAAATTCTGCTTTAAAATATTAAAATTGGTTTATGAAATTTATTTAAATATTTAAAAAATTCCTAACACAGTGTTGGTAATAATGTATACATGAACAGTGTTATGAGATGTGGTCATCTACTGACCATAATTTTCTATGTTAACACTGCAGCCAAATTCATTCCACTTTTAAGAGTTAAACAAAAAGAAATTAAAATCCAAATATATTCATGTATTTTTTTTGGTTTTACATAATTATTATGCAGAAATAAGCAGAAGTATTTAATAAACTATGAAAAAAATAATATTTTATATTATTCCAAATTTTTTTTGGTCATTTTCAAAAACTGTGGGAACCAGATTACAAACAATTAAAACCATTGAAAATATGGAGATTAAACTAAATACACATTGATAATTATCAACTGACTGAAAAATATTGTTCTCTTGCCATTTTTAAAATAATCAATATAACAATATTTATTAGTTTCTGTTCAGGCATTTTTGAAAAAATATCTATAGAAATATTATTTCAGATTGCCACAAAAGAGTAAATTAAAGTTGTAGAGCTATGGCATCATCTTTGAAATTATCAGCCACATTAACTGCCAGATCTCATTTTTGCAAAATTAAAAATTGACTAATCTTTTGCAGGTTATATGTTTCTGTAAATTAAGCTGACATCATCAGCTGCTCAGTAGACCAGTTGAAATACATCAAATACTACAAGTCAATTTCTACCTAACAAATATTTAATCTACATTTTGATATAAAAGTTTAAATATGAATTTAGCAGTAATTTAACTAAAGACTTCTTTTTACTAGCCTAATGTTACTTGAAAAGGCAATTAACATGGTATATATATATATATATATATATATATATATATATATATATATATATATATATATATATATATATATATATATATATATATATATATATATGACAATAGATGGCATTCTACCAAAAACAAAGTCAAGCATAGTTTGTTTATATAAATGTCAGAGCAAGCATTCACTATCTCTAACTTTAATTTCCACCTTCAGATCATGATTTCAAGCTATTTGCTATCGTTAGTGAGGGACAGGAATAAGAAAATAGATCTAAACACAAACTCTGAGCATTTATGAAACAGTTTCTATTCAGCTTGCAAGTGTGAATCTTTTAGATACGTAATGTCTTCAAACTCAGCATAGCAAGCCAGATAGCTACATGGGTCTGATCTCAGTTCAGCATCACCACATAGTAGATGCTGAACTGAGATCAGACTCATGTAGCTATCTGGCTTGCTATGCTGAGTTTGAAGACATTATGTTTCTAAAAGATTCATGCTTGCAAGCTGAATAGAAACTGTTTCATAAACGCTCAGAGTTTTTGTTTAGATCTATTTTCTTATTCCTGTCCTTCACTGATGATGGCAAATAGCTTGAAATCATGATCTGAAGGTGGAAATTAAAGTTAGAGATAGTGAATGCTTGCTCTGATGTTTATGTAAACAAACTACGCATGACGGTGTTTTTGGTAGAATGCTATCTATTGACATAAATACAAGCGTTAGCAAGTTTTAACTTGTGTTTTTTTGTTTTTCATATATATATATCTCCCAGGGTTAAGATATATGTACCCCATAAATTTACTAAAACAATTGGTTATAAATATATCCTAAAGATAATATTCAATTTATTACTTATACATTTCTTTATAGTATGATATTTTTATTCCATTGGGTATTATAATGTAGATATAATGTAAATACGAATTATTTCCATCTTATGTGAGTATAATGGTCTTACATTCTGATACTCTGCCATTTTAACTATTCATGTAAAAAATGCTAAAACAGAATTTAAATATAAAATTTAGTAAAATTTATTGAATACTTTTAATGCTTTTGCATCATATTCATAATTAGTCTGCAGAGAACATTATTTTTTTGCTGATTTGAATGCTATTTGATTTTTAATTCATTACATATTCATTTTGTGTAATAAACCATGCCTCTCTTATTTTACATTTGTGATTGTTTCTTTCTTTTCATATAATTTTAACAACCTTCAGACCATAATTATGGCTATTCTCTTCTTCATGATTTCAAAAGACATGGGAATTAACAGCTTCAGCTTAACCGTAGACTGTTTATAAATAAATGAATGTTGAGTCATTTTTGTTCTAAGATTTGCTTTGGTACATAAGCGTCTTTTTATTTGCAGTTTACAGGATAAACTACATTGGATCAGTCCACTGTTAAAATTTTGTCCTGTGACCGTTCAGCAGTACACAGCAAAAGCAGGAGATTACAGAATGCACATACATAAATTATAGAGCAATTCAAAACCAAAATCATTAATAAAATGGATGTTTGTAGAAATAATAAAATCTGGATTGCTCTATCATATTTATCATATACAGATAATAAAATAGCACAAATATGCTTGGATAAATTTGACTTCAGATTCAGAATGCCCATGAACTTAAACAAGTATGTTGATAACAAAATTTTAACATTTGACCAACCAATGTGATCTATGCTGTAAAACAAAGCCATGAAACCATATGTATATTATAGTGAGATCGGGTAAATCTTAAAACTAAAATGATTCACCATTTATTAATATATAAAAAATCTAAAATTAAGTCTAAAGCTATTATTTCTTCTATCTTTCATCACCATAATAAAGAGAATAACCATAATTGCAATCCAAGCATTGTTAAAATTATGTGCTAAGAAGAAAACAATCGCAAATGTAAAATAAAAGAGGTGAGGTTTATTACCCAAAATGATGATATAATGAACCAAAAACCAAATCTGTGAAAAATTAATGTTCTCAGCAGACTAGTGTACATGCATTATAATACAAAAGCATTGAATGTATACTTCATACAATAAATCTTACTACATTTTACGTTTAAACTCTGTTTTAGTATTTTTATATTAAAGACAAAAACAAAGTTTAGCTATTGTTTCTGTGTGGATGTTTATGTTCAAGTCTCTACCTCACTGAATGAATAAAGGTTGTTTCCACAAAATATATGTATACTAAAAAAGATTTAATCTGGAAAATATTTGCAAATGAATGATAGCTCATTATTTAATTTTAAGTTAGAAATAAAACTGTTATAAATCTAAAAGATATTATTTATTAAATAAAAAAAGCATATAAATAACAAATAGTTAGTGTGGAAACCAGAGAGCCTATTCCCAAAGAATTATATTATGCCTGTACTTTTTTTCTTTCATATGTCAAAGCATTGACCGGGAAGCAAACCCGGGCCAGCTGCTTGGAAGGCAGCTGTGCTAAACACTAGGCCACCAACGCTTGACATTAAGTGTCAAAATAAAAAAATTATAAAATGTTTAAAAACCAATGCAAAATACTTTTATAATGACAATAGATTATTAACATTTAGGGGAAAGAAATGTATAAATTTATGGATTAGAATGTATTAGTAAAAATTAAAGTTGATACTACACTTTATATTGAAATTATATTTTGTCTGAATATATAGTCTTAAAATTGCAAAAAAAAAAAAAGAGATTTACTCAGATTATATGTTAATTGAAAATATGTTTGGAAACTGTATTAAAAACTAATACAATGCAACTGTTATAGACTGGCATCCAAATCAAATAAACATATAATTGAAAATAAATTTTAAGAGTATAAAAAGGTATATCATGATAAAAATATAAAATTAGTTATTTAAAAATGAGCATTCAAAGAAACTTTTTAAATTCTGTAGTATAACAAAATAGATACAAATAGTAGCAAGATACATAATCTAAATAGAAACTGGAAAAATTTTGATACAAATGCAAAGAAAGTTGCATCACATAAACATTGCAGTAAACAAGTGAAAATAGTTTAAAATTAATAATGAGTTGATTAATAAAGGTCATAATAAAAAGATTTTAAAAATGAAAATAATGGAGTAGGTAATATTATTTATGCAAATGTTATGAGTAAATTGAGACGTGCAACAGATATAGTTGATGAAGTTCTTTTCTGAAAATAATTATATTTATGTTGAAGAATTCCAAAGGAAAAATAGATTTATAGTAATATATGGAAGAATAAAATAGTTTGGCTGAATAAAAGGTATATAAGAAGTAAGGAAGAATATCAATGGGTAAGTAGGTAAATAAATAGATAGCTATTTACATATTTATGTTTATCTGTAGAAATGTTGGTAGGTAGATAGATAAATAGATAGATAGGTGGATAGATAGATAGATAGACATATAGTTAGATAGAGAGATATATAAATAATTAAATAGGTAGATAGATAAAGATAAATAGATGATGGCTATAAAGCATAATATGTTATCAACTTTAATAAATAGTGAAATTTAATTCACATTTGTGGATATTTCATTTTCAAGATTTTAATGACAAAAATAAGTTAGAAACTGGTCTAGGGATGGATATTAAAGTGCATTACCAGCTGATAAACCACCGATTATTCAAGATTATAAATAGATGTTCTTAGAACAGTAGAGTGATGAGGCTAATTTTTGTTTGCACTGTATTAAGCTGAAAGAATTGAATAATGTTATGCTATCATTTGAACTTAAGATTTCTATTACTTGCAGAAAAAGAAGATAAGCATTGATATTACTAATAGAAAAAAGTGAATAATAAAATAGGTTAATGCGTGGGTTTATCTGTTTAATTTAATATCTGAAGATTCAGAAAGTAGTCTGGGTACTTGCATATAGTACTACTATTATCTAAAATTGACTAATTAAACTTACAATAAATGACTTCAGTATACAATAAATAGAGTGAATGGTTATGCTTAATGCAAAGGTAAGAATAATAACATTTTAAATAGAAAACCATGTAAATTGCATTTTCGGCTTGAGAATATTAATTCATGTTCTTCTAAAAATAAATACAAAATTTCAAGTGTGTGTACATATTAAATATTAGCTATAATAACATATAATGCATATCTATATGATATACTAGTTTAGTAAATAAAATGAAGGCTTCTAAGATTATTTGGTATAGAAAATTTTCTACTTGAAATAGAGTTAAATAGAAATATATTAACTGAGTTTTGTTTTTGGAAGTCCACTAAACAAATTTACAGTACAGTTGGAATTAATGCCATTTTTAAGTTGAGATTTATAGTAAAAATAGAATCAAAGCAGTAGAGATATAAAACATTATTTTTCATAATATTTAATCTTCATTGATTAAGGAAAAATATAGAAACTGATCTAAAGATGAAAATTAAATTGCACGATGATCTGGCATACCATCAATTCATAGAGTTTTAGAGTTGTAATGAAAGATGAATATTCTTGTTTGTATTGTTGTAAACCAAAAAAATATTGTAATAGTATGTTGTGATTTAAAGTGAAGATTTATAAGTTTTTGTAGCAGAAGCAGAAATAAATTAGAGAGGGGAACATAATAATAGAAAGACAAGAAGAAAAATGATATTGATTAAACTTAATAGGATTACATATTAATTTGTAAGTAAATTAGCCTTTATATAAGCAATTGCAGAAAAAAAATATTTTTACCACATTCTCCTCATAAAAACAGTCAAGGAAAAGGCTTTAATCTCTAGGTCTATCAATTGCTAATATTTCAAAATCTGAGTTATTTTCACTTTTTAGTTTACTTTTAGCTAAATACTATTTATTGACTAATATTGGACTTTTAAAGGTTGAGTATGGACCAGATTCTTGAAAAAACTTTACAAAAATGTCAAATGATGGTGGCCTAGTGGTTAATATAGCTGCTTTCCAAGCAACTGGCCTGGGTTTACTTTCCTGTCAACATATTTGACGTAAGGAAAAAAAGGAAGGAAAAAATAATAAAAAATTACTGGAACCTACATTTTTTTTTTGACTCAGGTTCAAACACAATATTGTGGATATAGTATTTTAGCATTCACAAAAAAGATTCCTATACATCTATTAATGTGATATAAACATCTATTGTAAAACTCTATGGAAGTATAAAATCTGAATAAAATATGTATTATTTGATATTTAAGTTACATTGTAAAAATGTTGCTTACTTTTATCTGAATTCTTTATTTTTAGGCATTTGTTATATTGTAAAATATTGCCTACTTTTAACTGTGTTCTTTATTTCTAGATTCTTGTTTATTTGTAAAATTACTTTTATTAAAACTTTATTGAATATATATATATATATATATATATATATATATATATATATATATATATATATATATATATATATATATATATATATATATATATATATATATATATATATATATATATATATATATAACACATATTGTATATATTAAAAGTTAACAGACAGGAATGAACAAGATATAACTGAAAACAAAGAGATGTCAGCTTTAGTCATTTATGCATAAAATATTTTTTATTACAGATGTCATTATGCAAGAAAAAGTGACATATCAGTCTGCAATATACATGCATTTTAAAAAATATTTTCTTCATTCACTATTTTGGAGAACTGTTAATTATCTATGTAAATAAACAGATATCTGACTCACAGTAATACAGTTTTGATATCAAAGCAGCTTTCATATTTGTATGAACTCTAGGCAGCAATATGAGAAACTATTTCTGATTGTGTATAATCCTTATAGTGATTTAGTACTTTTTTGATGTAATATGACATATATAGTAAAAATGTATAATACTTGTGTCTTTTCAAAAGGTTTTATAGTGCATGTTTTATTAGTCAAGACTGGAGATAAACAAATTTTTCATGTCAAGGTCTATATGTACTTTTTTCAAGTGTCATAGTCCAACAACTATATATTTTACCATAACCATCATAATCATAATCATCATCATCATCATCATAATAATAATAACAGTAGTAGTACTACTAGTAGTAGTAACTGTAGTAGCAACAGTAGTGGTAGTAGTAGTAGTTGTAGTAGTAGCAGTCAGTGGTGGCATCAGCAGCACTAGTAGTAGTATAAGTATTACTACTACTACTACTACTACTACAAAAAACTAATAATAATAATAGCACCTTAGCAACAGTTCATCTGCCAACAACCCAAGCAAAAAGCTCCAGTTTTGTTTATTTAAAATTCATTAAAACTTTCATTTGAAAAGATGAAATTCTTATTCCTTATTACAATTATTTGTCTTCAGCCACTTAATAACTCATTTATAAAATTTGTTTCAATATGCCATTCAAAATGTATAAAATAATTAATTTGTCTAATAATAGTTTGTTATTTAATATGGTGTCTGAGTTGTCTCACGACTAGGTAATTGGCATCAATTTAACTAACACTGAGTTACAAATTTTATAGATAATACAATCATATAATAATGTTGGTAAACATAATCTTCAACAGATCAGTAGCATAACTAATAATATTTCAATAGTTAGCAATAACAAAAATGATAATAATTCAACAATTTATAATTTTACTAACACAGAATTCCAAAGTTTAAAGATAATACAATCATATGCTAATGTTACTAAAAATAACCCTCAACACATCAATAGCAAAAGTAGTAAAGGTCTAATAGTTGTTAATAACATTGCTTTTGTTATTAACAACTATTGGACCTTTACTACTTTTGCTATTGATGTGTTGAGAGTTATTTTCAGTTATTCTCAAGTCAGCTCCATAATATTAAAAAACACCTTCGGTGACATCAGGGCACTGAACCTTAATACCCAAAAAATCACAATTCTCCTCTTTATAATTTCAAACTCAGATACTCTTGTCATAACAATGAAAAGTTCAATAATTCAATCCCAATTGGATTATTTGCAACTTTTAAAAATTGTTTTTTTCATTTGGTTCATTGATATGCTACAGACATAAATGTTTCCTATATAAATTTCCTAGACAACTGTAATTTGACACGATATCCTTGCACGAGCTGTAAGATATTATTGCATGTATAGCTGACTATATGAATCCTATGCATTTAATAATCAAATTCTGTCAGACCACACAAAGAGACTCATTTCAAGCACAAATAAAATCACTTGAAAACTTTGCCTTAATTATAGTGGATCCAAATTGCCACAACTGTATCACAGGGGTCCTCAAAACACCTACTAGGTATACAATCTTTATGATTTCCAGTACATGATGCCACCATTTGGAAAAGGTATAGCTATCCAACCCATGTACATAAAAGATACCTCTATACTTATCTCTAATAACAGTTATGATTTCCAAATTGGAAATGCACCATAACACTCTCCAAACATAATTAAGATTCTTGATCAAGAAGCCATCCTATACCTAAATATCAGAAAACTGGGACCCCAGTGCTGCTTCTGTCACCAGTGGGATCATATAGCTGTACAATGTACTTATCTCCAGACTTCACTTTCAGGTAAGCCAACTGATCACCTAAATTTCCAAGTCAACAAAGAACAGTCAACATCAAATCCTTCCCATGATTACAACCATCAATAGCCAAGATCTAATCCATGTATATACTATCCATGTTATACACTCTCCAGCCCTCAATATTGATTAACCACCAGTTGATTTGACACTGCATAAGGCAGTTAACATTTCAATTTAGTGGGTTGACAGAATTTTGACTTTTGATCAATTCACCCCCTGGTGAATTTTTGCATAAGTATTATATGTTAAAATGCATGTAAAATGGTATATTTTATTATATTAAATTTTCACTAAAAATTTTATGGTAGAAGGTGGGAAATTCAAAATTCTTGCTTTTACAATAGATATAAGCCCTGACCTGACATGTTTTGCCCTTGTATGTTGCCAAGGCTGTAAAATATTTGGCATTTTACAACATTATTTAAGAAAAATAATTCCAATGACCAAAAATGTGTTTACTTGTGAATTTATTATGGTTTTAGATTTTTTTAAAAAATTACTCTATATTTATTAGATATAAAATAAAAATTACTTTATTTTTATAAATATAACATTATATTATCAGCAAATGTAAGCATGGACTGAAGCAATTTACAAGCTTGGTTTCTACATAACCAATCTATTTATACTTATGAGTATGAAAATATTACAAATTTTGCAATAAATATTCAAAAATTTTAAACTTTTAAAGCATAATTCATTATGTATAAGAGAAATAAATAAATATTCATTTGGATGTTTAAAAATAATAAGAATTAGAAATATTTCATTGATTTTATAAACTAAAAAAATCTTTCTAGAAATGATGACATCTAAACTCTTTGTTTTGTTTACAATCTCATTTTTTTAATATTTACAGAAACAAAATGTGAACATTTAAAATTTATTTCATTAGTAAACAAAAATATCTATCAAATGAAGTCAAATTTATTATTTTCACATAAGTAATCATCATTTTATTATATATTTTATGTTGATGTGTAAGTCAAAAAAACACTTCAGAAAATGCAGATCTTGAGAGAGTTAGTGATAATCTTACCAATTCAATTCTTTATACAAACTATTCCTGATTCAGATTTTGTTGCCAACACTTCCAATGTAACAACTGAAATAACTCACTCCCCACAAAAACTCTTATTTATAATGAGACACATCACAATAACTATACTATTCATAATAAAACCTTAATACATATTACAGAGACACTTTCTCCAAGTTTATTACTTATACCAGCCTCCTCTCCCCCACTCACTTCTAATAAAAAAAGGAATCCTGGAGGTCCAGAAAGATTTGGAAACTTAATAATCAAAAACAGTTGGTGGACCTGTTAATCCAAGACATGGTCTGTGTAGAAACCAACCATGCCATACTCTCAAGAAAATTCAATGCCTCATTTGTGTCCATAGATCAATCTATCCTACTTCCCATTAACAACAACAAATACACTCACCAACTGGTCTGAACATCTTTTGGCTACTGATCAACTGCTATCACAAACTCATATTTACGTAATCAGACCTTCCTGAAAACAGACTTTACAGCACTGACTAAAGACTATAATTGTTTGCCGAAACCCTCTGATAAATGAATCTAGAAAATATTGCACTTAATGTTGAGGTATTAATGTGGTATCTAAACTTTTGCAATTAAAAAAGTGAATAAGCAATACACAACCTCATGTACTTAGATTGCTTAAGGCAAAAATATACAGTGTATTTCTTATTGACACCACTGCTTACTTTAATAGAAAGAATTTCTGTGCTTTTTCCAGAGACACATCTTCACCATTATTTGAAACTGGTATTGTTATCACTACCCACTGACTATTCTTGTAATTCATGATTATTTGCATATACTCAAATCTCTTAATCACCACATTTCACAGGTATATTACAACATTAAATATTATAATTGCCTATATACTTCCTGGTCCTACTATTATTTCAACCATTATTCTGACAATTAACTCTTTGTTTGCCTATCCCTACCCCCAATCCAACTGTTTTAGTGGAGAAATTTTAATCTTGATTATTAATCAACCATGACAAAATGGCTTCATTTAATAACCTTTCCACTTATTATTGTACTAGTTTTCTGCCTTCTAACTTTGTCACATTTGGATAATAAGCTGAATGCCTCACTCATTAATCATTGCTTTTACTTACCAATGCTACAACATTTATTTGACTTGACCTTAATCCTACTACTTTATCTAATCTCTTCAGACAATCTCTCAACCTGAATCTTGATCAATTACATATCATAACCAATAATTTGCATGATACAATTTTAGTTTTTCTCTCCTCATATACCAGAGAATTCTTATTTATTTAAAAACATATATTATGTTGTTGAAATTGGAACAAAGAGAAATTGATCCAGTCCAAAGATACCACTCCTTTATACATATAATATCATTCAATATCCAACATCAGACACATACATCACTTCCACCTTTCTGACAATGGTCAATGAGTTGCATGTACAAATTAGATTAAACAAACCTCTAAATAATACATATCAACAGTTACATGTGTTTTTAAGCTTATCAAAATGCTACAAATCAGAATATCTTATCATTAAGAGAAGAAGCATTTATCTTACTCATCAACAAACATAGATTCAAGTTGATGGTAATATGTGTGTAGGCTATAACATGATTAATCCTTTATACCAACATTTCAACCAGAGATTGCAAGTGCACAATGTATTCACACAACCTTCAGACTTCTTTGGTTTACCCAATACTGATACCCATAGAATTTTCTGATATACTCACCACCATAAATAACTCATTTCACCCAGGTTTCATTGGAATCCCTCTTTTGTTTTTTCCCATCTTCGACACTTTACTACATTATATCTTTGAGACCTGTCATATTATCTGTACCAATGGATGTATGATATGGAAGGTTTATGCCAATCTTAATTGTACCATTTACCAAAAAAAAACCCACTACTTTTTTCAGTGTTTATCCAGTTTCTATTGGACCATTGGCAATTAAGATACAGGAAAAGTTGTAATAGATCATATAGTGTCACACATACTTCCTCTAAACTCCAATATTCATTCTCAAAAAAAGGTTCTTCTGATATATGCTGCTCTGATGTATAAAGCAGTATTGAACTCAGTCCAAAACCAAAACAAAAATGCTCACATTGAAGTTCACCTAGATATAAAGTCTGCATTTGACTCTGCCTACATTTTCATCCTGATTGATATGCTAACTAACACCTAGATATAAAGTCTGCATTTGACTCTGCCTACATTTTCATCCTGATTGATATGCTAACTAACACTATCATTGGAAGTAGTTGCATATTAATCTCTATGAAAAAAGTTTATTATTATTCACCTCTATGCAATCACACTGCCAACTCATGTCTTAGTGCACTTTTTATTTTCTATATAAATTCCCTCTTACAGCATATACAAAAAACTTTTCAGGCATCCAAATTATACATACTACCAATACATCCCATACGTGGATGATGCCACTGTCTTCCTACCCTCTCATAACCATCTACCCATATTGCAAACCATCCTTAATTAATATTCCACCATCTATAAACTTAGATTTAGCTTGAGTAAAAAAGAAATGTGGTTTGTATATACCAAATAGCCACACAATCAAATATTCCAGGGAAAAGCAACCTATTTCTTAGACTTTCCTTTTTACATGAGCTTACTTGTGGTGAAAAATAACTTACAAAACAAGTTTCAAAACAATGACACATGAATCATCAATTCTTTCTCCAAAGTTTATTTCTCATTTTAGGATAAAATTCACCTATTATATATACTCATGATGATTAAAATTACATATTTGCCTAGTGTTAAATTTTCAAAATCATTTATTTTTTCCAACTCCTCCTACTGCAAGACAAGCTACTATAAAGCAGGAATACTTTTAAATTTCATGCAAGAGACTTAGCTGTCAACTCATTAGTAATGGTCAGTGCCTTCACAGTGTCCAAGTTTTTTATATCCTAAAAGTGATAACTTTAATTGTTCAAAAATTCCCAGCACTCCAATCACTGTTACTAGTAATGTTTATTGATAAATCTCTCTCTCAGGTTCATTTCTCATCCCACTTTACTAATCAATTTTATCTGCATGCAACCAATCAACCTACCCCCCCCCCCACGATGACTAACAAATACACATAAATGACAAACCTATGCCATACTATATACAGAAGTGAAAAAAAAAATTCCCCATGCTTGATATCAATATTCACCAATTACTCCACTCCTTCAAAACATTGTCTCTGGAGCCTAATTTTTTTTTTTTGGATTTTTTAGTTTGTCTCAATCTGCATGCATTACTGATATCACATTTTCTCTGGTATTACCATTAATACAAAAAATATAAATCCATTCTGTGTCTTATAGGTAGCTGGTGAAACACAACATTACCTTTTCCAGTGGTGACAAGACCTCAATCAAGTCAGTATTATCATGCTAAATACATATAGATACAACAGTTAATTCAATCCTATCAGAAGATACACAGTGTGTAAAACAACCTTAATCCTATATGCCTTCTAATGCACTTACTGCATCTTCACCATTGACAACAATACCAGATGATATTCAGCTATATTCCTTAATAAGCTTCAGCAAATCAAGGCTCAGGACAATACTGCACTCCAAGATAATTTTGTTGCCACCTGATAAATGACCATCCAATTTATAAAAAGTCATAATCCAACAGTAATCACATAAAATAAAGTAAGTGATATCATTTATTACCCTCAAAATAGCTCACCATGACTAAATGCTTTCAAGACCACCCACAAACCGACTACAGTATATACTACCCATCTATCAATAACTACCAGATTCTCACTATATGTAATTCTACTATGAATTGATTTTGTTTTCCATACATCACCCCCAACTTAATAAAGTTATCTCTCTATTGTACTGCCAGATTAATAAATATGAGAGCAATAATTAAGATTAATATAGTGATGGATATATCTTCCTATATGATGCCAGATTTATAATATTATGTTTTTACATTGTTTATAAAGATTTTATTGATTAGACTTGACACCCATATCTATATCCAAAAACTAATAGCAGTATTTGTAAAAATCATACTTTACAACCTGATTAATGTAACCATTAAAATCAACCATTATAAAAGACTGTATAACACGATTTCACCTGTAACCCTTGTAATTAAAGTTATGTAATTCTATGTAACCCAAAGATTAATAAAATTTGTTGTTGAAACTTAGTAGCAGTAGTAGTAGTAGTAGTAGTAGTAGTAGTAGTAGTAGTAGTAGTAGTAGTAGTAGTAGTAGTAGTAATAATAATAATAATAATAATGATGATGATGATGATGATGATAAAAAGAAGAATATAATCACATTGTTCACATTTAGTTTAACATGGCTCATCTAAATAGTACTGAGTTTACTTCTGACTTCATATGGCTCAAAAATACAATTATTATACTAGATCTTATTGGGTTGATCTATAATGTCAATTTTAATTGGTTCTTGTCTGATAATATTTTACCTGAAATTTTATCTAGATTACAAACATTAACTCTATTGGACTATATTAAGATTTACATGTAGTAAACAGTATAATAAATTGTTAGGTTAACTTTTAGGTAATATTCATTGAATATAATAAGGAGATATAGTTAAAACAATAAACTCTTTTGGTGGGTATGAATCCAGTCATTGTTTCAGTGTATGAGAAAAAATCTATTTTAAATCTTGATCTTACCCCAAGTTAGATCAATTTTTGATTTTTTTTTTTTTTATTGATTTACCATTAACTATTTTTGAAACATGAAAAATGTAAAGTCCAATTTTAACCCAATTTCTCTGATGCTTAATCCCTTTTCTTCACATAATACCATAAAACTTTTTTATTTTATCTTTAGTTATCATATGTATTGTCATTCTAAGTCTTTTATAATCTTTTGGGATATATTTTAATATTTCAACTACTTATCAATTATAATGTAGTCTAGCAATATTTGCAGCTAAATTAGAAATCAACCTCTTAATTTTATTAATATTATCAGTAATACTACTTGTTCTCCCAACCATATAGTTTATTTTTTGATCACTTTTTTTACTCCTATCATACATCTCTCTATATTGCATTTGGTAGTTTAAAGTCTCCGCATTGTTCTTTTGTTAAGTGTCCAAGTCTCAGAACTATTAATACAAACCAGTAAATACTTTTTAAAAATCTTTTTTTTTTCAAACATGTACACACATTTTCTTTTATTATTACAATTTCTACCAAAAGTACCTATCCAAGTTTAAATGTGCAATAAATTTCATTAATTATACTTTCTTCTGTATCAATAATCTGACCAAGATATCTATAATTATTAACTTTTAATTCATTATTATCAATTACTACACTTTCTTCGAAATCTCAAAGAAATGGGCTACGTAATACTAGCTTATTTGAATATTTGCATATATTTTACGATACATTTTATGAAGGCTATGAATATGAGGCAAGGATCCTCGAAAATGTTAAGCCGGTAAACTTTAATATTAATTTATATCTTCTTCTCTATTAACAATTATAAATAAGTGGTTTTTTTTTTTTTGTTACATAATATTTGCGAAGTAAAACTATATTTATTACATAATGAATAGAGGTCAAGAAAAACAGATATTACATTGCGGAATTTCGATGATTAAATACGAGCAAAGACTTTCGTTCTTTTATAAATGCAAGGATTATAATATTATACCCAATTGTTGTGTAGTTAAAATCAATAGAACAATATACAATAATTTTAAAATTAAGAATGAATTGCAGAAACAGCTTTTGGCGCATATAATATACGGATGTAAATATGCTTTCAAAAAACAGAGATTCAGATGAAATAAAATGATTGCGAACTACGTAATCCCCCAGTGGCTGCAAGATAAACTGCAGAAAATTGAGAGATTTCATACAGCAAAATTTGAACGTAAAATACATTTTTTGTCTATCAAGCAAAACAGAAATCGCCAGATGATTAATACAGAGGCGTTCGTTAACAAAACTTCAATTACCATACGAAATTAAGAAAATTTTATCCCTCGGACCGAAATATGTAGGTGGAAGTTGGAGATCTCCTAACCTCGAACTAATTGCAAATATTGAAGCGAGTCTCATTAACAACACATATAGAGATGCTACCACCACCGATATATCTAAACTATTAAATAACAATTTGGTTGACAAAGAAAGTAAAGCATGGAATAAAGGTATATTAAATACCAAACAATTTTTCAAAACATATAATATTACTTGTCTCAAAGAAGACAAAGGTAATCGTTTTGTTTTGCTAAATAACACGGACTATAAAAACAAAATGCACGACCAAATTAAAATATTGAGGCTGGTGCATGATAGCAAAACAGGTAAACCGCTAAGATTGATGATGGATTTCGGTGGTGTGCATTATTTCATAGCAGCCAAACTAATCAATCAATTACTTATAGATTACCTTAATTTTGGTGTATACACGATAAACTCTTCTTTCCAATTTATTTCTAAAATTAAAAATACTCAAATCTCTTAGACTTCCATTATGGCTACAATGGATGTGAAGGAATTATACGGATCAATTAATAGAAAAGCATTCATACAAATAGTATATACAAAGAGCTACTGCGAGTACATTGCCCTAGTGAAAGAGTTAAATTCATTATTGCTTTCCTGTCATGGCTCGATTCTCACATATTTACACTCTTTGAAAACAAGTGGTACACTATTCAAGATGGAAGCCCATGGGCCTTCTCATTAATGGTATTCTATCTAGCATATATTTAAATAAATATGAGCTATCCATCATTCCAAAATATCAAAATAGCAACCAAGATTTTACATATATTCATTATGTAGACGATATTTTTTCATCACCTCTAAAGATAATATTTTAAACATACAACGTGATTTACAAAACTCAAACTTTCATTCACCATCACATATGAAAATAATAAAGAACTCAAATATCTAGACCTCTCTTTATCGATAAATCGCCATTTAATAGATTACAAAATGATTGTCAAACCATTTGAAATTCGAAGCTGTATCCACGCTAATTCTAACTCACCTGCATCGCATAAATTTGCTGCCCTTAATGCATTTTTGTTTAGAAACTTTTATTTATGTAAATATGAGGCAGACAGAAAAAAAAACCTTAAACAACTATATTAAAGATCTATTAGCAGCATGGTTCACATTTAAAGCTATTGAAAATAAAATCACAAAATTTCATAATACAAAAAACAATAATGCACCTCGCACCAATCTACCAAGAATAACAATCTCCTACATTTCTAAAATATCTAACAAACTAACGAAAGCATTAACCGATAAATTTAACATAGCATTTAGAACTCCACCTAATTCTAATAGATTGATCAACAACTCTAAACACCATATTGACCGATCGTTCACCCCACACATGGTGTACTTCATTGCCTGTCCTCAGGCCAGATGCCATGCTATATATTATGGAGAAACAAAAGCTACAATCAGTACTAGACTGGCTCAACATCTTTACATGTATAACAGAGCTCACAAGAACAGCAACACAACCTCTATATATTTGGAACATGCTAAACAATCTGGACACAACTTCACACCTGCCAATCCCATAATTTGTTCTCAGAACCAAACAATCACAAAAGAAAAATAAAGGAGTCATTTTACATTAATGGAAACATCCACGCTATTAATAGGAAAGACACTTACTTAAAAATCTCAAAGAAATGGGAAACGTAATACTAGCTTATTTGAATATTTGCATATAATTTACGATACATTTTATGAAGGCTATGAATATGAGGCATGGATCCTTGAAAATGTTAAGCCAATAAACTTTAATATTAATTTATATCTTCTTCTCTACTAATAATTATAAATAAGTGTTTTTTTTGTTACTTTTTCTTTTGTAAAAACTTTAATATTTGTGTTAATATTAAGAATACACACGCATATATAATTCGACTATATATAAATAAATCAAATCAAATAAATAATTGACAAACTTTTATTGATTTCTTCTAGTGCTTTCAAAGGTATAACCTTCATTTTCAAGAAGTACAATATTTCTTCGAAGTGCAAATATGCAAAATTGAACAGATTAAATATGCAAATATGGATGGAAAAATTTAAACTTGCCATTTCTTAGATATGTCATAAAATGGTTCTTTTTTATTCATCACATGTTCATCCGATATAATATAGCATGCCTCTTTCACTTTCCTACACAATTCATGCCACTCTCTACACATAACCCGAGACTTATCTAGCCTGCACTGGTGGTCCATAGCAACAGCATGCTGTACAAAAATAGAGGGGTGTGATGGGTCAATCGAGGCCTTATTATACACATATACATGCTGGGTTAGTCTTGTATGGACCAATGACCTCGTTTTGCCATAATATGCCACTGGGCAATTGTTATTGCTATATGCAATATTGTAAACTGCTTGATGGGCATGTATTGGGAGGATATAGTCCTTATGATTATTTATGCTCCTGTTAAGATTAGGAGGTGATCGATAACACACACTAAAATTGGTGCTAAAGATTATATGCAAGTCTCTATGAATACTTTTAATGTATGACAGCAAAATATGGGGTTTATTCTATTGCAGTTGATGAATAGAACTTCGTTTAAATTTTTTAATGATATAGTCAATCGCTCTTGAGAAAAATCATTGAACATTTGCTCTCTCCGCATTTATTTTGAGTTCTACTTTCATCTGATTTCTTGCAATGTTTATTGAATCTTTGAAACATGATTTACAAAAACAACAACATTATCTGAAAAGTCTAAATGACTTTAAAAAATTTCTATTTATTCATCTTATTTGAATCTACTAGATATTTCTTGCAAAACAGCTGTAACATTTTTTGAAGATATACAATCATACTATCATATACCCTTCTCAATATTAATTCTTTTAGACATTGCTGTTACATTTTAATAAATATTTTTCAGAAAATAACATTATCCTAAGTTATACTATTTCAATAAACCAATGTATTAATCTATGTAAAAATGCTTACAGAATTAAATGCTTTTTCATAAACTACAAATTCAAAGTTTAAGACAACTCTTATTTATGGGATTTTATCAACAACTTCTCTCAACACTTGGATGCAATCTACTGAGCTAAATTTACTACTATAAAATCCAGAATCAAATTTATTTTGTTTTGTTTTTTGGGGAATGGTTTAAATCCAGGGTTAACTGTAATTAAGTTGTAATTATTTTGACAAAAAAATTGTATTGTACCAAGATTTGTTGGTACATAATAATTTGTTTAAAAAATTATTAGAAATAAAAATCCTTCATTAAAAGAGAAATAATAGGTAAAAGTTTAAGAATTTTATTGCAGTTTGTTTTTGTAAAAATAAGATTTAAAAGTCGAAGAGTTTAAAAATAAAAGTTACAATTAATTAATTAGAAACATCAAACTAAAAGTTTTGAGTTTAAAGAGTTTGTCATATTATTATTATTAGTTGAAATATAATTCATAAGTCTAAAAATATATATCTCTTTATTTAAATTAAAGAAAAAAGTAATCTTAAAACTAGTTTTGATTTTAGAATAAAATTATATATGTGCAAGAGTAAACAAAGAAATGATAAATGCATATTAAATGTTAAAAATAAATGTTAAAATGAAATAAATGAAAATTATATTTAAAAAACACAGCGATGGCTACTAATTAAAAACAAAAAAACACGTTTGTGATGGCTGCTAATTAAAATACCCAACAACAAGATTAAAAAAGGATTACCTACTAATGAAAGGAATTTTGACAACAGATATTGCCGGAAAATATCAAAATGAAAATATGCGTCATGTGCAAATAGCCAATTTTTTATCGGACATTTAGTCAAGTCAGTTGCATTAGAGTTGCATTTGAGATAACAGTTGAATTCAGTTCAGAGAGTTAAGAGTATAATTTAGATCATGCAAATCAATGCAGAATGCAGTGTTAAAACCACAAAAAACATGCAGCTGTCTCTATCCTGAAGTCCAGTAAAACAGCAAAATCTGCCCATGAAAATAATGTCTGCGTAACAGCTTAGAAATCCTTCATCAATGTTTAACTGTCTCCAAGAATAATACCAATGAATAACCATTAAATCTCCTCAAGAAACCTCAAATCTAACTGGTTAGATATACTTCATTAGAAGCAGCAAACAGCAAGCAGTATACCTGTTTTAAAAATTCTAGGTAATAACATTTTTTCTTATATTCCTTTCTAAAGTAGCTATAGCAATCATAAAAATTCGTGTGAATCCTCCAAGAGTCAAGGATATGAACTCTATATCATACATAAAATGAACTATTAATATGTGTGTTTAAATGTCAAATATTATTAATGCTTTATTATAAGATATAGTGTGAATTAAGTATGTGCATGATAAAATACCAATATTATGTTAGTTAAAAATTATAAAAGTATTTAAATTTAGTATAATTAGTGTTAATTAAATAAATTGTCTTTAAACTTGAGTTTTATTTTGTCGGCCAATTCTTTTTACTAATTCTTTTACCAATCTTTTATCAATTTTTTTACCATTATTTATTAATTGAATCTATATTTTGGTAATGATTAAAAATAGACTGAGCTAGTCATGGGTAGTTAGGTGTTGAATTAGTGACCATTGTTCAAAGTGCATTGTTTATTCTTCTGAATAAATAACTGGTGCCCGTATTTATACAAAACAAAAAAGTGCTTTGAACTTGGTGTTGAATTCAACAGTCGAGAAGAAGTTATGTCCTGAAAATGTAACACAAGTTATATATTTTATAGCTATCGTTTGGACATACATACTCTCCTAGTATGTTTTTCTCTGCCTAAGAGACCGGTATTTTGATCGACTCATATTCGAACCCAGTACAGTATAGAATTGATAAAAGACTGACTGGACTTTAATTTTTAACTTCTTCTTTCGTCACATGATCACTTTATATTACAAATGCAATCTTCCAATCATCTGGTTTATCTTTATCATTTAGATATTTGGTATATAACTTTGCTAGCAATATTTCTATTTCTTTATCAGCCTGCTTTTAAGATATCAATTATAATTTCGTCATTAATGGTAGCTTTTCCCTTTTTCATGGATTTAATTTTTTGTTTTATTTCTTCATTTAAAATTCTGAGCAATTCAAAACTAGTAATTATAAGGAACACTTTGTTGTGTTTTGTTCTTTGCCGCTTTATTATTCTTTATAGAACTCTTCCAAACATTTCACCATACGTGTGGAAGAGTTCTACAAAGAATTACGTAGCAAAAACAAAGTCTTCTTTATAATTATTATTTCTGAAATGCCCAGTACTTTAAATGAAAAAGTGAAATAAGTAATCAAATCTAAGAAATAGTGAAAAGTTTTCAGATAATTATGGAATTATTAAACATGGGCAATAAAATAAAAGAGCTGAAATGAATAATAGAAAAGAAATACTGATAAATATTATCAAACAATAATGAAATATTAGAGAAAAAATTAATGATTTAATGTTTACATATATAAAGTGTGTGTATGCATATATTGTTTAATTAAATATTATGAGCAGATCGTTTTTATATTATTAAATTGCATGCAAAAAATACACCAATAATTAAATTTTATTTTTATACTTTATCTTTTTTACCTCTTCATTAAAAATATTGGCAGTTCATTAAAATATCTTAATGAAAGTGTATTCAGCAACAGCAGTACATTAGATTTATTTTCACTTCATGACTTCATTAAAATATAAATGATTATGCAAATATGAAACCCTACCCAATTGTTACAACTAAGCTGGAAAAAAATTAACATTACTATGTTGTTAAAACTGATAGGTTACAAATTCTAATATCACCGATTTAATGAAAGCACTAGCAACCAAACCAGCGAACAAGATACTGATATGCTATCGAGGTATTGTTTTCCAATGGATTTTTAATTTTTTCATTAATCTCTTCTAGATGATGTCATATCATGTGATTCATAAAGTTGTAAATTAACATCCTGCAAGTTAATTAATTATATTAAACAAAGAAAAAAAATATCTGTATAAATTATGATTAACCTTTTGCAAACCTCCCAAAATGGTGGGAAAACAATTGGTCGATGGCCAATTTAGCCTGTAGTTAATTTGATGTTTAAATTAAACCATTTGTCAGCTTTAGGGGAGAAACGAAATTAAAGAATAACCAACTTTTATAGAAAAAAGTGCTTTAGCTTTAAAAAAGCAATCTAAAATAAATTGTGTTCGGAAAACGGCAAGTAATGGCAAAATGAATTAAAATTAAACGTAATTGTTTGGTTATATAGTAGTGCTATTGTCTAACTAAGATTTTTTTCTCCTAAAAAAAACAATACATTTTTAATATATATATTTCTTATTCTAACTTTTAAATGTGTAGTTCTCTTGCAATTAATTCAGCTAATTATTTTTATACGTAGCTATCAATATTCAAATATTTTTCAGTACAATTTTGATATGTAAATAAGCATCAGCCTTCTATCTTCATTTGCAGATAAATAATATAGTTTTGTATATTTATTTAAACGCATATACATCAATTTTAATTTGCTTTCTTTATTTCTTTAAATACAGATATATCACAATGGTATGGATGGTTTCATGAAGATTTGAATGGTGGAGTGGATTGAAGCTTGAGCCATTAATGTTTGAAGATTTGCTATCTTAATATAAACCGATCACTGATTACATATGTGTGTGGAGATGATAATCGGGACTATGAGTGCTGTTTTAATATGAAATATGTATATTGAAGATTATTTATTATTTTCAGATGTGTGTGGTCATGTGTATTGGTTGTATGAGATAGATTGGCTAGCTGAACAGAGCTTGAAAGTCTGAGTTCAAATCCTTTATAATTAAATATATATATAATTTATATTTTACCTTTTTAGCTATTTTTTTATTATTACATCTTTGAAGAATTATAAAGTGACTCCTCAATCTTTATGATTTGTTTAATCCAATTTCAGTACACTTTTCTACCATGTTTATAATCTGTATTCAAATTCGGGCTACATAAATTTAAATTTATCTTAAAAGATTTGATTTTTGTTTTCAGGTAACAGTCCATATCTAATTCAACTAACTATCAAATATGAGTAATAAACACATATTTAGAGAGTAAATATTAGAATAATACTCAGATCTCACTAACCAGAAATTAACAATCTGAAAGTGTATTCTTTTTTTTTCCAATGTTTTCTATGAAAGATCGTTAAAGATACTGTTGTATGCTGGAAGGTTACTTCTTTTACCTCATGTGTTTGAGAATAACCATTCAGATTCTAGGATTTCAAGCACATTCCTTACTTTGAAATTATTAATATACATGAATTTTCAATATATAAACTACAGGTTTAACTCAACCAAATTACCACAGTAGGAATAGTAGTCTGGTTTATATGCATATAAAATTTAAACAAACTCAAGATTATGAAAGTTTTAAGCATTCATTTAGGAATATTGTTAGAAAAAGAAATCGTATACATTAGCCTCTGCATATTTAATATTTACTTTACAGAAGTGACTTTTTTCCAATATTAAAAGAATGTTAAATATGAGATGCTGATTTTATCTACTAAATATTCAATCACAATTTCAGAATATTTCATGTTGCATTTTAATCGAACTAATATACAAATTTTACTTTTTTATTAATAAACAAATGCTTAAAACCATTATAAGTTTAAAAAAATTGTTCACCCAACTGTTTGCATTTATTAACATATGAGTGATGTTTATGCAAAACTTTTTTAGATGTAGTTACTTCTGTTAAATTATATATATATATATATATTGAGAGTTCATCTATGAAAAATTTTAATAAGATATTCCAACATTTTGACTTGATCACACAAACTCTCAACTGAGAAATGAATAATATATAATTGCAGAGGTGTTACTAACAGTGATTGTAAATGTAATTGTAGAGGTGTTGTAAACAATGTTCACGTAATTGTTAAAACTCCACCCTAAAAAAAAGCAGATGTATAAAATTGAACAACCAATAAACAACCAATAAAAAATAAAAAATTCAGTCTTCAGAATATTATGTCATCACATTTGCTGATACAACTTGGTCTTTTTAGTATTTCAAAAGCTTCTCTGATTGTACATTCATAGAGGTTTTCATATCTGGATAGAATCCTGGTCTTAGAAAAATAAACATTGTGATCTGAATCTACAGCATAGATTGAGTACTAAAAAGGATGAACATGTGAACACAGTGAACCAACATTCATCATCAGCAGCACTCTAAATCCATGCTATAGATTCATGTCATAATATTGATTTTTTTAAGACCAGAATCTTATCCAGATGTGACAACCTATGCAAATGTAAGGTCAGAGAAGCTATTCAAACACTTTTTTAAAATGACATAATTATATCAATAAACACGATGAGACATGTAAACTTCCTCATATTTTGAAAAAAAAAAATAAAAAAAAAATTACTTTGAAGCTTTTGAATTTATTATTTGTTGTTTATTTATTTTTCAATTTTGTTTAATTTTATAAACATGTTTTTTCTACTGTTGGACATTTAACTTTATTATTGTGAATACTGTTTAAAATGCCTCTACAATTATATAATATTCATTTTCTAGTTGAGGGCTTGTGTTATCAAGTTAAAATATTGGAATATCTAATTAAAATCTTACATGGATAAACCAGCAAAATATATATATATTTTTTTTTTATAACAGTAAGTTGTGAAAATATTCCTATGAACTATATGTATATGTATATACACACATTCCTATGAACTATATATATACACAAGTATGCAGTCTATACTGGACTTAATGTAATTATAAAAGATTTGAAATCAGACCTTCAAGCTTTATATAGCTATCCACTCTATCCTATACTACTGATACATATACACACATACATGTGGAAAGGAAAATGATCTCTAATGGCATCAACAAGAGATTTGGACATTCCATCTTCAGGTTTACAATGATATGGATGCCTGAAGAGTGGGAGGATGTAGAAGATTTAATCCTGTCCATTAATGTATGAAGATTTTCTGTCTTAATATAAACTAAGCACTGATTATATGTGTGAGGGGGGGGGTTATAATATCGACCAATTGATGAGTACTTGTTCAGCACAAAACATGTATATTGAAGATGATTTATCATTTTCACACATGTGTGGTCATGTGTATTGGTTGTATAGGATGGAATGGATAGCTATAGAGCGAGTGAAGTTCTGTGTTCAAATTCATTCTAATTATATTTTTAAGTCCAATATAGACAATATACTTTTATTTAAATATTATTTATTTAGCCTGTATTCTGCCCATCTCTTTTCTATGTATTTAAATAGACATATGAAAATCCTATGCATGAGGGATAAGAGTGACTTAAAGTCAGCATGGGTATGACAATAAGATTGGCATCAACAAGATCATCTTTAAGCATTCCATCATAAGACTTTCAATGAAACAGATGTTGAAGTGTTGGAGGGTAGAAAATATTGAAGCCTGTCCATAAAATTTTTAAGATTTGCTGTCTTAATATAAAGTCAACACTGATTATATATGTGTGTGCAACTTGATCTGGACCAAGAGATGAGTATTAGATCAGCAATAAATACATATATTGAAGATAATTTACCTTTTTCACATGTATGTGGTCATGTGTACTAATTGTATAGGATGGCATGGATTATTGTATGGAAATAAAGGCATAAATTCAAATATCTTCTAATTATATGTACATATTATACTAGTAACTTGTAATATTTTAATGCTTGGATATATTTGTCAGCAAATGCTTATACCCATAGTTTTTATCCCAATAATATTTATTACACTATAAATATATATTGAAGTATATTTATAATTTTTTTTATTTAATAACCTAGACAAAATATCAACAACGAATGACAAGGCCATAATCAAATAAATCTGGAAAATAAGCTGAAACTAAGACATCTAGTAATTATATGTGTCTAATTAATGTTAAGCCAAGTATCTAATACATTAGTTAAAATAAAAGTTGTGAATCAGCCAAAGACTTTATATATGCAAGAACTTCAAATGTAAAAACAACTCCAAATTTTCACAAGGAATCAGGTCTCACAGAAAGGTATATATCCACTATAAAATGACAATTTTTTTTATGCAATGGCTAAATCAATGACTGTCTATTGTCAAAACTGCTGTGTAAAGTAAAAATGAATTTTTGTTTGTAGTTTTGATATCTGATAAGTAATAAGGATGAATGTCCAAATGTACTCAGATGTAAACAAAGTGTATTTCAATATCACTACTAATTTAATTTTACAAAATAAAATTAACTATCACTCATTTTAACATTTCTGTAAATAAATCATTAAGTATCTAATTGTAAATATCATTCAACATGGCTATAACAACATGGAATATCATAATAAAAATTTGTTTCTAAGCTCTTCTTAATTCAAGGCTTTGTCATTGATTGTTAGAATGAAAAATAAAATTTCTACTTGAGCTTTCATTTCTAATGTGTAGACTCAGATGATTAAATGTCCGAATCATCTAATAACAAATGATTCTAAATGAAATACATGCATAGAGAGAAGGTATGTTATGAATACATTTTTACAATGGAAGACAGTTGAGAATATGATCAATTTAACATATATGATATTTATATTGTTGTTAGAAAGATCTTTGTTCATTTTCAATATATATATATAGTAGATACTTATTAGCACTTTTAATCAGTTGCCAAAATAAGGCACAGGAAATGTTAGAGAGGAGCATAAAGTTTGTTAGGAAGAAATTTGGAGCATAACTTATTGGATAATAAATATACTTTTTATTAAACTTAATAATAATTTTATTTCAGTAGTCAATTTTTTGTTTGCAGACTTGGAAAAGGTGACTTGAAATTCAATTGAATATTTTAAAGTTTATTATTAAAGAACATACAAATTCTATTATGTATAAATTACAAAACATACATTCTGTAAATACAATGCAGGGCATCATGCAGAAAAAGAGGTGAAAGTATTATAGAATTATATATTGTCATTTGATATTATAATAGAACTTTACCATATGAATGAGTCGGGAAATTACAAACCTTAAAATAGATAACAGCAACAATATTGCCTTTCTACACAAGAAAATATTACACGTGTCAGTCCCTTGTGCTGAGTCAATAGAAGTGATAGATGAAATGTTGCACCATGATAACTACAATATTCATAAAAAAGCTTTTATAATAGAGACACTAAAATGGATTAGTGAAGTGATAGTTGCAACAGTTATTAATAAACTGTATAAAATGAATCACAGGTAGCCATAGGGGCTACCTTTTAATAGGTTGTCTGCAGTTTGTATCTTTCTAGGTATTGTCAAAAAATATTATATTCAAGATATGTGGGTGATACTTTATACTGTGCAGATAAAGGAATTACAGATCAAATTCAACAAGAATTAACAGTGATGTCTTCCTTGATTTTGACAATTGAGAAAGAAGACGAAAATTAAAATATTAATTTCTTAGATTTAGATATTCAAAGGCCAAACAACAACTTGAACTACAAGATGGAATTGAAACCTATAAACATAAGATAAATTACATACCCTCAATTTTTTAACTCCCATGCCCCATAAATAACAAAGATAAAAGATTTTATCCAGGGATACTTAAAATTATGCAAATTCGAAGCAGATAGAAGAAACAATAGATATACACACAAATGATCTAATAAATATGGTATATAACTTCAAAAACATAAATGCAGTAATAGAAAAATTGTGTAACAAAGTTAAAAACCTAGTATATCTCTGCTCTGAGGAAAAAAATGGACTAGTTTCCCATATGTGTCAAAGATCATCCAGAAATTAAGAAATATATATGTCAATAAACATAAGTTTTCTGTCACCTTTTAAAAATAAATTGTTAACAACTCTAATGATAAAATAATGACATTGCATTTCAAGTAGTATTTAAAATAGTGTGCAAATTTTAGGCTTTCTCAAATGCATACTATGGAGAAATTAGAGTTAATCTATCCACAAGACTGGCCCAACCCAATTACTTATATAGCAGAGCAAAAGTAAACACTGGATACTCATTGATATTTTTAGAATATAAGTTACAGTCAGGCCATGAATTTAATCTCCTTAAAGCAGATATTATATGCATTGAGAGTGATGATAGAAAGGGAAAGGTAAAAGAGGCATATCCCATAGCCAAAACAAAGCATGCATTAAATAAAAAAGAAGTTAGCATTCATCTAATCAAAAATGGCCTCTATAAATTTTTTTTACATAGATTTGAATATAAATAAAGCAACAAATTTAATTTAATGCAAATTCTATAAACAATAACCAAATATGTAACATGTTATTTTAGCAAAATTAAGTATTCAAAGACATGACTATGATATTATTAGTATTGAAAACACTAAGCAAATAAAGTTATTTAAAACGAAAGCCTTTTCTGTTTTAAATGATCAAACAGATAATGCTCATGCACATCAATGATATCTTAAGGGAAAAGTCTCATATCTCTTTTATTTTTTGTTATAAAACAGTGTTTTTAATTTTCTATAAATACATAAAAATAGCATCTTAGGACCAAAGGGTAAACATAATAAAAATAATTACCCTAATTGAAAGGAAATGATCCCATTTCATGTTATCAATGAGAGAAAAATAAAGGAAGAATGTGATTTAGTAATTGACTGAATAATGTTTTTATAAGTAAGAAGATCATAAGACTGGAATGGAAAATAATGTATCATTTCTCAGATTTATAACAAAGAAAACAAAGAGTTCAGAGTTAACATGTGTAATTCTTTGTAATAAGAAATGATTAGTAGGAAGAGCTTCTAAATTAATTTTGATAAAAAAATCAAGATGTTTGTGTTCCAGACAGCAGGATTTCAATTTTTTGATTATATCTGTTTTTTAGTGATAGTAATGAGACATGGGGATGGTTAAGGTTCACTACTAATCTAAATCATATTGTAAGCCTCTCAAAAAGTATTTTCTTAAAGAATATGTGATTAAGATCAGTATGTGGATTTGATTACGAAGTGAAAAAAGTAACTTTATCGGTGGAGGCATCTTAATAGGGGTAACTAGAATATATTACACTGCATGATAATATGCACATACATTTAAAAATAGCATTAAATGATCCTTGAAAATAAAAAATAGGGATTGATGAAGGAAGAGACCATTGTCTTTGGCATGCTTGTGTAAGGTTCTATTATGGACTGCAATGGCTTTTTTATTCCAAGTTAGTTTGAAGCAAAGCAAATTAATTTTATTCTTGAAGGCATTAGTATAGTTAATTATCAACATATAGTTAATTATTTTTGCAAAAATGAGGATGTGTGATAAGAGAATTTTTTTGAATAAATGGAAAAGTACAGATTAGACAAAGTGTTAATTATATTTTAAAAGATGTGAAAGTAAAATTTTGAATAATTGTTTTCATAGCATTCATAGATTTATAAATAGGAAATCCAAGAAATCTATGAGTGGGATCAGTGAAGGAAGAGGAAACACCATTACCAGAGTGTAAAATTTATATGGTTGACATAAGGTTAAACTGAAGTACAATTTTCCATAATAATATAAATAATTGAAAAAAAAAAAGTACTTTTTAGAGTGTAAAAAAACAAAATCATCCATAAATATTATATGTTATATTGCTTTATCAATCATTGGAACGTATATATACCAGACTGTTTCCTCTCTATTTCAAGAAACAGTGGATTTATATAAGTATTAAAAAACAAAGCACTCAATGATAAATTCTGTGAAATGAAATTATGGGGTTTGAATGCTGGTGTTACTTTGACATTAAGAATAAAAAGAAAATTATTTGTTAAAAGTTAGCTAAAATGTAGAGAATGGGAATGGAATGTTATGCAATTGTAATTAAATATCTACTTGTACTATTATGAGATTAACTGTTCTAGAGGTTCTAATGGAATAAATAACAATTTAAAACAGGATGATAGCATCAGAAATGGTACCTTTTTTAACAAACTGATAAATTCAATAATAGGCAGAATAATGGGCTGTATCTTATCTTTAATATGGAGTCAATGACTTTGTAAGTAGAGGTGACATAAAATTAGGTTGAAGATTATTAAGAAGAGAGAAAAATATTTTGCTTGAGAAATGTAAGTAAGGAATTTGGATACAGACTATCAATATGATAAACTTGCCAAGAAAGAAAGTCAAGCAAATTCATAATAATTAGTACCATAAAAAGTTAATATGCATAAGTAAGTATTTAGTAATTGCATAAAAACCAGGGTAAATGTTATTAGATAAAGATTTCAATTTAAACATAATGTTAGGCTTTGTACTATTATGACCTTGATGACTTTCACCAAAAGCAAATACCAGAAGTTTAGAACAGTGAAAATTTGCAAAGAAGCTTTAAAGTGATAAAAATTAGAAAGTAACATGTTGAGTCCTGTGCAGAAATGGTTATCTACAATAATTGAAAAAGGAACACACTTTTCTTTAAAAAAGAGCCCAGTGGATGTATCCTTTAGATCAGTAAAGATTGAGTTAAGAATATATTGCCTTTTCTTATAGAGGCATTCAGACAAAAAAGTATGCTTCTATTGCTATGTACGTGACATAATTAAAGAAACTGAAGCAGGATAATAAGTTTCAATTCCAAATTAATAGCACCAAGGTCCTTAGCTAAAACTATAGGTGATTTGCTTTATTAATGTAATGTCTAATGATCAATCTGATAATACTGATAAAAGAACCAAAAGCTACAGTTTGCAGAAAAAGAATATCAAACATCCTAAAATAATTGTAAATTTCACAGACTATTACATTTGGAAATGTTGCCTTAAGCAATATTATTAATAGATTATTAAACTGTTTTTCTCTTCATCAATAAAAATTGTAATTATAAATATGCGATTTTTTTAGCATGCGTTAGTGAAGCTGTAATTATACTGTAATGTTTAATATGCCTGCTTAGCTCTTTCGAGATTTAGTATTTAAATCTCATACTCATAGCTTTACCAATGAAGACTGTTGTGATTTATTGTATACATAACTAATTAAAAAATTCAAGCTCATTTGCATATGTGTACAATAAATCACAACAGTCTTCATTCGTAAAGCTATGAGTATGAGATTTAAATACTAAATCGCGAAATCGCTTAGCAGGCATATTAAACATTAAAACAGGCAAAACTCACTATATATATATTTGCCACACAGAGCAAGCTAGAGTAATCAATGTACAAGCATAAGAGGAGATGGTCATGTGATGTTTATTGGCATATTAAACATTATAGTATAATTACAACTTCACTAAAGCATGCGAAAAAATCGCATATTTATAATTAATATATTATTGTAATTAGAACAGGTTTGTATAGAGATCCAATATCAACTTACATTGAGAGTGGAAAGTAATCAGAAGAAACAACTACCTCTATACACAGATTGACTACAAAGTGCAGATCAAGCAAATAAAATAAAAGGTCAAGGAGATTTAAATATTTTAAAGTATAGAAGGAGAAGAAGGCATTACTGGAAAAAAAAGCTTTCACAAATAATAAGATGAAGATATTTAGCTACAAAATCAGTATAAAGATTATTAAAGTCATTAAAAGGTAGAGTAGAAATAATGTTGGATGAAAGAATAAGAATGATATGACATGTAAGATAAATAATGTTTAACTGTAACAGAAGCATGATGAAAGGGTAATGATAATCACGGTTCAATCAAAATAAATATATTAAGGGGATCAAATGGTGGTATGATAAACTAAAACATTATTCTTCCAGTTGGAGTATTAGAAGTGGAGAACTGTTAAAATCCAAACATCCCAATACTCTTAGAGAAGAAAGCATTATGAATAGAAAATTGAGATATATAATTACAGATAGAAAACAGCCACTTGAATTAGTTTATATGTCTCCCATTAATACTATTATATTTATATGCATAAACTATGCAATATAAATAGTGAAAAAATTAGTAGCTTAAATAGGAGAGTGACAAAAACAATTAATTAAAAACACAATACTACTTGAGCAGCAAATGTGCAAGCACCTCAGTGTATATAAGGATAAAACAATGGATACAAATCTGACTTAATTTGAACAGCAAATGTACAGGCACACCAGGATCACTATAGAGGTAAAGCAATGAAAGCATAAGAACTAGAGCACAATATTAAAGAAAACAACAAAATATTGCTCAAATCAAAAACAAACTTAATATAAAAAAGGATAAAATCTGAGGGAAAATATACATAAAAAACATGATATTTAGAATTAAACATAGTAATAGCCAAACCCAAAAGCAATACCAAATATCCAATAAGGCAAAAAATAGAATTTTGTTGTAGTTTGTTAGACTCGTTATCAATAAGAGACACTTCACAGTCCATTGTTATCTTGACACTAGTAGCCATAGCCTGATCAGAATCTCTAGTAATCTTATCCATTTGAGATGCACACTTATTAGTGTCAACTCGATCAAAGAATAACTTCTGTTCTGGTAATAAAGATGCAACTGTAACTAATGCAAGCCTAGTCCAGTGATGTTTTCTAGGCACATTTGTTTCAAGGAGTCTCAGTTTCAACCAATGTTTTATTGGACTTTATGCACTCCTTAATAGAAGGTACCTAGAACTTGATTTTCACAGCTATAAAATCAGATTTAAATTCAGAAATGGCTTTAGCATCAGAACTTTGGTTATCCTTTATCATCTTTTTCCTCCTTAGTTTTCGATTTTAGGCATTTGAATTGGGGTAAATTCATGAGGTGGTGAGACATCATTTTATAAGAAAGAGGCTTGAACATTTTCAGACTCAGTTTCAGCATCAGTGATTATGAATTCCTGTATGAGAAGACCAACAGATTTTGAAAATGGTGATATGGTAGAAGTGTAAAAAATTTCATAAACAGGGTGAAGTATTTGTTGAGTAATAAACTGTGGCAAATCATTGGAACACTGAAGACATTTTGATATTTGTATCCTACATTGTTGTCAAAATCTTGAAAGGCAATCCCTAGAAATATGCATTCTTGCATTACAAAATAAATATTAAGATAAAACTATTCTAATGATTATTATCAAAGGAGAAGAATCAGAGCCATAAAGAGTTGAAGGTGATATCTGAAAAATTTCCGTTCTTTAATATTATATCAAATATGGCAGGGCTGGTTAATCAGTTCTTACGTAGCAAGTTATTGAAATTTGATATGGTTTCAAATTTATTAAAAAGTAGCTGAAGATTTGTATCACTGAATACAAAGCTTACATTCTGTATTTGTAACTGTAATTATCAACATTCCAGCATTATAAAATTTATTAAAAGATTTATGCATTAGCAGAAAGCATCATTAAATTAAATTTATTTGTATATTCTTGATATAGTTGTTGATCAATAGTCATAGAATCAGAATTGGATTTATTTATAGATAAAAAAATGTTTAATTATTGTTTAGCAGATTGAAGATATTTCTGTTGACTCACAAACCCTCAACATTTATTGTGGCCTCAAATTGCAAATTTGCAATGCATACACTTAACTATTTTTTTCCTTTCATTTTGAATTCCTGTAGGAGATTTAGCATTTGACATATCAGTATCCATATGACATTTAACATATTTTTATTATTGGAAACTGATTTGCAAAGACTGTAGTCAGATTTAGAAGAATTATTTAAGATAATACTCTAAAATTAGCAACACAATAGACTGGAGAGTCTTTCACATAAGTAATACCTCTTGCAAAAGAATTAGAAATGAAATTTTTTTGAGAACAATCTGATGACTTTCTACTAACTGAAAGCTTGGCATGACTAATGCATTTTATGTCTGATTGAGAGTAATCCATAAAATGTTAATAGTAATGCAGATACTACATCATCATTTGCAAGTGAATCTATTGAATATTTATTGATGGCCAATTTGTCAGAGCTACTCATAGCAATTACAAAAAATATCTTTGCAGATGTTTCTTTGTGTAGGTCACTTCAGAGCTTATTAGAGAGGGGGACATTTCAAGTGCAATTATAAATAGGTCAGACCATAAAACTCCAAAATCTCTAACAAAAAGCACCTTAATAACAGAATCAGAAATACAAGCAACTTAATTAAACAGGTGTCATCTAGTGATCTCATAACTTAGTAATAATAAATTAGAGTTCAATTGCATATGTATGCATTTATATACAGTGACATTATATTAATTGTGTATACATGTTTGAATGCTCATGAAAATTTAATTTTCCAAGATTAATACAACTAATAGAAAATTTTAAATTCAGTTTTAATATCGTTCTTAAAATGTTTTACAATTTTTAAGTCAGTTGGTACATAAGGTGACAAATAGTATAGATCTTTTCTCTTCCTATAAGTTAAAGAAATGTAGACCAATAATAATAAAAAGGTGTTATCTGATAAAATTATACAAAAACCAAACGGACCTCTGTTATTCTTACACCTACTTCCAGCTCTAGCAAGTGCTTATAAAGAGGTAGCTTAGAAAAAAATCATATTTTAGCCACTACAATGTACCAGAAAAACTTCAATGCTAACTAAAATTAATGATGAAGAAAAACAGCCATGAGTAAATAAGTTTTTAAAAAGCCCTAGGTTCTCTTTCTTCAGATTGTTTATCTCAGCTCTAAAATAATATATTGACAATTGCCTTTCATAGTAATCTACAATTAAGCATCCTCAATATCTAAAGAAATTTGTCCAAGCAGAAAATATATCAAATTATTCCAAATACTTTGGAATTCAGAAACAATTTATACATGTTTTAAAAGATCACCTGGAAATGTATGTATGCAACCAGAAACATATAGGAAGACTATAAATTACTTTTTTAATAAATTTTATACATATTTTTACTAAAACATTAGAAAAAAAAAATCAGGTATCAATCATTTAAAGATTTAGGAATTTATTATATATGTAATTTGTTTTAAACATTCATTATTAACCTAATTTTAATAATAATAAAAAAAACAACTTCCACATTACCTTATATTTATTTATATTATGCAATAATCTTTCTATTGCATTTTATTTTAGTTATGGTTAAAATACTTTCATAAAACTAAGGAAGATGTACTAAGAGGAGTGACAGAAAAACAATTCTAACTCAAGATTAGTGTATAATTAGATGAGTATGGCTGAGAAAAAACAGCCATCATAAAAAATAGATTCTGAAATGTGTTATTATAGAGTAATGTTGAAAATATAATGAATATTTTATACGTTAACTTTATAAATCTACAGGAAAAACTTTTTTTTTTGACAAGCATGAATATTTTTTACGATTAAAAAGGATTTAAATAAAATAAGTTTCTGAATAATAAATAAGATGAAATATAACAAAATAAAAGATTTATCTTTATATGCACATTAAAATAAGTTAAACTTAAATGATATATAAAAATAAAATTCATCAATATTCATTTAACATTAGTGTGTGAATATATGTTTTTGTTGTACATTGATAATGTAGAATTTGGTTGATAAAAAGTGGAATATCTAAACTACTTATGATTCCTGTTTTATTTAAAAGTAATAGAATTAAAAATTTGGATTAATCATAGTTGAATGCTAATGTCATGCAGTCTCATAGATATACAACCACATTACCAAGAAGAGTGTATTTAAACACAATCCAAATCATCTTCTAGAGTGGTGTTCAACTAGACTATCAAGAACTACTGAAAGATATTAGATAAACACGAACCCTGTAGCAACTCTCTTACATTCAATAAGAACTTGTTTTCTCTTAAGCAAAATTTTACTTAAGTTTAACTATTTCAGTGTGTATTATTGTATTAATCTTGCTTTATATACATAATAAATATATGTTTGTTTATTAACTGTTAATAACTTGGCTAATTTTATCTTGACTTTTTGTTTGCATTGGTCTGAAATTTAATATGCTTGAAACATTGTAAATTATGGATAAGAGATTGGCATTTTACCTATGCTATTTTATTTAGATATAATATTTGTTTCTCTGGCAGTGCTTTTGAAATAACGTAACAGCAAGTGATAAGGATATTTTTTATATTTGAATTTTAGCTAACAGCATGCAATTGTTCGATTTCATACAGTTATGTTCAGGAATTTTCAAAGTTTAAAATGAGTATTATATCAAAATTGTTTAGTATTCATAATAAACAAATACGTTTGTTTATTAGATGCTAAGACTTCACTTATTTTGTTCTGCATTATTTATTTAAATTGATCTGGTTTAATATATACTTAACAATTTTGTGATGCATGGGTAAATTTTTGACCTTTTATCTATGCTGCTGTATTTAAATTTAATGTTTGTTTCACAGATAACACTGCTGAAATAATGTAATGAAAAGTGATAATTATACATATATTAAGTGTAATAATGCACAAGGCTAAATAGGTTTGTGAGTAATCATTAAAAGCCAGTCAACGTGTAGACAATCCAATATCAATAATAATCAACAAATACCAAACTGTTGTCAAGGGAATCTCTTTTTAATAATAAAGGCATTCATTTTTATTATTAAAAAGAGGGTACCTTGACAACAGTTTGAAATTGATTATTCTTATTGATATTGTGATTGTCTACATGTTGACTGAATTTTAGTGATATATATATATATATATATATATATATATATATATATATATCTATATATATATATATCACTATTAAATATATATATATATATATATATATATATATTGTAATAGGATTAGATTGTGACACTCAATCAAAGATTGGTGATGACCATACTGAAAGTATTTCCAGTTTGTAAGCCTATTGCTGGCTATGCAAGCCAAGTTAAAGTAATATTTCCTGCTCATCATTAATCATTCTCATATGTTCATTTAACTACATATAAAATAAATAATGTTCCTAAGAACTGACTGGTTTGGTGATTTTTTCATTTGTTTTTAGCCTTGCATATTTAATCAACATTAATTTTGATGCCACCAATTTGAGGAATAGTCAGGAACCCAGATACAAATTTTCATTCATCATATGGTAGGATCATTAGCTTTAAATGGTAACTTGGACCCAAAAAAGTCAATCAAAATATTGTACTATTTAATTACATTTTGTGATAAAAATAACAAATAAATCAATGTTAGTTCATGGACATATAACATTAAAACTTGGTTATACAATGACACACACACACACACACACACATATATATATATATATATATTGTAACCAAAAATTTCACTCAGATTGTAACATGATGATACTACACAAAACAGTTATGGTATAATCCGGCCAGGGTATACTGTGAAGACCGATTGTAGCATTACATGAAGGTACATTAAATTACCCAAACAAATTGTGTGACTATTTAATTATCATTCTCACTAATGACTGTATCTTAAAACTACACATCAAAACCTTAATTTAAGATTTTTATTTACATGATACCTTATGGACGACCATGAACAAGATGATATGATGTATAAAACTATTAAAGATTACTCTTCCAGGATTAAATATACGATGCATTACATCAATACCAACTATCACCTGGTAAATATAGGGCATTTATCAAGACAGTAGAAGTTATAATCAGCTTCATAACATTATTGGCTGTAGCTTAGATATGCTCAGGATTTTAATGCAGACATGCCATATATAGTTATTATGGGAACAATAGAATATATACTGTGAACTTTACACATGTATAAGATAATATGAAAATAAAAATAAAAATACACACTCATTCAAATAACTACTATTTTTATAATACTTTAAATATATTGAGTATTCACCAAAAAAATCAATATAGCACATTTTTTTAATACTTAACGTACACCATATAGTATCTTATGGGTTTGATTATATTCCTCTTCATTTCCATTCATAATGAATATTCCATAATTAATTGATTCATGCATAGGCTCTCTGAATATTCAAGATATTTTTAAAAGACAGGATATGTGTAATTTTAATTACAGTATTCCTCAAAAGTTAATAAACAATCATTACTTATATTTTAGGAGTTATCCAAAATTAAAATATTTTCATTACCTTTCACTTATTTAGTCAGTTTCAAAGAATAGAAATGATTGTCCAAGCAAATAATTATCCCACAATTACTATGACAGTTGAAAAATAATTTTCTGGTTAGCTGTTATTTTCTTTCAGTAATTATTATTATTATTATTTTAATAATAAGATAACTCACATAGCAGGAATGTTATCTTTAATATAAGTTCAGAAAGGGATATAGGTAATTCCTTCTGGTTCAGACACTGGTACACAAAATAATATAGCATTTCATTCCATATATATATATATATATATATATATATATATAAACGTCTTGTTGTGCTATATATATATATATATATATATATATATAGCACAACAAGACGTTTAAAGTCATGAAAGTAAAATATTATATCCCAGGTTAATATTGTTTGTAAACAATAAGGAATATGTTTAGATAGATTGACCTTTAACACTGTTATTTCCAATTTCAAAGTTGATAATTCCAGTACATTTCAATTATAGACATTTTGGAAAACAGTCAGTAGTTAGATTTTTGGCTGGTAAACTTGAACAGACCTGTTTAATTTTAACTCCTCATTTTGTTATTAGCACATAATAATATTGCAATTTGAATTATATAAAAAAAGTTTTAATTTAACTTCTTTCTTTGTCATTAAACAATCCAAAACAAAGCAAAACTCTCCATATAGTAGTGCCATCTTGTGCTAACAAGAGCAATCAATGGATGCCAGAAGGCTTGTGCATAAAATCCCTATCTAGTGCCTACTCATCCAATATCCCCAGACTAGTTTCTGGCTTGTGGCCTTCATTAGTGAGGAGCTCTGGATCTGAGAGCACTGCACCTAGACCTTAGGATCTAATGCAACCCTCCAGCACCCATTTTTTAACTCTATTTAACTACAAAACTATGAGAATGAAATTGAAAACACTATTAATATTTTCAATCCAAGCTCAATAGCTTATATAGTCATATGGGTCTGAACTCAATTCAGCACCCATACATTTTGGGGTCTTTGGCTCTTTAACAACCATAGCCACCACTATCCTACTAAGCAGGATTGGTGTTAAACCACTAAACATCACATGATCACTATCTCATACTAGCACAATAATTGTTATTAAACAATCCAAAACAAAGCAAAACTCTCCATATAGTAGTGCCATCTTGTGCTAACAAGAGCAATCAAGGGATGCCAGAAGGCTTGTGCAGAAAATCCCTATCTAGTGCCTACTCATCCAATATTCCCAGACTAGTTTCTGGCTTGTGGCCTTCATCTAGGTGCAGTGCTCTCAGATCCAGGGCTCCTCACTGATGAAGGCCACAGGCCAGAAACTAGTCTGGGGATATTGGATGAATAGGCACTAGATAGGGATTTTATGCACAAGCCTTCTGGCATCCATTGATTGCTCTTGTTAGCACAAGATGGTACTACTATATGGAGAGTTTTGCTTTGTTTTGGATTGTTTAATAACAATTATTGTGCTAGTATGAGATAGTGATCATGTGATGTTCTTTCTTTGTCCTTAAAATTTTTTTTAAGGAATAGCTTTCATATTTGTTATATGTTCAACAGCAAAAAAAATATATATTTTTTTTTTTTACTTTATATACTCGCTGTTACTCTCTACATTTTTTAAAACCAAAAAAAATCTTTGAATGTTCTCTTTTCCCATTTAGCCAATAATATTTCTCCCCATTTGCCTATTTCTGTTAAAATGAAAGAGAAAAAAATGCATTTATCATTCTATCAACTAATTCAAGTTAAATTAACTACATAAATTATTTTAACCACTAAAGTTATTTTTTTTTTTTTTTTTAGGATTAGTTAAAGAGAAAAACAAATTATGATTATTGTTTTTTTTTTATTTTTAGAATTAGTTAAAGAGAAAAACAAATAATGATTATTTGTTTTTATTTATCTTACTAAACTTAATGTCATATGGTGTTGATTTTCACAGGTTAAGTACAACTTGTCTAACTCAGTGATTGGAAAAGAGAAAAACTAATTTATGAGAAAAAATAAATATATAATAAGCATAGCAAAAATGAAACTACACAGATTCATCATTAAGTCAATTTGAATACAAGTATCAATTATATACAAAGTGCTAACCATGTTAAGCAAGTCATCTAGAAAAAGGTAAGAGAAATTTTAAACCAGTTTCACCAACCTATATATTTATACCCAAATATAAGGTTGTAATATATATATATACATACATATATATGAAAATATTTAATGTATTGATTTATTCATTTATAATTGCTTAATTAGACAACACTTAAATTAAAATAGTAGTTAATGAAAACTAACTGTACCAGGCCAAGTGTTAAAGTAACATATGTATATGAAATGGTCTTAACAAATTTCTGACATAGTGTAAATTTACATCAACTTTAGTATAATTTTCCAATTTTTAAAAAAAGTTTCAAACTGTTTATACATGATTATGTATATTTTATTGCAGGCTGGCAAACAAATGGTTAAGTCTATTTATTTATTCTATTTTTATTTTAGTCCAAGCTACCAATCTCAATTACACAGTCATACTTCCAGTTTGATTGGTTAACATCAGTATGTTTCTTCTTTCATAATCTATAAAGAGGTAGAAATTTGGAGGAAATCAGCAACTACTATTTCCGCCTCTGAACAAGACAAACATATTCATTAAATACAAATTACCTCACTTTTTCTTTATGACTAAGTCTAATTTTTTTTAGAATAAAACTGGGTTTCCCACATGCTAACCTAAAATTGAAAATCTGTAGAGGAGCACTAGATATGCAAATTACAGCAACCCAGATACTTGGTTTTCTTGGTCATTTCTCTTTGCTGGCAAAATATGTTCTGGTTTGAATCAAGTATGACAGCTCTTACATAGCTAATCATCACCATATTCAAAATACATTTACAACACAGTAAGACATTTCACTTCAAATTTACCATATCTATTGTTAATAAATCTTTAATTTCATGTTTTTAAATTTAAAAAGAAGCAGAAAAACAACAGATATATATATTGTAACTTTTAGTTTTTGCCAGTAAAGTTGAACTCCCAGTTATTTAATTTACCCAAATGTAAAATAATAATAATAATAATAATAATAATAATAATAATAATAATAATAATAATAATAATAATAATAATAATAATAATAATAATAATAATAATAATAATAATAATAATAATAATAATAATAATAATAATAATAATAATAATAATAATAATAATAATAATAATAATAATAATAATAATAATAATAATAATAATAATAATAATAATAATAATAATAATAATAATAATAATAATAATAATAATAATAATAATAATAATAATTTAATTTTATTCCATTTAATATTATTAAGGCTTTACAATTAAATGCCAACTTAATTTATACCTAATTCTAAATAAATATTAAAATTAAATATTACATTTATCCATTTGTTCAAGCATTCATTTATCTACTATTTTAAATCCTATTTTTTTATTATTAGCTTAATTATAACTTCTTGTGAATGAATACATTTAAAAGACTTAAGTATAATGTTTAATACTAAAATTAAGATAAAATTAGAACACTATGAACTTCATTTAATTATTAGCAAACATAAATACAGGTTTGAACTCAGATTTTTAATTCTAAAATTAATATTAGCTTTTTAAAACATTTTTTTAGTTAAATTTTAAGTATAAAAACACTATTCACATTGAAAATACATTGCTAATTATTTTAAACTATCAATTATTAAAAATTCAAATACTTTCACATGAAAAACACTATTTAAGAGTAAATCTATTATAAGTCACGCTGCCATATTTATTTCACAGCTATAAATTTTTACAAATATACTAATATAGTAGCTTTTTGTATGCAGAATCATAGCATTATAAGCCACTAAAAATATATTTACCATAAAATTCAACTATATAATTTTTTTAGACATTTTGTCATAAGACATGCACTGGCTTTTAGCTTCTGAGAAAAGCTAAAGGTCACAATATGTATATATAAATTAAAAAGAATAACCATCAGTGAAATATATAATATATACAAATGAAATGTCCATTAACTGAAAATACTTATATGGGTTAAAAGGCTGTATATAAGAGTTATGACTATTATATTTATTATTTTTATTATTACAATATATATACATATTGAGATAGATAATAATCTATCTCAATCTATATTTTATTTTTAAAATATAGTACCTGGCACTTATAAATCAAATTCAAATTTCATAAATTAGATTAAGTTTATATATATATAAGTTTTTTAACTTGCATTTTTGTTTATCATATATATATATATATATATATATACAAATATATATATATATATATATATATATATATATATATATATATATAGGTTTGTACTGTATAAGCACACACACAGCTATAATATATGTGTTCAAAATTAAATTATGTCAATTTTACCATAGTTAAAAGGATAAAGAAACTGGTTTATTTTAATTAATTTATTTCAAATTAAAACTTATTTTATAGGAACAAAGCTTAATTAAATAATAATCTATACAATTTGGCTCAATTAACTTGTATTGTTATCAATTAAAATTCATGAAAAAAACAATTTCTATTTAAGCTTTGTTTTAGGTTTTAAAAATTGCAATTAATAATGTTTTGTGTATTAAGATAGTTATTTTGTAAACAGGGGAAATTAAAATAATTACTGACTTATTAATTAAAGAAAAAAAATGGGTTTTGCAAAGTTGAAAATAATTTAGTTCTTTGATATTTGCTCTTGACTTCTTCCATGATATACATAGAACCTCTATTGGCAGCTGAATTAATAAATATACACTGCTGGCCACCACATATGAACTTTTCTCCAGCATGTAGCCCCTAATTATTATGATCTTTAACTCTGATTGCTGAGTTAACCCAACACTATACCAATTACCTTCATGTTTTCTGTTAAACAGTCATACTTCTCAATAATAAAGGAAAAAAGTCCATATAATACTACCTGAAAATATAACCTGATTGTGACTAAGATTGGCAACAAATAAATGAAAAGATTTCATCAGTAGCTAGTAAACCACTAAAGAGTTCTATTTTTGAAAATGTATATATATATATATACTTTTAATATTTATATATAATTTTACTTTAGAAAAAGTAATATCTACTTTTCATGTTTTGGAACTTAATGCTAACCTAGTAATTTATTTTATGAACTATTTGATAAACTTTCAAATGTACATTACCAACATGCCAGTTATATTTATAATTTAGTTTACATGATTTTATGTATTTATGCATTTATGTTTTATATTAACACATTTTGGTACTTAGACATTATTAGCACAAAATATATATATTGGTGATTATTTTTTTTTTTTACATGTGTGTGGTCATGTGTATTAGTGATATGAGATAGTGTGGATAGATAATGGGTATTTTAAAGTCTGAGTTTAAATCCACTATATTTACAATTAAGCCCCAGGTATATGAAGAATGCCTGTTTTCATATATATATATATATATATATATATATATATTACGATCAAGTCATATGTCACTCGATCTAATTTAATAAGCTTGTATTACAAATGATATATAATGAGCTTTCAAATAGCAAGAAAACAAACTTTTCAGAAGACCCCCAACCTGAGATCAGTTTCTGCTACTGGATTCCTCAGTGAGATACTAGGATATTCAAGCATTAGTTTTAAAATATCAGGAAAATCCAGAATTTTACTTAATGGATAACTATTCAACAAAAAATCTGAATTTTTCAGACATCCATACATCTTCCAATCAAGCTATCTAATTTAAATAACCATTTGGTACTGAACAAAGTTCAGATGCACCATATTTAATAGCTTTAACAATATAAAATTATCAAACTCTTAATGCTTGTATATCCTAGCATCTCACTGAGAAAGCCAGTAAGAGAAAACAGTCTGAAGTTGGAGATCTTCTGAAAAGCTTGTTAAGAGCTATTTGCAAGATCATTATATAACATTTGTAATACAAGATAATTAAATTAGGTCATGTGACATATGACTTGAATTCTTTTTAATTTATTTTTGCTATTAAGGTTTGGTAATTTTATATCACTAAAGCTATTAATATATCACATATCTGAACTTGGCTCACTTCCATATGGCTATTTATGTTAGATAGCTGGATTGAAAGACATATAGATGTCTGAAAATTCCAGATTTTTTACTCAATATAAAGTGCTGGGCTTGGCCTGGTATTTTAAATCTAATGCTTTAATATCCTAGCACCTCACTGAGGGAAGCCAGTGGCAGAAACTGGTTTGAGGTTGGGATCTTCTAAAAAGCTTGTAAAGAGCTACTTGCAAGCTCATTATATAACATTTGTAATACAAACTTATTAAGTTACGTTATGTGACACAATTTTATTTCTTTGTCATTTTATTTTTGCTATAAAGGGTTTGGTGATTTTATATTGCAAAAGCTATTAATATATGGTGTATCTGAACTTAGTTCAGTATCATATGGCTAGTTAAGTTAGATAGCTGGATAGGAAGATATATGGTTGTCTGAAAATTTTAGATTTTTTACTAAATAGTTATCCATTAGATAATGTGCTGGGATTGACCTTTTATTTCAAATCTAATGCTTGAATATCCTAGCATTTTACTGAGGAAACCAGTAGCAGAAACTGTTCTGAGGTTGGGGATCTTTTAAAAAGCTTATTAAGACCTATTTGCAAGCTTGTTATATTTATATAAACATTAAACATAGCTCAATGCATAGGTAAACAAAGAGAGCAAATCATCCTCTTTTAGTCTAAGAATTAAAAGCATTCTAAATGTTATATATATATATATATATATATACATTTATATATATATATATATATATATATATATATATATTACATTTTAAAACTAATCAAGTACATTGGGATACATTTGTACAATATTTAACAGAGCTGTATAAATACTCATATAAAAACTCTAAAATATATACCTGTATATCTCCTGAGAAAATTACTAACTCATAAAATTTTACATTTTAAAACTGATTTGTTGCAATCAGATACTATTATTTCCAAAATTTTATACTTCTATCAAATGTAAAACAACATATAATCTCTTTATATAGCATGCATAATAAGCTAGCACTGTAACATTAAATGAATGTCAAGTCTTTCTTAGAATATATTTAAACTTTATCTTTTGCCCCCAGACGTTTGTTCCATAAGATAATTAAAATGGTCTGGAAATTGAAGCCTCATCTTAACTTAATGATTGCAAAAATCACAAGATGAAGTGAAAATGAAAATTGTACATTCTTTTCCAGATAAATTTATATCACAATTTTAAAAAAAAAAAGATGCATTTTTGGGATTTTTAATTTTTGAAAAAATTATTCCAAATTTGGGAATAGTAAACCAGTCTATGACTATAATAGCAGATGTTTTATTTATCACACACATTAAACAAATTAGTGTGTTTTTGTTGCTGTTGCTAAAGTAATTTCTATGATCATTATGTTATATATTTTGAAGTCCACTGTAAATGAATTTCATTTTGGATTCTGTAATGCTAAAAGTATTTATGAAATAACAAATTAGAATTAGTGAATTTGAACTAAAGACAGACAGTAGACATTACATTGCAGAAATAGAATATGCTAAAAAAAATTATAACTTATTATAAAACAGCATATCAAAGAATAATCAAAGATATCAGATTAGTTACTCCTGCATTTTGCTTTTCTTTTTGTTATACTTTGCACACATTCTTTAGTCAAGTGTTCAGTAAAAAAATGCATTTTATCATTATCACAATATAATTTCCAATATTAGATTTTGAATTTTATTAATTGTTAGTTTTATATTTTTCAATGGTGAATTGATGTTAGCATAATATTGCTCTGTAAGTGATATTGTTGTATTTATGTCTACTTTAGTCATTGCAAAAAATTTACTTCTATTTATGTTGTGTTTTAAAAAATCATAATCTATTTACTTCATTTTTGACCTTTCTTTTAATATAACTATTGTTAATTGAAACTAGAAGGCTATCAGTTCAAAGCTAAAACATTTGCTTATTATTAGTATTATTATATATGCTGAAATCACTTCCATTAGAATTCATTTTACATTTTTGGCAGATTATTTTGCTATTTTAAATTGTAATTTTTATTATTATAATCAGATACAGCTTAGGATCACCATTTTTCTTTAGTTTTGTCTATTTTTTGTGAGTGTAGAGAAAATACCTATTACTTCTACACTATTCACTAATAAAGTATGTCACATTATCCTTTGAACACTACTTCTTTTAGGATCTTTGTAAAACAAGGTTCATTCACTATTTATATATCTGAACATTTATGATTATTCTGTTGCAGAGGAGAAATATAGTATTTTATATAATCGGCTATCAGATGCATTGTTTTTTTGAGGGTCGTCTTGATGTATTTATGATATATAATCTGTGAAATGTAAATTTAATCTGATGTGATAGATTTTCCACATTATAATAATTCATCAATTTTATTAGAAAAATCATTTTGGGCATGTTTGTTATTATATATTCTCATTTTTTAAACATTAATGAGTAATCATAACTAATTTTTCAAAGTCTAAAATATTATTTATCTATTATGTTATCCTAAAAATATAGCCAAATCTATTACATTTAAAACAGAGTAATAACAACATGATAGTTCCTAATGAATTTGATTTTAATTCTAAAATAATTTTGCATATATCAAGTGAAATTTCAAGAGAAATTTTATGTGATTATCACAGTTGCATATGTTATAATTTTTATGTATATGCAATTCTACCATAAGTCAAATGTATGCACAGGCATCTTATTATTCACATAAAAATGAAATTTCAACAGGACATTGAACTTCTGTTTAGTTTTGCTTGAATTTCTCAAACATACTATATATATCTAACTTTAACTTCTATATTCAAGGTTATATTAATCATAATATATCATAACTAAACTCATAAAGCTTAGATTTAACCTATGACTTCAATGATTTTCTAATAGAAGTTTTAAATGATTGTTTTACTTGTATGACAGTGAGTTATAATAACTTAAAAATCAATTTCTTATTCTTTGGGTGCACAGCCTCCAAAGCCAAGAATTCATAAAAAAAGCAAGCAGCACCCCTAAAAATTTGTGTCCAAATTAAAAAATTGAATAGTTATAATTTATTAATACAAATTATGAATAAAACTCTTTAGAAAATAGTAATAGTTTATAATCTATCACAAAGTTATGCCTGAAATCTCTGGTGAAATTTATTACAAGTGCCATAATAGGAATCTTCTATATCTTAAAAATTTGTTTTTTATAAACATATTACGACTACTTTTTATATAATATCTTTATTGCATATTCTACTGCTTAGATTGAATTTTTGTCAGGTATTTAGTTGAATTAAATGTTAGCTCTATCTAACACTATAACAGCTAAACTGAGTAAAATGGGCACTGTTAGTATTGTTAAATAATTTGATGTTCTCTTTTGATAATAAAAATGATTATAAGCATCTACTCTTATAATCTGATTGATAATAAATTATGACAGAAATTAATATATTTTTCCAAAAATGTTTGGCAAGAGTTTATAAAAGTGTTTCCTTCCTCCCATTTATAATTTTTTCATATCTTTTATTTCTATGATATTAAGTTTCATAAACTTAATTTAATTGGTAATTTTATTATTGGTATTAGAACTATTTTTATTAGATTATTGCAACACAATTTGCATTTTAAATAGGATTGAGATAAAATGCTATTTTTTTCATGCCTTAGGTCGCATGTGTCATGCAACTTCTATCATCATTAAAATATTTAAATAGTAATTAAAGCATGTGCTAATGAAAAATGCACAAGAAGTGTCTTATTCTTAAGTATACGTTTTTTATTTTGAAAAACAACTCTAGTATAGAGTTTGTGCACTTTCATAACACTCTGAAAAGGGATCCACTTATGTAAGTCAACAAATCCTCTCACTAAACATTTCTGTAGCAATATATTGTCTATTTATATATTATTTATTTTAAAAACAATGTCACAGACAATATATATATATATATGCAATTGTTGAATGCATGCAAATGTTTTTTTTTTTACATTAACAAATTTCAGAACCAAATCAGCTAAATATATAAACAGAACCCCATAATATCAATGTAAATAGTCTTTAAATGATAAACATTATTTTTGTCTTTTTTATATTTATACTTTAGAAAGAGTGAGTGAATTTACCTTCTTTATATTTATATTTTAGAAAGAGTGAATGAAGTTACTATTTGAATAAGCCAAATGAATTTATAAAAATCTTTCTATAAAATAATTTCATTTATTTTTTCCACTTCAATTTAAGTTAGTAAGTTGCTATGCAACTATATAAAAAAAAGGGTTTTATGATAAGCTTTAAAAAAGTTTATGAATAACGTTACATTGTTTAGATTTGCAAATGTTTTATAATATATTCACATGTGTGTGTTTACAAACAATTACATTTTTGATGCACTCTAAATTTTACGTGATGTCTCCGGATAATAATTTGTTTAATGGTGAACTATAAAAATTTTGATTTAATGTAAAGTTAATGTTTATTATAAAAATTATCATGTTTATAGGTCAATCTCTAGATATACTTTTAATTAAATCCATTATTTAAATTTATATTGTGCTCTTTAAAAACAAAATATATTTTTATTATTGTTTATTTATAATTAAATTCTTTCATAAATAGGCAGCATAACTAAATCTTTTATATATACAAAATAATAAATAGTTTATAAATTGTATGCACTTTTAAAATTTGTATAGAAATAAATCATAAAACAAAAATATGCTTTTTCTTACTCTTATTCTATAAAATTTTTAACAAATATATCATAACACGATATCTCATAACACGAATACACTTTACCATATATATCTATCTAAAAATAAATAATTGAGATAGTATGAAGAGTTGAGGGTCGTGTGAAAGTTTGAGCTCAAAAATACCCTATACATTACATTGTTTGTACAGGTATATATATAATTAGTTTCCAACCAGTAACCACCTAAACATTCACAGTAAATATAGCAACCAATATCTCTAACTGCTGTCAAGGCAACCTTCACACCTTTTAATAGCAAGAATGGAAATCATTCTTACTAATGATCCATTGAATATATATGGACACTTAAAGATTGCAACTTGACTACAGAGTATGAAATATTGTTACAATGAAGTTTAAATAAACCTCTTTAAACATGAAATAAACATGTCACTATAATGCAGACTAATAAATAGTCATCTAAAACATTATTTAATGCAATACTTTTAAATTGCCCATGTATTATTTAGAAATAATAAGCGAAATAGTGCCTAAAGCTAATCTGGGATAATGATATAATTAGTTTCCAACCAGTAACCACCTAAACATTCACAGTAAATATAGCAACCAATATCTCTAACTGCTGTCAAGGCAACCTTCACACCTTTTAATAGCAAGAATGGAAATCCATTCTTACTAATGATCCATTGAATATATATGGACACTTAAAGATTGCAACTTGACTACAGAGTATGAAATATTGTTACAATGAAGTTTAAATAAACCTCTTTAAACATGAAATAAACATGTCACTATAATGCAGACTAATAAATAGTCATCTAAAACATTATTTAATGCAATACTTTTAAATTGCCCATGTATTATTTAGAAATAATAAGCGAAATAGTGCCTAAAGCTAATCTGGGATAATGATATAATTAGTTTCCAACCAGTAACCACCTAAACATTCACAGTAAATATAGCAACCAATATCTCTAACTGCTGTCAAGGCAACCTTCACACCTTTTAATAGCAAGAATGGAAATCATTCTTACTAATGATCCATTGAATATATATGGACACTTAAAGATTGCAACTTGACTACAGAGTATGAAATATTGTTACAATGAAGTTTAAATAAACCTCTTTAAACATGAAATAAACATGTCACTATAATGCAGACTAATAAATAGTCATCTAAAACATTATTTAATGCAATACTTTTAAATTGCCCATGTATTATTTAGAAATAATAAGCGAAATAGTGCCTAAAGCTAATCTGGGATAATGATATAATTAGTTTCCAACCAGTAACCACCTAAACATTCACAGTAAATATAGCAACCAATATCTCTAACTGCTGTCAAGGCAACCTTCACACCTTTTAATAGCAAGAATGGAAATCCATTCTTACTAATGATCCATTGAATATATATGGACACTTAAAGATTGCAACTTGACTACAGAGTATGAAATATTGTTACAATGAAGTTTAAATAAACCTCTTTAAACATGAAATAAACATGTCACTATAATGCAGACTAATAAATAGTCATCTAAAACATTATTTAATGCAATACTTTTAAATTGCCCATGTATTATTTAGAAATAATAAGCGAAATAGTGCCTAAAGCTAATCTGGGATAATGATATAATTAGTTTCCAACCAGTAACCACCTAAACATTCACAGTAAATATAGCAACCAATATCTCTAACTGCTGTCAAGGCAACCTTCACACCTTTTAATAGCAAGAATGGAAATCCATTCTTACTAATGATCCATTGAATATATATGGACACTTAAAGATTGCAACTTGACTACAGAGTATGAAATATTGTTACAATGAAGTTTAAATAAACCTCTTTAAACATGAAATAAACATGTCACTATAATGCAGACTAATAAATAGTCATCTAAAACATTATTTAATGCAATACTTTTAAATTGCCCATGTATTATTTAGAAATAATAAGCGAAATAGTGCCTAAAGCTAATCTGGGATAATGATATAATTAGTTTCCAACCAGTAACCACCTAAACATTCACAGTAAATATAGCAACCAATATCTCTAACTGCTGTCAAGGCAACCTTCACACCTTTTAATAGCAAGAATGGAAATCCATTCTTACTAATGATCCATTGAATATATATGGACACTTAAAGATTGCAACTTGACTACAGAGTATGAAATATTGTTACAATGAAGTTTAAATAAACCTCTTTAAACATGAAATAAACATGTCACTATAATGCAGACTAATAAATAGTCATCTAAAACATTATTTAATGCAATACTTTTAAATTGCCCATGTATTATTTAGAAATAATAAGCGAAATAGTGCCTAAAGCTAATCTGGGATAATGATATAATTAGTTTCCAACCAGTAACCACCTAAACATTCACAGTAAATATAGCAACCAATATCTCTAACTGCTGTCAAGGCAACCTTCACACCTTTTAATAGCAAGAATGGAAATCATTCTTACTAATGATCCATTGAATATATATGGACACTTAAAGATTGCAACTTGACTACAGAGTATGAAATATTGTTACAATGAAGTTTAAATAAACCTCTTTAAACATGAAATAAACATGTCACTATAATGCAGACTAATAAATAGTCATCTAAAACATTATTTAATGCAATACTTTTAAATTGCCCATGTATTATTTAGAAATAATAAGCGAAATAGTGCCTAAAGCTAATCTGGGATAATGATATAATTAGTTTCCAACCAGTAACCACCTAAACATTCACAGTAAATATAGCAACCAATATCTCTAACTGCTGTCAAGGCAACCTTCACACCTTTTAATAGCAAGAATGGAAATCATTCTTACTAATGATCCATTGAATATATATGGACACTTAAAGATTGCAACTTGACTACAGAGTATGAAATATTGTTACAATGAAGTTTAAATAAACCTCTTTAAACATGAAATAAACATGTCACTATAATGCAGACTAATAAATAGTCATCTAAAACATTATTTAATGCAATACTTTTAAATTGCCCATGTATATATATATATATATATATATAGGTATATATATATATAGCCTATTGTTAGATTTTAAATTATTTATTATATAATACAGTAGTTATATATATATACAGCGAATGCAGAAGTTCAACTTTAGAAGAAAAAATGAAGACCATTATCTATCTATTCATTTGATTACAAAAAAATCTGAGCATATTACTTTATTTTATAAAAAATGCATTTTATACGAATATACTAAAGTTCAGACATTTTTAACAGATTAAGACTATAATTTGTATATATATATATATATATAATACAAATTGCATATTTAAAAATTAAATAATATACAAATTAAACCAATAATAAAAATTAGGTATCCCTTTGCAGCATTTTTAATTGTTCAAGGTTTACAAATAACAATGTTTCTCTTTAATTAAAAAAGTATTTTAAATGTAATGATAAATTATAAATATTTAACATAATGGAATTGATAAAAAAACATTTCTAATAAATAATGTTCGGATAAAAACGTCAAAAATTACTACAAAAAAAGGTTTTTTGTCAAGCGTTGTTAGCCGAGAGGTCATCGCACCCGCCTTGCAAGCAAGTAGTTGGTTGCAGACGGGTGTGGGTTCGCGTTCCGGCGATGCTATGACATATGAGAAAAAAAAAGTTTTTTTCTTTATTGTTATTTTTTAGAGTCTCTTCTGTAATATTTTTAATTTTTTTAGGGTTCCACATAGATAAGATTGTTTTATTCAGTTTTAAAAATGTTAATTGTTCCACACTTTTATTTATAGTTCTGATAATTTATATAACTTTCTTACTTCAGAAATATTATGGCAATTATGTTACTTTCGATCACTTTTCTACCATTATCTTAACTGATATTAATATGTTTTTTTTTACTGTCTGTGCATATACAATATATTTATACACATGATTGTAAATAAGCAGACACACAAATAAATGTTTCATTTCTATATTAAAGTACTCAAAAAAATCTGCACATCAATCATACATTTAAGTATAAATTATTCAAATGAAGAACAATTAATGGTAATTGGACGTTTGCATAAAAACTTCTGCAAGTATTTATTTGTGGAAGTAATAAACATGAATGTATATTATGATGCTAGCTTATATGTGCTTATAAAGAAGCCAATGTGTGTAATGAATTATAAAGAAACATATTGTGTGAATGTGATTCACATGTTACAATTGTAGCTGTTAGTTTGCATAATATTGAAGAAATTGTTTATTGAGAGCATGCTAAGCAGTAAATATAATACATTTATATAGACTTTATATTTTCTGTGTAAATGTTCAAAACATTTATATAATTTTATGAAAGAATCAAGAAAAGAGAAAGAAGTTTTCCGAATTATAATAAATTTATGTTTCTAACATATTTATGTCCATTGCAATTATTTTTAAATGGAAGCATGAATGACTTTTTTTTTTCAATTAATATGCTCTGCAATAGAATTATATGTATCTACTGAACATGCGCAACTATGAGACACATACTCAAAGTTTTTTTTGTAACCTGTAGAAATTTCTATTAAAATCTATCAATGTTATTCAAATAACTATTCTTTTCTTATTTATTATTGATATCAAATAAATTTATTTGTTACAATAAACTTGTATCTAGATTTAATAAATATTTATCTACTGATGCATTTGTAGAAAGAAACACACACGTGCAAGAGTTATTTATAGATTAGAGATTTCTACTAAAATCTCTCTTTGTTATTCTATTAGTTATTCTTTTTTTATTTGTTATTGATATTAAATAAATGTTTTTTGTTACAATAAACTTGTATTTAGATTTATTTAAGATTAATAAATGCTGCCTATATTCAAATATCCTCAGGTACTTAGTAAGGGGTAAGATACATGTTAATGTAAAACTAGAGAGACAAAAATTATTAAGAAAAACTATATTTACAGTTGATATTCCTAATCTTCAGAAACATTCTAATGAATTTAAATTAGAACTTACAAATCGGTTTCAAGTATTAGTAGATTTTGAACATGATTCAGATTTGAATGAAATGAATATGAAAATAATTGATACACTTTTAAAAACTGCAACAAAGATAGCTGGTAGAAAAAAGCAGCAATTGACTAATAAAATTTCTACTGAGACTAGAGAACTTATGAAGAAAAGAAGGAATATGAAGATATGCAAGAATGATGCATTAAAAAGAATTGAATATCTCGAATTTTGTAAAATGGTGCAGAAAAGAGTTGAAAATGATATAAGAAAGTATAACTGTGAACTAGCAAGAAAAGCTGTAGAAGAAAATAAAAGTCTTAAGAATGTAAAACAACATTTTGGTATTGGTAGGAAATTTATATCTGCAATAAGGAAAAAAGATGGAATTATTACTAAAAAGAGGGATGACATTATGAAATTGGTAGAAGATTTTTATCGAGAATTATATAGTAATAAAGAACAAGTATCTCCTATATCTATTACATCTTCCGAATTGCCCAGAATTTTAAATGAAGAAGTGAGAAATGCAATTAAATGTATGAGAAAAGGAAAGGCTCCAGGTAATGATGGAATTATAATTGATATATTAAAAGAAGCAGGTGAAGAAACAGAAAAAATATTAGCAAAGTTATATACCAAATGTCTAAATGATAAAGATGTACCGGATGATTGGAAGAATGCAGTAATAATATTAATATTTAAAAAAGGTGATAAAGAAGATATTAGAAATTACAGACCTATCAGCCTTTTATCAGTTTTATATAAAAATTTTACCAAGATAATTACAACTCGTCTACAGAGAACCTTGGATTTTCACCAACCAAGAGACCAAGCTGGATTTAAAAGTGGTTTTAGTACAGTAGATCATATTCAAGTATTGAGAGAAGTTATAGAAAGGACAAATGAATATGAGTTGTCATTATGTTTTGGATTTGTAGATTATGAAAAGGCATTTGATTCTATAAACATTTCTTCAGTGATTAAAGCATTGGATCATCAAGGTATAGATCCAGGATATTGTCATATTTTAAAGAATATTTATAAAAATGCAACAGCAACAGTTAGATTACATAATGATACTGGGAAAGTCAACATTGAGAAAGGTGTAAGACAAGGTGACTCCATATCTCCAAAACTTTTTACAGCAGTGCTGCAAGAAGTATTTTGTGGATTAAAATGGGAAACTAAAGGAGTGAAAGTAAATGGAGATTATTTAAGTCATTTAGATTTCGCAGATGATGTAGTTGTTTTTGCAAATAATGCTTCCGAGCTGCAGGAAATGTTGCAGGAGTTATCAGATGAAAGTAGGAAAGTAGGACTAAAGATAAATGTTAAAAAGACTAAAGTAATGTTTAATCGATTTGCTCCAAATATGAAAATAAAGATTGATTATGATGAATTAAAAGAAGTTAAGAGTTACAAATACCTTGGTCAGATTATTAATATAAATGGAAACATAATAGAAAAAATTAATCATAGAATTAAACTTGGTTGGAGTGCTTTTGGTAGAAATAACTTGATATTAAAAGGAAATATGCCTATGTGTTTGAAAAGAAAGGTTTTTAACAAATGTGTTTTACCAGTTCTTACTTATGGATCTGAGTCTTGGACACTTAATAGAAGATCAATACAGAGACTTCAGACCACTCAAAGAAGTATGGAGAGATGTATGTTGGGAGTAACAAGAAGAGATCGAAAACGCAATGTATGGGTAAGAGAACAAACAGGTGTTACTGACCTCATTGAAAAAATTAAAAGATTGAAGTGGAGTTGGGCTGGACATATTGCTAGAAGAGATGATAATAGATGGACAATTGAAATTTTAACCTGGATTCCAAGAGATTGTAAAAGACCCAGAAGGAGACCACATGTAAGATGGATGGATGAAATAAGAAAATGTGTAGGGGTGATGTGGAGAAGAGAAGCTAAAGATCGGAGAAGATGGATTAAACTTGGAGAGACCTTCATCCTGCAGTGGATTGATAATGGTTGATAATGATGATGATGATGACTTAGCATTTGCAAAAACATTAAATCCATAATATAGCTATTATTGATTTATTAATTTTAAAAAAATCTGAAAAAGTTAGTATTTTCCAAACAATCAGAAATTTTCATAGGAATTTATTCACACACAAACAAGTAAATCCTCCATGAGATTTATAGTTTTGATTTTTTTTTGTAATCTGATTTTACAGCATTTGTGACATTATTTTGAAAAAAATTTTAGAATAAAACTAAAGACTTTCTAGCTTCTTAAATATTTATGGCTGTTTTTACATAATAATTGTTTAATAATTACTTAAAACACAAAAAAATATAAATGCACTTTTATTTTATCCATATAAGTTTTATTTTTAAAAATAAAAAATAATAAACTTGACTGTAACATTAGCAAACAAATTCAGTGTAAGATAACCCAGCCAATGGCACTGTGTTAGAAATCTTTGAGATATTCTAAAAGTTTTAAAACAATTTTAAAATTTTAAATAAAAATGTAATAGATTTATTAGAGAATAACATTTGTTTTTGTTTTAAAAATAAATTTAAAATAAAAAAAATTGTGTTGATTATTTGAGCATTGTTTTCTTTCAGTTTATTGGGTGATATTTAACATCCTTTGGGCTTACTACAACTTATTTTTTTTTTATACAAAAATGATTTTTCAGAATGTTTTTTTTTTTTCTAAAATTAAATTTCAACAAAATGAAGTCCATTGTATTGTATTTCAGTGTAAAATAAAAGTTTTATACAAAAAATATTGAGCACTGACAAAGATTGTGACCAGATTTAACAATAGCAAATGCCAGAATTTGAAGGGACTAATGTTTGTAAAGGAAGAAAATGTTTTGGAATTATAAAGCTTAAACAATATAAAACTAATAAAAAAAATTTATGTAATACTATGTTGTCTGTGATAGTTTTTCATAGTTAAGGTGCTTTTGCACTAATTTACTCTGTATTCTGGGAATTATTTACATACTCATAGCAGCCACTAATCTGAACTGAAAATACTAAATGATAGATGAAGCAAGAAATGATAGTATGTTTTTGTATGTGTGTTGTGTTTGCAAATAAACATAAAGAAAAACAATGTGTATTATGTATACTTTATTGAAATTTTGATGTGTGTTATGTGTACTTTCTTGCATAATTTAAAAAAGGAATTGTACAATACAAATTTGCATTTCTTTTAATTTTTGTTCCTCCTCCCCTTTATGAACAGTTTGTCATTTGTGTTTAATATTAATTAAGAAGTAGCAGTATAACATTTGCAAGATTTTAATTAATAAATAGTAGTAAACATTATGGATTGGTAAACAACAAGAACAACACAACTGAGAAAAAGTAGTGTGTGTTGTATTTTTGTCAAAAAACAATAGTACAATCAACAAATTGTTAACAATTTTCAAAATTTTAATTAACAAATAGTATCAACAAGTAGTTGTTGTTTTGTTTTTTAACTACAAGAGTTTTTTGAAAACAAGTGAACCTTTTTATGGAGATAGTAAATACCACAAATATTCTGAAAGAAGAGTATTAGAGAGTTCAGATTGAACCTGTTCTACAAAACACCAAGATCGCATCTATTTGAGGATATTGATTTTACTGATTAATAGGACAGTGGCATTTATGATATGGATAGTTGGTTGATTTGCAGCATCCTGGAGCATTTCTTTTTGAGATGACTAATAAATCTGGCTTTTGCTATTTGGTTGGGTCTTCATGGGTACAATACATATATATTGTTTGAATAACTGCAATATATATATATATATATATATAGTTCATATGATTTTAATAATTAAAAAAAAAATTAAACAAAGACAATAAGAGCAATTATTAGGGCTAGTTATGAAATAATAAATATTTTGATGTGATCTATGATTCTTATTTTGACTATTAATAATTATTTTACTTTTAAAAAAGAAATTTACTATTATTTTAGTCTCTTTAAAGTAGGTCTTTATTCATTGCTTTATTACTTTCATGTGATGCCTCTTGGAACATTTCTAACATTTCAAATTATTTTTTACCTGAACAAATGCATCATTAGGAAAGTGTAGGTAAATTAATTAATCTTGATTCATTTTTATTCTTTTAGTTAAAATTGCTGCAAAACTTTTGAAGATGTGAAATTATTCTTTTATTTTTATCAATGTAATTTTTCAGAGTGTAATTTTCTAATTACTGCTGTTTTATTGTGATTAATTTTAGAAAGAATTTGACAATATCTTGTTTCTACATCTTCTTTTTCCAAAGTAATAAGGAATGCAGAATTTTTTTGAAAATCAAATGGCTTTTATATATATATATCCACAAGTTAAAAGCCATGTGGCAATTCAGTCACTGTTCTATTTGTATGTCTTTTTAATATTTGAAAATAATATGGTATGTTACAACCATTTTTAATATCTATTTAATTATTTAGTATAAATAATATTTTTGATTAGCTAAGAATTTACAAACATTACTAAGAAATCTGGAAAGATTTTAATGAACAGATAAATTCTCTAGTGACCTTATTAAGTCCTTCAACTGTGCCATTGTATGCATAAATTGAATAATATTTAATTTGCATTGCTTTTCCACAAACCCTTAATTAGACTTTTTATCAATACCTTCCCTAACTGTGCATGAAGTTATAACATCTTTGATCTTCTGTGCTTGTAAATCGATGTATAGTAGAATTCAAGTGAAATATGAAAATATACATTTGTTGTCATATATGCTTAGTTTATATATATAATTTTAAATGAGGGAATGAATTTGATTTATTGATTACATATATTTGTAAAATAAATGATAAGAATGGCCATTTAGATATTCAAAGTATCAATACTGAGTTTTAGTTTTAACAACCTCCAAATATATTATAAAAACGCTGTTTTAATATCTGTAAATAATAATTAACTCGGATTATATGTGACTGAACAGATTGAAGCTTACAATGAGTTCTATAATGTAAATAAACCTTCAAAAGACTGATATTCTATGTTATTATTTAACTTATTGGAAGCTTCGGTTATCTTCCTATTCAGTAACATATAACGAGTTATCTATCTATCTATCTATCTATCTATCTATCTATCTATCTATCTATCTATCTATCTATCTATCTATCTATCTATCTATCTATCTATCTATCTATCTATCTATCTATCTATCTATCTATCTATCTATCTATCTATCTATCTATCTACCTACCTATCTATCTATCTATCTATCTCTATCTCTCTCTCTCTATCTATCTATCTATCTATCTATCTATCTATCTATCTATCTATCTACCTATCTGCCTATCTACCTATCTGACCAATCTACCTACTTACCTAACTACCTACTTATCTATCTATCTATCTATCTATCTATCTATCTATCTATCTATCTATCTATCTATCTATCTATCTATCTATCTATCTATCTATCTATCTATCTATCTATCTATCTATCTATCTATCTATCTATCTATCTATCTATCCGTCTGTCTGTCTGTCTGTCTATCTATCTACTATCTATACGCGTGTGCATGTCAAACAGAAATTATATAAATGTTAAATAAATTATTTCTAAATAGAAACATTATTTTGCATTGAATGAAGGAAAGATAATAGATTTCCTAAAAAGAGTATATTTCAGAGTGAATCTGAATGTGACTTTTTTAGGGGATGCAGACCCTTTTTAAGTTATAAAAATTGGCCTACAGTTACCCTAAAAATACAATATTGAATACTTTTATCCGGAAGATAAGACTAGCAGAAAATATATTATAAAAAAACAACAACAATTAAACAAGAAGATAAAATCTTAAAAAATTAGCTACAGAAGAACTTGAAATACAATGCCCTTGATATGATAAATAAGCAGATTAAAGGATTAGCGTGAAATATAGGCCAATAAATTTGTATTTTACAATTAGTTTGCATAATCATGGCAACATCCGTCTATAACTTTTCTTTCTCGTCATTTTATTTTTTAATTTTTTCTAGAGTGGCTAATTATGAATAATGAATGGACGTTAAATTCTAGCCAAATAATTAACAAAAGGATATTATGACTGATAATAACACGTGATTAAAATTGGGAGTAATATATATTTGTCTCTGTTTGCTGTTCTTTAAAGCAATTTATTTTAGCATCTGATTTTAAAGATACCTCATAAATTTTAATGAGTCTTTTACATTATTAAAGTGTGTAAGGCTGTATAAGCTATTCTTAAATGGTTAGGCAGCCTTTTAATTGTTTCAGTCATCATCAAATGTATAATCAAATCAGCAAGCAACTCTAGCCACTCAGCCACTTTTAAACTAACTGTCTATTTTATTCAAGTCTAATATTTCAAATGAATAAAATTTTCTCGATGAAGAAGCAAGTGTAAAAATTTGTAAAACAAAAGTATAATTTTTTCTGCTCATCTAAAATTAAAAAGAGAGAAAAAATATTGCAATTTACCAAAGACAGTATTGATTTTTAAGTTTATTGTCTTTCCTGCAGTTTATCACTGTTTCCAAATGGAGAGGGGATTGATGTAGAAGATAACCTTTTATGGGGGTTACCCTATCTTGGTCTGCCATGGATTGTCAAACTCTGTGAACTTGATCGGAAATATTTTGTTTCCGTGTTTTTATTTTCATATTTTCTGAACCTTTGCTGTCACTATTAACCCAATTCATTATCTGAATGGAGCAGAATATTATGTTTGCTTTTTAAACCCGCGTAATCACCGCTCCACAGATGGTTTTTCGTTTTTTTTTCTTGCACTCATTTGAAAAATGGCTTTGTTGATTTCGAATTCTTCCGACAACTATTGTATTCTTTATTATAGCTAGCTAGCAGCAAGCTTTTTATTTCTTACGTTTGTTAATTTGACGTCATTAAATTGAAGGAACTGAAGAAGCTACAATAGAAAAGATTATTAACCCTTTTAGAAATAGAATCATTCAGTTTTGATCGATTCTTCGTAAACAAGCTTTATCTAAAGTATAAGGCAGACCTTTTTAAATGTTTGCTGTATTTATATCAAATCTGAATCAATGTTAAAGATAATATATTGGATTTTTAAAAAATTTCTTCATGAAGTTTTTTTTTTTTAAAAAAAAAAAAAGACTATATATTTCAAAATTAAAATAAGAAGAAAGAAAAATATATTTTTGAAATATTTATGCGATATTCTGTGCTTCTTGATGGTGTAATTGGCTTATTAAAATTTATGATAAAGTCCTAAGTTTTTTTAAAGGATGTTCAAATAATAACAAACCATCTGGGACAATATTTTAATGTTATTATCACTTAGTAGTTGTAGTACCCTGATGTGAATTATTTTACCTATCTTCAGGAAATTAACACAGATGCACGTAAATAAGGCTTATCTTTACCTGTGATTTAAAGTTTATGTCTGGGCTAGGAGTAATCTCTAGATTAATAAACAATTAATGATAATCATTAATATATTTATCTAGAATAAATGATATCAGAGTTATGAGTGAAGTAAATTTTACACATTTTTAATTATTTATCAGTTCAGTATGTATAATTGCCTTCACTTGCTATGTTTCTAAATTGAGATTGAAGTATGAATTAGAAGCAGATACATAAGAATGTCTAAATAAAAATAAAAGATCTTATTTATAACAATAGATCTACAGTCATCCCACATAAATATGATTTCTTAATATGAAAATGGAAAACTAGCTATATTAAATGTAAGATATATAGATGCATTACTTGTAGTAATATTATAATATTTATTATTTTCGGATTATACCATACTTCATTATAATCCAGTTTTTTCAGGAACCTATTTATCTTTTTATCTAAAATTAGTTACATAATCATTTATCATTTATAACTTAAGTTTATATCTAATAATTATGAGTTTGGTAACATTAGATGTCACAACTAAATAGAATTGTTTTGATAAACTTATAAAATATATAAAATGAACAATATGTTTATTTTTCTTTCTTTTCTTTTCTTATATTGATTTCTTTCAATTTGATTAGCTTTCTTTGATTTGGTTATTTTTTCTTTTTAATTTTTTATTACTATTATCTGTTTTGACCTGTAATATTTTATAATGGTGATGTTGCAATTGATCTCTCCATGTCAATACAAAAACATTTTATGGTACTTAGAAGAAATCAATCTTACATTATTTACATATTTCATATTAAAAATTTTATAATTAACTAAAATCCAATACATATAATTACTCGAATATAATCTCAACTATACATTATCTAATAATAATAATGATGATGATGATGATAATAACTATGAGTCAGCTATCTTGCAAAGAATTAGAGGTTTCTATGACATTGAAATTAGTTCATGGATATGGGAGACTAGTATAATAGCCACTGAGTCTAGAACTTCTTTTATCTATTTATAAATGTTATGAGATTGTCTAATTTCAAATGTAATGCAATTACTTTTACTTTATAATAAATCAATAAAACTAAAAAAAGAAAGGCCAAGTCAGGTAGGTGAGTCACACATTGTAACCCAAATATTCAGGAAGCATTTTTGAAGGTAATTTATATATGGTTAAATTATCTGTTAAAAGCATGGAAGACTATATTCATGTTTAATAATTATTCTTTTTTTTTTTCAATATATTGTAAGAAAGACCAGACTATTACCATTTTCACTAAACTAGAATTGCAATTCAAATATGCTGAAAAATGGTTTGATTGACTTTACATATTTTTTTTTAAGTGTCATAGCATCGGCCGGGACACGAACCCTCAACCCGGGCAACTACCTGAAAGTGCAAGGCAGTCGCACTGACCTCTCAGCCACCAATGCAAGATGACTTTACATATTTACATGCAAAAACATATAATTTGGATTCACATATTTTTATTTTTACTTGTTGTCAAAATTCTCATTATATTCACCTTTTGGCTGAATTACACAGTCATAATTTGAGTAATAGAAAATATTCAAGGTTGGTACAGAGATATCTGAAAATCAACAAGATGTGCAACATTCTTGAAAGATTTACTATTCAGTGGAGATCAGTCACTATATCAGCTAATATTAACAGCAAGTAAATCTGAAATATATGTTCACATTTTTTTATCTGAACTTTTTTAACTTTAATATATATTTATGGTGTATGTTATGATGTTGGTGGAATTAGATGAAAAAGACATTAGTAAAAAAACAGAATAAAATTGAAAGTAGCTATTTACCTTGCATGAGATTGATGTAATAAAAGTTAGCAAGCTGAATATATGTCTAGAAGTTAATTATCTGAAGAATTAGTTTTTGTTTAATGCATAAATAATGAGAAATAATTGTCTGAGTTTTTTAGGTTGTGGATGTTTGTGACAATATGGTGGAAATGAGATGAAACAGGCATTGATAAATGTTAAAAGAATTGAAAATGAATGTAAGTATGCATGTTAATGTTTAATAATATTTCTACAGTACATAATTAATTGGAAAATTTTTTATTATCAGCAGAGTTCTTTTGACAACAAAATAAGCATTATGATCATTGCTTTAAAAATATTTTTGATCATCATTCAGGATTTAAGATTCTGATAATCAGATGATCACTATCATACCTGTTACAAATGATTAAATATTATATGGGTTAAATAATTTTATAGATGTTCTGCTTTTCGTGTCAATTCAATTTAATGGTATTTCTTGAGTTTTTTAATATATAATATTCTCATTTTAGTAAATAACTTGGTTCATTAATGAAATAGTTGCCAAAATTATTATTTAAAATATGTAAGAAGAATTAGTAAATAAAAAATTATGACAGGAATGATTGAATTTGGTGCAGTCTAATATTATACATACAATCATATAGCAAACACTTATAAAGAAATGAAAGTGATTATTTTAACTCGGAAGTAAAAATAAAAGTCTTCCTTAGAAATGAATTTTAAATGAGTATAAAATTAATCAGTGAAGCACAAGTTCTTTCTGTTTGTTTGATTATTTTTTTTAGCAATGCTATATTTTAATTTCTTCAACAGAAAACGTTTTTTTTTTTTTTTCTAAAATAAACACAATGCCTAATTACAGCTAAGTGTACTCAAGTCTCTATCATATCATCCCAATAGAAACAATTACTATAAGATTTTTTTAAGAATGTTTTTGAGATAAACCTTATAATATAGATGAGGTCTATCTCTCCCATGAAAACCTCATTCAAGTCACTCCTGCATTGTTCATTCATATTACAGTGTAACTTTAAATGATATTTTTTCTAAAGGCTTTATATTGCATTAATAGGATGTCCATGTTTCAGAACCATTCAATAAATTAGATAAAATAACAGCTCTATATACATCTAGCTTAATTGTAGTTGTTGCTTTCCATATAATGAAATACGTTATATTTAAACTTGTTAAAAGCAACAGTAACACATTGGAGTCTGTGTTGTGCCTCAACATCTAAGTCCACAATTCTACTTTTAAAACTACCAAGAGATTAAATTCGTTTACATTCTAAAGTGGCTAAAAGTTGCTGAGGAATTTTTTTTTTTTTTGCAGCTGTCTGATAAAGAACCTGATTTTATTAGACCCAATAAATATTACATTTAAAACATTAAGTGCATTTCTGAAATCGTCTTTTGAGCTAACAAAAGTAGCACAATCATATTTAAGATTGTACAAAAGAGAAATTATACAAATAATAAAAATTTTCAAACATATTTAAACTTCAAAAAATTTGAAAACAAGGGTAAAATAAATTTTATAATATTTTAATTAAGAAACCTCATTAATACTCACTTAATTGGACTAAAGTGATACGTTAAAAATATCTTATTTTAAAAATAATTAAATTGATGTATTGTTTAGGAGTATTGAGAATGTAAGCACTGGAAATTCTACAACTGAAATTGATCCAAGGATTCATTGCATTAAACCATGCAGAAAAATTGTCTCACGGTAACCACTCATCAACACTGGAAAATTCTTAAAAGTTTTGAAAAATAAACAATTGATTTATAGGTATAAATAAACTAGCTGTGAATAAACCAAAGAGCCAAGTAAAAAGGGACTAAAATATTTAATTAATTAATTATCACTGCCCCCAGTCATTTGTCTACATACAACTCTCTGGAAAACTTTATTACAAATAAACAATAAAAAAAATGAAGTAACTGTCAATTTATATGATTATAAAATATACCTTATCATCATTTGATTAATCTATCATCTGAATAATCTATTATTTCAATGCTTCCAATACTTTTATTACGATCTATGTTATGAAGTTATTAATCTATGCCAATCTTGATTGATCCATTCCTCATGACCCATTTTCTATTTTAATTATGACATCATTTTCTCTTCTGTCCTCCTGTTTCAATACATGTCTAAAATAGTGTAGTCTTCTTCACTTTACACACTCCACCTGTTGTCTTTCTACATCTTCTTTTAATCAAAATCTATTTGCTAGTTTTCTTAATTATTCACGATACCTCAAGCATTCTTTGACATTTTATTTCAAATACATCAGTTCCTTTTTTTTTTGCTGTCACAGTTTATTCATGTCTTGCTGCATATATTGCAGTGACTATATATCAAAGCTATCAATGGTCTAAACATTGTCCCTATACTTGTGTCTCTGGTTTTTTTATATGGACACTGATTTTTGTAAATGCTTTTGATGCCAACAATAATCATGTATTTATTTCTGTTTGACATCATCCATTTTGATATTTTCTGAAGCCCACATAGAAAAATTCTGAACTTGTTCAGATGAATGGACTCTTAATATTTTATCTACTATTTCTTTAGTTAATTACATTATCCTTGTCTTGTTTGCATTTAATTATAGTCAGTACTCTGTTCCTGTTCTTACCAATTAATCTACTACATTCTGTAGATTTTTGAGGGGTTGACATTGAAAAACAATTGTTCCATCTAACAGATCTAATACCCATAAAGATGAATAAAAGTGTTATTTTCATTGAATGATTATAAAAAAAAATTGTAATTTCCTGTTATTATTTCTTACTTGAAATGTATTTATTTTTTAAAAAGTGAACTTTGCAGATGAAATAGCCCAGCCAAAAACTCTGTGTTTCTTATAAAATATCTACCATCTGTTCTAATTTCACAATAAATTAATTCTGGTCAGCAAAATTAAAAATTGGAGAAAACACAGTGCTACAAATGGCTGACTGAGTATCATTTAGATTTATAATGAATAAAAATTTAAAACTCAGGAAGATTAACCTCATAACTGCAAACCAAATAAAGAACAGTGTCCTATTGAATTAATTACTTAGTGCACCACAATAATTAAAAAATCAGCCAGTTTAAAAACAAAAGCCTTCAGCATGAGATTTAATTAAAACTTTCGTAAGTTTTTGTTCATACTACTTAATAATATATTTGTCAGTGCTCATATTTATAATTTTAAAAATAATGGACATTTTTGAATTGTTTGATGCCTAAAAATCTAAATTATAGTATGATTTAGATCGCTTTCTTACAAATTATTACTTTAGAAGTACTTATAAGAAGAGGAGATAAGTTGTTAGTAGTTTTCAAGCTTTTTGAAAATCCATGATACTAATTCAGTTGTAAGAGTTTAATACTTTTATTTGAAGGATAAGTAATTGAGATATATATGAATGCATTGGTTATTAAAACATTTTAATAATTGTATGTGTGTTTTACATTATCAGCGTTTTTATTATTTTTCTCATGATATCAATTAATATTCAATTTTAATATTAATTATTTTGAGGTCTGAATGAATATTACATTTTGCTTTTATGTTATTTTGAATTCTATTTTAAATCATATATATATATATATATGTGTTTATACAAATGTTTTCATGGGTATAGATATAAAGAACATATTTTGTGGGTTCATTCATGTGTAAGATTTTAATTAGATATTCCAATGTATCAAGTGGATCACACAAGCTCTTATCTGGGAAATGAATACTATAAAATTGTAGAGATGCTATAAACAGTGTCTATAAAGTGATTTGTAGAGGCGTTGTAAATAGCATTTACAATAATTGTTAAAGTTCCACAACATAAAAAAACAGATGTATAAGACTGAACAAATTGAAAAATACACAAAATAAATAAACAACAAATAAAAAATTTGGTATTGTCAGAGTAATTCATTTTTCAAAAACATTTTCCAAATATGAGGATGTTTACATGTGTCATCACATAGGTTGATACAATTTAGTCTTTTTAGTATCTCAATGTTTTTCTGATCTAACATTGGTATAGATTTTTACAACTGGATAGAATCCTGGTCTTAAAAAAATAATATTGTGGCCTGAATCCATAGCTTGAATTGCATTTGCATGATCATTCCTTCTAGTACTGATGTGACGATTGCAGAACTGGATGATTGTAAGAAAAAAATTAGAAGTACCTGTCAGTATGTGTAGATTTTGGTGATAAGAACAACAAAAAAGGGAAGTTTGTCATCAGATCCTATTTCCTAGATGGCAAATGGTTATAATAAAAAATTATAAATCAAGCCTTATTTCAAGCTAAAAATACCAAAAATAAAAAGCGTAAGAAAAAGCAAGTATTAGGGTTTGTACTTTTTATGTAAAAGGAACCACAGACAGTATCAGATAAATTCTAAAATGTTACAACATAAAGACAGCATATACTCCTTATCAAAAAAATAGTAATTCTTTAACCAAACCTAAAAATTCAATCCCTCTTAAGGCTAAAGAGGTTTATAAGATTTTTTGTGGCTTTGTAAGTCTTCTTATGTGAGTGAGCAATCATCGCATCAGTACTAAAAGGAATACACATGCTAATACAGTGCCAAAATATTTTCATCAGCAGTACTCCCAATTTATGCTATGGACTCAAGTCACAATAGTGATTTTTCTAAGACCAGGATTCTATCCAGATACAAAAACCTACACCAATGTAAAAAAATCAAATTGTATTAACAAACATGATGCATCCACAATTATGTAGTATTTATTTCCAGATGAGGTCTTAATCAAGTCAAATTATTAAAATATCTAATTAAAATCTTACATGGATGAACTTGCAAAATATGTCATATTTACATATACCCCATAGCAATTATGTAAATATATAATCTTTTAGAGTATGTGAACAATTGTCAACAATTACAGTAATAAATCTTAATACTATTTGTTTTTTACTAAGCCAGGTTTTTAATATAAATGCATGATTGTATGTTTAACAACTGTTTGAATATAAGTTCTTGCACTAAAACAAAATCTAAAAAATATGATTACAGAAAATAACATATTATAAGGTGAAAGTGAGGTGCTATCAGTTGTTTTAGATTATAAAACAGGGAGATATCTATATGACTACAGAATTCTTTGGAAAACAAAGTTTATTAGGGACTCAATCGGAGTAGACCATTATATTAATGGTAAATGTGCATTAGATTTATTAAAGATAATACAATAATAAGTCTTATCATTTAACTCTGCTAAATTTAATGTCAAGAGGGTGCAATTTTTGTTTTCTTGTTTGTGACATATTTTGCTAATCCTGACCCTTTGACTTTTACAATATATAATAAATAATTTAATATAAAATGTTTATTATCAAAATTTGGAAAAAGATATAAAAAATATATACTTTCTGTTACATTGTTTATACTTTACTTATTATATATTATAGTCATATAATTTTTCTTGGTCAATCAAATATTGGCTTGATGGTACTCTTCTTAATTATCTGTATAAATTTTACTTTTTTTTACAATATAGGAATAATTTATTTGTTTATAGGATGTGTAAGATAATCAACCGTATACACTCACATATTATAACTTTATTACAGTAAATAACTTAGTGTAAGATGATATATCACAGTGATAATATGATTGCTTAAGATTTTGGACTATAGAAAATACAAAAAATACCATGTGTTAAGCAAAATGTTATTTAATTGATAGCATAATTGTAATAAATGGTATATACGTTGGCCACTAACAGTTTTTTCAATTCCATGGATAGGACATATATATATATATAATTAAAATTAAAATTAATTATTATCAGAATATTTATGCAAAAACAGATACATAATTCAAATATTAACCTTCATAAAATAATTAGAACTTTTCGTATTTTTATACACATCAGTAATGGTAGCAATATTCTAATTAACTGTAAGCTGGAGGAAATAAAATAAATATTAGTAATCAAAATTATATATATGTTAGTATATCTATCCAAGAAAAAATATTCAATAGAGAAAACATTATTTTACAAAAAAATATGATTCATGATGCATTACCTGTATTATCAGTCCAAATTTTTGCCACTTTACTTTAGTTGCAAGCTATTGAGTATGTTTGTCTGGGCTAGAATTAGGGATGTTATAGATAATGTAAAAAACAGGGGATTATATATGTTTATGTGATGGTAAAAACAAATAATTTTTCAGAGTCATCAGAGAGAGTAATGGCTGAAGTGTAAAAGTTATCTTACACAATAGGCCTATGTTTATTTTATTAATGCATAAAATATGTTAGATTTACAGAATTATGTGATAGAAAGTGTTTATTCTTTCTGGGTAACATTATCACAGCGATTTCACGAAAAGATTAAAATTTTATTTTTTATTACTTTAATTCATGTAGTAATACAAATAGTATACTGTATCCAAAAGTTGTTGGTAATAATGGTTTTGATGCTGTAAATTTAAATATTTTATTGTTATTAAGTTTTTGCACAACCAATCTATTAACTATCTTAAACACTTTATTTAGGTATAAAAATCACTATGATGAAATAAGGTTGCATTCATCCTCAAAATAATGTATAATTAAAATGGAAAGTGCAAAAAATTATATTATAAGGACTTATAAGTATAAATTATTAGCCAGATCATAGATTAGTATATCCCAATTTAAAATAATAATTGAATTAAAAATAGAAATTATTTCAATGATATTCATAAGAAAATTGGTATTTGTGTTTTAAAAATTTCTACTTTCTGTGGTAAATTTCAATAGTTTTTTTTTTATTATTAAGGAAGAAAAAATGCAGGTGATTGATCACTCACTACATGATGTGAATACATTTGTTTAAAGAAATCTTGAGATCATACCACAGTCAATAACCCTAGTCTTCTCCATTGATTCACAAGAGTCTTTGAATTGCCAAGTCTTTAATTCACAGAACCTTAAAACTTCATCCATGTTGCTATATTTTTGTATAACCACATCTATGGAATTCATGCTTTAAACTGTTTCTGAATATCCATTGCTTTCCTTTTCTGAATCTTCTTCAAAATTTTCCTTTTGTGAGCTTATTTCTTCATCATCTGTGATTTCTTCCATTTTATCAGTACACACAGGACTAGTACTAATTTGTTGCTGCATTTCCTTTGGACAGCCATCTACTTCCTCACTTCTGGAACTGTCACTACAAACCTCATTACTCCATTGCTCTTTTACATTATCAAGTTCTTCTACTGGATTATCAGACTGCTCTGAGATAACCTATGCTACTTCACCTTGACCACTTCTGGACCTGTCACTATGAGCCTCATCACTCCATTGCTCTTCTATGATATTGATATTTTCCTCTGGAATATCTGCTAAATTTAAATAGCTATTAAACACTAAAGAAGCTAATGAGGGTTTTCAGGATTGCCATGTTAATGAGGCATAAAATTATTTTAAGGACCATGTTATTAGCACAAATTACTCTATTTTTAGATTCACTAAAGAGCAAAATCATGACCTTTTCTGACAATGATTTTATTATTAATGAGTTGACAGAAATAAACACAATATTTTTTATTTGTAAAAATAATTGACTATAGAGATCTATAATAGATCCAAATATTTAAAAGGTAAAATATTTGGTAGATTAAAAAGGATAGGAGATATAGGTACGCCATCGTTCATTTACTAATAGTTTTTTTTTATAATTTTTAGATATTTTTTGATGCTCTGAAGACAATATATAGCTTTAAATGATGATATCACAATCGTATTAAATTTATCAATGATAAACTTTTAGATGATGATAATGATATTTTAAATAGGTGAAAGGAATATTTTGATTGTTTTTTTTTTAAATAATGACACAAAAAATAAGAAAACTTTTTATGATATATCCATTTTCAACTCATTTATATTTGAATAAAAACAATAACTTTAATACGGTTAAACCATCTCTTTGTAATGTTAAAATTGGAAATGCTGCAAATTCTGATAAGACACCTGGATAAGTTTTCAAATACTGTAATAGTATATTAGCATTTAAAATATTGTATTTTTAAAAAATATGTACTCTCATGAAATTGTGCTAATTAAACACAATAATGTTTATATTACTCCAAAAAACAATATCATAGAATATCATTATTATCAGCTAAATCAAAAGTACATTCAAAGATATTATTGAATATGTTGTTTTCACATATAGACAAATACGTATCAGAAACATAATGTGGGTTTAGAAAATCAAAAAACATCATATACATGTTTTTATTGTTTAGAAAATAAAACGTGTCAAGAACAAGAGATGTTTATATATTATCCTCTTGGGCAGGATCCTGCATCCATTGAATACTTTGAATTGCATTTTGTCATGTTACATTATAGAAAATTTTGCCTCTGTGATATTATTTTCTGCATATGGAAAAAATGTAAGCAAATTTATGTTAATTATAATGATTGTGAAACTGTGTAGGATGTAGTTTTTACTAATTTTTCATTTAGTTAAAATATTCTACTTCTATTCATTAACTTGCTAAAAGAAATGGATTTCATTCATGTTAAAAAATTTTATAGAAGAAGGATCAATCTGGATTCGTAAAAGACCTTGCAAACTGATAATTGTACATGTCTATATAATTTTATTGATGATTTGAGTACAGCTGTAAGACATCCAGAAAACACTTCATAAACATATGATACTCAAAATTAACTGGAATTTTATAATAAAGTATTGTTTATTTATCTTTAAATGTTATAAATTTAATTACCTTCAAAATTTTGTTCATTTAATACAATACAATGATCTAAGCATGTTTTTCACTTTTTGAAGTAATCTGTAAGCACCTACAAAGTGCAGCCTTTTAATACCTACATCAATTTTTTCTTCACCACTTCTAAAATAACAAAAATAAATTTTGAGGTATTTTTTCATCTGAGAAAATAAAAAGTAGTCACATAGTTAGAAATCGAGTGAATATGACTAATAGATAAGATAGATTATGTAGAATTTAATTTAAAATTGTTTCACATTCAAGATGATGCACAATGCCATGGTAAAACTTGCACTTCTCACTATGCAATGTAATAGGTAAGTTACATTTTATCACATCACATAAATGTTTCAAAACTTGTACATAAAATGTTGGACCATTACCAACTAATTTTGAGAAACAAAATACCATTTCCATTGGAAAAAATTATAAGCATTATTTTTCACAGTGCCAGCACATATTTTTGTGATGCGATGAATTTGACAGTTTTAATAAACCATGCATACACTTGTGTTTTCTCAGATCAGTTTTCTTATAATCTATTTCAAGCAACTCAACTGTTGCTGTTTGCCTAAAGAAAAGCAGATTTTTACATTATTCCAACTTCTCAGCCATTACAAAAATTAATAAATATGTAAAACACATGCGCACATTTTTGAGGTTACAGCTTTAGTAAATAGTACTTACGTAATAAGTGTGTGTTTAAATAAATTTATAATTAAATACATTTATATTTACCAAATAATGTGTTACATGGCACCACCATTTCACACAGTAATATTATTTGACAGATTGATGCAGAAGACTCCTCAAAGGAGACATATAGCAGCAGAAGCATGATGACACCGGATGCAATTATCAGAGAATAATTTTAGTTATTTTTGGGTTCTTGCAATATTCATAATATGTATCGAGTTAGTTTCCAATATTTATTTTGCATAGATTTTAAAACTATTGACTTCTTATTAAATTAGAGTAATGTTAGAGAATTCTACTGATCATTTATTAAAAGTATTCATGACTAGAATTTTCAGGCTTATTTAAAAAAGACTGAAAATAGTTTGGCAAAAGGTCAAATTTTTGGGAGTATACTAATTATCGGCAATCAAAAAAACTATCTTGCAAAATAAAGATGTAGAAAAAATAGCCAAAGATTTGTCATCACTATTCAATCCAATTTTAGAAAATGAAAATTTTATTAATAGTAATATTAACTTTAGTTATGAAACATTAAAACATATTAACAATAAAACTTTAAATCTTCATGGGATAATTATGGAAACAATTATTTTATTTATTGCACAATTTGACAATATAAAAAAATGTGGGAAAGGATGTCATATTATGCAAACAATCACTTTCATAGTTTCTTATATTGAAATATATATTTCAATTATTTATCCAATTTAAGATATATCATTCTTTAAAAAAAAAAAAAAAAAAATAGTGTCTATAAAAGAGATCTAAAATAAAGGCGAAATTTTTTATCTATATTTCTTTTTTGTATCCCAAGTACAATTTTTGACAAATACTTTAAATATTTAATTATTCATCTTTCCAAGTGGCTTTTTAATTAACAGCATAGGATTGAACCAAACAAATCAATAAATACAAATTGCAGCACAATCAAATGATAAAACAGGATAAAATTTAAATCAGCAAAAATAACGAGATATTATTTATATGGATGTAAGTAAGTCTTTTGATGCTGTATCAAAGTGACTTATTATTTAAAATTTTACATATAGATTATCTAAAAAGTTTTATTAAACTTTTTAGGTCTTATTTATTAGATAGGCCTCATTTTTACTTTAAACAAAATAAAATAAAATAAACATTATTAATAGAAAATTATATACAAGAACTGTATTAACATATATAAACATCACATGAACACCACCTCTTATGCTTCCATTGATTACTCTAGCTTGTTGTGTGTGGAAATTCGTATAGTGAGTTTTTCTTGTTTTATAACATATATACAGGGGATAAATTGATTTACATAGCATATGATACATAACTTATGAAAAGATAATTTTTATGATTAGTATTTCAGGGAAAATGATAATGGTTCAGCTTTATATAGGTGAATGTATAATCTACTACTAAACAAAAATATTATACTGCCAAGCTTTGCTCTTAGTACTTCTAGGTAAGTGATTAAGGGCACATAAGTATGTATTTTACCATTTTAAATTTATTTTAAGAATTCATTGCACTATTTTGTTGTCAAAAATTACAGACCAGTGAAGAAGCCATGTAGTTTTAAGAGTTAAATAATTACTGTCACATAATAAGGATGAAAGATTTTAATATTTTTCTCAAACAATTGTTTAATATTAATTATTCACTAGTGAAATAATAATAATGGTAGTAAAAATAACAAGAACAAATAACAACCATCATCATCATTATCACCATAATAATAATAATAATAATAATAATAATAATAATAATAACAGTAGTAGTAGTAGTAGTAGTAGTAGTAGTAGTAGTAGTAGTAGTAGTAGTAGTAGTAGTAGTAGTAGTAGTAGTAGTAGTAGTAGTAGTAGTAGTAGTAGTAGTAGTAGTAGTTAAAACACATCAATAACATAAAGGATGACTAAAAACTAGATGACTTAAAAGCTGAAAATAATGAACTAGATGACATACAAAAAAAATAATAGCTGAACTCAACTAAAAATTGCAGACCCAGCAGTGCCAGATCAACTATATGAGCAAGAGAAATTAAACAATAAAAAAAAATAAAAAAATTAGAGCAAAGGTAACCAGCTAAAAATTGATCAACAAAATCAGTTAGAGAGAGCAAATCATGATTGTAAATTGAATACATAATTGATGTATAAAAAAGATGAAGAATAGCAACCAAAGTTTTACCATGACCAACAATGGTGAACAAAACATCAACTGAAGTGATGGAAGCTATCACTTCTGATCTGCCTACTCAAATAGAAATATACACTGAACATTAGTCAATTCATGCCAACCAGCAAAAAAAGGTAGTAGATTTAAAAAGGAAAGATTTGAACAAGAGAGCCCTCATGGTGAGTTGGCAAAATATGGCTGGGCTGTAGCAGTAAATGAAAAGAGTGGGCTAGTGTTTCAGGATGCCATGGAAATGGTGGAAGACAAGAAGCAAGATATGAGTATTAATGAGACTTAAAATTGTTATGATAAATGTGAGAGAACTTAATTCAGTCAATGAAAATTTCAAAGTTAGACATTAGATAAATCCAATCTGATCACATGACAAAAACATTTGTATACCCTTATAATGACTTTTCCCTGATATATCATGAGATCTAAAAATTAAAGAACCATGATTAAAATGGATCTCCTTTTTGCTAAGAATGAAAGAAAGATTGATCAAGATTGAGCTCCTATTTGATAATAATATGTTGAATTGACAATGATTTCCAAAGTAGATAGAATCATTTAAAAATACCTATATACATATGTATTGTTGATAAAATGAGTATGGTAACATTTGAAATTGAACTGTCATAGAATGTGAGTAATAGAATTAAACATGTATCTTACTACAATTGATTGGCATTATAATACTATGTAACTAGAAGAATTAATAAAGTCTATTGTTGTTGAAAATTAATAATAATAATAATAACAACAACAACAACAATAATAGTAATAACCATTATCATTATCTAATACATTTATCACATCTGTAGTTTCACAATTGTTTTTAAGCTCTTAATTTTTTTTTGCAATATTCTGATTTGAATTATTTTTGGTACAGTAAAACTGTATTTTTTTTGCTGATGTCATAAAAATAGTTAATACAATTTGTAATTTCTCAGACAATTTCGAATGCATAATTGATATATTAAGAATGATATGATTACAAATGCTGAAAAATATAGTCTTTTAACTTTTATGAGTCAATAAAACTAGGATGTATATAATAAACAATAAAGAATGATTTATTCCTTGTGAAAAATTTTCTCTAATGATGAATCCTTTATAGAACTTTTTTAAATGTAGTGAAGTAAATATTAATATCTATTTTATATATTTTAATTCTGATATCATTTTATATTATTTATGATGTTAATTAGTCTGATCTCTTATTATAGGTCAGTTATGTGGAATTATATCCCTCTTTTTGATATTAACATGATTCAGAATGTTCAGAATGAATTGTGATAGTACTTGTAAAAAAATTTGGGAATTTAAATAATAATTTGCTTAATAATTGAATTGTAAATCACATGCTATGTTGCAAAAAAATGAAAAGGAAAGTAGAAATTTCTATCTTGCAGATATAGTTATTCTAAGCACCCAAAAACTGAATAACAAAAAATAAAAAAATAGTTTATATACCTCACTTTCATTGATTGTTTAAAAGGATCAATACTAATTTAAAAATCATGTTTTTATAAAAAAATACTTTAATAATATTGTTATTTTGATTCTATCAAGTAATTGTTTCAAATAAGCAATCAACAATTATTGAAATGAAAAAACTATTAGGTATAAACTTGTTTTGTGATATTTATACTGAACATTTTCATATTAATAAATATCGACAAATTATTACACAAAAAGCTCACAAAACTAGATCATTAAATTAAATGTGAATGACTAGTAGATAAGTTCAAGATTAGATAAAAAAATCAAGAAATGTGATACGATAAAGCTCAAATTATAAAAAGTGAATCTAGGAAATAATTCAGAAAGCTATATAAGAATGTAAAAATATTAAAAATAAATTGAATCCAACAAAGATTTGGGTGTATATATATATTGCAGATAATATACAATAAAATAAATACTACAAAATTAAGAAAATAATTATAAACTATTACAGTAATAAATTTTGGTATAAAACAATATTTATTATGTCACTAAGCCAGGCTTTTGATATGATCTTTGACAAAGAACAACTAAAGTGAATATTAGAAAATAAATTAGCATATCCACATGTGTATAAACATACTTTAAACTAGTCACTAATTATTATACATTTATATATTTGCATGTATAAATTGACCTAAAAGTTGGTTATGTCATTAGGTTAAATGACTAGTGTTAGCTAAGAGAAATGCTAAAGGTTCTCATATTTATGAAGTTCATAGAATAATTTATGTCCCATGCTTCTTTTACATTTCATTTCTATTATTTTCTAGGCAAATAAATTAATGATGCTTATACAGCTTAATTGGTATGCATCCTGGATTGTCAATTTTGCAATATCAGATACTATCTGAAACACACAGCCTTATTATATTCCTGTGTCTATTTATGTAATATATAGGATATATGAGCACAGATTTTTACACGACCCACCACTCTCCACACTATCTCTTAACATTAATACACTTGAACACATATATGTTGAAAAGCTAAATAATCAACCAATATATACGTATTTCATGCTAAACCAGCAATCATCAGTTGGTCCAGATTACCATCTCCACACATATATGCTATAAGTGCTCAGATATATATTAAGATAGCCAATCCTCATACTTTAATGGACAGGCTTCAATCTACTCCACACTCCAACTCTTCAACCATCCATCCAACTGAAAATCTGATGATGGAATGCTCAAAAGCGACCCTGAGGCTGAGATTCTTGTCACACCTATGTTGACCTAAGGCCAATCTGATCCCTCATGTACAGAACATGATGTCTGCCCATCCCTTGTATATGCAAACTTAAAACTTATATAACAGAGCTAAATGCAACAGCACTTATAGTTCAATATTTGTAGAACATGAAAAAAAGTCTAGTCATTCCTTTACATCTTCTAATGTTAAAATTATTTTTCTAAAAAATAACAAAAAATGAAAACTCAAGAACTCTATAAATACCAAAGCCAATAGCATTCGTCTAAGCAAGTACTGGTTATTTAATCTAATGTCATAGCCAACTGCTAGATCAATTTATGCATGCGAATCTATGGCAATCAATGATTAATTTAATGTGTGTTTATGTACATGTGCATATGCTGATATTCACTTTTGTCATGCTTTGACAAAAATATGTATCGAAAGCCTACTTTAGGAAAATAATAAATCTTGTTTTATGCCAAAATTTATTACTGTAATAGTTGATAAATAGCTACATACTCTTGAAGAATTTATTTTATTATATATATAACATTGACAGAGCTGAAAAATAAGAAAGAGATATCTTGTTTATAAAGTAAAAAAATTAGTCATAATTACTACTGTGCAAGAAATACATGTAAATGTTCTAATAAGCATTATATAATTATCCTATCTAGTCTTGCATTGGTGGTCGAGAGGTCAGCGCGACTGCCTTAGAAGCAGTTGCCCGGGATGCGGGTTCGCGTCCCAGCCGAAGCTATGACACTTGAAAAAAAAATTATCCTATCTAAAGATCATATCACTTAGTAGTCACCAGGAACAGAAAATTGAGATGAGACTAAAAATCAACTAGACAAAAGCTGCTCTTGAATAATATATATAATAAATTGTTTATGATTTTGAAAAGATTTTCACTAGTGTAAGCATTAACATAAGAAAGAACGATGTAATTTAAGTCTAAAACGTAGGAATATCAACTTATGTGCAATGAATGAAAATAGTTTTTAGAGCATAATCTCTAAAATAAATGACAGTAGCTACATTATTGAAAGACTGGATGATAGAAGAAGTAAGCTGTCAACTTAATCGATACGATGATGTGAATAGATGATATGTTATGAGCATTAAGATTAAACAGGCATCATGGTACTCTTGTCAAAAATGATAAAAAACATTGGTATAATATGCAGTGTGCTGAAACAATAGTGTTATCTATCTATAATTATAGGTATATATATAATACATGTTTGTGTGTAAACACGTTTATAACATTTGAATGCTATCTACTATAAATCTGTGAAAACAATCCATTAAATGCATGTTTTATTGAAAACTGCAATACAAATTTTCAAGTATAAAAAAAAAACCCAAATACATCAAATAGGTTTTCCCACCGGCCGTCTCTCATCTCAAAAATGAGTTATAAATTGAAACCATTGCTAAACTACATAGACTGGGCTTCTTTTTAAAAGTGTTAGCTGATAACACAAACGGCAAAACTCCCCCCTCCCATCATCTTTATGATTAATATTCCGTTTTATTTCCAAAAGCTACTCTGAGCCTTCATTTATGACTTTTTATTATCTTTCCATTCTTGCCGTTAGCTTTTCACTGACACCCGGTGAGATATCTCAGACCTGATTGGGCATAGAAGCTAGGGGAATTATCTGTTTTTTTTCTTTATCAAAGCAAATGTAATGCTTTTTCTATGGAGTTTTCAAATAGAATATTCAAAAGCTGAATTAAATTTTGCTAGTATTTTGTACTGACCAAAGGTTTCCAAACAGGCGAATACCTCCCACTGCTCTTACCAAATTCATTGTATCTTATTGTGACCAGTAACAATGTACGAACATTTCAGCAAAAATGAAAATTGTTAAGATTTATTCACAAAGCTCTTGTTTAGATTTCATCTGCTCCTCACAGTATATTTATGTAAGGAGATCTTATCAAGAAAGGAGAAGATCGAAGCTTTAGCTATAGAGTTCGGACAATACAGGCATGATTCACAGCGACACTATTGACAGTAGCTTTTGTTGCCTCAAAGTCAGTCTTAATGAAGATTAGACCGGTCTGCTACCTTGTCTGATCTAGTTTATGTATTTTTATTATATTGTCTAATGGAAACATTGATGTAACCTTGGTTATTTGCATATGCTTTGGAAAAGAAAAACCCTCAATTAGAAATCGTATAAATATAAAACAGCTTTTAACAGAAATAAAATAATGTATATATATTAACTTAAAAATGGATGTAAAATGTAGAACTATATCATTGAAAAGCTTAATACAAGCTGTGTGCGAGTATATATATATATATATGTAGAGGGAGAGACACACACAAAATAAATAAATAAATAATCGAGTAATAAAAAGGGCACATCTAAATCATAATCCATGATATGTAAGTACAATAATATTTATTGAATTTAAAAAAAAGAGATAAAGTTTTAAGTCCTCATACCTATAAAAATATCTGGATTTAAATTATTATAGCATTTTTGATTATAAAGAAAAAAAAAACTTGTTTTCATTTCTAAATAAATCCTAAGACAAAAAAAATCTTTTGAGAAATGAGCAAAAGCTCTCTATAATAATTGATAGTTATCTAGAAATATCATTGCTCTCTCTCTATATATGGAAAGGATTCGAACTCACATGTTAAAATTTTCCTACATCCATTCACTTTATCCTATACAACCGATACACATGACTACATACATGTGGAAAAGGCAAATAATCTCCAATATACGTATTTCAGGCTGAATCAGCACTCATCAGTTAGCCAAAATCATCATTTTACATATATATATATTGTGCCCTTTTCTATAGGTCAGTAATAGTCCATCACAGTCAATTACTAAAAATTGTAAATTTTAGAATATGTTCTTTTGATTTATTAATTATAGTTTGTCAATTATATTATAAAGTACAATTTGAAGCTAAAGCAAATACGTAGTATATAAAATTATAACGAATCATTTAAAAATAGTTAAGTAAAGCTTAAAATATTGTTGCATATGGTTGTAAAAGCTGGCCATATTAAATAACACAGCTATAAATATTAAAAGTATATTTAAAAAAGTTCGATTTTAATAGTTTAAAACTTATAGTAATAAATGTTATATTTTAAATTTATAAAGTCATATTTAATAATCAAAATTAATATCATACATTTTAAAAATAAACTTTATGTGAGAATTGTATTTAATTCTATATTTTAAATTATTTTTCCAAATTTTTATAATTATATTATTAAATATAATAAGTGTATCAATTTTATAAATCTGGGCAGAAATAGATTAAAAATCGTCTGTCAAAGTTATTGATCACGTGACTTGTATAATGCATACTTTCACACACACTGCTTGTTTGAATTAATAACAAAGTTTAAAATATTTTAAAATTGCATTATAGAATTGGATGGAATTATTACCTAGCATAAAATAAATATTAAATATTAAGTTAACTCTCGTATATAATATTTTAGAATAATAATATAAAGACGAATACAGTTAATAAAAAAAAAAAAATATTTTGTTTAAATAAAAATAGATAAATGGAATATTAAGAATGGAATAGGTTATTAAAAATTATTTTAAAAGTTATTTTAAATGTTTAAATAATTTTGATAAAGTAATAATTGAATTAAAAGTAGTATTTTAAATATTTTAAGTAATTATGTCATAATTTGTATTTTTGAAATTCAATTCTGTAAAAAATTGAAAATATGTAAATTTGTTCTCAAGCTAAAAGTAAGAATCAACCAATCAAATGAGGTATTCTTACAGACTATAAATATGAATTGCACAGGGGGTATCAGAGGAGATTTAATAATGTATTGAAACCAGAGAAAGGTATATTAGCAGCTATCAAAGAGATAGTATTTTCAAAATTTTTATTTTAGTCAATTTTAATACTTTCTTACAGTTTTATTTGCAAAAACTAATTGATATTTTTAAAAGTATTTTGCAAAAGAGAGTTTAAAAAAATAATATATTTGGGAACTTCGTGAAAATGATTTGCTAGTTTTTTTAAAGTACTTACCAGGATTATTTTATCTGAAATTTGACCTAAACTTCGCAATGAAAAGATGGATATACTGTGGAATGAAATGGATATAAATTCTAATAATATAAAAATGTTTTTGGAATACTTTGATACAGCTTTATTAGTGCTTCACCGGAGAACTATTCTAGTGCATAAAAATCATAATACAGACATTATACTGATACAGTGCAAAGTTATTTTCTGTTTAAAAGGAGTCACATTATTATTTAGATAAGTTTATCCAAGATTTATTTTTAAAAATAGTAATAAGACAATTATATCTTATGAATTGTTTTATATAATATTATATCCAAAGGAGTAAAATGTTATATCCTTTCTGAAGGTAACATTTTTTAAAAAAAAAATATTTCAAGAGTTAAAGAAAGAACCCAGGAGAATATGTTACTGAAGCATTTTTGATATTAAAACCTCCAGTCTTAGAATTGTTTAAAATGTATTTGGAAAAGATTTGTTAAAAAGTACTTGAAGTTTTTTTTTTAAAACTGATATATAAAAAAAATACCAAACAAAAGTTTAAATGTATTAAGAAGGAAACTTATATAAAACAAAGTGAACACATAGTTGAATAAAAGATGGATCCATGGAAATATTGTAAAAAAAGTTTACCAAATATTTTTAAAGTTAAGCTAGATGGAGTGATGCATCAGATATGCTGGCAGAGAATATTGAAGAAATTTCACGGGATTAATTAATATTATGATTTAATAATTATCATCCTAAATACTAAAACCAAGGATTATTTTCTATAAATTTTACTAAATGGATTAATAATTATTTTTTTATTTTTAAACTTTAATGCACTTGGAGGAGAACATTTTAAAACTCTAGAGAAAATAATAAATATTTTGAACTTATCAGGAACTATTGTCAAGTAAATATGTAATTATAGTTTTGATTCCTTTTATTTTTATTAACCTAGTTTAAATCTAAATTTTTTTTTATAAGATTAGGAAAACATAAAACATTAATTTGTTGATGATATAAAATTTTATAATGGAATAATCTAATAATTTAGATAAGAATATATTTTAAAATAAAGTGTATGAATGTATATTTCTTTATGTTTGCAATGATCGGTATCTAGTGGATGAAGAAGCCTACTGAATATGATGACCAGATAAAGGTTATTTTGGTAATAATAATGACTATTAATAATTTATAATGTATATTTTTGTTTTCTTTAGATCATCTATGAATCGTAAGAATGAAGTGTAAAAGTTTTTAATTATATGTAACGCATTTTATACAACATTTTAAAAAAACATTATGAGATAGGATTGATTTGAAAATATACATATGACGATTTTTTTTATATTAATGATATAATCCAACATAATAACAAATAATTATGTGATTCTTTTAAAACTTTTCATGTTATTGGATATTCAAATATTGTCTAGTTAGATTGTATATGATTAAACATACAGAATGATGAAGTAGACAAACTTTTCTTGTGGAACAGTGAAATTGTCTTTAAATTATCAATGAATTTTATGTATTGTTTTGTAAATGCAGATAGTTATTTATCGATGTAAGATGTGGAAAATCTTCAGAAATAATGTTGAGATAGTGGCTTGGAAGTACTTAGTGAACAGGAAAACAAGTTGATGTTTTTTAAGAAATAGGATATGATAAGGAATAGAAATAATATTTAGTCTTTATGTGGATATCAGCATATTTAACAAAGCCATATGACTGGTACACATTTTATTTGGACAGTGTTTTATATTTCTTTAAATATTTGATGTTCTAATAAAGCTGAAGAAATAGCTTTAACATCGTTCATGTACTAAAGGATATTAGACAAGTAAAGGTCATACCCTCTATATCTAGTTAATGTACTGTGCCATGTTTTTTGAGATATATTATGAGTAATACTCTAGCTTTCTTCCTTAAATCCTATACATCTGTTTTGCTATCTTTATTTCATGTAACTGCATCGTTTCAGTAAGATATTTGAAAAGAAATGATAAATAATTTAGAACTTAGGTTATGCTATCGTTTTGTATAAGATTGGTTTATTTGCTTATAAGGAACAGAATTTTATAACTTAAAATTGAAGGTCCAATATATCCTAAGGAAAGAAAAGAATCATAGACTATATTTTTGAATTTATTTCAGAAATGAAATATAAATTTTGAAATAGAGTATTTAAACAAGATGTTTTCTTTGAAATGTTAATTATTTTTAAATGCTTTATTATTATTTTTTTAAGAGAAAAATAAGTATTGCATATTTTTAAAATATAATAATATACAAGAAATGTAGGGAATATGCATAGTATATTTTTTGTTTATTGAATAACAGGAATATATTGATTATTACACTTATATCATACTAAAGTAAAGCTAAATAAGAATATATTATGATTAGTAAACATCGTGTGATAAAACACTAAAATCTAGTACTGAATTTTGGATGAATATTTTATGTAACATCTTTGACTTTGCAAGATGAAATTTTTTAATATTTTTAAGAAATTCATACTCATTGTAATGTTAATTTTGTTTTTTCTGTAGAATGTTTTAAAAATAAGATAGTTTAATAATATTAAGGATGAAATGTTTTGCTAATAAAATAAATAAATATATTTATAATAAGTTAACCATAATGAGAAACCAAATGGTAACATTTTATTTTGTCTTAAGTCTAAATAAAGATATAACTAAACTATAAATTATTTTTTTATAACCTAGTAGATATAAAATGTAAAGTATAAAATAAGGATATCCATTGTAAATAGTGTACATAAATTGTTTATTTATTTGTTGTTATTAATAAACTTTATTAAAATTTGTTTTCAAAATTTTTGTGTCTGGATTGTTTATTTCTCCACTTCACTGCATGAAATCACGATATATTCATAACAATTGAAACAAATATATAATTTTGCACAAAAAGATAAATAGAGAATTATATTTAAGAATTTAAATATTTATTGGTATTCTTTTAATTAAATAATTATAATTTTACATTGTTTTATTGGTCAAAAACCAGTTATCACAATAGTATACTGAATTATATGCTATCAGTTGCCACACATCCATTGTTTATCAGATTATCATATGCTACCACATATTTATTATATTATTACATGAAGATAAAAGATTATATAAAATTATTTTATTATGGTAATAAAAATGTAATGAAAAGAAAAGATATCCAGTAGTAGTTAAACAATGAAGAATATTATTATTATTATTTATTATTAGTTTCAGTGTAGTAGATTATGACATAAAATCCCTTCTCATATTTTACTACCGCATTTTTTATTAACTTAGGATAAACTTTACGAACCTGAGATTGTTATTGAGCTAGATTATTATAAATAGAAGATTAAGATGTAATTATTAACTTAATCTTAGTGAGTAGAAGTTATTAAAGTCGTAAGAATACTATGAGTTTGTTATTTGAAATAGTAATAAGGGGGGATAGTGTTCTTATGCCATTGAGGTAGTATCCTGTGGGATATTGGCTCAATGCAATCTATCTTGTCACCTGTATTTTCACTTCAAGTCTCATGAAAATATTAAATATTTATTTAATTTATTTTTATAAACTGAACCTTATTCGTATTTTAAATTTGAGCTAGTGAAACATTTTAATTTTAATGCTGAATATTTTATTTATTAATTATTAACTGAGCTAGAACCCGTTTTATTTTATATCATATACTATTCTGAAGTGAGGATGCACAAGACCAGGTTAGAATATATATATATATATATATAATTAATACTCAGTTTATATCAAGATAGCAAATCTTCAATATTTTAATGGGCAGGCTTCAATCTTCTTGACCCTCCAACTTATCAGCCATTCATATCATTGAAAATCTGATGATGAGAATGTTCAAAGACATTGTTGATGCCAATATTATTGTCATACCCATGTTGACTTTAAGTCATTCTGACCCCTCACATATATGATCATATGGGCAAAGTACATGTTAAATATGTAATGTTTAAAGACAATTATATTGCCTATACTGAACTTAATGTAATAAGAGTTCAAATCCCTTCTAATTACAGTAAGTTCAGTATAGGACAATATATTTACATTTAATATATATATATATATATATATATATAGTGTTTAAATATAAATACATTGCCTATTAGTGTCAACACATAGTAATATATTTTAAAGCTAAAAAATTTGGGTATGTGCTGACACTAGAGGACAATTTATTATATCAAAACATTTGCAACAAGTTAGACTCAAAACATTACATATATATTAAACACTGTAAATTCTTATTTGTTATATATATATAGCATTGCATTCTATCGCTAAATGCTGTTGCAGTAAATAACGCACATTCCCACTTCAGTACATGACAATACTGTAATAAGAAAATTAATCACGTTTTCATTGAGCTTTTTTATATATAAAGAAATTGACTTTAATAATTATCGTGAAAAGAATGAATATTAATCAATCCAATTATCTTATTGAGTTTATATTGATTTAACATTTTGGATTTTTTTTTTAACAAAGTAGCTAAATTTCTTTTTTGTGTGTATGTGTAATTTTAACTTTATAATAAACAATACATAATTTATATGTAATGCAAAGTAATTCTCAACTGAAAGATAAATAGAGGGTTGTGCTTGTTTTATTTGATGACTAATAAAAGGATATATACTACTAGATGGCTAGATTAAGGGTATCAAATTGAAAAAGCCTCACCATTCTTTATTATATTATATTTATAACATAATGTCTTACATTTCTAACTGTATGTACTATCTTATAATCAAGCTCAGGCTTGTGCACGTAAAAAAATGTTTTAGTCATAAGCAGATCTAAAACTCTTTTTATGTACTCAGAGTCATAGGCGATGTAGTTACTATCTAATTATTGATTGATAAATAATCATCTAACTATTATTAGCTAGAAAACAATGATTCTAAATTAATCTGGATTGATTAGATTATAATAATGTGCTGGCTATAAATAAATAAAAATTGTATAGGGTATTGTGTTCAACACTCTTTGGAATGGAAAGATGTGATACAATTAAAAATGTTAAGCCTATGGTTTATCATTATTTTTAGCTTGATTACAACACTTTTTTAAATAAAAAAATTGCCTTATGATATACTTATATAACTTTATTTAGAACTTGTAACGATACTATTTGCATAATGGAGTAAAAATATGTAACTAATAATAAGTGTCTAATAAATATTAAATCATTTTGTTTGAAGAAAGAATTCAAGTTTTCTGAAAAAATTGATTAAAAATTTAACATTTCACTCAATGACATTTCAATAAAGTTATTATAAAAACTCTTAGAAATGAAAAGTGGTATCATAATGTTCCTCCAAATTAATGGTTAACATTTGTGAGTTGAATTAAAAAATCAACATTTGCACAAGATGATAATATTGTCTTCAAGCAGAGTTTGTACTAAAGACAAGTAAAAGCTGGCTATAGTACTAAAGAGTTTTTCTAGAGTAATATTAAGGCTGTAAATAGTAAATAAAGCAGGTTTTTTAATATCTAATGCTAATTAAATTAAAGTAAAAACTCACATCTTAAATTTAAGATGAAAAATTCATAGTATTATTTTTTGCAATAATTATATGTAAAATTTAATATTATAAATATAGTTTATTAATAATTGTTATTTGATCAAAACAATTTGATCACATTAATTATAGATACACAGCTGAGACTATTCAATTACTCAGAAAAATTAAAATATACACATGTGTATATGAAGAAAGAATGTTACCTTGATGTAGTGGCAATTTAGAGTCACAAACATTTTGGTGACATGGGTTTAAAATTGAGGTAGGTAAAATTGAATTTTTTTGATATTTTTTTAAGATATCTGACTCATGGCCAACACATTTCACCATTCAAAATTAGTTGATAAATGCATATGATGATATCCTAAGCTTCAGAAAGAAACAAATATACAAATTCAAACATGCACAGTCCAAAACTTGTCAAATATGATGATTAATATTATATCCTTCACTATTCCACTATGAAATATTATTGAAATAGTTTTTGCTTTGCTATGTGTTATTTAAATGATGTTTTTTATTTATAACAGTATAACAAAATTCAAAGCTTGAAAGACAAATTATATATATATATATATATATATATATATATATATATATATAATTTGTCTTTATATATATATATATATAAAGGGCTTGAACTCAGACTTGTAAACTCACCACAGCTATCAAATTCATCTTATGGAACTGATACACATGACCATATACATGTGAAAAAAATGTGGCCATATGTATCAGTTGTTTAAGATGGATTGGATAGTTCTGGGGAGTTTGAAAATCTGAGTTTAAGCCCTTTATAATTACATTGTTACATATAGACAATTTACACTTATTTATATATAATTTATATGATCAAATTTCAATGTTAAAATTTGTCCATATTGTTTCTTTCTACATATAAACTTAAGAATAATCAATTTAAAACAAAACTGAAACAGACAACTCACTATAAAAAAAAAATAATATATCAATATATTTCTTAGTGGAAGCTTTTCAAGAAAAGGTTCTATTAAGGAACAGGAACTGGGTTGATATATTAAATATTTTTTTGTTTAAATTGATTATTCTTAAGTTTAATTATATATATATATATATATATATATATATATATTAATATATATATATATATATATATATATATATATATAGAAGTAAACAATATTAGGTGTGAGTTAATATATGATAATAGTAATAAAAGTAGTTTATTATTTAAGACTCGAATGGGATCTTTAACAACAAGAGAATATACATGTAAAAGGAAAAATATGTGTAATTTAGTATGTAAATTGTGTAAGGAAGGAATAGAAAATATTAGACATTTGTTAATTGAACGTAAATACTTGTAAACAGAAAGGGTACAAATAATGAAGTTATGAAAGAATAAATATGAAAAAAGTGATTATGAAAGTGGATTGTTTTTTATGCTGGGTTTGGGAAAAGATAATGGGGATTTAGATATAAAGGTTATAGAGTTGACAAAGATTATATTGTGGAAATGGGATGGAGCAGAATATGGGAAAATTTAGAGTGGGGAATGGAAGATAAAGTGGCTAACAGATTTCTCTGGGCATAGTTGCTGAGAGATTCCTGACTCCATTTAAGGAGAAGTCACAGTACATCACATCACATCCACCCTTATAAAAATACAAAAAACTATTCTAAACAATTAGCATAAGATCATCATTACCAACCAGACATTATATGAATAATCATGGTTAGTTAAAAACAAACCACAACAATTAAATTAATGATTATGTACAATTATGTGCTATACTTTTTTAAAAATAATAAACATAACATGATAAATATCCCACAACAATTATATTCATTTGTATGTTGTATTTCATTCTAAATGGATATTTATAACCAAGTCTAGAACATCATATAAGTTGTGTGACATTTGATTAATAAAATGAACTTCTTCATTTCTAATGAATTTAAACTCTTTGTACCGAATAAACTCATAAATATAGTCATTAATATAAACTACTTATTTACTATATCCATAATGATACATACATTTGGCTATAGCCTCACCATAAACTACATTTTTTTAATTGCCAATCTTACAAATCAAACACATATTCCTGACCTTACATTGTGATCAAGACTATTTCTTATGTCCCTAGTCAAGATGATGACATTTATGACTATGTACCTCATGATGATAAAACCATCTAGATTTTAAAGGGTTTACTTCTAATGCTAAAATGTCATATTTATTACCACTATTTAAGCATGTCATAGAATTCCATTTGAAAAACCCTGGTCATTTATGGATTGCATCATATTTAAACCAATATCATAGTACAAATGGCCTTGTTCTATTTGAGTTTCCAAACATTGAAACTCTAATTACTGTCCATTCTGTACTTTCGCCAACTCTTTATGATTAATTTGTTGATCCTCATTTAATCTTATTTCTAGGACTCTATATTTATCCTGACATTAAAATCTATACTTTTCTGTCTTAGTTTATATTTATTGGACTGAATTTTGTCCTTTCTCTATATTATCTTTTAATATATTGATTTTTATTTGCATTTGATTTTGAGTCTTTTCCATCTTATTCTTTAGTTCATTTAACTTAACTTTCAAATTATTTATTTTTTCATATCCCATTTTTCTTTCATGAACTAACTCTATATGTACATGCTTCAGCTATTCTTTCAAGATATTATCTCACTTGTATTGACCCTCTTTTATCTTCATTACCAGCATTTCCTGACCTTGCTTCATTTCTAGCATAAGCTCTTTTTGACTTTACTTCATTTCCATTTGATTCTTGTCACATTTTTCTTAATTTTTATTAATGTTATTCACTAGATCTCTTGATAATATTTTCTGATTTTTATTGATCTTATTCATTAAATCTCTGGAAAGATTTTCCTGACTTTCAAATGAGCTTATTCATTAAATCTCTTGATATATTTTCTTGGCTCTGGTTTGATTCTTATTTCAACATTTTATGACTTTCATTGATCTTAATCATTAAATTTTACAACATTGTCATTATACATTCATTTTTATCATTTTTGATGTGTCAGAGACTTCATTAACTTCTCTTTCCTGTTTTAACATATCTAACTCTTACATCTCCCACAATTTACTTTAAAATTTATATTTATTATTTTACTTTAGAAAGGAAAGAACATGATCCACCTCCTCAATTCAATATCCCAGTCCAAACAAAATGAATAACTTACTTCATATGCAAAACTATACAAATTAATTAAATCTCTACTCACGCACATTTCAGCTCATGTAATATATCCATGTAATATAAATACTAAGATTACTTCATTTTTCAATAGCGATTGATTTACCTATCCACAATATTATCATCCCAAACTAATATGTATAGATTTATTTATTTTTAAAATTCAATTTATATTGTGTACAACTTAGCCTAAATTTCATGACTATACTAAAAAAGCTTTGTGTTATGTGCTTGCCAACAAATCTGAACAGTGAAGACCAATGTTTCCATCTATTTTTCAAATAATAAAGGTACAAAATCTTCAATAAAATAAGCGACCTTTAAATACTTTTCATTATTTATTCATGAGGAGAACTTAATAATATTTATTAGTAATGAATCTAGGATTCTTTAGCATTTTAATAACATATAGCATATATCTAGTACTTTTAAAGTCACAAATATACATTCTTATTTTTATTATTATATAGCACGTCAAGGCATCATCATCTGGTACATTGCATTCACATGCCCTTTCTTGGCATATTTATAAAGCATTTTATTTGTAAAGCATTTTGTTATTGTAATCTTGTGTATTCTTACACATCTATTTTTAGTTATTTCTCACTTTGTGTATTCTTATATCTCTATTTTTCAGAAAACAATTTGATAACTCACTTTAAACTCAAATTATTAACAAAGCACAACTACAAATTTAACAATTATTATCTATTGAATCATAATTCTGTTTAATCTAACTCTAGGATACACAAAAATAGCTTATATTAACTGGGATCATTAATTATATATTTAAATTCTAACTGTCTATTATTATACAACTTTAAATCTCTCATAGGTCATGGATAAAAACTCAGACTCTTGTTGGGCAGTCAGAATGTAAAATAAAATATATTCTAAAATATATGAGAACAATGCTAATAAAGCAACATTCTTTCATAAATAGCAATATTTCCTTAGTGGATGAACCAAACTGTAAATGAAAGCAAATAAAGACTGCCATAAAAAAAAAAATAGACTGCCAAAATATAATGGTAAAATAAACGATGTTCACTGAAAAGCTTGCATATATGCATAATCATGAATATAATAAAAAACATTATAACTAAGCAGGGATAGCTGGCCTGAAAGTTCCTCATAGATTTGGGAAGCCACATATAATAAATAAAATTGTAAACCCAGTGATTTTGACCACTTATGCATTAATTATTTCAGCAATCTAACATATGCTGTATAAATGTTGAATTTAAGCAACTAAATTTATAACTAATAAATAGCACACCAACAAATGGTATTTGGATTTACATCTACAATGGACTCATAAATTTGTAAGGTGCCAATGGTCCATAATAAGTACATCAGCTTGGCAAAGAAAATACAGTTCAGTAAATAATATGTTACTCACTAATGAGCTATAGTATGGAGTATACCCTTAAATATTTAATTGTAAATAAATTGTGTAATGAAATAATTTTATAATTATTCATGCAATAGATAAATCAATGTACATAGTGTAATAATAATAATAATAATAATAATAATAATAATAATAATAATAATAATAATAATAATAATAATAATAATAATAATAATAATAATAATAATAATAATAATAATAATAATAATAATAATAATAATAATAATAATAATAATAATAATAATAATAATAATAATAATAATAATAATAATAATAATAATAATAATAATAATAATAATAATTTTTTATTTATTTATTTATTATGAAACAAACAATAAATGTATAATACAGTGAGATAAATTCCATACAAGAAAAATCTTGTGTGAGGAATTTAAATGTAACAACTAAAAACATTAATAAAATACAAAAAAAAAGTATAAATATAACATAAAATATTAAAAATCACACAGATATTGCATTTGGCAATTCAATCACAATAGTAAATAATTACAACATAACATACAATATAAATAAACAAAAAAATAAATAAACAAACAAAATAAAACTAATGCTTAGCATAATATAACCAGTGCCATAAATGCTTTTTAAAAATCAAATAACTAGTGTTCATTAAATTCACAGAACAATCTCTTATAAACAAATTAAATAATTTAGGACCATTATAACTAAATTGCTTCCTACTAGATGTTTTAAGAAAATTAGGTAAAGCTAACTGATATTTAGTAGATAAACGAGTATTTACAACAGAAGATTTAGTACCCAAATGAAGTTTCTTACAATAAATATCAAGAATCACTCTATATTTATACAAATGGAAAACATCTAGTATATTAAACATGGCATAAATATCTTTAACAGATGTGGTACATGATCTACCAAAAATGATACGCATTGTATAATTTTGTAAAACAGACAAAGTAGTCATTGCAAAAGTAGAACAGTTCCCCAAACTGATATATTATAACATAATAAGCTTTGATATGAAGAAATATATAAAGTAATCAAGGCTGAACGAGGAAAAAATTTAGATAAGTAGAAAAACATATAATTTAATTTATGTAAATGAGAACAAAGAAAGTCAATATGGTTTGACCAGGATAGTCTGGAGTCAATAAAAACACCTAGACAACAAATATTATCAACAAATGAAATGTTAGCACAAGTACAAGTGCTATTACAATGCCAAAAATACTTATTACAAATAGTAATGTTAAGCAAATGAATATTTGACTTATAAGAAAAATTAATAGCTTTTGTTTTACTCAGATTAATTGATAAATTATTAAATGCTAACCATTTACTAATTAGGATTAAATCATCATTAATTATTTTTTCAACAAAATTATATGAAACTGCAGCATAAGATAAAGCAATATCATCTGCAAAACCATAAATCTTAGCTTCTAAAGGTAAAGAAAATAAATCATTTATATAAATTATAAATAAAATGGGACCCAAAACTGAACCTTGTGGTACACCATGGTTAACTGTTATAAAAGAGTTTACAACACCAGAAATATTTGTTGCTTGTTTTTTATCCTTTAAGTAATTCGCAAACCATGAAATAAGTCCACCATGAAAAACATGAATATAAACGCTTAAGTAAAATTTTGTGAGATAATAATAATAATAATAATAATAATAATAATAATAATAATAATAATAATAATAATAATAATAATTTATGTGAAATAAGTATTAACTCATTAAGATGGCAAAAATAATGATCATAACTCAAATTTACTAACTGCAATCCAATATCCTATATTATATATTTTTTCATAATTTACCCTCTGCCAGATTGCAATTAATAGAAACAATCTATGATTTAAAATTATTAAAGCATACAGTCATAAAAGGGTTAATTACAAATTAATATGTTAACAAATGATTTAATTTTTAATTACGTGAATATTATTTAAGCTTAGGTCAAATGACAAGATAAAATTGCTTTATAATTAAAGTTATTAATAATAATAAAAAATACTTTGATAAATATTTTATCATTAAGCCACTACAATACTCTTAATCATTATTAATAAATAAAATTTATTTCATTTTAAGTAATTTAAATTTTTTTTTCTTAATGTCTGATACTAAGTTTAGCTTATATATGCAATTTCAGCTTAGATTCTACTATCCTCTGGCAAAACACAAACGTAGGTTTCCACGAACATTTTATCTTTAAATGATATTCGATCATTTCTGTTGATCCATGGTAAATTTGATAATTTTATAGCTTCATGACAGTTAAGCATAGTGTGTGTTATTGCAATCATTCAATTCAGTCATAAAGATATTAAATGAGGGGAAGTTGTTCCTTCCACCTTAAATAAATTTCTATTCACAGTACATATTTTCTTAATATAGTCCACAATCTATTTATAAATTAAGGTAAGATAAAACACAACATTTTAAGCACAATAAAGTATGTATGTTTCTCTTGCTGAAATCATTTCTGTAACTATAATAAAACAAAAAGTAGTATTTTTCCTTTTTTAAGCATTGGCTTCAAAATATGTGATTTTCTTTTCTTCTCATCTTATTAAGGTATTGTTAGTATTTGATATAACTTTGTAAAAACGATTTCATTTTAAAATTTAATAAATAAAGTATTCATCTATTCTAAATTTATCTCAAAATAGCCATCATATTTATTAAATATAAAACCTTTAATTGTTTTCTTTATTTAGTTATTTATACACATCAAGAAAACTATAGACGAAAACATGTGTACATCACAATATATATATGTGTGTGTGTGTTAACTAATTTCATAGATTTATAATGAAATAAATAATGAAAAGAGATTACATCTATGAAAACAACGAGATATAAGTTTACCTAAGAGGTTGCTATGAAATTTTCCATTAACACTTGATATTTTTAAAATTAAATGTTTTCTTTAGTGACCTTTTATAATTATATTGTCTTGAGTTAAATAAAAGAAAAAGGAGATCCTCTTCTACTTCTAACCCAAATTGTTATAAGAATTTGAAACTAGATAGATATTTTCATAGATATAAAAATTCAGAAGTTCATATGTTTACTTGATATATACACAGGGAGATCTAAAAATAATCAGAATTTTGTAATAAAAAATTGCATATTTATTTTTAGTTATTGAAAACTTAATGGCTTTAAAAAGTATATTATATTTAATGCAATGCAATAGTCTAAACTATTTTGTCACTTTTCAAAGTTGTCCATAAACATTTGCAAAGTGATATTAACACATCTATCATCCCCTTCCCCCAGTTTTGAATCTGAAAAAAAGTAAGGCATTTTTCTATTTGAGAGATTAAAAAATTGCATGAAGGGAGATTGAGTAAATATGACTGATAGATAAGCTGGATCATGCTGAATTTAATTGAAAAGTGTTTCTTACTCAAGGCTTTGGGAGATAACACTTTGTTGGGGTGGAGCTTGATCTCTTTTCTTGTTCACACATTGGTATGTTTACATTTTACTGTACCATGTTAATGTTTCAGAGTTTGCAAATAAAATGCCTGACTATTGCAAACTAAATTTGAGAGAAAAATGTCATTTCCATAAAAAAAAAACTAATCATCATTGTTTTGATTTTGGACTTCACTCGCACCACTTTTTATGAACAAGGTAAATTTAACATTTCAATTAACTCACTCATAAACTTCTGTTTTATTAGATCATTTTGCTTATAATTGTTTTCAAGCTTTACAACTTTGTCATTTCCATGTTCTATAAATGAAAACAGAATTTCACATTGTCAAACTATTCAGCCATTGTAAAAAAAGACAAATATATGAAATACATTTTCCAAAAACATTTGCTACATGGTCCCTTGGCAGATAGATGCAGAAGTATTCCTGCATGATACATTTGATAGCAGAAGTATATACTACAACAAGTGTGCAAACCAGAGTGATTCCAGTTATTTTTGGGTCTCCCCTCATATATATATATTTAATTTTATAATACGTAAAAATATGTTCAAATTTTTATATGATAAAAATCACTATCAGATGTTACTAGACAAATAGTAAACTGTAAAAGCTTTCTGCATTCAAAAGTGTATTTATCTATAAACATCTCACACATTTTTATCATATGCAAATTTAAACAGATATTTCTACATATAAAATTTCATACATTTCAATCTGTTATTAATTCTCAAATATTTATATATGTATATGATCACTAGATGGAGCTTACCAATCAGCTCCAAAAAAGCTTTTGTTTACATAAATGCTGAAAGAGATATAATTCAAAATCTCTATCATTGTTACCCACCTCCAGCTGATTCAATCTGTTATTAATTCTCAATTTTATATATTGAAACAGACAGATCGAAGAATCGATCTTAGTTTCATGGTTGTCATTTAAGAACGGTAATTCTAAACCACTATTTACCCGCAATGAGACTTTTTCTATCCCAAGCCACATAAATTTTAAGTTATTTATTTTGTGTTTGTTTAAAAAGAATTTAATGTAAAGAGTATGAGTATAAATGTCACAAATCATGATAAATAATATTCGTGTGTGTGTGGTTTGTGGATTTATATTAGCTCAATTTAAAAGTTTCAATTGCGTGTATATTTTCTTTAAATTTTAATTTTGCAAATTATACAAAGTCATTTAAAAATGCTGATCAAAAGTCACATTCCTTTGATCAGTATTTTTAATCAAAATCTTACTTGTACAAAATGTATAGGATAATTAATTTGTACTTCGATAAATTAAGATAATGAATTTATATTTTTGTATTCACGAATTCCGATGTAATTGTTTTGTCAATTTAGAATCATGTATTAAATTTAAAAATAAATGAAAACCGAACAATGGAAATGAGAAACGTAGAACTCTTATCAAGAAAGGCAAATGCTATTGTATAGTCAAAAATTAGATATTGCTGGAGGCCAGAAAATCAAAGGAGGCGGAGTCATGAACAAAAACTAGGCAGAAAGGTCAACCGTAGCCATCTTAAATATAATATAGACACTCTAACTCTTGACTTGGCTGTGCTTAGATCGTCTCAAGCTACAGCAAAGTAGTTGTTCCAGAGAAATCACTTCAACCGTTATTAAGAAGTTGCCCGGTAAACTGCAATCATGATGGGCTAAGTCCAAGAAGCTGATCCCTGTTCTGCCAATGTAAATCTTTCGTACCGCTGATCTGTAATGTTTTCCGTGCTTCCAGTCTTCCAAATTCCAACATGTAAATTAACCATGCCGTTCTAAGAAATTCAAAATGCGCGCCTACGTTCTTCATACATATCACCGCAAGAAGAAAAGCCGGACGAAGAAAGAATGGTAACTTTTGTTACATGAACTTTTTAACTTTCCTCTCAGTAATAATTTTATATTTAATCTGTTAACCTAATTAATTGCATGTAAATTTCTTGTTTTCCATTTGAAAATGTTACACTAAAACCTGTCAGTAAATTTCTTCTCTAATATTTCTGTGCTCTAGTCTTTAGATGATAATTATTAATATTTGTGCCTTCTAATAATCCATTTGTGAATACATTTATATTTTTACTATTACTTATTTTACAAACAAAATGATGCCAATAATAATATTTCTCAACTCTAGTTAAAGTCAGTAAAGTTTATCTCATAATATTTATTATATTCATTTTAAAAGTAATTTTCTTTTATCGAACTAAAAATTGTTTCATTTATGTTGAGTTGAGAAATATTCAAGTATTTTTATTGTTTCTTTTACTTTGTCATGATATTTTAATCTATACTCCAAATATCAAATACTTAAAATAGCCTAACATTTTATTATATTTTTTTTTATATATTATTACGGAGTAATGATAATAAGTGAATATGTTATTGCTATTATTACCTTCCGAACAATCTGGGGAGTTATGGGTTTCAGAGTGAAATTAATTAATTGTTACTTTTGCGATCGTTTGATTTCGCCATGTTTTATGGAATAGTTATATCGGACTGTTGCGTAGAAAATGTTATGGAGAGAAAAGGTTTTATATAATTTCGTTTTAAAATCCACTTCCGATCACTCTTCCTCGATGTTACTGTGGCAAAGCCTTTACCTCTGCCTAAGTTGGCGTCTCGTTTTACTACCATATGGAGAGAAAGAAATTCTTCTCCAGGTAATCTCTTGGATCACCGGGGTTCGAAAATGATCCCGGCTGGTTGTAGTGTCCCGGATCTACTTGGGGGCATTAAGACTTGCCAAAGTACAAGCCTCCCGGTATTCTGTCAATGCACTGCAAGTTATTATTTGTAGTATACCTTAATCCCTGCAACCATCAGTACATCAGTATTATATATTATATTTTTATTTAAAACCGCCTCCCATTTATCCATATACGCAATGGTTTGAATCTATTAAAATAAAACAACTTAATATAAACTAGTAGTTAAATATTTTAAGTGCTCCAATTACTCTGATTCTCATATCAACCTGTACAACCATTTAAACACATAAATATTGGCATGAGTTTGTTAATCAGTACAAACCGATTATTGATGACTAGCAGCAATTTATTATAAAATCCATATGAGAGTTTTACCGTACCTGTAAATAATATTATTCAATGCTTTCAATAATTTATTAAAAATTTACCTAACCTAATTTTGTCTCTCTTGCATTATTACTCTCGAAATCTAGTCAATCACCTGCTGTCTGTATCGACAACTTTAATATATACATTAAATTATTAGCCGTACCAATATCCCGACTATAAGATATCTATGAACTAGCTGATTGTAGGTAATTTAGTCTGTGTTTTTCGATGAGCTAGTAAAGGGAAAACCCCGTACCGTTGTAATGTTGTCATCGGTGGGTCATGCCAGGGTTTTGGGTTTGAATTTAGTTTGCATTTTGGAATTTATTCATAGACGTGGACTGGGTTTGAATTCGGATTACTGTGTGTGATTAAGCATGGTGATTTTTACCGGTACAATATATATGTATATATATGATTACTATATGGAGCTTACCAATCATATCCAAACAAGTTTTGTTTACATAAATGCCGAAAGAGATAGAATTCAAAATCTCTATCATTGTCACCCACCTCCAGACCAGCTGGTTTTGAGCTTATTGGCTCACGTCAATGAAGGGATGGGGGATTAGAAACTAGACCTAAAATACCAACTCTAAAGTCAGCACATATCAAACAAGTTTCTATCAATTTGAAAGCATGAATTTATTAGACATGTAAATGTCTTCAAACTCAGCCTAACAAATCAGATAGCTATACAGGTCTGAAATCAGTTCAGTTTCACCATATAGTAAAAGTCTCTGCAATATATAGCATTGCAAAAACCTGCAAAGGTACATTTATGATAATCAAAACAAGTTATAAATTTCATAACTTGCCTTTAAGCTTGCATTTTATGATCACTGGATGGAGCTTACTAACCAGCTCCAAACAAGCTTTGTATACATAAATGCCGAAAGAGATAGTGATCATAAAATGCAAGCTTAAAGGCAAGTTACACAATTTATAACTTGTTTTGATTATCATATATATATAACAAAAAGAGTAAATCACTCTCACACAGGCTAGAATTAAAAACTCTAAATATTGAACGAAGAATCAAAAATAAAGGTTTGATGAATATGTATTGTATTTGAATCCTTTGTTCAACATTTAGTCTTTTAAATCATAACCTGGTAATGATGAATTATTCTCTTTGTTTATGTATGCATTTGTTTTAATTTAAAGTTGATATATAAATACATATTTTTTCACTGAATTGAATATGTAAACATAATCAACTTAATATACAACTATATATTTTAATCATATATTTATGTTCATCTATTCAACTTTCATTCAAAATTGAACTTTGTTAAGATGTCACATTAATCCAATATGTCAAGTGATTTACATATCATCTTAGCACACTCTCTATTGACAAACCTCAGCCCTAAAAAAATTGTTTTTATACTTTCTAATTATTATTTAATACCCATTTCCCCCCCAAATTTATTGAGCATTGTACAAAATTTATACATTTCTCTTTATTTTCTTGTATATACATTATCTTATATACTTCCCTTTCTTTATAATTTCTACTACATTTTATTACTTCAATACTTTCTCACATTTCATAACATGCCCTGTTTCTAAAAAATGACAAAATGGCCCTGACTTTAATATCTCTCATATTTATTGCTCTATCATGCTCCTTACCTCTTTCTATCTTACTTTTCACTGACTGAACTATATATATATATCATATATCCCTTAAATATAATTTTATATATTATTCTTATCACTTTGGAGAATTTAATTTTACGCAATTAATCTATGCAACAGCATGGTAAAACATAAATGTGTATAACACAATATTTATAAATTACAGGACATGAGAAAGAGAATTTAAAAATCATTTATTTCTTCTTTATTCAGAATTACAAATATTTTGATTTTTAAAGACCACGTAAGTCATGATATTTAAGATGCACTATGCTAGAATCTTCTTCTTTCTGTTACACATAAGTATATGATAGCCAACACACTGAAATTATAAAACCTAAAATTGGATCATATTGGTTACTTTATCATAAATAACAGTCAGAATGTATTATCTAATATTTGACTTAATAATAGCTAATTATGTGTTATAAATTCAAATTACGATATGTAATTAGTAACGATAAAAAGTCAGATGTCACATGACTTATATATATATAGCTTGCACTTACAAATATGTAAAATTAAGAGCATGCTAATGAGTTCTAAACAAGCTTTTTATTTTATTTTATTTATGATAAATGCTACTACAAGAGAAGACATTCAAATCATTTTTATCTTGGATTGTCCCGATCCCCAGACCGGTTTCGACCTATGGGTCTCTTCAGTGAAAAGTTGGGACATTAGATTCAAAAAACCAACTCAAGCAAAGCATTGACCTAAAAGTCAATTGTTAGAAGAAGATCTGAAACTTTTACACATCTACATATCTTTAAAGTCAGCTCTCCAACTGAAAACATCATATGGGCCTGAACTTCATTCAGATACTCATATTAGTAGGCTTAATGAATTGAAATGATAATCAATGATAAAAAATATTTATTTATGTAAATATAATTAATCTAAAATAGAAACATTAAATAATGACAAATAAATACATAGATAAATAACTCATTGCATGACATATGCATAGTTCGTAATTTGGTTAATGCATGATTTTATTGCTTTTTTTAAAAAGTAGATTATTTATTTAGTTTAAATAAATTGATGTGATAAAAAATATGTCAGGACATTAAACCCACATATATGGATTCATTTTAGGAAGAGAACACACATATTGTTTTATACTTTTTAATCATTCCTCATTCAGACTGTATCTTGTATAAGATATAATACTTATAAACATTTTTATTTATTAAATTGAGCAGAGATATTATTGTAAGCTTTAAAAGATACATTTTGTTTAAAACTTTTGCATTGCAAAATAAAATATTGTTTTTCATATCTCTACTCTTATACAATAAATGCAAATAAATTATAAATATTAACTGTATCAAGTAATTATTCTATGTATAATAAATTTCATAAAATAATTAATCCTTATTAATTGATATATTTTTATTGTGAGATCTGATATAAAGCTGCAAAAAGGAGTTTGCTGTCAACTGAAAGTAGTGAGGTGACATCATGAAAGGAGTAGAAGAGTTTCATCAATAATTATATAGTAATAAAGAACAAGTATTTCCTACATCAATTATATCTTTTGAATTGGCCAGAATTTTAAATGAAGAAGTGAGACATACAATTAAATATATAAAGAAAGCAAAACTCCAGGTAATGATGGAAATATAATTGATATGTTAAAAAAGGCAGGTGAAGAAATAGAAATAAAAATGTCAAAGTTTTATACCAAATGATAAAGATGTTCCAGATGACTGGAAGAATGCAGTATTAATATTTTAAAAAGGTGATGAAGAAGATAGTATAAATTACAGACCTACTAGTCTTTTATCAGTTTTATATATTTGTTTTATCAAGATAATTACAACTTATCTACAGAGAAAATCACTGTATTGCAACCAATGGTTTTTATACAGTAAATTATATCCAAATATTAAAAGAAATTAAAAAAAGGACCAATGTATACAAATTATCATTATGCTTTGAATTTGTAGATTATGAAAAGATATTTGAATCTATAAGCATTTCTTCAGTGATTAAAGCATTGGATTATCAATGTATAGATCTAGATGATTGTCATATTCTAAAGAATGTTTATAAATTTGCAGCAGCATCCATTAGATTACATAATAATAGTAGGAAGATGAACATTTAGAAGGGTATAAGACAGTGTCATTCTATGTCTTCAAAACTTTTTACAACAGTGCTACAAAAAGTATTTTGTGAATTAAAATAAGAATATAAAAGAGTAAAAGTAAATTGAGATTATTTAAGTCATTTGAAAATAATACTTCAGACCCTCAGGAAATGTTGTAAGAGAAATCAGATGAAAGTAAGAAATTAGGACTAAAGGTAAATGTTAAAAAAAATAAAGTAATGCTCATTGGGTTTTTTCAAAAAATAAAAATAAAATTGATTATGATGAGTTAGACAAAGTGAACAACTAGCTACAAATACCTTCATCAGATTATTACTACAGATGGAAGCATAATGGATAAAATTAATCATATAATTAAACTTGGTTGGAGTGCTTTTGGTAAAAATAACTTGATATTAAAAGAAAATATGCTAAGGTGTCTGAAACAGGTTATGAATCTGAGAAATGTTAAGAATAACAAAAAGAGATTGAAAACACAAAATATAGCTAAAAGAACAAACTGGTGCTAATGACATCATTGAAGGAAATAAAAAACTAAAGTAGAGTTGAGCTGGACATATTACTAGAAAAGATTATAATAGAGGGACAATTGGAATTTTAGACTTGGATTCCAAAAGTTTATAAAATACTCAGAAAGAGACCATATATGAGATGGATGAATGAAATAAGAAAATGTACAAGTGTGCTGTAAAGAAAAGAGGTTAGAGGTTAGAGATGATGGATTGAATCTGGAGAGACCTTGTCTTTCAGTAATTGATAATGATTGATTGATGATGATCAGATATAATTCAACATTAAACTTTTAAAAGTTTTGATAATTAAATTATATCTTTGTCGCTTTTTACATAATATATATTTTATTAAAAAGCAAATTCAATATAATTAAAATATACATTAATATAATTAAAATAAAAATTAATAAAACATAATATTTTTATTATTTTTTCACTTCTTATGATTTTTTAATCGACTTTTTGATTAATTTATAAATTATCAAAAACAAAATATTTTTATTTTAAATTAGTGTTTACAATAAATATAATAGTCAAAATATTTTTTTCCCATTGTAAAGTTACATTGTTTATCATTCTTTTTTTTTATCCAATAATTCTTTTCATACTTCATGCTCAATTATCTGTAAATGTTATATTAAAATTTACTAATTGATAGGTTGAACTGATATCCAAATTTTCCATCGATTGTCTTTATATATAAGATAAATATTTGTAATGCAGCTAAATGAGAGAAAAAAATATGTAAATAGTCAAATAAAAAATAGAGTCACAGATCACATGATTCCATTCTCTTAAGGTTGTAAGATATAAACAATGAGCATTGCCAATTGCTCAACAAGCTTTGTGATAAATGCTTAGCCGGAGAAGCTCATTGTTTATATCTTACAAGCTTAAGAGAATGTGATCTGTGACTCTATTTTTTATTTGACTATTTATAGTCTCTGCTTTAAGTCTTATGTGATGCTATATTGCTAAGACCATGAATATATGGTATGGTTGAAGATTTCTCAGCCCCATATAGCTATTTGAGTGGGATAGCTGTGTTTGAAGACATGTAGGTGTCTAAAAATTTCAGATTTATCACTCAATAGATAACTTTTAGATAAATGCTGATTTTGAGTTGGTATTTTTAGATCTAGTGTCTGAAGTTACCCTAGTGCTTTTTTGAGGACGGACAAAGCACAAAACTATGGTCAGAGGGTTTGGGGGGGGGTCCTGACAGAGATATTTTAAAGGCTTTCTCTGGTTATTTTTTTATTATTATAAAGCTTGTTGAGCAATTGGCAATGCTCATTGTTTATATCTTACAAGCTTAAGAGAATGGAGTCATGTGATCTGTGACTTTATTTTTTATTTGACTATTTATAGTTTCTGCTTTAAGTCTTATGTGATGTTATATTGCTAAGAATACTAATATATAGTTTGGCTGAAGATCTCTTAGCCCCATATAGCTATTTGAGTTAGATAGCTGAGTTTGAAAACATGTAGGTGTCTGAAAATTTCAGATTTTCCATTCAATAGATAACTTTTAGTACTTAAATAAGACTAAAATCTTAATACATGCACATTGAGTGCTTAATTTATTATAAGAGAGACCTCTATATTTCTAAACACAAGATTTGACTTTATAAAGATAAGAGTGGCCACTCGTATCTTCAACCTATTTTTATATACATAGGCAAATCTAAAGCATTGTGATTTGGGAGCATGAAGCTAATAAATTCTTCACTGATTAAGTTCACTATTTCTGTTAAACATTAATGATCATGAAATCTTTTGATTTACAATGAGTTAATAGTCAGATCTTAAATTTAGAAATATTCTGAATCAATTTAAAGTTGTAAATACTAATTCTTATTAAATGCAATGCCAGCACTAACTTTTAGATAAATGCTGTTTTTAGGTTGGTATTTTTAGATCTAGTGTCTAAAGCTATCCTAGCAACTCTCTGAGAAGTTCCAAAGCATGAAACCATGGTCAGAGGTTTGACAGGGGGTCCTGGCAAAGATATTTTAAATGCTTTCTCTGGCTAAGCATTTATCACAAAGCTTGTTGAGCAATTGGCAATGTTTATTGTTTATCTATATGTCAAGTTTTAATTATTCTCCAATTTCTTATAAATGCAGCTGATAAAGAAAAGTAGGGAGTCACCTTTACTCCTCCTTGCTGTTCCTTAACCCTCTATAAGGTTGATAATTCTAACTAAACAAAAATGCTTCAAGACAAAATGGAATCCAATTGACAACTATTTTTTCTTTTTTTATCATCCTATCATACAAATCAGCAAATTTCATGTGATTTTTTTTCAAATCGATTGTTATTAATGCTAGAAAATATATATTTTTAATATATTAAATTTTAAAATAATAATATTTAATTAACTAGATTTGATTATGATTATTATTTATTTATTTATTTATTATTTTATACAATGACTTCATTGTTTATAGTCACATATTTCTTTATTATGACAAATAAATTTATAAAATTATTGTTATAAATAAATGTATTAAAATGTTAGTGCGTGTGTATGCTTGTACTGACGTGTTACCATGTTCATTTACATCCATTTTACAATCGTTCTGATTTTGCTGTTGATGACTAAAGTTTTGCCCTTATATTTTATTATTGTTTATTTTTTTTTACATTGTATTTTGATAGGCTCATCTCACTAAAAATATAAATGAATTAATGAAGTAATCTTATTAATAATTTTTGTTTTCTCTTATTTTTTAAAAATTATTTATTTACTCAACTAATAATAAACTAATGCTATCTATCTCAATATATATGCATATGCTTTCTTACATTCACATTAATGAATATTACTATTATTATTATCATCATCATCATCATCATCATCATCATCATCATTATTATTATTATTATTATTATTATTATTATTATGTTTCAAAGAAAGACCTTTATTGACGACCATAGGGTTACATTTGCTATAAGCCAGTCAATATACATATGTTTACATTGCTAATGAATGGAGCAAGTTTAAATTTGTATATGTGATGGAACAAAAATACAAATAAATTAGGAGGAAAAATATTTAACATTGTTTTGTTTGTTGAATGTGCTTTTAGAATTATGAATTTTTGGGGTAGGTATGATAGTTAGTCTATTCATTTACTAATTTTTGGATATGTTTTATGCAAATGCCTTTAAGGGAGTGCAAATACATATGTATCCATTACATTTGTGAGTGTTACTTGCTGTAATCTGAGTTCTCAAAAGTCTTGTAATATCTATGTTTAATTGCAAACATCAACTTGTATGTCTATTGCAGTGCTGGGTTTAGTTTTCTTTCCAGTGTTTAAGTCCTGATTTTGTTGTTACAGTCCTGTATATCAATAGTGTGTAGTCAAAGACAACATTTTCTGTTCTTTTACTTATAGATATGTCACATCTTTTTGAGAAAAATATTGGTTGATGGCACAGATTGATTATATAAAGCCATCTTAGAGATTTGATTGTTGAGTTATCAGTGACCAGGTTGCTGCATAAAGGTCTGGATGTGCAATTTTAGTGTCTCTGGCTTGTAATTATGCCAGTTTGATATAGATGGATGTTGTCTTGTGTTGTTACCTAAGGTGAATGTGCACCTAGTGCACAAGTATGCATAAAACACAAAAGTGGCTGCACTGACTGATAGGATAGAGTCTTTGTAATATAAATTAAAGACTGTCTGAAGGGTTGTGATAGATTGTCTATATGCTCCAGTCATGATATAGTGAATTCTGTCTAGTGCTGGACAAAGATAGAAAAGATGTTGCTGTGTTTCTTCAGCCCTGTGATATAGGGGACAAAAAGGATCTATGTTATAGTCTCTGGTATCTCAGAAAATATGTTGTGGGCAGTGTGTGTAGGTTTAATCTCAGCAAAAAATCAAAATACTTTGGCTCAAGAGAACATTTTTTAAACTTACAGAGTAATTGTTGATTGTTGATTCTAAGCATGATCAGATTGCTGTCATGGCTCAGATTTGGATGGATTAATGAATAAATTTGGCAGTATGAGTACTTGTACATTGTCTAAAGAGATGTCTGTGGAGACATGGTTTTTATAAAATTGATAATTGATGATCGCTGGTCATAGGCGGGAGGTGGCCTATTTGTTGGTGTTATTTGAAGACATTCAAACATTGGAAAGTGTTTGACTGTGGATGCTATTAGGTTTGTGGCCTTCTGTAGATGGAAAATATAAATACTATAAAGTCCTAGTTTATTGTGAATGGTGATCTTATAAGCTATTTTGCAGATATTGACACTGTCTTCTTCTGCCACAAAAGCTTATTGCATAGAGAATAGATTTTGTTTATAAAACCTTTAGAAAAAGTGACAATGAGTGAGTAATAAGTGATTTTTGTTATGACTAGCTGGTTAAATAGCTGGATTTTGGAGTATGTTTTTTCTTTGAGTTTGTTTTGGATTTTGACCTTCATTGTGTTTGCACTTATATAAAATCGAAATCCCAGAAAGGCAGATGGCTTTCCCCCATATATGCCCTATGTATTGTTTTGTATTCTAAAGAGACCAAACTGCAGTCTTATTTAGATTGACTCTGAGTTTGTGTGTAGCTTCAAATTCTTGTAGTATTTTATGCAAGGCTGGTAGGTGTTTTTTAGATGAGAGTAAGACAATCATGTTATCCATATAAGTGATATATGTTACATGCGGAGATGTGTTTAGTATTTGTATGCCAATGAATATTTACTGGATTTTCACTAATAGAGGGTTGATGTAAAAAGTGAAAAGGAAAGTGCTCAGGGGGGGTCCTTGTGAGATTGATTGTGTTGGAATAAAAGATATAGTATTTTTGCCGCTGAGTGTAATATGTATTTTCCAATTCAGCAGCAAGTTGGTTATAACATATAAAATAATATAAGGTATTGTGATGGCAGCCAACATTTTAATTAATATCTCAATTGCCACAGAATCAAAAGCTGAATCAATGTCTATTTGACTGCAATTGGGCTTTATATTTTTTTGGCTTTGCACTGAGCCCAATACAGCTTTGAAAAGAAGCACTGCCTGTCCTGTAGATGATTGGTTTCTGGTGAAGTATTATGGTGAAATCAGAGGGAGCAGATATGGCTCTATCTTATCTTTAATGACTTTCTCAATGATCTTGATGACTTTTGGGCTTATGGAGATAGACTGAATGTTATTGAAGGTGCTTGATTTTCAATGTTGTATATTTTTTGTGAGAGAGACTGAATGTTATTAAAGGTGGTTGATTTTCAATGTTGTATATTTTTTGTGAGAGATAGTTTGCAAGATTACGTAACACTTGAGTAGTTGTACAACTAGGGTGCTCATACACAAATTTTGGTATGACATGAGTATCTAGATGGCAGGCATTGGCGTAGTAGCAAGTTTCAAAGCAAATTCATTAGTTGTAAATGGTGTATTTGTTTTAGGTGATCAAAAATAATTGGGAGGTGGGTTGAGGAATTGATCTGTCTGAAGCTTCTGTTTTAAATGCTTGTAAATAGGTTCAATCATGTTATGAGATGTATGTATAGTTGTTCCAATTCGAAGTGGCATGTTGTTGTTGTTGTTGTTGTTGTTATTATTATTATTATTATTATTATTATTATTATTATTATTATTATTATTATTATTACATTTCAATAAAGGCTTTATTGATCTCAATGGTTTACATAAGTTTACATCTAGAAAATTTGAAATTTAACATACAATGAATAATATTAGGGTAAACACATATAAATGAATTTAGTGGTTACACTTTGTGGTTAATGGACTATAACAATATAAAAGTTAAAAAAGCAAAAATAATCAGAGTTCTAAAGTTTGAGGAGCTTATGTAGTTTTATCCGCATGTCACTTTGAATGTTAGTTGTATGATAGTTTTCTTTGCAGCATTCACAGCATTGATGGTTGTTTTAACAATGACCATGTTGCTGCATATAAGTGGGGGTTGGTTATTATTTTATCTCTATTTCGAATGTATAGCAGTTTGTTGCTAAATGTAGCTGGGTGTCGTCTGGTGTTATTGCCAATTAAGAAAGTACATCGGGTGCACCAATATGCATATAGAACAAATGTGGCTGCCCTAATGCTAGGTATTGATCTTCCCTGAAAAGCAGCTATTATGTGATTAATGATTGTACCCGATTTTCTGTAGGTGTTACACATCATCTGTCGTGTTTGGTTAAGTGCTACACATTGATAAATAAAGTGGTTCAGTGTCTCTTCTACTCGATGGCAGAGTCCACAGAAGGGGTCAATAGATATATACATTCTTTTATGATAAAGAAAGTGGGTTGTTGGCAAGGCAATGAGATTGATTTTCATGGTAAAATTCAAGTATTTGGGCTCTAGAGCCCATTTTTTATATTCCTTGAGTAGTCTCTTGTTGTTAATTCCTAGCATAGGTTGTATAACATTAGTATCTGCTTCTCTGTTTATTAAACCATAAATATCCCAGTATGAATACTTATACAAATACTGTTCTGGAATCTTGTCTGTGGTTTTGCATTGGTATATAATGTTGGTGAAAAAGGAACCTTTTGGAGGTGGTCTATCTGTTGGAGTAACTTCTAGCAAGTGTTTAATTTTGGGGTATTTGGCAAGTATTGTGATTATTGAGTTCCTTAACTTCTGTATATGAAAAACATTGATGTTGTGCAAGCCAAGTCCATTTTTTATTAGAGGTTGGCTAAGTTTTTTTGTGGAAATTGCTACTGTTTTTCTGGCCCAAAGTAGTTTATTATATATGGTTTTAATTTTTGAAATGAACCCCTTTGAGAATGAAATAACTGGTACATAGTAAGTTATTTTGTTTGTGATAAGCTGGTTAACTAACTGTACTTTGGAATATAGTGAAAGATATGCCTTGGACAAGGAGATTATAATTTTTGTGGCTTCTTCTTTAAGTTTATTTTGGATATGGCATCTCATTCCTGCAATTCCCATATGAAATGGGAACCCAAGGAAAGAGTTTGGTTTTGATTTGTAAATTGATGTACATGGTTTACCAGTGTATAGAGACCAGGCTGTGGTTTTTGCTGGATTAAATGATAATTCATATTTTTGTGAATATTCTTGTAATATCTTTTGGAGTTGTGGTATTTGTTTTTTTGATGTTAGGAATATGGTAACATCATCCATATAGGCGATGCATGTAGTGCACTGTGTTGTGTCTGGTATCTCGATCCCAGTAAATGCATTTTGTATGCTTTTAATAAGAGGATTGATGTAAAATATAAACAATAGTGAACTAAGAGGGGATCCTTGGGATATAGATTTGGTGGGTGTGAAAGATGGTGAGTTTCTTCCATTTAAAGTTATATGGTATCTCTCTGTTCAGAAGCAGGTTAGCAATTATATATAGATGTGTTCTAGGAATTTCTATGTCTTTTAGCATTTTTAGAAGTGTGTATATATTGACTGAGTCAAATGCAGCTTCTATGTCAAGCTGCACAACAACGGGTCCATATTTTTCCACTGTTTTACTGTTGCTAGAATTGCTTTGAAGAATAAAGCTGCTTCTGTTGCTGAAGAGTTTTTCTTTGCATATTGTGCTTCAGAGATAAGTGGCATTATATACGGTTCAATTTCATCTTTAATAATTTTCTCCATAATTTTGATCGGCAAAGGTCCCATAGATATTGGTCTGAGGTCTGTAATAGGTGGAATAATTGCTTTCTTTTTATTATAGGGTACTATGGCTATTGGATAGACACCCTCCATGGGTTGAATTTGTTGCGCTAGATGGTTTGCTAACTGACACAAATATTCTGTTGTGAATTTACTTAGATGCTTTAATACAAACAATGGAACTCCAGGACTACCTGGATGGCAAGCATTTCGAATAGTATTTAGTTTTGTTAATTGATCTTTTGTGAATGGGGTTTTTGTCTCTGGTGGGCCAAACAGATTATGTGGTATTTTATATGGTTGTCTTTCTTGTAATTTCTCTTTAAAATATTCAAAAATTGGCATAATCATATTGTGTCCTGCATATGTTCCACTATTTGTATATAGTGCCATTGGCACTTTTACATCTGGTTGGTTCCCCAGCTCCCATCTTATATAATCTCTTGTCCAAGTGTGTGGCCTGGTTAGGCATACCTTGCTTTTCTTTATCTTCAGATCGCTTTTGAGTTCTTCACCTGCCTTATTGTATGCACGTGTAAGCTTGAATATATACTGCTGGGTGCAGTGTGATGGGTTAATCATGATTATTCTCTGGTGTAACTGATCTGCCAGAGACAAAAGTCTTGATGGTGGAGGTTGTTTTTTTGTTATATGGTTGATGTTAAAGGACAACATTTCCATAAATGCTAGATATTTCTGGACCGGGTTCAAAGTCATATCTTTGATTTTGTTTAGCATTATGTAGGTCTCAGAGAACAGAAATTCAGGGGTTGTTTCTGGAAGTAAAACTCTTATTGTTCTTGTAAGTGGAAAGGGTGATATTTGAATTTGGGCACAGTCAATTGTGACTATTTGAGCTGAGTGATCAGAAAAAGTTGAGGGAGTTAGTTTTATTTCAATAAGGTGGTGAAGCATTGGAGAATAAAAGCACAGATCAATAAGTGAAGAGAAGCAATTATTGTGGAAAGAGATGGCATCATCTGGCAAAAAACCTTGGCCACTCATTAGTGGTATGTTTATTCTGTGAAGCCAACATTGGGTAAATTCCTGATATTTTAAATTAAAATCTCCAATTAAGACGGTTGGGTTTGAAGTTGTAGCTAACCTTGAATTAATGTTTGCAATTATGGTATCTATTTTTTTATCCTGTAAAGGCATAGATACACAAACCAGATTTATTGTTATGCTTTTTTGGTTGAAGGTTGCAATTAATAAGTTCATGTCAATGTGAATTGGTTTGAACGTTGTGAATGGGAAATTTCTAGCAATTATGAGTCCGTGCCAGCTGAGGGAGAGGAAGAGTCTCTGGAGCATGCACAGAAACCTTCCATATTTAAATGTTTGGCTGGGTCAGTTTGTGATCCAGCATAAATTTTTATCTCAAGTATACCAAGCAAGTGTGGTTGTATATCCTTGATCCAATGTTTTAACTTATTAATTTTTGAGGTTGAGTTCAAACCCCTGACATTGATTGCCGCAATTTTTATTTTTATTATATGTTTTTTGGTTGAGATTTAAATATTAGGGTTGATCTGGTGTTTTTTCCCATTCATTCTCATATTCCATTTCCAGATCTTCATCTGTTTCCACTGTACTTGTATTGTTGTGATCAGAAAGGCTAAGGTTGGATTCTGTTTTGATTTTTTTGGGCCCTCTATCTTTCTTTGGTGGGCAACCTGGTCTTCTTCTTTGTTCTGTGTCAGCTTTGGTGATTTGAGGCATATTTGGGGTGATAGCTTCCATAATTTCCATTGTTGTATTATTTTTAATATTGGGTGTTTGGTGTGTTATATATATTTTTTCTTGATTACTATTACTGTGTGAGTTTATTTGTTCTTTTATTATCTCTTTTTCATCAGTATCTTTTGTAGGCTGACTTAGATTGTGCACTATTTTTTCCATTGGAGCCTCTTGAGGTTGTTGACTTTCTGTATTTTATCAGTGGGGGTTTGAATTCTATTGGTTGATTTTGTTGATAAATCCAGAATTTCAGGTGCTGGCAATGTGTGTGCAGTTTTTTATTATTCAATTGCTGTTGATCTGTGGTTTTTTATTAATTTTTTCTAGTTTATTAGTTGTTTTCGTTATCTGTTTTGTACTGTTTGATTCCGGTTGGTGAGTTTCTGTTGGTTGATCTTCAGAGCTCGGTTGGTTTTTCTGGTTGATTTTGGTGTTGCAATCAATTGCTAAGTGTCCAGTTTCACCACATGCAAAACATCTCAGCCTTAATCCTTTTATGTGAATAGTCAGTATTGCATTCTGGTCAATTATTTGTGTTGGAATATCCTCCGGGTTTACATTGTCATTCAGCTTTATTTTGAAATGAAAGTTGTTGCTGAAAACCAGTATGAGGGCGTCGGATAAGTAGATTTGTTTTATATAAATAGCTTTGCCAAATGACTGTTTTAATTTTTGCAAATCCTGAATGGTATATCCGAAGTAATTATTCCGTTACAATAGTTTTGCAAGCTTTGATTGACTATTATTAGCGCGTAGCTTCCCAAAGGTTTTACTTTAGTTTGAAATCTTGCACGCTGATGTTCATCGAAAAACTGAATTGCAACATATCGCGAGTTTGGATGCTCTCCAATACTAGAGACTGTATCCCACAATGCTGTTGCTGTCAGCTCCTCGTAAAGAAGCTCTCTGGGGAATTTGTAGAGTGTTAAATTCCTATCAGTGACAGCTAACACTAATGATCTCGGTGAAAAAAATTTTGGAAAGTTGCGAATAATTTTTTTGAGATGGTGCTGTTGAAATTAACATTTATTTCTTGCAGTTCATCTTGATTCCATATCGTTGGGGAGGGCTCTTCATTATTGTATTCCATGAGGTTTAAATTATTTATGTTGGCTTGATTTACCTTCCTAAATCTTGCTGTCTGTGTTAATGCTGGACTTTTTTCGATGCTGTGAAGCTGCTGGTTTATTTTTGTTACGTTTGCGTATGTTTTTGCGATAGTCGCAGTTTTAATTTTATCGCCTTTTGTTTGAGCGCAATTTACATCGTTTGCTTCTTGACGTGATGCCATGCTTGTTTATGACGTTAGAATTTATTTTTTGTTATGAACGACCGTATTACTTATTTTTTGCTAGAAAACAACTGTTCAATAATCAGCCATCGCTGTCTTTATCTATCATAGATATATATCACAGTTTTTAAGTGTGAAAACGATTAGAATATGGGGAAAAAAGATTATTAATAAGACCTTCATTCTTGATGACTTAGGCATACACGCGCATCTATTATTATTATTATTATTATTATTATTATTATTATTATTATTATTATTATTATTATTATTATTATTATTATTATTATTATTATTATTATTATGTTTCAAAGAGTAAACTTTATTGAGACTCAAAACAGGTTACATAAGTTATATTCAAATACATGAAATCTTAGACAAAAATTTATTCATGATATTACATATGTAATAAAGGTGTACAATTTTGCTTGTGATATGAAAGAAAATATAATTTACATTAATTAAAAGAAAAATAATTATTACATAACAAGATACATATGTCAAATTAGATTTACATAGAATTTTTAAATGAGATATTGAGGAAAATACCCGGAAACACATAATAGTATGATTAAAAACATATAGAGGAGTTGGAATTGGTATTAGATTGATATATGGTCCTATAAAAATTGGGATCATTTGGTGAGAGTACTAGCAGATTTGTTACATAAGTTCCATGAGAAAAAAATGGATAATTACTAGTCAGTATGAATTCCTTTTTGGAAAAATGGAAAAACACTTGTTCAGTCGTAGGAATAAGAGGGATTCTTTTTATTCCTGCATAAATTCTATATCTTGTATTGGTCAGAGGGTATTCATTTATTATTTAACACTCACAAAGCATTTGCACAATTGGCTTGAAAGGCCGATATTCGAATGTAATTACAATTGTATACAGACGCTATAAAAATAAATGCTTATTTATATATATGATTAAGTTTCAGTTGGAATGACGTTTAGTAAATTCTAAAAAATTTCATCGGCGTCATTCATTCAGACATTGTATATAGTAATTTAAAGTGACCGTTCTATTGTCACACCTTCTGTGACAGTACTTCAGATTTGCTCATATATAAATATTTGAGTCGTAGGAATAAGAGGGATTCTTTTTATTCCTGCATAAATTCTATATCTTGTATTTGTCAGAGGGTATTCATTTATTATTTAACACTCGCAAAGCGTTTGCACAATTGGCTTGAAAGGCTGATATTCGAATGTGATTACAATTGTATACAGACCCTATAAAAATAAATGCTTATTATTATTATTATTATTATTATTATTATTATTATTATTATTATTATTATTATTATTATTATTATTATTATTATTATTATTATTATTATTATATGTATAGTTTTTTTATAAGAAATCACAACAAATAAAAAAATTCTGGAAATAAATAAATAACAAATCAATTGGGAAATATTTGTATCCTTTAGCAAACCTATCTAAATTCTTCCACAAAAATAGTTAACTAAATATATATATCTAGTTCAAATAACATTGTTTTCAAAATCTATCTAGAAAGGTATGTCTTATTTATTAACTATTTAGATAATAAAACAAATTATAGAAGTTAACTATGATAAATAAGTATTTAATATTCTTAAAGATATACCGTTATTTGTTTATGAAAGTGACGGTTTTTGTTTGACATGATCTTTTTAAGCCTTCTATGTAAAATAGTACATTTTAAAAAAGTTGTCAGGATTTAAAATTAATTAATATATTGCCAATAATATTAACAATAAGTACATGTAAAGTTTAGCAATGGTTCAGCATGGACAATTCAAGAACAAATGAATTTCCAATCTATTCTCAACTGAAGAAATTTATGTAAGACTATTATGTGTCCTCTTATTCAACTGACCATACATTAATTTATTTATGGAAAATAGAAAACTAAGACTTTATTTTGGAGAATTTAAGGTACGTGTTGGTAAGAATGATAAACTATGGCTAAAAGTTTTAGCTCAAAATGAGGTTTAAAAAATCCTGGTAATATTTTATTAACAATATATTAAGATTGATTATTATAAATATTTTGTTTATACCAAAAACTATTGTAAAGTAAGTAAATAACTATGCTTAGAATAATGGAGAGCCTGCATTTTTATGGAATTGGAATGGAGAGGTATAAAATTTTTTTTTGAAATTTGTCTAGAATATGTAGCATAATTAAGTCAAGACATAGAACGTACAATTAATTATTCAACAATGCTGTTTCCAGTTTGAATAGCAAACATAAATTATTATTTAGTGTAACTATTGTTTTAAATATTTTAAAAAAGTAATCAATGTAATAAAAATATTGTCTTGAAAAGTAAAACAAAAGAACTTGCCTTTATGCTTTGACTAATATAAAGATTTTTTTCCCTTTTTTAATACATAGGATTTCAATATTTTTTTTTTTAAAAAAAATAGTAATTATGAATATATATTTTTTATTTATTATTGATAAAATAAAAACTATATTTAAAAGAAAAATATTTATTTCAAAATAAATAAAATTTGCCTTCTATGTTTACAAATTTATGATAATTTTTTTTTGTTCAATTGTACAAAGAATCGTTACATTTACAACTTGTTCTTTATTGATTATCTTCACCACATTGAAAGGGAAAAAGTAAATTAAAATTTCATTAAAATTCAACCTTGCAATGAAGTATTTTGGATAGAATATAGAACATTAACTATACAACATGGCTGGAATCTTTATTAGAGGCTAAACAATTCAGCAATAACAATTCCAATTGGCTGAAAATTATGAATTATTCATGAGTTAGTATTGCATGAGAATTATTTCAGAGTATTTTTGTTTCAGAATATGAGTTGTATGCAAAGTGTTAAAGCTTAATTGGCATCAAAATATACTCAATCCCAAAGATATTGGGAAGTAAGTTGATATTTATGTCTTAAAAAGAATTGTTTTTGTGCTAGGCTTTATCAACTGGTGAACATCATTTTGACATTGGATATCTTAGTCAGTCATGCTATTGCTGCATAATTTTTTTTTAATATTTTCCTATGGGCAATAGTAACAAAATCATGGATTCAATAAAAAGAAATATTGTGCCCAATTCTCACACAGTAATTGCATTATTAATGATCTTATTATAATTGAATAGGATAAATAATTAAACACAGAGTCAAAACTCTCCATGCAGTAGTATCATCAATGCAAATCTGAATAATTAATAGATGCAGGAATGTTTGTATACATTAGTTTGTATGATTGTATAAATCTTAACTCAGTTCAAAATTCATACTTTTTGGTATTTTTAGTTCTTTAATAATCACGGTCACTATAATCTATTGGGAAGAATTGGTATTAAACCACTAAACATTATATGGTCACCATTCTTTATGCTTACATAAGGTATAAACTAGTCTGGGGATACTCAATGAGTAGGCATTAGATAGGGATTTTATGCACAGATTTTCCTGCATTCATTGATTACTCTGGCTTTCACTGAGTGATGCTACTGTATGGGGAGTTTTGCCTTTATTAAACAGCTTATGTAAGCATAAAGAATGGTAATCATGTAATATGTAGTGGTTAATACAAATAATCAAAGTTGCTAAGATGATATGCTGCACATAATAATCATGGCCATTTTAGATGAGGTTTTTTTTCCATTAGAAATCAAAATACTAAATTTGAACAGATTATGAAAGCATTTTTACCATGTTTTGAATAATGTTACAAAAATTGTAAATCTTCATTTAATGATATATCCATCCTATTGACTAATTTTGATTTTGACAGAAATAACCATTTTGATGAGATTAAAACAGCTTTTTGTAATTTTGATAACTGAAAGTTTGGGAGTTCTATAAAATCCCTGGAAAAATTTGAAATATGGTGTTAAAAGATTAGCTTTAAAACAATTGAAAATATTTAGAAGTATCCATCTCCACATGAGGCAAGTGATCATAAAGCTGCATTATTGTTTACTTTGTAATAATAAAGTTGACAGTAAAAAGGTCTATAATGAATACAACAAAATAACATTAATATTTATTACAGCAGTCTTTCAGGATTTAATTATATCTATTGCTTCTAGACATGGATATATGAACACCTTAGACTAATTGTATTTTTACAGTAGTGTAATTACAGTTTCCTTTGCAAGTGAAGAAGTATGTTCTGAGAAATCTCTTAGGTGATTTGATTAATGCAATTAACTTATTTAATCACAAAAGTTTATGGCATTGATTGAATAGCTAATATATAAAAATAGAATATTGATTGTGGAAAGACATTTAAAATGAATATTGATACTAAATAGGATTATATACAAATTATGTTCTTTATTTTTAACTGATTCTGATGTAACATTGAATTCCAGGCGGGACTTGAATTTTTTTTTTTTTTTCAAATTATTTCCAATTATATGATCAATAATGAACTTTATTTGTCATTTATTTTATTTTATATGTAACATTAAAATCAGAAAAAAATGTCATTAAAATATTTTTCAAGGAAAAGTTGATATTTGGGTAAATAATGTCTTCTCTTTTCAATCTTTTACTTTGAAATCTAATAATAATTTACCAGGCAAATTTGAATGTTTTTTCTCTATATTATTAGTACCATTCTTTGCAATTTCATTTATTCTATTGAAAATATATTAATAATGTGTGATGGATATGACTTTTTGCAAAGAGAATATATATTATAATGATTTTAAAAAATTATTTTTTCTTTTTACAAATATATCCAATAAGGAGATTTAATTAATAAAAAGTAAAATTTATTTTTATAAAAATATTCTAATTTTTTCACCATTTTTTAAAAAAATTACTTTATATCGAATGTTAATATTTATTATAATTTAAAGATGCTGTGCCTATAATAATTTAGAATGAAAATTAAGTCTAAACATAACATTTTTTTTGTTAGTTTCAGATATCTTTTAATAGTTGGTCAATAACAAACAATTTAATCATTCATTTATTAGATGGTATATGGTTATGTTGACTAAAGAAAAAAAACACAAAAAAGAAAAGATTAAAATTCTCACCCAACAGAAGTGGCGATTAGTGTTTTTATCACTGTTTTTTTTGTATATAAATGGTGATAGAATTTTGCACTGCATACACTATTTTAAATAGTTTTATTTTCTATCTATCTACTTATTTACCCATCTGCTTGCATATTATCCCAATTGCTTTTCCACCTACTCATATATATATATAAATTAATAGTAATATTCTCACGGTTAAATAATGAATTCATAGTATTGATTCATAATGTTATATATATAATTTCGGATAAACAATTATTAAGTGTAAAATTGTCCATAATATTATATTCCTTATAAAATGTATAAAATTTATTAACTTTAAATAAAACTTACAGTAAACGATAACTTCATCGCAACTTCTTCTAATGGTCATGATTAAAAATAAAATGTAAATAAATTAATAAATAAATACAAAGTTACTATTTTCTTTTCTATATATACAAAACAATATAAATAATATTTTAAAATAGATTTTAAAATTTGAATCATCTTCAACTTAATGGTACAAAGAGTATAAGTATAGTTTAATGTGATTGAGTTATAATGTTAAAACAATGCACAATTATGATTGTAAAATGTAAATAACAATAACAAAATATCAAAAAAGTAACTGGACAAAAATTTATAAATGTTCATTAGCCATGTATTTCCTTGATACCACAAATAAAAAACCAATTTATTAACAACAACAAAAAAAAACATGGTTAAAGGCCCAGTGCAGTTATATAAAAAAGGGGGTCATAATTACATAATCAGATGCTTTAAAATATAATTTAAAATGTTATTTATATATATTTGTTTACTGTTGTATAAAATAGAAAAAAATGTATTTATATATGCCATTTGGTAATGACTTTTATTTAGAGATGTACAACTACAGATCATTTTTGAGTAATAACTGATTGCATGAATTAGAAGAGCTGTCTAATAAAAAATGGAACAATGTTAGTCTTCCTGAAATTAGGAGAAAAGATGAAGAGACAATTTACTGTAAATGTAGACACGTATCTTACTAAAATGGCATAAATTTAAAATAAAACTTGGTACTCATTATAAATAAACAATGGAAGACAGATAGGATGACAATGTTAATGGAAGAGGGGGAATACAAATAATTTAGGTTTATGATCCAACATGATTTCACTGTGTTGAAAAAAAATAGAGAATTTTTATAAGATTTACAAAATGCATTAGATTGGACAAACATTTTAAAATTGTAATGAGATATTTTAATGCTGGAATTGGTATATGATTGGAACATAAAAGAACAGTGAGTAAACTGTACATTATGAATTCTTTTTTAAAGAAAATAGTAAATAAAACTACACATGGAAACTGCCAAATGAAGATACAGCAGAATTGGTTATATTTTGACTAAAAGAAAATATGTATTGCAAGATTGTGATATTTTAAATAGATTAAATACAGAATGTGTTCATAAATTAGTGAAATATAAGATATGCATCAAAGCAAAATTAAAGAGACAAAAACTACTTAAAAAGTTGATATATCAATTAATATTTTTAATCTTCAGAAACACTTCATAGAACTTAAATTAGAACTTGCAAATTGTTTTAAAATACTAATAGAGTTTGAAGATAGTTCATATTTGAATAAAATTAATAAAAAAACTGATACACTCATAAAAATTGCAACAAAGATTGTTGTTACAGCAAACAACAATTTATTAGTAAATTTTCTATGAGGCAAGACAATGAATGAATAAAAAACAATATGAAAAATATAAATATGATCCATTAAGATGAATTGATTATCTAGAATTTTGTAAAATGCTACAAAATAGAATTAATAAGAACATAAGTAAATATAACTGAAAATTACAATCACAAAATGTGTGAAAAAAGGCTACAAAAAATTTACATGGTAACAAAAATAGACTAAATTCCAAGCTTTTGTTAAATGAGAATCCTAAAACTATTGTATCATTCTCATTTCCAAAACTTTCATATTGGTTTATAATTATAATACATATTAGTATTGGTTTGTACTTATGTAAAAATGGTACTGAATTGAGCCATGAACAAAAAACTTTTTATTATTGCAATGAGTATACACCTAAAAGGTGACTTTAAAAAGTTGGGCTAACAGCCATAGTGACTTGAAATAAAATCTGAGTTATAAAGAAGATTTGGAGAGAGCAAATAACTTAAAAATTCAGAAAGCATAAGCATTCATAACTATTAGATTTTATAATGCATGATTTCCTATTTGATAACACCATAAAGTGGGTGTGGTCACGATCAAAGTCTAAATGCTTTGCTAGGTTAAAAATAATATGTATGCAAAAATCAGAATGCAGCAATGGAAATAATTAAAGGTTGTTGCTTAACATGTTCAAGAAAAAAATATTTTAAGTTGAAAATAAAAGAAGATTATTTAGCATTGTCTTCTGAAATTTGTTGATTGGTTTTTTCACTCTATAAAGTTTACTGTATAAAATATTAAATAATACTTTTTATTAATTAAAAATTTTCATTATTATATTTTTTAACCTTTTTATTAATTTTTTGTCACCTGATGTAGTTTGTATTCATGTGAACTACAAATAGAAAAAAGTTTGTAAATTTAAAATTTTTTTAAATAATATTGTTAGCAACTTATATACATATAGTGAAATCTTGAGAGATGTATTCTCCAAACACCATGCATTAAACATTAATTGTGCACTTTCCACATGTGTAAAACAAATGGCATCACTCTGAAGGATTCTATAAATTTCAGATAACATATTCTCATCATCTGCTATAGAATGAAGCCAATTTGACTACTCATAACATGATAGCACCAACAAATTGTTGAACTTAATGTTAAAGCAAATATTTATATTTATCTTTTTATTGCATATTTTGTTGTCCTAGTTTAGGCAAGATTAGTTAATAATAAGAACTTGACTCTGCTTTGATTAATGTCTAGATATATTAGAATTGATTAATTTATTAAAACCTTTGTGTATTTGGATTCTAAACATTATTATAAGACTTATTTATCTATTTAGACACAGACATTACTATTTTAACACTGACATGTATTGTAATAATAACCCCATTGGATTCAATATTAAAAATAATCATAATTTTCAAGTCATGTGATATATATATATATTTGCATATCATTGCTTAAGAAATTTGAGATGGCAAATATATTTTAAAACAAGTTTAAAAACACATATCAAAATTTTAAAATCATGGTTAAATTCAAAATTTACAGAAAACATTTATTACCAAAGTTAAGTTGCTAATCCTACATTATGCTGAAGAACATTTTATTAGTAAATATTCCTTATTAAAGTGATGAAATTGACCACTGCATAGACATAATTTTAGTGATTTATATCTGATTTAAAGTCATTTGGAAACAAATATAATCTACATTTAATATTTAAATGTGCATAAAAGGGTTGTGGGTGTCTATATTTGAAATAAAATAAGGTTTAATATGTTGAAAAAAGTAATAGTATAAAACCATAGAGATATAATAGAAAATTGTATAACATTATGAGATTAAATTGATAAAAAATCAAGTCATATGACCTAATTTTAATAAAGCTCCTATTTACAAATGTTATATATAGAGTAAGTTAAAAACAAACTCTTATGAAGCTTCAAAAATACCCTCAACCTCAGACCGCGGTTTCTGCCTCTAGCGTCATCAGTGAGGTGCTAGGGAATAAAAATACTAGAACTAGTCCAGCATTTTATCAATGCCTAACTATTGAGAAGAAAATCTGAAACTTTCAGACATTTAGATGTCCAAAAATCCAGCTATCTAACTCAAATAGCCGTATGGGACTGAACTAAGTTCAGATACACCATATATTAATAGCTCTAGCAATATAAAATCGCCAAAGCATTAATAGCAAAAAAACTAAAATTAAATTGATAAAAAATCAAGTCATATGACCTAATTTTAATAAAGCTCCTATTTACAAATGTTATATATAGAGTAAGTTAAAAACAAACTCTTATGAAGCTTCAAAAATACCCTCAACCTCAGACCACGGTTTCTGCCTCTAGCATCATCAGTGAGGTGTTAGGCATTGATAAAATGCTGGACTAGTTCTAGTATTTTTATTCCCTAGCACCTCACTGATGACGTTAGAGGCAGAAACCGCGGTCTGAGGTTGAGGGTATTTTTGAAGCTTCATAAGAGTTTGTTTTTAACTTACTCTATATATAACATTATGAGAATAGTAAATTTAAATGTTAAATTGTATTTATTTTTAATATGTAAAGTATTAATATATTATTTAGCATTAAATTAAAGGTAAATAATTTTATATTTAATTTAAAATTATTTTTATATAAAATGTTTCACGTTTATAAAATGTAATGTGAAATGGCCGATTTTATCACTTACAAAGCAAGAAGGAAGAATTCTATCATTTGGGTAAAAATGATCAGTAAGAAATTGCTTCCAGATTTTATGTAAAACTATAATTGAGTAAAAGAAAAATTAAAGTCTATGTCATGTTTCAACTGCAGGTTGTATACTATAAAAGTGAGTGCTGGAAGAAATTTGAGGTTCTATTCATGGAACCATGACTTGTAAATTTTGTAAGCTATAAATAATCTAATTCAACTTTGTAGCTACTTAAGACTTGCCATATCCATCCATAGAAACCATTAAGAATTTTTACTCAGAGATAAAGATAAACCTTTGTGATCATCATCATCAAATATGATTTAATAATAACATAATTAATTGTTTACCTTTGTAATGCTGATAAAATTTTAAATTGGATAAATTCTCATTTTAACTTGGAAATTATTGAAAAGACAGCCAAATATGTTCAAGCCTTCAAAAATAATTTTAAATTATTAAAATTGCTACACCAAATAGATTGGATTTTGCCTTTATTTACAGTTTAGTTGAATATTTATTTATTCACACCTGTGAATTTGTAATTTAATTTAATGACTGGCACCTATTTAAATAGAAAGTAGGTTGAAGTAAGGAGGGGTTCCCCCTGAGTTTCCCTCTTTTCTTCCATAGCGTAAGCTTGTGGTTAAACACCTGTAGAGGTACCTACTATCGCATTTTACATGCATATACTCAAGGTTACAGCCTCGGTAAATATTACTTACATAATCAATGTGCATTTAATAAATTTATAATTGCAATAATCAAAAAAGCAGGTCATATATAATGTGACTTTTATAAGCTTGTATTTACAAAAATGTCATACAGAGAGCATACCAATAACTCAAACAAGTTCTTAATTTATAAGTGCGGTATGAGAAAATATTTAAAATCTTTACCCAGAACTTTCCCATTTCCAGAGTCTCATATCAGTGGAGAGCCAGAATGTTCGGACCCTAGATCTAAAATATCAACTCAAAACCCAGCACTTATTTCATACGTAATATTTAAGTAGAAACTCTGAAATTTTTGGACATGAAAATGTCTTTAAATCCAGCTATCTAACTTAAATAGCTATATGGGCCTGAACTAAATTTACATCTACCATATTTTAATAGCCTCAGCATAGCCAAAGCCTTAAGGTAAAATTATAATAATAATAAAAAAAGCAAGTCATATATAACATGACAATACTTAAATATTAAAAATAATATTTTGGAAAATTGAAATGCAATAACATCTCTCATGTCTTAAAAAGATAATCAATGAGAAATCCTGCCTTGGGAACTTGTGGCATAATTACCGTGGGAATCGATTTGAAATCATATTAAACAATGTAACACCATACTATAAGTGGATCAATGTCATTGAAAATAATATTACCTAACCTAGTAAATATTTTTGGAAAAATAATTGTAATGACCTAATTATACATCATAGAATGAAATTTTAAAAGAATAAAAATAATGAGTGTATTTGTAAAATGAATTCTATTGGCTGAATTTACAATAAATATGCAATGAGATAAATTGGATTTATATTGTCCATGAACTTTAATGGATAATAGTTATTTAATAATTTATTTTCTTTGCTATGTTTTATAAAATATTTTAATTTCATTGCATGTGTTAATATTTCTCAATGTTCTCATCAGTATAAAGACTAGGAAGTATTGTTTAAATATTTAATTGATATAAGATGATTACAAGTGTTATTGTTATTGGAGATAGGTTGTTATAATTATTAGAATAATATTATTAAATTTTCATAATAAGTATGAGATTCTCTTATCTTACAGATCTTATATTTTTATTTTTCTTATACTCATATAAAAGTAATGGTATGACATTTTAAATATGCTTATTTAAATAAATAGTCTTTAAAATGTATCTGTAATAGTAAGAGTTAGAAGATAATAAATAAAGAGTAAGTTCATAGCTAAAGATCAAATATAGAACTTGTTGTTAGGACCTTAGTGTTATATAAAACCTTAAGCCATTTTGATATTAAATTTGTTCAGAAAAAAATAAATATTGTGTCTAAATAAAAGGGATAAAACTAAATAGATACAATTTAGATAGATGCTCCAATAGAAAAGATATTGAAGATCTATAAAACATAGATGAATCACTTATTCTATTTTAATTTATAGTATTATGGATTTATTCATATATATATATAGACATATTTTGCAGGTTCATCTGTGTTAAAAAATTTAAATATTGAAGGGAGAAATAAATCATATTAATAATGTTTTGTTAGCAAATAGTTATAATTATAAATTTATAAATAAAAGCCTTATTACAAGCCCCAAATGGACAAAATAGGAAATAAAAAGATGATAAATCAGCTATTAGGATTTGTGTTTCATATGTAAAATGAACTACAGACAGTATTGGATGTATATTAAAATGCTATAATATAGATACAGCATTTTCTACTCATCAAAAGATCAGCAATATAATAACCAAGCCTAAGGATTCAATCTCTCTTAAATCTCATGGTGTTTATCAAATCTCATGTGAAAATTATAAAGCTTCTTACATAGGTATGAATAATTGTTGAATCAGTGTTAGGAGAGATGCACATGCTAATGCAGTTAAACAACACTCATCATCATCAGCACTTTCACTCCATACTATAGATTCAGGTCATAAAATTGATTTTTTTAGTACCAGGATCATATCCAGATGTGATAATCTCTACCAGTTCAAAATTAGAGAAGTCATTGAGATACTTAAAAAGCCAGATTGTATCAATAAGTGAGATGATACATGCAAACTTTCTCCTATTTGGAAAGATTTTTTTAAAAAACATTCTTAATTTAACATTTTTGCTATTGGTGGAACTTTAACATTTTTTTCAAATCAGTGATTGTAGTGCCGCTACAACTGTCTTTCTATCTTTTATCACCCAGTGGATGACTTGTGTGATCAAGTCGAATCATCAGTGCATCAATATTTAAATTTTTTAACACAGATAAACCCACAAAATATGTCTTTTATATATGCAACCCATGAAAATCTTTGTATTAATATATATATATATATATATATATATATATATATATATATATATATATATATATATATATATATATATATTAGCAACTTTCTTTAATAAATTTGTATATGTTTTAGCAACACATAGAGATCCACATCATTTCATTTACTTGCTGTCTATTCATAACAATGCTTACAAATAAACCCATATATTTTAGAGAACATGATTAAAGATATTAATTAATTTATCTTATGTCTATTTTAATTTAATATTTTTGCATTAACATAAATTTTATTACAACTATTGAATTTTTGTTATACTTTATTTAAAGTAGTTAAGTGAATATTATTTATTTTAAACATTTTGTGAGAACTCATTCACAATTCTTTTATAGCTATATTTGAATGCTATGAGGTATGAACTGGGTACCATCACAAAATGCCCATTTGTGCCCAATTATATCCTAAGAAACTTTATTTATGCAAAACATATGTGTGTTAATAATGATAAATATTTGAGAAACAGCAATAATTAAGATATTGTTTGTTAATTAAGCTAGCCACATATGTAAAACTATAACGAATAGTCATATACTTATTAGCATATACATTATAAGAAATGCTGTAAAACCCTGAGATATATTATAAATATTAATATTCACTTACAATAGTGTAGTAATGAACATTACTAATGTGAAATTTGATTTATTATATTTTTTTAAGTGTTTTGAAAGATTTACCTAAGATTTGTGTTGTTACTTGTTGATGTATGATCAAATGTTGGTACTGTATATTAAGTTAAGCTTAGATTCTTTGATTCAGCCCCTAATGACCATTACATAATGAAGCTTCAACTCATGGCATAAAGAAGCCTCCATCTCTTTCAGACATAAAAGTTACAAATAAATATTCAGATGCATAGGCCCTTTTTTACATCGCACTATATAAATAGATGCTTGTTTAGATATATATTTATATATTCTTTTAATAATTTGATAATTATAAATAGGTTGAAATAATAGCTAACTCGCTGATATAGTACTTAATTTAATATCATCTAATCAATTTTCATTCTATGATGAAGTTTTTCAAGATGCCATTTTTAAAATTTATCATGTGTCAAGGTATGTTCTACAGATTTTTATGCTTTCTAGTGGTCACTACTAGAAACAAACTCATGAAAAAATAATATATATATGTATATATTTAAATTTACACACACATGTATATATATATATATCAATTATACAAGCTCTTATTTATTTTTTTACTATCTTATAACTACTATCTATAATGAACCAAACAATTAATTTATGTCTTATTCTATCATTACACATACACATATACATCTATATATACTACACTTTTAATTATATAACAGTTGCCATTTTCTTCCCAAATTTATAAAACGATTGAACATATTCCATTTGATTATCTTTGTGTTTTTGTGTATATAATATTTCTTTTTTTTCTTTAAAATTTTTACTATACTTTATTGTCACAATTTGTTATATGTTCTGTTTCTAATTAAAGATTATACTGTCAGGACTTAATATCTTTTCTTTTTATTGCTCTATTATGCCTTTAGCTCTTTCAATTGCAAATTTTTATGATTGTCCTTTGTATTTCTTATTACATTTGTCATATGTATTTATATAAACAATTCCTATTCTATTATTAATAGTATCATTTAGTTTTGCATTGGCTAACCACTTTTTTAAATCTTTACTATTCTCCCATCCTACATTTATTTCATCATTTAACTTATATTTAATCAATATTGTATATACTGCAACTAAATATAAAATTAAAATCCACTTTTCACCTTTATCTATTTTCTTATCCTTTCTTTTTACATAATTTCCATTTCTGGTATTTAAAATTGTCCTAATTATATTATTATAACCAACTTCAATATATTCACTCTCAATTTCTAATTTTTGCATATATATATATATATATATATATATATGCAAAAATTAGAAATTGAGACTGAGTTATATATATATATATATATATATATAAACTCAGTCTATCATTTTTAACTTTAAATATTTTCAAAACCACGATTTATTGTTACTACAGCTGGTGTGAATAAAGGTCAATAATCACTATAATAATTATATATATATATATTTCATTTACATCTTTATTTAAATACATGTCTAAATATTTTAATCCTTTATTTTCTTTTTTATAGTAAACCTAATATTATACTTATTAGTATTTAATTCTTTAAATGCTATGATACTTTTGCTGTTCCCCATTGTAATTATATCATCTATATATCTATTTTACTGTAAATTTTTTTATTTTTAATATATTTGTGAATTAACTTTTCCTCAGTAAAATCAACCATATTTGATAACATAATACCACTTATTGAACACCCCATAACCCATTCTTTTTCAATCTTCCAAAGTCCTTCTTGTATTTAAAATATAATTTTTATTTATAAGTACTAATGATTCTTCAATAATCTTTATCCATATATATTTAAACACAGGTATACTTTATATCCCTGAAGTTTGGATGTAATTATAAGGGATTTGAACCCAGTTATTCAAGCTCTTTCAGCTATCAAATCTATCTCATACAATCGATATAATGACTACATACATGTGAAAAAGTACACCTGTGTGATCATGTGGATTGATTGTATGAGATATATTGGATAGATGAAGAAAACTTGAAACCCTGGGTCCAAATTCCCTATAATCATATATATATATATAATTAATTTAAATTATATAATGATGCAGATAAATAAAAAATAATAGAATATTTATACAGATATACTTTTGATTATTTAGAATGTAATTATTTTTAACTGAACTTATGTGGATAAGAAACAGATGACATGTGACTTTTTAGGTATTGTATATTACAATATTAATTCCTGGATAAATATTATTTTAGTAGATTAATGTATTTGTGTATATGTTATGTATCATTATTATAGTATATTTGCATTACTATTATAATCTAAAAGAATTATATATTTTAATAGGTAATATATACACTTATATATATATATCAAAATTTTTCCAAAATTCACAACTAAACCAGACTAGCCAAATAAAATAAAACACAACCCATGGTTTTATGGCTACAAACAGACTTCTCAAGTAAAATGAACTAAACAATAACAACAAATTTATACGAAATATTACCCACAATTCCACTTATATCCCACATCTTTATTATTAAAAAACATTTAGATAAGTTAATTGTTTCAGAATCATAAATTTTTAAAATAACGATTCTTTAATTCTTTTTTTATTTCTTTTTTTTTTTTTTCAAAGAAGATAAGCTTAGCCTTATCAAAAGTAATAGTGTGGCTAAACCATTTATAGACTTTGGGGTAATTTTGATTATTTTATAGATTAGTTTAGCTTTAGGCTTTTAATGAGCATGCTAATAACTCTTAACAAACTTTTCTAAATATCCCTATTCTCAGAATGTTTTTTAGCTGCTGGCTGTTGTCAGTGAGGCACTAGAATATCCAGATATTAGATTTAAAAATATCGGGTCAAACCCAGCATTTATCTAATAGTTAACTATTTAATAGAAAATCTAAAATTTTCAGACATCTGTACTTCAAATTCAGCTACATAACTTAAATAGCCATATGGGACTGAAGTAAGTTCAGATATACCATATATTAATAGCTTTAGCAATATCCTAGCACCTCACTGATAACAACCAGCAGCTAGAAACTGGTCTGAGGATAGAGATATTTGGAAAAACTTGTTAAGAGCTATTAGCATGTTTACTATATAATATTTGTAGTGTAAGCTTATTAAATAAAGATACATGATGTATGACTTAATTTCCTTTGCAATATATATAATTAGTGACAATTAATACAATTCAACAATGCAGTACAACTCAAACCACTTTTTTATAATTGTTTAGTAATTTCAAGAAAAAAAGATGGTTGCAATATTATAAACTAATCATTGCTAAAGAATTATAAACAAAGTTAATTGGATTACAGTAATATGTAGATGTTCTAATTTTTTGTATATTATTCCATTTAGCATTTTGCATGTATGTATACATTTAAAAAATTGACATAGTCAAATGATTATATTAACTACAATATTACTTTAATGTGGCTTTACTTAATAAAGATACATAGGATATTTAATAATGTTTAATAAATTTTATTTGAATTATCATCACTTTTAACAGCTTTGCACAACTGAGTATAGCAATTTCAATTAACTCCTGATGATTAAAAAAAACAGAGATAGAAGGATAAAAAATAAAAAGTTAAAGATAAAATTGCAGTAACTTTACAAGACTATCCGTGAACTGAAATTACATTCAATATATCATTTATATATTGGTTTTATGTCTAATCATTGAATATTTTTTAATTCTATATTTTAATTATACTATAGATTTATTTTTAAAAGACATTAATAATCTTAATTAATTATAGCTTTTTATTTTATTTTTGGTTTTGTTACGCCAATAAAATAATAAAGTATTGTATCACTAAAAATATCTTTGACTGTACCTTTTAATTTTTAAAATTTTACCCTATTCAGTTACTTTGCATGCCCATTGCAAAAAGAGATACATCTTTACAATGGTAAAATCTGTAAAATTACATCCATCACACTGAAAAGTAGTATACGTATTGGTCTTATGTTTTTGGCATAATATATATCATTTTTAAGTTTAATTTTTTTCAGTGACATTACGTTATAACAATAAGTACTCCTTATATAACTTTCATATTACAAGAGCCTTATAAATGGCAATTTTATTTTATTTATATCACAATACATGATTTTTTTCTACAGTACAGGCATATTCATACCTGCACTCTAATATGTAATATATATGGGGTTTGAACTAGCTGAGCATTGATTATATATATGTCTGAAGATGATAATCTGAACCAACTGATGAGGGCTGGTTTAGCACAAAATATGTATAATGTTGATTGTTTATCTTTTCAACATGTCTGTGACAAGTGTGTCAGCAGTATGAGATAGAGTGGATAGTTGAGGGTTGTGTGAAAGTCTGAGTTCAAATTCTCTATATATTACATCACCATAATGAAATAACTTATTTATCTTAGTAATGGTACAATAGAATATATGGTCGCATTTCATCATCTAAGACTATTTTTTCTGCTTAAAACAATCCATATTCTCAATCTAAAATTATTCTAGCTAAAAGTTGCTAATGATTTTCTTGAACAAAGAACAATTATGTCTTGAATGGAGTAAAACTGTTATCCTCATTTTTATTACAAAAACATTTATTAATTATGAACAGAAATTTAATATTGCTTTAAATTAAACATAAACGTGATATCCATCTGCAATTTGACACTCATATAAATTATAAATTTATATATGATTTATAATCTTATTAAAAAATGTTGCAAATAGTTTTCAGGGGATTTAATAAATGAAATCAATACCAAATGGTTTAATTTTTTAGTAAAAAATATAAACTGTATCATAAAATATAAATCACGCATTTCTGCACTAACAATTGAAAAATGAATTTTATAGATTAAATTAAATCTAAATTTCACCTGGACATTTTTTAATGAAAGAATAAATCAATCGTATATAGTAAATCTGATTCTAAACTGTTCATGTATAAGCGTAATAGCTAGATAGAATTATAATTACATATAAAAAGTCACAAAGTTTGGAAAAAATTCAACAGGTGGCAGCATTATTTTAAACAAAAGAGAATAATTTAAATTTTAAAATCTCTATTGTAAAATAAACACACATTTAAAGAGTAAAATATATTTTTTTTAAATTAAAAAAAGCTCTTGACATTACTTTATATATATATATTACAAAATAAGAAAATCTATATTTTTAATATTCACGTTTTTTTTTTGTGTGTGTGAATGTAGAAATATATAAAATTATTTTCTATAAAAAAAAAAAAAAAATTTTTCATAGGAAATGAATTATATTTAAATCTTCAGGAGACAGAAAAGTATGCGTACTATTAGAAGTCACTCTGTATAAAAAAAATTAATATAAAACAAAACTATCGGAAGAAAAGTGAAGATTAAAAAACAATGACAAAGAAGGCATGGCGAAAATAGGAAAAACAAAATTGAGAAATAGCATGAACTTGAAATTATAATAGAAGAAGATAACCGAGCATTAACTATTGTAAATCACATATAAAAAAGGTAAAAAAAAACAGTTTTGGAAGATTTTCTATGGAACGATTTAAAGAGAAAAGATATGAGAGTGTTCGGGGCTTTAAGACAAAAAAAAAGCAATATAAAAAAAAAAAACATGCGCAATTTAAAGATTTTTGGATAGAGAAATAGGTAAATCAAAGTAGTCGTTTACACAGACAGACATTGAAAGGGAGTGAAAGCATGATTTGAGATGAAAGTATTTATAGGATGTTAATAGATTTCAAAAATAAGATAGGGCTATTAGAAGATTTTAAATGTTACAAGAAAAAATTATTTAAAAAAAATGTGACACTGGTAAAATTGTCTTGTGAAAGTACTTAGAAATATCAAATTTGTAAACAATGCAATAAAGACTAAAATAAAGAACATGCTAATAGCTCTACCAAGCTTTATCGATAAACGCAGCAAGAAAAAGCGTTTAAAATCTCTATCTAGAAATTATTCCTATCCCTAGATCAGATTCTAACTATTGACTTTCCTCAGTAATTAGATCATGTGATGTATGGTTTTATTATATTTACTATAATGCAATAGAGATTTTATATTGGCAAGAAATAATAAATAATAGCTTTAAAAAGTTAAGACATATTGTATCAATTGTGCATTAATAAATAATAATAAGATTGAAAATATACTTGGAACTTTTTGTATATATAAAACAGCAATGTTTTATTGCTCAGGAATTCATTAAAAAGTTTAAGCATTAAAAGTGATGGAAATGGGCCATCATTCATGGACCTTTAGCTCTAAAGTTTATTACTATCTCACTACACCACCAAATCGATATTAAAAAAAAAAACATGTGACAGAATGATCAAACAACGTTAGTTTGGGTTAAGAAATAAGATTGATAAAATATGTTAAATTATTGAAAATATAATTACTAGTATTATTATTATTATTATTATTATCATCATCATCATCATATAAAAGAAATTATTTATATTTATTTGTATACAATTAACAATATTACACACCAACTTTTCATGGAGATTGTGATCGCTTTCATCTAGCAAAGAATTTTATTTAAAAAAAAAAAAAATTTAACACTCACACACACACACACACACATATATATATATAATCTTTGCTTTAATGTACATCTATCAAATCAGGAATTATACATCAGGTAGAGTAATATCGATATTAGTCAAATATGACTGACTTTTATCACCTATACTATTTGCATTACTTTAAAAAGAATTCCACATTTAGTTTATAAAATACTTATGTTTAGATATAATAAGAAGAAAAGATTATCATTATTATTTTTTTGTAAATAATATGTTTTTTTTTTGTTAGTGACAAAGAAGAGATGTATTATGGAATCTAGAAAAAAAAACAAAGGCAAAAGATAGCCATCAAATTTAGTACTAAAACATCAAAAATAGTGATAAATGTAAAAAAAAAAAATAAACAATGGAAAATAGTAAAAATACTTGTATAGAAGAAGTGAATTAGTAAATTTATTTAGGGAATAATTTTAGTACTGATTTAAAATATACATTAAAAAAAATAAAGAAAAATGCATTAAAAAAAAGATGGGTTAAACTGTTGGTATTATTTGCTGATAATAGTAATAACTACATAGAATTTAATAAAAAAAAAATAACTAAACATGGTTCCTTTTATGGAAGTGAAGCATTATATATTATAAATAATTTATTGGCAACTGTAGATAAGATTTAGAAAGAATTTGTAAGATATGTGCATGCCAAATAATATATAGATGGCAGGTAAAACACTCAAATGTTAGTTTCTCATTTCATTCATGCAAAATATGTGAAGACCATATTAAAAAGTGTAGGGGTAATTGTGATTTATGAACAGAGGTAGAAATGCTCAAATAATTTATAATTGTATTGTTGAAAAATGTTACTGTCCAAATTTGTTCTATCAGGTATTAAAATATTCAAAAAAATTAGATGGGGAGTACATTTTATGTACCCACATAAATAATTAGGATAAACATTCTAATAAAATATTTGACATACAACATTTTAAAAACAGAGATATGGTTAAGAAATTAATAGATAAAAATGAAAAATATTATGGCAATTAAAAATATAAAATAACACTAAAGGGATCTTAAAATAAATTCAACAGGGGAGCAGAATTATCATACTAATGGTAGTGGCAGTGATTTATTATGAAAGCTATAACATAGTTGAGAGAAAACAAAGAAATTAAAATATGGAATAATGATCTAAATTTGTCATATGACTAAGGTAAGATGAAATATGTTGAACATTATTGGTTAGAATAAAAAATAAATAATGAAATTATGCAATATAAAAATAAAAAATATTGTAAAAATAGTTAAGGGGTTGATTTATAGAATGGGTTAAAAAATAATAAAAAAAATGGGAAAAAATATGAAAGAAAATTTTTAAAAATAAAAAAAATGGGATAGGTTTATGAATAAGATTTATGACAAAAGGTTGCCTTGACATGAGAATGAAATTGTTGATTGTTATTGATATTGTGACTATCTACATATTGTCTGATTTTAATGATATATATTCCCATGTTATTTTTATATGTTTGTTGTCAAAGAAACCTCTATTATTGTAATGAAAAGGAATACCCACCATTATATATAATCTATTGTGTTTATATAGACACTAATAATAGACAGTTGGTTAAAAGTGATTAAAATTTATAATCTAAAAAAGTTTAAGTAAACCTCAATAAACAGGCAAATTTAACTTGTTTTTGAAAGCTGACTAACAAATAGTCAATTTTACTTTTCAAACTGCACTAAAACCATAAATTACTTAGAAAATAAAGCTGAAAATGCTCAAGGCTAAATATATTGTAACTGTAAAGATTGTGTGAATGAGAGAGAGTGGTTCTGGTTTGCTAAGGTCTATAAAATGTTGTATGAAACTGTGGATATGGAGATGCTTTATTACACCACAAATTGAGGTGTCTAATTGTAACAGTGTGAATGATGATGATGAAAGAGGGTTTTTTATGCCCCACAGGTGAATATATGTCTGACTATAACTTATAGAAGGTATAAAAAGTTTATCTCATTGAAATGCCCTGTAGACTATTTACACCCAAATTATAATGGAACAAAATGTTGATTTAAAATTAAATAATAAATAAATGGAGAAAAAAAAAACCTTTATTATTTATGTGTCAAACTTTAATGTCAATTAATGTAAAAATATTCTACCTTTTGAAAGAATATCTACCAATTAAACAAGGCTAATTCCTAATAATAATAAAGAGAATATGTCCAATTTTTATTAACTCTCTATATTGTAATTATTTACTTTCAGAGTTTAATATTAAAATTGACTAATGAGACTTGAACCCTTGCTAAATATAAAACAGAAGCAAAAAGGAATATTTTATTGATACTAATTTATATTTACAAACCAACTTGATATAAAGAATTTATTTAGTATTTTAATTCATTAATGATAAATAATATAGATGTTTATTAAGTTTGTATAAAGAATCAGTAGCATTTCAATATTTTCAGAGTAAAATAATTATATTATCAAAATCACGTATTTCACTATGACTCACACATACAGGTAAGTGATATGATTCCAAAAAAAAAAATACACAAAAGTCAAACTTTAAATAAAGTAATTGGTTCATTTTTTATTTATGATATGTATTTTTTTTAAAGTGGTAACAATAATATAAAATAAATCAAAAATATCTATTCCATTTCATAGGTTTTCCAACTGATTCATAAACTAATGTTGAGTAACATTTGATACTGATATGTTTGCTTAAATCACATTTATATTCCAATGAAGTCTATTTATGTTATACAACTAAATGAGGTCTAATAAATTATTAATAATACCTGCTAACATCACAATAGTTTTAAATCAGAGGTTTGTTTTTTGAGTAGAATTACACTAACATTTTGTGTCCTCCCCCAAAAAAATAACAAAATTCTCTTCAAACTATACTAGATATGTTCCTTTGAACTACATTTCCCTTCTATGAGATACTCATATACAAATATTCTCTTAAAATAATCCTATTTATTTAATGAAAATCCTTTAAATATGGTACAAGCACCACTACATTTATCTATATCATACATAATGTCATAAATCTTGTTGGAAATGTTATCATAATATTATAGTGATACTAATAGGTATTTCTTCATAATAAGTACTTATAAATACTATATGGGTCTTTTGGATTATGCACATAAAATATTATAATAATAAATCTACTTTCAAACTTATCTTTTGATTACCAAATGATCTCAAATTATACCCGAGTAAAAATATATATTTCACAATTAATAATCGTATCAAATTTTTAACATTTAAAGTGTTCAGGTAATGCATTTATATTATATTATACATATGTACACACACTCCTATCATATTTGCTGCTATGGTTATGACTTTTCTACATCAAAAACATGCAAAGCACGCTATGCTGTAGTAATGTTATTAAAGCTTTGCTCTATACATTTTGTGTATTTTGTTTATTACATATCTTTAGACCAAAACTTCAAAATTTGTAATTACAACATACATTAGATGTTAAGTATACATGTATGCATTATAAATGATTACAAATTAATAATGCCTGTTAATGAGCTTCAATTTTTTTTAAATACATAATAATAGTAATAATAATAATAATGATGATGATGATGATAATAATAATAATAACAATAATAATAATAATAATAATGATGATGATAATAATAATAATAACAATAATAATAATAATAATAATAATAATAATAATAATAACAACAACAACAACAACAATAATAATAATAATAATAATAATAATAATAATAATAATAATAATAATAATAATAACAATAATAATAATAATAATAATAACAACAACAACAACAGATGCATATACATGTCATTTTTAAACATTAATTATAATTGATCAATCTTCTTTTATAACTTTCTTATTTTATGAATCAGATAAACAGTTATTTAAAGATTCTTTGCTTTGACCTTGGCTTAACTCTGTTAATATGGCATATGAAGTCTTCTACTAATGATGTGTAAATTTTTGAAGAGTTTGAGTTGATTTGGAAATATTATTTTTGCCAATCATGCTGAGTTGGACTAATAATATTAATAGTATTACAAACCTTTTCTCATCATAGGGGTATTTTCTTTCTCTGAGCAAGGATAGGTAGTTGCTCAATACAATTTTTTTACAGACACATGCTTGTTAATGATTTTTCATTTGGTGAAAACTAATAGATATAAGCAAAATGGATTAAGATCTTGGATATGTGGCAAAATTAGCAAATGTTATATCTTCTTAATGAACATTAAGTTCAACTCTTATTGTTAATTATTAACTATACACACATGTTGATATTAACCCTTTTAACTTTCTCTTCAACCATTTACGTTGTATTGTTGACATTAAAAAATAATAATACAGATAATAATAAAATTATAAAGTTTAAAATACAAAAAAATACATATACATAAATCACAAATCCTTATTTTTTTTTACAAATAAATAAATTTAGGAGTAAATTTTTAATTTTCTATGTTATAATTCTATCCCTAATATAATTTAAATACAATTCCTTTATCTAATTTGTATTTATTATTACCATTGCCCTCTTAACAACCATAAATAAATATTAACCTTGGAACTATCAAAGAAATAATAAAAATAAAGAGCTTTATTGATAAATAGCCACAGACCAATGGTTTCATGCTTTGACACTCCTCGGTGAGATTCTAGGATAGTTTCAGACACTAAAACTAAAAATACTAAGCCAAATCCAGCATTTATCTAACTTAAATAGCTATATGGGCTTGAGAGATCTTCAACCAAACCATATATTAATAGCCTTAGCAGTATAACATTGCTTAAGACTTTAAAACAAAGACTATAAATAGTCAACAACAAAAAAAAAACAACAAAGTTATATATCACATGACTCAATTTTTAAGCTTGTAAATAAAAAATAAAGACTACTGCCAATTTGCTGTAACAAGCTTTATTGCTAAATGCTGGCTTTAGCTCAGTATTTTTAGATCTAGTGTCTCAAACTATCCTAGTGCCTTATTGAGGAGTGCCAAAATATAAAACCATCAGTCTGAAGCTAAGAAGTGGTTTTCAAGATAGAAATTTTTAAATGCTTTGTTTAGCTGGCTTTTATCAATAAAGCTTATTGGAGCAAATTAGCAGAGCTCTTTATTTTTATTTACAAGCTTAAAAATTGTGTTATGTGATATATGTCTTTGATTTTTATTGACTATTTATAGTCTTTGCTTTAAAGTCTTAAGTATTGCTAAGGATATTAATATATGATTTGGCTGAAGATCTCTCAGTCCCATATAGCTATTTAAGTTAGATAGCTGGGTTTGAAGACATTTAGATGTCTAAAAATTTCAGATTTTCTACTTAATAGTTAACTTTAGATAAATGCTGGCTTTGGCTTGGTATTTTAGCTCTGGTGTCTGAAATTATCCTAGTGACTGACTGAGGAGTATGCCAAAGCATGAAACCATTGGTCTGAGACTAAGGAATGGTTGTCAAGATAGATATTTTTAAATGCTTTGTTTAGCTGACATTTATCAATAAAGCTTGTTAGAGCAAATTAGCAGAGCTCTTTATTTTTTTTTGTTTCATTATTATAATTGTTCTTTTCTCTTTTTCAAGATGATTTTTATTTGACCTATAAGTGTTTACAAAAAAAAAAAAGCAAAAAGATAACAAGAATTAACTTGGTGATGTTACAGGGTGATATATTCAGAGAAGAAATGATCCAAAAGTCAGAATACAAAATGAGTATTAGTGAAGAACTTAGTCTGTGAATGCCAGGTGAATAATATTCATCTAGTCTATAACAAAATAACTTTGTTAGTAAACCCTGTTTTGGCAAGTTATGGTTGGAGGGTTTTATTAAATCATAATAGTTATTTTCACATAAATTATTTAGGGGTTGGTTAGAGAGGTGCTGTTTAGGCCAGTTGTGAATTCCCAGGTTAAGATGGCCAGGTATGGATCAGCCTCTCTCTTGTCTGTTTTTTGGATATTTTTAATTATGTTGAGGAAGCAGTTATTGAGTTCATCAAATGGTAATTTTTGAAAAATCACCTTGCATCTGGTCAACCAGATGGCAAAGTTTATGTAAGTGGCAAGCCTGATTTCAGCAAAAATGCCTCTATTTAAAACCCCTTGAAGAGATATTAGGTCTGGACCATTATAATCAATGTGTTTCTGGAAGTTTTGTCTTAGTCCTTGCCAGACTGGACAAAGGCAAAGAATATGGTCCATGTCTTCCGGGCTGGAAAGACAGAGACAACATATGGGATCTATGCGGAAGCCTCTTCTATTAAGAAATATAGTGGTGGAGAGGCTACCAAGGTTAATTTTGAGAAGGAAGTCTGTGTGTTTAGGTGCTAGTTTCAATCTACGGGCTAGTTTGTGCAGTTTGTTTATGTCGATAGGGAGACGAGTGTGTGCCTTCTGGTTATTTGAGTTGGATAGGTTAAAGGCTTCCCAATAGGTTATTTTTGAATTGAACATGGTCGCAGAAGGTACTATGTGCACAAAAATGTATGAGATCTGTGTTTGAAGCCAGCTGGGAGAGAACCTAATTGTTCTTTTGATAGAACAATATTTTATTTATAATCTTGAGCTAGTTTTTTTTTTTTACGAGTTAAATTTATTATTGAAATGAATAGTTTGAGTATTATAATTGGAACCCTAATTATTTATTGTAAATTTATATTTAATCTATTACATTTCTTACATTTAATTATTAAAAGTATTGTTTTATTAGATATTGTATTTTAGTAGTGTATCTTGAGCTAGTCAAAACAATATTATTTTAATAGTCATTGTTTATGCAACTTAACTGTGATACATTATTGTTCTCTCAATTAGCCGGATTCTCTTTTGTTCAGTAGTTTTTCTTTTAAGGAAAGGGTACAATATATATATATATTCAAATTAATCGGTATTACTTAGATTTTGCATTTGTATAAAATAGATGGAAAGACAAATACACATACTGATAGATAAATAGACAGACTTACAGATAGATAGATGTATAAATAAACAGATTATAAATTGTAGACAGAAAGATACATAGATATATCACTAGGTAGGCATATAGATTGAAAGATGACAGGAAAGATAGGTAGGTAGATCAATAGACAGATAAATAGATAGGTAGATAGATAGATTGGCTGATATAAGATAATTATATAGATATATTAGATAACTAGTTAGATATAGATGGATAGAGATAGATAGATAGATAGATAGATAGATAGATAGATAGATAGATAGATAGATAGATAGATAGATAGATAGATAGATAGATAGATAAATAGATAGATAGATAGATAGATAGATAGATAGATAGATAGATAGATAGATAGATAGATAGATAGATAGATAGATAGATAGATTTGTATGATATAATTTCCGCATTACTTTTGTTTTAGATGTCCAAGGTGATCTGATATAGGTTTTTACATATAAAAGACATGTATTAATATCTCAGATCTCATTTTATTCTCTAAAGAAAATATAGTTAACCCTTTACAAGTGAAAACTTGAATTGCCATTAATTGGATATCTGACAAAAAAAAAAAACATCTAGTTATTATATTTTTTCTCATAATAATATTTTTTCTACTATTTTTAATTACTTCTATATTTTATTCATTGCTAATTAAAATCATTTTTCTTATATGAGTAAAATAGCATTATACTTCACAATAATTAATTAAATTAATGTTATACATATAGATATATCTGCGAAAGAATTCTAAAAAAATTAAATTGGGTTTTATTCTTAACGAATATATTGTGTGCATAAGCACATACACATATACATATATATATATATATTGTAAGGAAAAACCATTAATGAGGAGTAACTAAATATCATAGAGGTATAATTTAGATTCCATAATATGAAATGAAAGTTCTGTGCTATGCGTAGAGATTGCTGCTACATTAATATATTAATAAAATTAATGGTAAATATGGTTCAAGTAAAAACTGTTGAGAGTTCAACTTGAGATGATGATGTCCAAAATATGGTTAACAATATTTAAGTAATTATAAAATATTTATAATTTTATTATCTAAACAATACTTTAAGAGTGTCAGACAATACTCAGGGCTTTATACATATTTCCTCGCATTTTTGACTAATCTAAAGAAAACACATTGACAGCTAATCCATTACTTGTTTCCCTTTTATTCATACATTTGAAACTAATCTCAAGTAGAACCAAAATTTGTATAGCATAATGAATCTCATAGATTAATACTGAATAATCAACAAAGATCTATAAAAAGTAAGTAAAAAGTCCACATGGCTTTACATGAAATATAAATATTTAATTGATAATTTATACAGGCAATACTTTATATTTTTTAATTTAATAATTATGACTATTATATAAACTCGATCAAGTATACTTGATATTTGAGTTCATTTTGTATTTTCTTTTTGTTATTTTTACTCTTCTTTTAAGTAATTAAAAGGTAAAAAAAAATATTTCTATTAAAAAATTCAATTTTAAGTACAAACATAAAGTCCTCTATTGTTTAAATATAAACAATTATTCATAACAAACTTTTAAAATGAAATTAACAATAAATAACACTATATTCTAGAACCAATTACTGAGGTAATATGTGTGCATATACATGCTGACTTTATGTATGTACTCAACACATAAAGATCTATAATAATAAAATATTAAATTTTATCTTTAATTACTAGCAAGTATTATAATGAAATATATAAATGAAATTATATTATAATTTTATATACTATGACAGCATATTTAATTGACTAAAGAAAAAAAAGACTAAATTGATATGTCTGAACCTATCCTGACACCTCTCTGAGGAGTTCTAAGGCATGAAACCATGGTCAGGGGTTTGGGGAGGAGTTCCTGACAGAGATATTTTAAGTGCTGGCTCTGGCTAAGCATTTATCATAAAGCTTGTAGAGGAATTGGCAATCCTCATAGTTTATAACTTACAAGCTAAAGAGATAGGGTCATGTTATCTATGACTCTTATTTTGACTAAATTGATATGTTTTTGTTTTGATCCTTCAGATCAAATTTAGTGATCAATTTTAGTTTATTAATTTGGTTTATTAATTTAGTTATTTTCTGAAATGAAATCAATCTATCCCAGCACAAATAATTAATAGTACATAGCTTGAAACAATGGAATTCAATAATACTTTCTTAGATGAAGTTAAATTATTCCTAGAAAAAAGTACAATGAAGGAATATCTATTGTATATGCCTTTAATAGACAATTCATATATTTTAGCTTTCTTTAGACTGGCATGACTTTATCCAGTAATACATTTAGGGAAATGTTTGCTGACTGTCATACTCTCTTAACACTAACTCATATTGTATATCTACATGAAACTTTAAGCGTAAATAAAATAATTTAATTTGTTGTGTTTTATAAATTTACTTGAAAAAACACATTCAATCTGCCAAAAAATAGATATTTTTTTTAAATATTTACTTGTTTGGATTTGTTTTCGAAAGCAACTAATTAATACATTTAACAATTTCCCTCTTTGCCAAAATAGATATACTTAAAAAAAAAAATAATATTGAATATAATACAAAAAGAAATAATTTTATTTTTTCATCTTGCCAAATCTTTGTCAGAAATCCTTTTTAACTACCTTTTTTTAAAAACCTATTTTCACACTGCATATAAAAATAAATGTCATAAAACATAAATTTGTGCGTGCATGATTTGAGAAAAAGTGATGTGTCTATGTATTCTTTTGCTCATGCATCCACATACATATATATTACATTTCATATTTCTTCAGAATAAAAGATTGAACTTGATTTTTACAGAGTGAAGGATTATGGTATAGAAAAATATTAAAAAAATAGAAACTATGTGAAGAGTTGTAGTAAAGATAGTTAGTTATACGATAAAGATAATGATATCCACAGCCTATTAAAATAATTTTAAATAGATAGTGATAGTAATGGTAAACATCATGTTACTATGATTTACCAGTTTTTAGGTTTTAAAATTCGGGAAACTAAACTAGAAAAATGACATTATATAAAAGGTATATAAATTAAAACAATAAAAAAAATGCAGAGTGGATTTTGAACAATACTTTATCTTGCAATTTAAGGAATAGGGACAACTACAATATATAACACATATTTTAACAAAGATCAATTTGGAGTATTAAAATGTGTGCTCTTTTGATTTGAAATGAAATTTTATATTTTTTGCAATAATTCAATTTAAAACAGAAATGATTTTTTATTTGATTTCAAAATAAAGAGAGAAAGTAGAAATTTTAATGAAGTAAAATATGGTGATAACTTCAGTTCATTTTATTTGAAAAGTCTGAAGGTATTTCATTAAGCCAATGTGTTTGTTTTTTGGAATGACTGTTTGCATTGGATTCTCTTTAAAAAAAATTGTTTAACTTTTATTTTTTAAAAAAAAAAAAGAATTCATAGACTTCGATATCAATTCTTTCAAATAATTATTTTATGTTAGAACATTTTATTACCTTTCTTATTATTCAATATATTTGGATCTATAAATATAATGTACATTGATTAGAGGTATAATGTATAAATAATTAATCTGAATAATTTTGATAGCTATCTCTCTTACCAGGAAGGAGTTCATCATTAGTACTAGGGCAATTTTCTTTGCTCTTTTTCAACATCTTTATTAATATTCATAATATGCATAATATCATCTTATTTTAGAAACACTCAATAAATATCATTTAGTACTGTGAACCATATCCCTAGACTAGTTTTTGTCCATTGATAGAAAAATGTGTTAGATTGTAATGCCTATTCAATAAATAGTCAACACTTTTTTAGTACTTTGAAGTTAACAACTTAAAAACTTCACCTATCAAAGATTTAAACATAAGAAAAAATAATTACCTGATGCTTACTTACACTTCTCTAGTTTAAAATAACAGAATATATACTATTGTAAATGCAGATGCTTGACTATAAACTAGAAAACATTTATTTTTCTAAGGAATTAAAATATTTATTGTTGGCATGTAAAAAGATCACTAAAATATATAACTTCTGGTTATTGTCTTAATTAAACAATTAGATAATCAATATGTCTTAAGATAAAAGCAATAAAGTATTGAAAATGTTAAGTCATTATCTTGAAAAATATAAAAGAGTAAAGACATTTGTTAGATGAATATGTTCAATTCAACATTTCTCATTAATAAAGTAAACACAAAATAATCTGAGAATTAGCTTGATTCTACTTTACTATGAGATATCCATTTCATATGGTATATGGATTGTTTATAGTAGAGTATGAGAAATATTTTTGCGACAGTTCAGTATCTGGTTCTCAATAAAAAAAAAATTATTTCACCTGCAATTGCATACTTATTGTAGGATCAATTGTGAAAATGCTGTCAGCTATTCATTATAATAAATTAAATATGTAATTAGTTATAATTGTGTTAGGCATGCGAATGCCAAGAATACTTTACCATTGTTACTGTTACATTCTTGTAAATATGTAGTACATCACCTCTCTTTTAATTATTTAGAAAAATATTTTTTTTATATATATTAAATACAATAATTTCTTACAATGATAATATGTTTGCTTGCTGACCTTAGTACTATCTATTGAATTACACAAATATTTAAGGCTATCTGTATGTATATAAATAATTTATTTAATATTCATTATTTCATGTATCTTAATAATTGGTAGAATTATCATTGTGCTTATTATTGTATATATTTACTATAGATATATGTCAAATATTAGCAATTGTAAATTATTTCATTATAATAAAGTTTTCTTTTAGTTATTATAAATCAATGGGGAAATACCTCATACTGCAAAAACAAACAAACATGGCTACTTTGACAATTATTTTGTATGTAATACATTAGTGTGATGGTCAAACAAGTTTATTGTTGATGTAGTTTATCATGTAATCAATAGAATGAAAATATTGATAAATATGAATTTGAAGTATGATAATCCATATGATCTTAAGGTTCACTGTATCTTCTGAAATGCCTGGGTGATTCATTGTATTGATAGGTATCACCCTCTGAGTATGAGGTCCTTATATCAATGCTAGTTTTGGAACTTTTGATGTTTGTACTTCTAATAAACATTTGAAAAGTAAAGCCACTCAATTTTTTGATTTAATGGCATAAAAATCTATCTAATGATTTTTAAAATCAATCAGCTGTAGTGAATAAATTTTGAATATATTTTTAGGATTAATGTTAAATGCCACTTCTTATATATGAAGCTGATTTGATTCCTAAATGATATGAAATTATATCACATTTTAATAATGACATTTTTGATACAAAACCATCATCACAACATTATGAATTTCATAATTTTTTCATTCATTCTCATCCCAAATATAGAAAAAGAAAGAGGTGAAGAAAAATAAAATAAGAATTATGGGAACAATATAAATAACTTTGTGATCCATAACTATGTTCACATGTCATCATCATCATCAACCATTATCAATCCACTGCAGAATGAAGGTCTCTCCAAGTTCAAATGTTCATATATACCCCATACCATTTCTTAAAGCTGTTTTTATAAGAGACACAGTGCAATATTGTTTTTATGACTTTTTGCAAAAAAAAAACTTTTTTTTAATCTGACTTCAACTATTTGTTTACTTGTGTATCTTTATTGCATTATATTCTCCTCAGACGATGCTTAATGTAAGTAATCAATATTGCACATAGAAAGATTAGCTTTAAAATATTTTTTACAATGATAACAAATCCACTTTTGCCCCAAAACACACTGTTCTTTAGCAAAGACCTTTTTATTTTTTCAGATTAAATATCTGATATCCTGTGAGCTTCTGAACACTGATTGGCCTTGTGATTTTGATGTTATATTTTCAAATAAATGTGAAAAATGTTTAGATGAAATATTTTTAATACACTTATGCTACACTGTTACAATGTTTATTTTATTATCATATAAAAAGATTAGTAAAATAATAACTATATTTAATTATTATGATGATAAAATATTTTTTTTCATTGATGGATTCAGAAGAATCACATAGAAATATGTGTTGCTCTTCAACATCCAATTGTATCTATCTTCTTAAAAACTACCAAGGTAAATTTAAGATGTTTTATGTTCTCAAGCTTATAGCCATTCAAACTGAAACTTTCTTAAGATTTATTCTTATCACTGACTGACAAGATAGTATTGAACATTAATTAATAAATCAAACTAAATATATTCAAAACATGATACTGATCAATTTTTGAGTTGACAAGAAGGAAAAAATAAAATTCTAACATTATATAAATCCAGAAACTAAAGTGTTAAAATTTTTTTCTGCTATCAAAGTGTTGACATTTTTAACAAATAATATTTCAATAATATAATTTTTACTATACTCACACTCAAAGTAGAAACTCAAGATAGGAACTGATTTGAATCTATTTTTAACATCTTGTGGAAGGGCATAATTAGAAACATATGACTAAGACATGTGAAAAAGATATATAATCCCCAAGATGCACATTTCATACTAAACCAGCACTCCTCAGTTGGCCCAGATACCCTTCTTTTATACATATCTTTATCATTGTTCAGTATGTTTTTGTGTTTAATTAATTCAAATTAAAAAGTTAACCACTGAACCTATATCACATTATGTTTGCTTCATGACACTTGCCTATAAATTATTTTGCAAAGTCATCTCTTAAAATGAAAATTAATCATTGATTTAATATATCTCTGTTTAATACCAATTTATTTCAAATTCTTATATATTTTCCTCAGTGTTAATAAAGCTTTATTTCTCTCTACCATACAGCAGTTGTATTATAAAACAATACTTGACAATTGTAATATATGCTAGACATTTGCTTACACATTTTTTTTTTCAAATATATATTTTTAACCAATCATCTACAATTCAAAGCAATATTTTCAATAAAGATTTGAAAGTGTTTTATTCATAATAGATAGCAATAATCAATCAAATGATTTACTTCTTTGAAGTTCATAAAATGTTTCAATGTTGGAAATGACTGAAATAAGTCATAGTCCATGGATTTGAATCTTTAGAATCTTTCTCTCTAATACTGCACCAAAACTTACAATTCTATTTTATGATAGCTATTGTAGCTAATTTTCTTTCCTCTAATTTTTATAACTGAAACAATAGGAACATTTCTAAAACAAGGCAGTGTTTTTTCATAGTCAACCTATTCATTTTTCAGATTTTAATCTTCTCCAGAGGTATATCTTTCTAAATCATGACAAGCTGCATATTTCTGAAAAATGTAAATACATTTATAAAATTAAAATATCACTAAATTCAACTATCTGAACTTTAGAATTATTCTTCACAAAATACTCTGTAAGGTATGGATGAATCATGGCATATTTCTGTCAAATCTGGTGTTCAACCTTCTTATAATCAACTAAGAAATAAATCATTCAATTATTTTTTTCATTCAAAAATATATACTAACACATTTTATGTAGAATTGCAGTTACATTCTAAGTTATAATGAAGTATTGTGAAGAAACATGATATAATAATGGAATTATTTACACCATTAATTTGAATAATATTTTTTTAGATTAGTTTCAGCCTAGAATAAGAAAACCTACTTTCACAAATATTAGTGAAGTCAATGTCATATGCAACAGATAAGTATGTGGTCCTGAAATATATTTTTTTTAAATAAAATAAATAGACTTTGTATAGTTGGTGTAGACTAAAAGCTTCTTTTCTAGTCTCTATACGAATCATTAAAGGTGAAGTTATTATTTATCATTATTTCGCAGATTTAGAACAGTTGGTTTTCCATTCTTGTTTCTCTTCTAGTTAAGAATTGGTACATTTCTGTATTATTTAATAATTTGATGCCACAAATAAACATCATAAAAATGACTAAAATTACTAAATGGTATCTAATTATGGCCATTTCAGGAAGATATATCATCAACACTAATCATAAATCACATACTTTTATCATATATTTAAAATTAATAAATCATATTTATATCTAAAATTAGATAAAAATATTCCATTAAGTAAAGTTATTACAGTTTTAAGTAAATTTATATATATATCATTTTTTTCTAAATTATACATATATTTTCTATGCACTACTGGTGCAAATATTCTCTCTTTAAAAAAAAAAAAAACAAGGAAAAGGGGGTGTTCTCAATGTATGTGTGCAACTGTGTTTTTAAGCAATATAAAATAAATTATTGATTTACTCTGCTTAAAGTTAAAAACAAAAATATTGTTTTGACTTTTGCATCTAAAGTACATCAAATTTGTATCCGGATGAGAAAATTTCAATCTGTCCACCTGCGGAACATACCAGTTCAAAATTTAATTAATAACAATGGGAAGCACACTTCATTGAAATTTGACAGTAGACATTTTTCGTTTGTCATAATTCACAAATCAAGTAGAGGTTAAAGTGGGAGCACAAACAGTCCGAGACAATATTGTTAAATATATTAATTTTTAATCAAGGGATGTCGATCTTGTCTTAAGTAAGCTTACATCCTTAATAAATTATTGTTTTTTTTAATGTAATGATTGCTACTCTCAATATTGATTGTTATTAATCATTTTATGACAACTAAACATTTTACCACTTTTCTCTTTATATATATATATATATATATATATAAAGAGAAAAGTGGTGTTTCTATATGTATAAATATATATATATATATATATATATATATTATTTATACATATAGAAACATTGTATTAGTAAAAGTGTATTTACTTGTTGTGCTTGTAAATAAGTTTAAATCCTTGCTGAATATATCCAAAAATATTTTTCCAAGTTGTAATTATATTTAGTAGTTTAAAGAAAGGTAGATAATTCATATGCAATGAAGATGATAATCAGTAGAAGATAAATATTCAAATCCTCTCTACCTAATAATTATCAAGTATGGTAGCAATGTTATCTTCGTTATTTTATTCTATAATGGTGGTTGGAAAATGTCTATCTTGTAATGGACTATTTGAAGGCTGTTTTATTTTTAGGGTTTATGCTGAATAATTTCAACAGGTAACAGTTAGTAAATTTCCTTATTAAGTCTTATGACATCATTGAAAAAAACTTAGAAGGAACTTAAAATTTTATTTTTTTGCTGGCTAAGAATTTTTGCAAGAAATGTTAAAAAGTATTTAAAGTAGCTTGCCATATCTAACTGGGTAATTCAACAATATTAATAAATATAGAAGATAGCTGCCAATTCCAAGCTAAAAAAAGATCACAAATTAATCTATATTAGTCATATGAGGATTAACACTTAGACCATGAGCAAAACATTAAAAATATATACAGAATTTGCCACATATGATTAAAATCAAACAACAAGAAACATTGTAAGATTTTATTTTTGTTTGCATTTTTCTTATCAGTTTAACTTGTGAATATTTATTTTTACATTGCTTGATTAAAAATGTATCTTTGTCAAGATAAAATACTAAAAATGATATAAACATTCAAATTACATAGACCAACAATGAACAGCTATTATCTAATTTTAAATGCAATATTTTAACTAGATAGATAATATATAAGTGACATATAACATCATTATAATATACCATATAGTTAATGAATAAATAGATTAAACAGAGCAAACATCTTTTTAGTATATATGCTCATATTTGCTGGACATCCCATTCTTTAGACTTGAAAGTTGTTCAAAGTGCCTTAGGCATGTTTAATAAGTCTAAAGATAAAACTTGCTGAGGAAGCATCTAGATTTTATATATCTATTTAAAGGCAGAATAATGATGGTGAATCTTATGCCTTGTAAGACTTTTTATAATTGTTTTTTTTTCCATATGTAAATGCAATGACATATGCATTTGTATGTAAATTTAATGTTGCAAGTAAAGCAATTCATTAAAATATTGACTTTTAAAAGTTAGTATGTTGGTAGCAAACCCTTCTAATTACAGTCCATACAGAATAACCACAACTAATGACTTGAACCATGTAATATTATTGGATAGGCTTTGTGATGTTACAAAATCATTACTAATCCCTTCCAAAAAGGAAAAATTCTAAACTCCATTGCAGTGGTTAGCATCTTTATTATTAGAGAATTGATATAAGGATTAAAGGAGAATGGCAAGATATATGGCTTAAAAAATGAAACATTGTCTTTAATAGTCATTTTAATGCAATGCACAAAAGAAGAAATCTATGTATTAAATATTCATATTGGCAATCAATTATTATTTGTAAAAAAACTGTTGATTAGTTTCTTGATATTAATTTAAAATGTCTCATAAATATATAGATGTAAACAGTTAAATGTAGACATTTCTGTGGAATAATTTGGATAAAATAACTAAATTAATTTAAAACTGTTACTAAAAACTTATCTAGTAATAACAATAGTGTTTGTCTATGCCATATTAAGACCAAAGTCAGACTTTGTATAAGATTTAATACTCTATCTGTTATATTGTTATTACAAATCATGTGGTTGTAGCTTACACTATCAGTTTAATTGGTTAATATCCAGATTACATCACTGCTAAATAATTACTTTTACTACATCAAAACCTCTATTATATTTTAAAGTTTATTCACATTATCATTTTCAAACATATCTTTATGGTTCATGTCAAATGCATACAATGCATCTCTTTTCCATGCAAAGCTTTTAAAAATTATATAGGAGTGATTATTCATTTTTCCTCTCATTTATTGATTACTTTAATAAATTATAAATTTGTGAAGTGTCTACTTAGGATTTATAAACTATAAATAGGCGAATACTAAAGGGAATGTATTTGATGAGTTGTGAGGGTTTGTCCATTTTTGTATTCATGTTTATCCTCTTCCCAATAATATCTAGATATTTACTTATCAACCAGTATTGGGTTGTTAACTGAGTTGGTTATGGAGTAGTTACCGGAAACAAAAACAAAAAAACAACAACAACAACAACAAGTAACTCTCATATTATAATTGCAATTCGGTTTTTACTTCTTAGTAATACGAATTATATTTTCCTTTTAAAAATTTAAAAGGTTTGTCTATAAAACATACGATATATTTGTGCATTTTAAACTAGTTTCTTTTTGAAACTGAAGATCGTAATTAAACTGTTTATAGTTATTACCTGAAAGCTATTCAACATTTTTTTTAAAAGGAATATATAAAATTACAGTTTTTATTTTCAATTATTATTATTTTTTGTGCAACAATGACATATGCCAGTTATATTTATTTATGACAAAATGACAAGATTCGATTTTAAAATGTTTATTGGTCTTTCAAGAGTGTTTATTAAAACGTTTATTATTAATTTAAGATTTATGAGTAGACATATATTATTAAATTTATAAAAAATCAACTTTGTCAAAGCTGCTCAAGTTCAATAGAAAACCTGAAAAATAATTTAGGGATAAACTCATAAATTTTGCTTTTTTGTTTTATCTGTTCTTTCAGTGACATTGTTTTAATAACTCCACTCTTCTTTCACATTGAGTGCTTTTATATATATATGTAATTATGTGCGCATGCAGCTGTAATTAAAATGCTGTATTACTTGTAATTAACAAAATATCATCTAAATTAAATGATTGTAATAACCAATGAAAATCTGACATCTATTTGTCTGCTGTTCTGCGTTAGTAATCTCACAAATGATAATGCATTGTTGGGTTTCTACTGACATGCACATAATGCTTATATGCATAAAAAATTCATGCCTGTAGTCACTGCATTTTTATTAAAATGCATAGATTGTGTTTTTTCTTTAAATATATATATATATATATTTATTTTTAAATTTTGAATTATCTTGATATCATCATCACATCCAAATGTTATAGCTGTAAAATTAATTTCTTATCCATCAACAATTTTTGCTTTTTAATCAAAATAATAATCAGCAGCTATTAGCATATGAATCTAGTGACTCCAGCTGTAAAAAAGACATCAAAATAAATTAAGAATAATAATTAGTGCAATAAATATGAATTTTGGACTAACAATTTGTGAAATACCAGTATGTTCACATAGTTTATTATTCCCAATGGAAACAATCAGCCTTTCATCTCTTTAGAATATTTTAAAACCAATTCTTGTAATGTAAATCATATCTATCTTTCTTATAAAAAGTATGTTCAAGTTCATCATCAAACACATGCCCAATGTCACAAAAGAGTGATGTTACAATAAGAATTTATCCAATGAGTTCAAAAACATATTGAGTGGTATTTTGAACTTGAGTTATATTTTTAAACTTTGCAGAGCATCTCTAATAGAGAAATTTAAATGCCTTTCTATTGCATAAATAGGATATCCAAATCTGACTTCTATACAATAAATTAGGTAAAATAATAGCTCTATGTAGAGCTAATTTTGCTGTAGTTGTTATTTTTCTTATGATGAAATACCTATATTTAAATTTGTTAAAAACAATAGCATACTGAAGTTTGTACTGTGCTACAACAACTAAGTCCATTATGTTTTAAATGTTTTACATTATCATGCTAATAATTATGCAAGCTGAAAGTTGCAAAAGATATTTTCCCATCACTGGCTGATTAAATATATATTTTTACCATTAATTATTAATTCTGATAAATTCATCATAATCAAGTATTATGAAAAGATAATAAAAGAAGTTTAAAAGTTTTATAATACATTAAGCAAGCTTTTGGAGGACTGCTGCCAGAAGCATAGTGCTGTTTAAAGTTTAGTAGGTAGAACAATGCCCATATATTAGACTTTATATAATATATTCAAATCATTAAGAACAAATATCTTTTGTATTAGCAAATATAACACACATCGGTATATTGTAAATCTGGAAACCATAAACCTCACATTATTCTTTTTGATTTTAATCAATTGTCATTCAAGAAAATAAAAAGAAACATGTGATATAAGTTTGGGTGAATATGGTTATTACATAAGTTTGGTCATGTTGAAAATCTTACCACCAAACATGTATCATATCTTGATCCCTGTTTTATTAGGCTACCTATAAGTAATTCCAAAGACCACTATCATAAAAAATTTAAAAAAATATTAGAGCATTTACATATATATATATATTTAACACCAGTTTTCATTTCAAATACCTGATTTTTCACCTGTAATTATAACAATTCCTACCATGCCAATATGCAGAAACTGTATATTGTAAATATACTTTAGTAGGAATCCAACTAATTTTGATCAGGGATTTGACTGATTTAGTAAGGTAGACCAATTACTTATTTGTTCTCCATACTTTCCTTGCATTATCTAGCAATAAAAACATGTCTACTTTTGTTTCTTTAGATTACATTAAATATTTGGTGATCATTTGTGGGAGTCTAGAGTCAATCTATTCAACAGAATCATTTAAAGCATCTATGATATAGTGGATAATAACAATAATATTCTATAATAATTAATGCAATCTCATCTAGTTTCATTATTATTAAAATCTGGAACAATAAAAGAATTCTTAAGACCAGATGGTACATCTACTTTGGTTTATATATTCTTTAAAAATTCCAATATTTTTGAAGTTAACACATTTCCACCATATTTTAAAACTTCTGAAGATAATTCATCAAAACCAAAACCCTTTCTAATTTTAAAAATATAAATAATTGTTTTAGGTTCTTTATCTGTTTCCAAATCGAAAGTAGATGAAATGGATAAATCATTTAAAATGTCATCTCAATTTTTGTATTATTATGCAAAAATGATCAAAATATTATTTTTACCTGTTAAAAATATCATTGTGTTTTTCAGTACAACAAAAAATATCTAGAGAACATGAATATCAATATAGGTATCTCCTTTGCATCTATTATTTTAAAGCTTCTTCTCAGTTATTGAACTTCTGCATTAAAATCTCTATATTTGTTTTAAAGCGCCATCTTTATTTTATTATTTTATCAAGCAGAAAATGTCACATGTTTTTTTAAATCCAATCACTAATCATTATCACAAAAGCTGAGAATAAATATAATTGTATTCATGTCATCCCCTAAAAAGAATTTGTAACTCAGTCCAAACTATCCATTTTAGTGTTTAATAACTGTTAAGATCTAATACTATAATCAATACTTTTAAATAATGGATATACTAACTGAATTCATTTTCATTAACTTCACAGTAAAAGATGAGAAAACGGTTGGTATAAAATGATTAATTAATGGTAAATTATTTCTAGCATCTGTGTGAAGCATCTTTATTATGCTCTTGCAGGATATCTTTCTAATAGTAACAATTATTGGTAGTTCAATATTTAGATGGGCATCGTGAACGATAACAAGTTTATTATATTATTAATATGCATAACATGTGAAAAAAATAATACGTCAGTAAGAAGAATCTGCACATTTAATATTATGCTAAAAACATTTGATAACCTTATGGAAAAGCAAATAGTTTACAATTGCTACTTAATGCTGTTTTATCTACTTTACTTTTATATAGTGTGTAGTATATAATGGTAGAGTATGCAGCAAATCAGGCAATTAAATAGCCATTTAAAAGAAAAAAAAACCTTACTAACAGTTCTCAAAAGAGAATCATTAAAAAAAAGGTATCAATAATCAAGTTAGCAAAAACCAGGTAGTGACAGTTTATATATATATATATATTTCATATGTCAAGTGCGTTGACCGGGAAACGAATGCGGGCCAGCTGTTTCGATGGTAGCTATGCTAACCACTAGATCTGAATATTCGGATATAGTTATTTTCATTAATTGAATCACTAGGTGAAATAGCTATGTGGCATCTGCTTAATATAAAAAAGGCAATATAAATTTGTTTGTAAACCATTTGCATATGCACACATATATATCTATCTACATTATATAAAATAATGTGGTGAAATAAATTTTAATATTTAAATAAAGTTTACATTCAATAAAATGATTTTTCTTTAAATATATATATAATTTTATATTTACAAGTATAAATAAATTTAACTTAGTAGTTTCTTTATTTGAATATAAACAAAATAGATCGTTTTTTAACTCAACAAACTTTACATCTTCATTTAATTAAAAAGTAAATCAAAATTGTAATTCTTCCAAAGAAAAAAAACCTAGTCATGTGATTCTTTTTTTTTTTTTTCAGTGGAAAGAAGAGGATTTTGGTAAAGCTTTGCAGGATGTTTGTTCACTGGATTATGAAACAAAAAAAATGCTTTTATATGTCATTTAGGATATATTGATTAATATATCATAACTTTTTGGAAGTATTTTTTGAGTCTATTCTATTGTTAATTTAATATTATTTTTAGTTGAATATGCTACATAATTAATTTATTAGAGATTTCTTCTTTTAAAATTTATTCATTATATGTATTAATATAACAATAATTATTGGTATTCTTAAAAATATATTTATGTTTATAATTAGTTGAAAATTTTCTAAGTAAGTTTTAAATTATTATTTTTTCAATATTGATCAGTCATTTGGTAATATCTATCCATTTTAAGGGAGATAATAACTCCTGAATAACCAGTAATATAACTAACTATTCATCTATAATACAATTGTTTATTACTAATTAGATTAGTTTATATACCATTTATTTGTCTTGTTTTGTTTTTTTACCATCTAACTTGTGCCTGATTTTAATACAGTTGTCTTATAAGCTATATATATATATATATATATATATATATATAGCTTATAAGACAACTGTAGCAATATGTGTATAATATACTATATATATATATATATATATATATATATATAGTATATTATACACATATTGCTACCTATAGTCTTCTTACAGTATAGAAATAGATAAATAAAATAAAAAATTAAAAGACATATTTAATAATATATATTGTTTTGAATAAATGTGGAATAAGTGAATCATTTATTTATTAAATTGAAAAAATGAATTCATTTTGTTTAAATTGTGATTGAATGATAATAATGCCTTATTAAAATTAGACAAAAAAAATCACATAATCACAAATCTGTGTTTAAAAAAGGAAAGAACTGCATTTTGTGTTGCCTAGTTACAGAAACAATTTTAGCAAGATGATAGAGACTTTCTTCTGCATAAACATATATTTATTTTAACTTTACTTTTATAAATATATTCAGGATATACAGCAAACTTTTTACATGCATTGTGAGTAATACAACATAGAGAAAGAGAGAGCATGAAATACTCCTTCATTTGGTATGTTTAAGATAAAAACAAAATGGATATCACAAATGCTGTGCTAACCACCATAGATCTATGATAACTGAATTCATCTGGATTATAATATCAACAGGAATAATAATTAGATATCATCTAATGATTAAAATTTTCATGAATCCCTATGTTATGTTTTTGCTAGCAAAAAGGTACCAAAAAAAATATTGTTGAATAATGGAATATCAGTTGAAATCATGTACAAGCAAAACTGTGGTAACAGTTGCTAATGAAAACCTTTTTTTAAATTAACACTCTGAAATAAGTTTCATTTAAAAAAAAGAAAAGAAATGGTAAAAGCATAATGATAATTTAACAATAAAAATTTATTAAAGTTTTTTTTTATTCATAATTTCCATTACTATAATTTAATTGGCATTTGTTGTCATTTAAAGATTTAAATGATATGAGAAATATACATTAAAAATAGCAATACCAAAACTTTTATTACTTTGTTTAAAGTGTTAATCTTTAACTCTTTTATGACTGTATGCTTTATAATTTAAATGTGTATCATATCTATTAATTGCAAGTTTTAAAAGAAAGACAATGGAAGATAAGTTATAAAATTTATGATAGGATTCTAGATTCTAGTTGGTAAACTACAATTATAATTTTTATTTTATCTGCATCACAATTATAATTTTTATTTTATCTGCATCAAAATGTTAACAACTATTTCAATAAATTTATATTATTATTAACTTAAGTCCTTTGATTTGCTTATTTGCATCAATCATTATAAATTTATTTTTTTACACAATTTATTTTACTATTAAGATAATTCATTGTAAATCTTATACTCTACATTATCATCAAATAAGTCATCATTTATTGAAGTGTATTTTCTTTGCCAAAAAAAAATATGCTCATTTTCTGGACTATTATTATCTTACAAAATTCATGTGTCCATTATATATATATATATATATAAATTTAACCGGCCATAGGGCTAGTTGAAAATCAATATATTTATTCATCTAGTTTAGTTATATATTTAGTTGCCTAAGTACAACATTTATGTAATAATTTAGAGTGCCCAAATATTCAGTGTATGAACAGAGAAAAGCACTTTGTTAATAATTTATATGTTGTTGACCAAATCTATGTGGCACTTGTATGTCAGCTAGTCATGTTCAGTTATAATATTTTATTAATGATTTCCCAAATATGCAAGCTATTCAGTGAACAACATTTATTTTACCATTACATTTTGGTAATCTTTATTGTTTTTGTTTTTACATTTGGCTCATCCAACAATGAAATATTGCTATTTATGAGGCAATGTTGCCTTCATAGCTTTGTTCTCATACATTATAGAATAGTTTTTTTTTTTAATATATGTGTATATATTGTGACACTACAAAACATCATTATGACTGCAAAATTTCTGAAGATTACCCATATTATGTTACTGGTATGAGGACACAACTAAGCATAAAACCTAGTATTAGATTGAGAAGATTCTTCAACAATTGTAGTGATAATTTATTTATGTATTATAATTTCAAGATGGAAATTGTTAGGATATATATTCATTCCAGAGGACACAATAGCTGTTAATTCTATAAATAAATTAATACAAAAGGCACTCAAGTATGGTTTTAATAATCTTTATTATACTCTATTTTCATTACTACTTCCTTTCCCAATCCTCCTTTTCAAAGCATACCAAACTGACTCAACTTATTTTCAGGGCAAAACACTCATTAAAATTTTAATTTAATCATTTATCATTTTAATAACAGACCAATTATTTATAATTTTATATATTTTCCTGAGGGAATGTGCTATTACAACCCTACATACAATATGATCTAAATTTATTATGTAGACCCAATTCAATAGGAGTAAACTTTAAGGTGACTTACTCTTAGAGTGAGCTGTATTGCACTCCACTCCAATTCTCTACTTTCACTCATTAAATTATTTTATTCTTTTCATTAATGGACAGAGTATGCCTCCAATTATTTGTTTATGACCATTAATTTTTACTTTTATACACTCTGTTTTTAACATAAGTTTCCAGGTGTTTGCTTATGGTTGGAATTTACCCACCCACCCCCATTCCCTGTTTCTTTCAAGATCAAGTAATCAACATTTTGGGAATCTAACTTATATAAACATTTGAGCACAACAAAGATTAATAAATAAATATACATAATCAAATGAATAAAACAAATTAGTATATCAACATACTTCTATGTTTTAATTCAATCAAAATAACATGATAAATCTCTATTAAAAATCTATACTTCTTTGTTAAAACTTTTAATGTTGAACAGACCCATTTGATGGAGTCTCGATTGTTTTTATGCTAATTATAGAATAAAAATTCAGCAACAATTTATATTTAACCTGGTTGATCAGCTATTTACACTTTCACCCTCAGTGTTTAGTTCATATATCACCTTAGTTCATAGCTTCTTGTGTGAATCCTTTTTAGTCCTTGGGCTCCTCATTATATCCTTGGCTAGCTAGCTGCCTTCATACTTTCAATGGTTGAAAATCACTCAGATATCTCAAAATGTGGCTTGGAGAAAGTTTTCCAAGAGGTTAGTCCTTGATGAATTTTGGCTGTGGAACATTATCATAGTGACATGTATTAACCCTTTTAATGAAAAAGTTCTTAATCCCTTGAACAAAAAAAAAAACTTTGCAATTTATATGTTTTTCTGAAAACAGGATTCACACTTTGTAGTTTATTTTTAGCTACATTTTATCACTTATAATTTCCATCCTTTTATTCCTGTGAAAATTTGTTAATTAACAAAAAATTTATCTGATCAATTAGTGCAACATACAACTGATAGATCTTTTTTAATTACAAATACATTTTGTAGCTTGAGTTTCAACAATACAGTTAATTGCAAATCTCTTTAATTTTTCTCCAACCCATGTTTTTCCAAAAAACACACCCAAAATTTGTTTTAAAAAAATTATATTTCAAGATACTGTTTTATCTTAAGTTATAATTAATATAATAAATTTAAAAAAAAATCCAATGAATAAATCCTGATTTTTCAAGAGATAAAAAAAACTTTAACTGATTTAATAAAAATAATATATTATTTAAAATTTTTATTATAAGCTATGGACAATTTTACTCAATTAAATACATATAAATATATTCATATGAGCTGGCAGAAAATACCATCTCATTACTCCTTTCTTGGGAAAAATAAAAAAATGAAAAAACATTCCAACTACTGTGTGAAGTCTTTTCCCCATTCTCCTATTCTGAGGGTATTGTGGGGTCTGACATTTTCTCATCTAACTTTAGAGTTGTCTTCACAATACATGGGATCATTGTATTCCATGTCTACTAACATTTACAATGCTTTGAAGACTAACCTGCAGTTTTCAGCAAGCATATATTGGATCACTACTCGTAAGTATATCTTATTGTTCTCATGTTCTGGTGTTGGTCCATCAGGTAAGCCTCTAGTGCTCTATGTTTCATGACCTGATATTGGAAAAATGTCTAGATTTTGCTGCTGATTGATATTTACTTTTTCCATGATATATAAATTTAAAATGTTTCCTGCTTTTTGGCACTCCAAAAGCCTCTATGAATCATTTTTTTATATTCTCAGTGTCTTCAGGCTATATTTCACCACATTTTACCATTATTGCGTGGTATCACTTAAATGGTTTGTAACCATGATAATTTTCTCTTTCTCACCTGATCTGTGAACATAGAAGAAATCACATAGGTTATTCAGGTAATCAAATGGGGTTTTCACACCAATTCCCATTGATAAACCTTAATTTATATGGATCTGGATAATGCAGTCCTTTCTGCATTAGTTTCCTCTTCTTTATTATGCCTCACCTTCATAATTATTTTATTCACATCTATTTCTGTTATTTTCTTTTCTGATTAGTTTTTATTTCCCCAATAAGCTGTTTTTTCTTTTTTCTTTTTCCTTTTTTTATATTCTTACTAACTTTGACACCAGCCTTTAATAGGTCCTTTTCAGATTTATGTTTGCCACTTTTAAACTCATCATTTTTTAATTCACTTACATCCATTCTAAGATCTTCAAACATGATTTTCATTTCATTAATTTTCTTGCTATCTCTAACTACTATTTCTTTTAGGTCAACAACAGCTTTCAATATTTCTTCTAGGTGACAATGCTCAGATTTTTAAATGTTACCACCAGGCCTTCTATTGGGCTTTTGTCTTCTCATTTTTTCTATTTTTACAATTATCTTTAAAACTCAAACCCCCCCCCCCCTTTGGACACTATCTCATTTTTCTGCCAACACCTAAATATCTCTTAACTCAATCTTAACTTTTCCTTCAGGTCATTCTATATATTTATGGGCTCTACACATTGGGAAGCCATTTTTTAACTTTCCACCCTATACACACTGTGACACTACAAAACATCATCATGTCAACAAAATTCCAATGATTATCCATATTATGCTAACTGGTATGAATGTGCCATCACACATATGTTCTGGCACTGAGTTGAAAACTTTATATTGCTCTTCTGTAAGTGTCAAAATTTTAGATCCATAAGTAAGACATGGTAAGATACATCTATTAAAATCTTTTTTTATTATGAACATAGGCATATTTTCTTTTAATATTAAATTTTTTCTGGAAAAAGAATCTCAATTCTATGATTAATTTCATTTATTATTTCCATCAGTATTAATAATATAATAAAGATATGACTTTTAATTTTTATTATTTTTTTTTCTGAGAAAATATTATTGAGTAACATTTAATACAACCTTTAATTTAAGATTATTAATACAGATGGAAAAATAATGAATGAAATTAATCATAGAATTAAACTTGGTTGGAATTCTATTGGTAGAAATAACTTGATACTAAAATTAAATATCCCCATGTATTTGAAAAGGAAGATTTTTAAAAAATGTATTTGACCAGTTCTTACTTACGGATCTGAGATTTGACACTTAATAGAAGAGCAATACAGAAACTTCAGACCACTCAAAGAAGTAAGGAGAGATGCATGTTGGGAGTAACAAGAAAAGATTGAAAACACAATATATGAGTAAGAGAACAAACATGTGTTACTTATCACATTGAAAAATTAAAAGACAAATGGAGTTGGGCTGGACATACTTCTAGAAAAGATGATAATAGATGGGCAATTGAAATCTTAAACTGGATTCCAAGAGCTTGTAAAAGATCCAGAAAGAGACAACATGTGAGATGGATGGATGAAATAAGAAAGTGTGCAGGGGTGATGTGGAAAAGAGAAGCTAAAGATCAAAGAAGATGGATTGAACTTAGAGAGACTTTCATCCTGCAATGGATTGATAATGGTTGATGATGAACATTTTCAATAATATTTGACATTTTTAAAATGTAAATAAATTGCTTCAACATATTTATATAATATATATAACTTATAAAGTTATATGTGAAATGATAGCACACTTTTTTTTTTGTATCGGCAAATTATTTAAAAAGATAAAATGAGACATGGGCATCCAGGATAATATCGTTAAAACTTTCATTAGTTGTACAAAGTTTTTAACTTTACTTTTCATAATTCAATCTAGACTAGATTTTTATATAAATAGATAGATAAACAGATAGAAATGTAGTTAGATAGATAGAATAGTAGTTAAGTATATGCTAAATAGATATATAAATTGATTGACAGACAAAAATATATAAAGAGATAGATTTGTATATAGATACATGGATGGATGGATGGAAAGATAGATAGATAGATAGATAGATAGATAGATAGATAGATAGATAGATAGATAGATAGATAGATAGATAGATAGATAGATAGATAGATATTTTATGATAAAAAATTAATTTGAACTAATTAAAAGCAAAATAAAAAATGATCTTTTTGACTTCTTATATTTACAGCTTTTTTGGCAATTCAAAAAATGGTCTGCAAAGTGTATTTGATAATTTGTATACACTTTATAAGGAATTTTCATTTAGTGGTTAATGGTTGGAAAAAACCTACACATTTTTATCAAGCATATATTAAAGAAAACTATCCTTCAAAATGTTTAGTAGTAATTAAAATGTCATTAATGACAGGAGAATTATCTCAAATCTAAAAATGATATGTAGTATTTTATTTTTAAGTTAATGCTGATTTCTATCTAATATAACAATATTTTACTTGCATTACTCAGCTTGATATCACTTTTTTGATAGAGTGTTTGTAAAATGCTTGCACACATTCAAATGCTTTCTGATGTAATATATTTCAGTGTAACTGAAATTTTATCTTGTTCTTAACTTCCATTGACAATTTTTAATAAGTATTTAAGCAATCTAAAAACTACAGGTAATTTTAGACATAAATTTTATCATTGTTTTTTTTTTTTTTTTTTTTAGAATTCAATTAATCACTTTCATTTTTTCATAAAAAAAGAAGTACTCCCCAGATTATTTAAGATTTGAAAAAATGCCTCTTACCCTTAACTTTTAAGTTTTAGCTAGTGCAAAAAAACTTATAAAGTTTTAAGGCTAAGAGAGAAACATATTGTAACATATTAAAAAACTGCAACAGTAAGACTGAAATGTTATCATATAGAGATAGATGCTACAAATCAAAAAACTGATACTGCTATATAATCAAAAAATATAAATAAATGCATTTAAAAAAATTAATTTATGAATATGTAATTCGTTTTTATTTTAACTTTTGCAGAGAATTATGATTAGTGAAATAGAGGTTTTTGGGAATATGAATATAAGATATAAAGACATTTTTATAATACTCCTTTTTGTTTTTCTCTTTAGTTAAGAATAATTACCTATCCTTTTACCAACTAATACTTGGCTGACTATGTAGATTACACATCTTTTATTATATCTATTATCCAAAAGTTTTAAAAGTTACTACCATATATAAAATCTAAGTCTTAATCACAAGATATATATATATATATATATATCTTGTGATATATATATATATATATATATATATATTCTAACTATTACATAATAGAAATTCTAGTGTTATGTGTGTGTATATTTATATAAGATATAGATAAATTAACAAAAATCATTTATTATACATTTAATAATATAGAATATGGTAACTATATGTGTATGCATTGTTTGTATTGTAAGAAAAAAGAATTATTATATAAGTTGTCTAGATGAATATTAAACTATTCTTTATGGAAAAAAAACCTAAAAGTAGGAAAATAATTGTTTCATTCCATATTGGGCAATAAATGACTATTTATTTAGAGATTGAGTTTAAATTAATTAAATAAGTGTATGTTCTGATTAAAATGTTATACTTTTATAACAAATATCAAGGATGGAAGTAATACACATGTTAATCAAAATCTCTATATTTTCCATAAAGGAATTAATCTTTTTAAAGAATTGTAAACATTTTTTGTCTTTAAAAACCCAGTAATACATTCAAAAATATTCTAAGAGTTGTGAATATTAGTGCAAAGTGCAAAAATTATCGTTTGTTTTTTTTATATTTTATTTATTTCATTATTAATAAAGTTATACATCTAGATGAATTTTGAATTTACATTCGATGTTAGATAAAGCAAATAAAAATATTTTTTTTCTTCTTTTCCACTAAAGATCAATATTTATAAGCAAGCTTATGTAGAGGACTCTTAGATTATCATAGTTTACGATATGATTATGATAATGTTAAAAGGCTAGTCATAGCTTTTGAGAAGCAAGCTCTTCAGGTTTAAATTAGCTTTTTTACGATGTCATAAATAATATGAGTACTTAGCTATGTTATCATTTGTGGCAAAGATCATCCATTCTGTAATTCAGTTGCTTTTAATGCGGTGTTTATACTGTATTAATGTTGAAATTTATCTTTTGATTGATTGAGTTCTTTGCGCTCTTCATGAAAAATGGATTCTTAGCTGAGTGTTTACATATGACTTTTGGTAAGTGTAGAAATGAAGCATTATATTCTAAAATATGTTTGTACATAGAGCAGAAAAAGCTATTACATCTTCTAATGGAGGGAGATTATTTCTTAATGGATTTAAAATAACTTTACTTTTTTTAAAAAATAAACCACTAATAAAACATTGGGTGTGAAGGGGGGGGGGAGAAATCATTATATAAAAATATATATTTGAGCTATATCTGTATCAAATGTTTAGCTACAAATATGTTGTAAAATATTATCAATGAGTGGGTATTATAATTTACAAAAAAAAATTATTTTCAGTCAATTTGCACACCATATAAGAATAAATAGTATTAATTATACAATACTGGCTAAGGTTCCCTGTTTTTTTTTAACAGTGTAGTAATAAAGAACTTAATATTGATCTTTTAATTATACATTAGGGTTAAAGCCCAGAGCATTTTTTTTCATACAGCTAGTCAATTAATATTCACTAAAAGTTAACTATTTTTAAGTGGATATTGTGAAATTCTATCTGATGCCAAATAAATTGATAGTTTTGATTAGAATAAACTATCAATGTAGAGAAAGGGATTACAAAAAATGGATGTCAACTATCAATGTAGAGAAAGGGATTACAAAAAATGGATGCGTTCTTATTACTGTCCACATTGATAAGGCTAAGGAAGAAAATGATGATAAATTACATTAATCATGATATTTAATATTATCTTTTGTGTGTGCGTGTATATATATATAATTATTCTTTGTTGTGATCCCAACTTCCAATTTGAATTTTAAGACAGCTTATAAATTATTATTTTGTTGAAAAAGATTGCAATTTTCAAGTGTTCTTACAATTTTTTTTAGGCAGTTAGTCCTGCCATTGTTCACTGGCAATTTGCTTAAAATTCTTAATAGAAATTCTATAGCTGCATAAAAAATGTTGAATCTACTCTAAGAATTGCTGATAAATTATGAGTATAATAAAATAATATAGTGACCACTAGCCCCAGAATCTATATATGTATATATAAAGAAACATTTAAAAAATATTTCACTGCAGAAAGTGTATTTATCATCATCCCTTTGGTATAAATCCAGGTAAAAGAGACTGCTACCAATGCTAGACAAATACTAGATGAGAGTTTATTTTTAATCTAAAGATGTCTAATACTAACGAATAATTACAAAAGTAATTGAGATGTGGTTGTGACTAACTTATTCGAAAAAAGATCTATTTTATATATGACATAAAACAACTTTTAATCAAGTTTTACTTTAACCCAAACACTATACCTTCACAAGAAGATTCATTTAAATGGTACACCATTCGATCTTAATTAAATTGCTTTGTAATAAATAATAAGTAATATTATAATTTTATTAACTCAGAGTATTTAAAATAAATAGAAAAGTATTTTAACAGTCTACCTATGATCCTATTCTAAGAATTTGGGTGAGAACAGGTTATTACCCGAGCTTCGGATAGATATATTTATGAGGATGGAACAAGTCCGATCTCAAGCACTAGTCTTATCAATTAATAAGAATTATACCCCTCAAAAAGAAAAGAAAAGTTTCCAGTGGATCTCTTTTAGTACCTTATCCAGATTAACTCAGTCTCAAGGTCTGGGAGACAATGTCTATTGGGGAGAACGAAGCCTTAGGTTATCTTACAAAAAAATGTCATTTATATAATTTTATAATTTTCTATCTGCCCTATGAATCTTATTATTCTATTTCTTTTAGAGATATATGGTAATGAATATCAGTAAGCTTTTATAAATAATAACCCAGAAATTATAAGAATCTCGTAATTTAAATAAATACATAAGTTAGAGATTAAAATTCTAATATTTATTAATACACATATATAATAATAACACAATCATATAACCCAGTCATTTCTGATATATATATATATATATATATATCAGAAATGATATGTGTATACTGATATATATATATATATATATATATATATATATATATATATATATATATATATATCAGTATACACATTCATGAAAGAGTGAAACTATGCATCACAGTTGTATTTATTAAATAATTTAATCTATTTTCTGTAATTCTTTTTTTAAGTTGGAACAAAGTGCATATTTCTTAATTTATTACCAAATTATTATATATTCATTCAATATATAGAGTCAAAATCTATATACGTCCCTTGGGGGCTAACATTCATGTGTTTAAGACTGATGATCTGTAAGCTTACAGTATTACAATGGCGATTGTTTTAGCGAAAGTTGTCAGTCTGAAAGATGATGAAAGATTCCATAACAGTTACACATATAATAATCCATCTTAGAGGTGTTAGGTAGATGATTCTAAAATTGAAGGCACAAAAGTTCTTGTTGTTTGGAGCTCAGTGATCACATCACTTGCTTGAAATAGATGGCAAGATCTCCATAGGCAAAGATGATTGTGGTAGGCAGGTCACAAACAGTTATAAACTGGTCGGTTTAACAAATCCACACAATACTTTTACCCCAGCATTTCAATGAAATCCATTCTTATTAATGAATCCAATCAGTTTATGAAAATTTACTTTCCATGCTTCTTTCTCTCTAATGGTCACTTTTCCGAATCACTACACAATGAAAAAAAAGAATATATAATTCTTTTCTTTTATCTCTCTTTTACACTCAATATATATATATATATATATATATATATATATATATATATATATATATATATATATATATATATATATATATATATATATATATATAAAGCATTGTAAAGAAAAATTAAAATACAATATTAACAGTGCCGAAAAAATGTTTTCTGGCTAAGTGACATTAGAACTTTCTCCTCAGGGATTAAGTCTCATATCACTATCTGAAGCCACCTTTGTGAACATCAATCAAGGGAAGATAAGATTTGCAGAGCCAGCTGAGGAAATCAAAAGAAAACTAATGAAACAAATGGAGGTTGCATGCCAGTCATCACAAGAAAACTCATATAAGATCTTTGACCATGTGGAGAAAGTTGTCCCTCTGATCAATCAGGGTAATTATAAACTTTTAATTAAAGAACTTTTATTACAATTTGCATAATAAAAATGTAGACTCCTTTAATTGTGTTAAGTGTTTCAACAAGAGAGTACAGGATTATAAATGGGGATTTTATTATGCTACTTTAAATTAATTAAAACAGGGGGGGGGGATTATGCTGATAGATTATTTAAATATGTTTTTATGCATTTTGTTATAATTCCATGTATGAATCAGATTAGATTTCTCAGGAAAAAAAGTTAACTGCTTGATTTTTAAAGATGCATTGGAGGTCTGTCATTAAGTAACACAGGAACCTTACCTCAGAATCTGTGTGTCAAAATGGATGCCCCAATAAATGTAAGTAAACAACAGACATTTACACCATTCATTAACATTAGAAAATTAATTATGTAATGCAAAAAGGTAGAAGGTTTTAATGGTGCCTGATCTTGTCCATTATTATTAATAAATTCATCCTTAAATTATACCTATTTGTACAGGTCTCCTGAATAAATCGGAGTCACTGTCATACATAGGAATTGTCTTGCATCTGTTTTCTTGGGAATGATAAAGCACTAATAATGTATAGCATTTAAAATAAAAATGATTGGAGTTAACATTAAGTTTATATTTGCATTTTGTCAATGATTCAAGTCAGTTTAAGCATGCTATAAAATAGGAATAAGTATTTTAAATGAAAGTGAATATAATAAAATTATAAAGCCATATTTGAGTAACTTTCTTTTAATGTAGTTTACTAATTTAGTTTACTAGTTAAATGTCCATTGGTGTTTAAACATAAAGAATATTGGCAGTATTCGAATAAGTTTCATCTTAAAATCTATTAGCTGAATGCTGTATGTAAATCAATAATCACTATGATTGTTGAATATTCTTCTCAGTATGGTGCTAGGCTATGTGGCTAGTGGACCCTTGTACCAGTCACTGTATTTTGGTAATCTTTGATATTTTTCTGACATAGGGTCAGTCATTTTGTACTCTCATGGCATGTATTGTGGTTATATAAATTATTTGTTTACTTTTTAAAGAATATATTTTTCTCATAAATATAATTAATAAAACCTGTACTAAGCCTTCAAAGAAAAATTACATATTCTTGTCAGACATTCTAAAAGTGATGAATCTTTTGCTTCAATTGGTCTCATTCATAGCTGATCGACAATATATTCAATCATAAAAAATAAGAGTACAATTTAATCATATTTTGACAAATTTCTAAAAAAGAACACCAGATGCTAATCAAAAATAAATAAATACATGTACTGTATTTTGAAAACTATTTTTGATGGTTTTTTTTACATTGCTCTACTTTTGTATATTGCAACTTTCATGTATATTACAGAAACCAATTAGGTAAGAAAGTAGAGGATTACCTGTACATAAATCTGTTTCAATTATTTTTATGTCTAATTTATATTTATATTTTTATAGTCTTATTTATTCCTAAGAAATGTAGCTATTTAGGTTGTGTGTATATATATATATATATATATATATTGACACTGTAAATATCATCTTATCTGTTTGCACTTCATCTAATACTAATATTAGCAGCACTAGTATGGGTTTGAACCTAATCTTATATATGTTAACTGATGCCCCTCTTATTAGAGTTGGTAGTATATGTATAGTTTATCATCAGTCAGTACTTGTAAGTATAGCATTTGACTATTTACTTTGCAAATTTATTATTAAAACCTTATTAAATGTAAGTGTTAAGAGCCACCATATTTTAAATTTTCTTATTTTTAGAATGTAATAAATTCCTCAAATTTTTGTGAATAAAGTACTTTTTTTTAATCCCAATTAAATAGGTTTTGTCTGATACAATGACTTGAGAAATTTAATCAGGTTAGTAATATTTTATATTTTGTTTAATGCTTTCTTCAATTAGCAAATGAACCCTTGGGGCATGTTCAATGTTGGTGGGAGACTTTCTATTCTGAGGAAAACTGACCAATAGAAGAGGCCACTAGGAAAACGCAGACCACAGAGGGGAATCATGAGTAAACATCATGTGTAGTGAAACCAGATAGAGCAGGGCTGGATCATATAAATAGCTAAATTTTGGCTATCAAAGTGAATTATAATCTTGTTCTCAGAGTTTCCATACTTCAAGCCAGTTATGTTGTAATCTAAATTATGTTGGGGTAAGAAGAAAATTGTTTGCTTGCCTCAGACTTCTGAGGACTTCATCATACTTGTGATGCTGGAGTCTGAAACACCTACTCTGAAAATGTAAACTGTTCCAAGATATGCCCTCATGAACGAAAATCTGCTGATTTACCAATGTCTATTGTCAACTTAAGTCTATTTACGTGCCTTCAATCTAAAGGTAAAATACTTAAATTGCCACTAGCTGTTGAATTTTAATTAATTAGTTTGCTTCTAATTCTAAATTACATTGTAAGCCTTTATTACCTGTTATTTAATTCTCAAAACTGTTTATATATATATATATATATATATATATATATATATATATATATATATATATATATATATATATATATATATATATATATATATATATATATATATATATTAAATGTCTATACAACTTACTTTCATGCTATATAGTTCATTCTTAAATTTGGTGTGGCAATGTAAATATAATTTTATTTCTTTAATTTGTTATTTTGATTTATTTGGTGTGCCAAGTTTAACCCAGCGAGTAAATTTAAATCTGAGTGGTCATAGTTTCTCCTATTCTATAAGGGAAACATAAATTTCTTTAAAATTAATTGTTCAGCTCACTGAGTTTTATGCATATTATTTTGATTTGTTTTCTAATCATTTTACTCTTAACCCTCCTCTTACTATTAAGTTGTTTTACCTGTCTTATAATTAAATCTCACCAGAAGTGAGCTTAATATTTAAGTAAAATCATAAGTTATAACATGTATGAAGGCACTTTGAGTGTGTGGGGAAAAGCCATTTAGTCCATCTTAGTTTTAAAATCGTGTCTGTATATTTTTATCATTATTAGTTAATTGCTTGGAGGGAATTTTGTTGAGCATTCCATTATGCTGAAGTGCAGATTATTTAAATCAGGTACTAATTAATTTATTATGGTCATTAGTGACAATTTTATTTATGCTTTGGCATTATAAGTGTATAGTGGCCATTGTTTATTTATTAATTTTTATGCTTTGACATACATCTTTTGGATCTTCAGAAAGGACCAATCCCACTTCTCATTATTCCCACAAAGTAGATGCTTTTTCTATGAGGAATTTGATTTCAGGTGCTTCTCATAAATCAGTGTGTGGGAACAAATGGATGAACCATCTCAGCATGCTATCCAGTGTCATTATTCTTCAAAAGATATGTTTTGGTTGTTGAACCAGTGTATATTTTCTTTATGCAAACATGACAAAGCCTCCCAGAGTATCTTAAGTGATCTCATTTCTTACAAGCAATGGGAAACTATAACGAAAACCACCTTTATTATTATCCATTTCTTTATAGACCTGCAATGCTCTCTGACAGCCATAATAGCATGCCATTTAACAACCATTTTATTTTAATCATTTAGTTTAAATTATATATAATTGTGGCTTATTTTGGGCTGAACTATCTTACTTCCACTCATCAAGTTGGTTTTCATGAATTAGTAACACACATCCACATATGAAATTGACCATTATAAAATCTTATCTATATATATTCTAGTATAATAAACCAATTATTGTACCTTTATAATCTTTTAGATGATGTTAAGCCATTATGTATTATCAGTGATTTAATTCAGTTCTTCCATGACCTTGGCATATTAACCAAACCAATCCGTTTTATATTTAAATATTAATTGTGTCAACCACCATATGTTTAGCCACATCTATAATCTTATTTTATATGTTAAATTGTATTGCAGTTGCACTCATTAATTCTCATGTTAAAACAAATATGTATCTAATTGTATATAATCTCAAATGACCTATTTATTAATTCAGAAGTGCATAATTGCAAATTAAATTATTATCAGATATGTAACCTTGATTGTATAGACATCCAATCTCCTACAAATTTATTCTAGATCATTTATCTGTATTCTTACATTCATCATTTATTACTTGAATCTATATTATTTGCTAATTTGTGAGACATATAATTCTTTACTTGAATCAAATGTTTAGATTCAAACCCCTTTGTTAATGTTGATTTGAATATTATTATGACTCAGATCATTAATCAATGTCAAACAACTGTCTGTACCATTTATGAATGGTTAGAGTTTATAGAAGTTATTAATTACACCATTAAATATATATCTTATTTCAAATTTTTTGCTTTTCCTGTTCTCATTGCTGGACCTGAAGTGATGAAAAGCTTGTTAGTATCACTGAAAGCATTGCTCATAAAGTCATAGCCCTGGAGCACAGGTAAATAGGTTGATATTTGGTATTATTCCTGACTTACATATCTTGCACATACTAGATGAATATATATTTGATTGGATTCTAGGTCTTGTTGAATGAACACACAATTTTGACTGGTACAATATATATAGAGAGAGAGAGATGAAAAGATAATATCCATTAAATAAAGAAACTCTTTAAAACTTTTAATTTTACTATCATTTACTATTAATTGACAAATCCTGAGGCAAAGCAAATTTTTTTCAAAATAGCTCTTTTGTTGGTTTTTTTTAAAGCAACTACATCCTCTTTTTACTTTAAACCCAAGTTCTTATAAGGATATAAACCCAAAAAGCTATTGCAACATTTTCAGTCAATTTAAGCTTTATACATTATAAATTGCTAATATATTAGTTAATCAAGTTATGTGTACATTTATTCATTCTTTACATCAGAAAGCTTCACAAAACATATCTATATTTTCAGATTAACTTACCAATTTTTTAATTCAGATTTGCATTGCTGGAAGAATGTTTTTTGTTTATTTAAGAGGACACCAGAATCTGTAGATACACTGAATACCACCACATTGCATACCCTAGTTTCACAGTAAATAACTAAATGTAATATTTATTTGATTTACTTTCTTGACAATTAATATTTTTCATGAATTTTCCCCAGTATTTGTATATTAAACGAATATATTGGTATAGGTAATTTATACATTTCTTAAAATATTTCTTTAATCAAATATAGCAAACTCAAATTAAGAATGCACAATGAAAGTGTTATATTACTGATAATTTTATTAAAACAAATTAATTAAAATATTATTGTGAAACACTTTAAAATTAAATTAAGCATGACCCAGTTTGTCTATCAGTCATATTCACTCGATCTCACTTCATGTGATTTTTTAAAAAAAATTTTGAATAAATAATGGTCTCAATTTTTTGTTTTTCCACTCTTAAAAGTGATGAAAAAATGATGCAGGCATTAAAAGGCGTCACTTTGCAATTATTTCCATATTACTTTGAAAAATGAAAAAACAAAAACAAATTTAGACCGGTATTGAAAGGCATTAAATTTATAACACTTAAAAATAAATACACAACTTTTTTATTATAAAATTCTGATTATTTTGTGTCCTCCTCTTGATAATTCTTTGAAAATACAATTACATCAAAAATTGTGCTTCAATTTTCAGGTGATCACTACTTTTAATTTTGGTACACCCCAAAATATTAAATTGAAACAATTTTGTATTGGTTATAAGAGAATCACTCTGCACAGGGTATATGTTGCATTTGTTGTGTTTCATGTTTGACAGTACCCTGTAGTCATTTTTATTTTAAGATCCTAGGACCCTCACCACTATGGACCTGTTATAGCTATATCCATAATAATCCCATATTTCATATTAGTAGTTTTATTGTGTTATTTCATAACTTGTTTTCTTTAACAACTTGTTTTCTTTAACCATGAGCTCATCAGAATGAGATGAGGAGACGATTTATTTCACATGTTAATGCTGTCACTCATTCATTCCTGCAATAAAGTGTTTATTAGGATTTAAACTTGAGTTGAAAATTATGTAAAACTCTATATGTATATAGATTTATGTAAAGCTTTGTATGTACATATATGCATTATTATTAGTATGTTTAATATATATATATATATATATATATATATATATATATATATATATATATATATATATATATAGAGAGAGAGAGAGAGAGAGAGTTGTATGATTATATACATATGTAGAAAAAAGATAGGCATGGATAGAAAAATAGATAGATAGACAGATAGTTAGACAGATTGATAAATAAACAGACAGACAGACAGATAGATAGATAGATAGATAGATAGATAGATAGATAGATAGATAGATAGATAGATAGATAGATAGATAGATAGATAGATAGATAGATAGATAGATAGATAGATAGATAGATAGATAGATAGATAGATAGGTAAGTATGTAGATAGATAGATAGATAGGTAGATTGTACAATGGCAGTGTAATTATATTTGAAAAATAAAATAATTTTTCATTTTTTTCATTGTATTACAACTAGATATAATTTTTTGGCTTGATTACATTTCTTATATTTAAAATGTATTTTACTTATACACTTTTTACCGATCTTTGGAAAAAAAAATATTATTTCCTTATCTTTATTATCTTAAGATGATATTACCTGTCACTCTTTTCTAAATTTATACTTGTTAGTGTCATATTGGAAAACAAAGATATTAAATAACATTGAGGACAGTTGATCACCATTATTTCAAGGGAAGAATATTAATTCAAGCATCAAAAAAAAAAAAAAAAAAAGACAACACAAAAACAAAAAACTTAAATTTTTCAATGTTGAAAAGCTTTAGTAGTACAACATGTTTGACTATGCTCATAGTATTCTCAATTTGAGATTTAAATTAAAGTCGTTTGGATGTCTAGTTAATACTTGTATGTGGTTGAAAAAAATCAAAGTTGCAAAAAGAATATCTCCTTTAAAACATAAAATGTGTAAAAATATGAATCAAGTAAAACTTGCTAGAGTGAATATAAAAAAAAAATTGCATATATACTGTCATATGAAGAGTTAGTTGGTGAAAAAAAATGAGATGGCAGAGACTAGTAGAATATTTTGCTTTTTATTCAGGCAAAGCATCAACTGATGTTGTGGTTTCTCTTATTAACAAGAATATTGCAAGAATGGTTACTAAATATAATTTTATGAATGACCAATAAATATTAATTCAATTATCTGTATTACAATTTATTATTACATAACTACACTGCAAAACTCATGTAAGTAAACAAAAAACTGATAAGATTTGTAATAATATAAAGAAAAAAAAATTAACAATATTTTCATGTCAAATACTCTTTATTTTTCTATAAGATATACATACTTTATGATATTAAGAAGCTAAAATAAAATGGGCTTAGACATATTATTATAAGAGATAATAATAGATTGGCAGTCAAAATCTTAACCCTGAATTTCAAGAAATTGTAAAAGATGTAGGAAAAGACTGTATGTGAAATGACAAATGATGGCATGAAATTTTAAAAAATGTGAGAAAAAACTTTATAAATCAAAGAAACTGGATCAAGCTTGAGAAAACTTTAATCCTACAGTGAGCAGAAAATGATTGAAAATAATAATGATGATTGGATTCAATATGACAAAATTAAAAATAAAAACAAAGGAAAATAATATTTGTCAATGTGAACAGTGATGCAGAAATGAAGCAGAAGAAATTGAATAATAAATTGTTGTGAACTAATATCATTTTGTTTACAATATATTTTTAAATAGCCAAATAATTATTGGAATATAAAACATCATCAAATAAAATTTTTTGGACTAAAAATATTTCACTTTTGTGACCTGTAATGTAAGAATTGTTTCAATAAAATAAAAAATCATCAGATATTAGGTATGGAATAAATCATAAAATATTCATGTGTAATATAAATGTGCACTAAATCATAAAACAATTTATGTATTAACATTGAAAAAATCTGAAAAACATATGATCATAATGCCAAAAATCTCATATTATCTTCCATTCATTAAAATCACTAAACAGTTTCAAAATAAAATTAACCGATTATGCACCAAACTTCTCTGGAGAGGAAGGACTGTTGCCATTAGCTTGCGAGGTATCCAACGACCACGCAGGTTCAATGGACTGTCATTCCACTCAATACAGGCAATCATTTTACAAAAAACTCACAATATCCTACATAATCTGATCCTCTCCTATGGATACTCCAACATTATGAAAAAAATTACACCAACTGATCGTCCCCCGCCCTTTTCCAGTTCATGGATATCATTGCTAATAGATCATCTACAACTTTATAACCCGACGATGTCCTCTAACCTTAACCAAAAAATCACTTTGTGGGAAGCATACAATCTAATCAACTATAATCAACAACCCATTAAAACCAGCCTAAAAATAACCAACCAAAGACTCATTACACACTTCAAAAGATGGAGCCTTGAACCCAAATTCCTGGACTTCATCATTAAAATTAATCTTGATGCGCTTCCCACAAATTGGTTTCTTTATCACCAAAGAGGTTTTACTAGCATTGACCCTATATGTGGTTTATGTGCTCGTGAAGATGAAACCACAGACCATATTATGCACCGCTGTCCAAGACTTAAAATACTGAAAGATATAATCATAATCAATTCTTACATAAGATCTGAAATGATTTTCTCACTTGAAAATGCCATTAATAGTGGAACTTTTTCAATAATAAGGCTCTCTATCTTTGTCCTTTATTCCATATGGATAGTGAGATGCAAAACTCTCATGGAATTACCCCCGCCACAAATCATACCATTGTTTTACCAGACTCTCAAAAAAATCAAGAAACGTGATCAGCTCCTTGCCTCCAGTAAAGTCTTTGACGACACCTGGTCTCTAACCGCTCTATCCTTTTCCTGATTGTCAACTCCCACCTACCCAGAATTCTAGAATAGACAATATTAAAAAGAAAATAGTCGTGTTATTAAAAAAAAAAAAAAAAAAAAAAGCTAATAACATTCATCAAGTTCTCAGTTTCTCATATTCTACACAAACCCTTCATTATACCTAACCACATAAGTGTATAACAACTACTAACTAACATATTCTAGCCTTATGTTAATCAGAACTTTTTATAATATTATTGTACAAGTTATTCATTAACTTATCCATTATCAAAATGTAATCACTATTTATTACTAATAAAAAAATTTTTTTGTTGAAATGAACTTTGATTTATTTACAAAGCATACTAATTATTTTTAGAAATAACATTAAAATTTTATTTGTAATTTTAATTGTTACTGTTGGAGAAATTAAAAGGAAAAAAAAGTTGAATAAAACGGAAAAAATCAGGTAAATTAAAAGACAAAAGGAAATACAACAGATATTATGAAGAAAAATAAGAAAATCCCAAATTAAAATAAATAAATAAGAAAACTGAATAGATTATTCTGAAAAGCATTTATTATTGATATGGTTCAATAAACAATTCCAGACACAATGGGAAAAAAAACTATATTTGTAGGATTCATGAGATCCAAAGTCATGAGAAAATTTATTGAAAAATTCTAATGAACAAATTATAACCAAACAAATAAAATAAAACAAAATAGATGAATTATACAAAAATTGTATACTATAAAACAACAACTGAAACTATTTTAATAAGATGGCAACTAAGATTCTTAAGATAAGATATACAATAATGGCAAGAATCTTCAATAATAAACAAAAGATCAGCTTAGCTTTAAATCATTATCAACTAATAAGCCCACTGAATTTAATGTCAGTGCATTATATTTTTTTCAGGAACTTGAAGATGAAAAGATTATCAATAAAAATATTTATAATACCAATTAATCCAAACAGAACAAATGTCTATACAATGAAAAAAAAATCAATTTTTTATCTCTGTAGGAATTATAGATAAAAGATAGTAGTATCATATTTCTTAAACAGGAAACTTAAATATTTTGTAAATTATGCAATACAAATTAAAAACTTAAAGTGAAATAAATTGTATGTTATAGAAGCTGATTTAATAAAAGATTGAGAAGATAGGAAAGTCATTAATGATGGGTGTTTGATAATAGCCAGGAATTTCCAGAAAACAATCCATGCATTTATTCATTACAATGAAGTCTAACTTATTTACTACCATGTGTGATGTGGCACAATTGTAAAGATGGCAGAGTCTGGAGTTTAAAGTACGTGCTTTGGAGCTTAAATTCCATGGATCATGCATTACTCTGATACTTCCAGTATTCTACCTTCTTATGAATTACCAAACAGTAAAATCAGTCAATAGATTATACAATACTGTGTTATTTCCAATGTTCTATCTTTTTATGAATTACCAAACAATAAAACCAGTCAATGATCATGCATTACTCTGCTACTTCCAAGGTTCTATCTTTTTATGAATTACCTTATAATAAATCCAATCTATGGATCATACATTATGCTGTTACTTTCAATGTCCTATCTTCTTATAAATTACCAAACAATAAAGCAAGTCATTTTTTTAAAAACATTTTTGCTTATGATAATCCATGACATGATCTTATTGTTTTTGGAAGAAATATCTATATGCCACTAGAAACTATAATCAAAATGTTCTTTGGTGAAATAGATTGGTCAAACATTAGTGAACTGGTTAGAAAGAGTTGCATGTTGTTTTTCTATCTATTCAACTTGTTTGATGGAAGTCAAATCAAAATAAAAACAAATATGAATTAAAAATTGATGAGGAAAAGATCAACAATATTAGATGTGCTGGTTCTAACATTTGTAGTTGAAAATATAGAGGACTTGAAAATAAAACTTAATGAAAAGTATTACATTATTGCTAGATATGAAGAAGACAAAAAAAAAAGGATAGTATCAACTATTATCATTAAAAAGAGCAATAGAGTTTTAAAATGGGTCTTCTGGGATCATTCTTTGATAACAAAAGTTTCAGTAATCAAAAGCTGCAATGCGATTAATACCGGGAAAAGATTTGCTATAGAGCATCATTTCTAAATATACAATTGTTCAAATAATAGTGTTTTCTGTGATGCTTTATGAATGTGGAAAATTGAAAGTGAAAAAAAAACTATCGTTGGTAAAAGCTTTTTAAAATTTTGTGGGAAACAAGTGAATATTTAATCCAACTTCACCTACGTTTTTTATTTAAAACATATATGAACAGCTTGAAAGTGACTAAGTCTGGACATGTCAATAGGTGATGTTTATATAAACATATATACAATAGGTGGTAAGCAATGAAATGAATCAATTTTATCATAATAATAGTGAATACGTTTTTAAATAGTCTGAAAAATCATGAAGATGATAAATCAGTCTGTAGAAATGTAATTTGTACTATCATTAAAATTCGATGTCGACTTGACCGCACCTAATAATTATTATAAACTGTATCCACAACTTTTTTTGCCTTGCCTAAAAGAAAAGAAATAAAATTATTTTTTACGGTTATGTGCACAATACTAATTAAATTAGCAATATTTTTTCAAAAAATAAAATAAATTTCAAAATCAAATGTTTGTATTAGTTTCACATCCTTATAATAATTATAGCCTTAAGCGAAACAAGCTTTGAACTGTCTTAAAAATCAGTTCCGCTTAATATTATTAAAAGATAATGTAGCAGTTTATAAAACAAGTAATTTAATAATTTTAATTACCAAAGTAGTGGAAAAGAAACAAAGGTAAAGGTTAGCAAGTCAGACACCGCTTAATAAAATTAAATATATACAGTACATATATATAAAATATAAACTTGTTGATGTATACTAAATTTTAAATTACTTTTTAATTTTAATCAAGAGATCTATCATTTGCAGCTGAGTCATGTCACGTGATAGCAATAAAAGGAAATATGCATGAAGAACAAGATAGGATAAAACAATTACAAAAGCATAAAATTTATAATTGGAAAAATTTGCTTTATAATTTTTTTTAGAAAAGTTGAAACAATTTTCAAAAAAATCTAATATATAGTTATAGTAAATATATACATAAATATATTTAAATGAAAGACCTTGCGGTGTAATGGTTATAGCATTCATCTATTTTCAACGATATAAGATTCGAATCTAGTGGAAACAAAATTATTTTAGCTTCAAAAAAAGCTTAAACTTTTTTTTTCAGATAGCAAATTCTAAGCTATATGTTTATAATTATTAACCAATATATTAATACAATACTATTTTTAGTTAGGATGGTAAAAATAAAAACATATAAATCCTCATGACTCAGGAAGTATTGTTTTCGTTACTGTTTTATTCTTACTACACTTTGACTTATAGTTTTGTTTATCTTTTTTGTTCCTCGTACAGTTTTTTTCAAAATAAACTTACAATTTTACATAAAAATCATTTTTTTTTATTCTTTCAGCTCTTTTTTATTTTAATATTTACTTTCTTCGAAACTTTTCGACTATTAGTGTTTTGTTTTTTAGCTTTTAATAATTAGCTCTTCATATATATATATGTCTCTAAATCCTCTATTCTCTTTTATTTCTCTGTTTTATAATCAAATCTCTGTTTTATATAAATCTGCATTCTTTAAAAACAAACTAACAATTTCATTCCTATCTTTACATTTAATGTGCTACCTAATGATTTGTAATTTATATACCTACATAGCAAATGCCAAAAGCTAAACTAGTCAATATAAAAGATCCAAACCAGCAAACTACATTATTTGCTAGACCAAGATTATATAAATTAGTAAAAAAAATGTTATGATGAATTCTATCAACGGCTTTAGACATATCAAAATAAATGACATCCATTCTACCCCTGGTCTTCAATTACCCGTGCAATATGATCATAAATAATGATAAGAAGAGTGATTTATTTTGTACCAAACCATGTTGCTCCGATACCAAGAATTTACTAATATCATGAATTAGTTAAATGGGGGCATATGTATATTTTAATTTCCAGGTTTGCAAGAGTTTTTGTTTTTAAATATACATAATTCTCTTTCACAAGTTTTTTAGTCGTTTATATAGTAGCGATAATATTAAATAAGTAAAAAAAAAAAGCTTTATATTAGAAATATTAACATGAAATTTAAAGTTTGTTCGTTAAACGCTATAGAGAAAATATACCAATTGAAAAAATGGCATGAATTGATTCAGCCACATGTATTAGGTGTACTCGAAACAAAAATATATCGTGATTCTACTACTAACCCAGCACAATACACAAATAATATAGGCTTCACAACCTTTTCCACAGATACTTTCTCACCATCACCAGGCGCAGGAATAATAATAAGTAAAAATAATCCGTTTTCAAGTTTCAAAATACTATATATAATGCACATATAATAATTATAACCTTTTTACATCTATCAAATGAAATAAATATAATATATGTATACATTCCACCTAACACAAAAATGATCAACACAACTATACAAATTATAAACACTAGGTTAGCAACTTCACCTTATCCATCTCTACTCCTTGGGAGATTTCAATGATAATTTCATAAAAAAATGGCTTCACATGATTGCTTTCCCATTAGTCAGTGAGGAGAGTTTTCTGCCAGATGGAGCCATTTCATTCAACAATGGCAGATTTGTATCATTAATTGATTTAATGTTTTACTCACCTTCACTTCCCCACATGATCAATCTCTCAATAATTAATATCCCCATGTCAGATCATGCTGCATTGATGATTGATTTAAACCTTGAATTCATCACACAAAAATATTTTAACACAGAAAAAAACCATGAGGATCCTTCTCCCATCACAAACAACACAATTCCTATATTCTGAAATATACATACATCTTAATAAAATTAATAAACTAAAAATTGATTCTGCCCAAACATGGTTAACATTTATAAATATTATTTCACACACAATTCAGCATGTTAGAAGAGCACCAACACTCACAGGACTATATAAATTAGTTGAAAAATTGCATAAAGCAATCATTAATACAGTAGACAATGATAATAATAAAGACAGAACTATAACACTTAAAAGAACATATAATTTAACAAAAGACAAATTAAAAGAATATAATAGCATTAAAGAAAAAAAAATCTCAAACAAACACATGTATGGACAAAACAATACATTAGTTGATGCCTCAGTCAGCTACCTAAACATAAAGTTCCAGCAGATACAATATATAATTACTCTTAAAAAAATTAAAGTCATGTGAATTCTTTGACCAAGCACCTTTCTTTCTAGGGAAAGCAGAAGAGAACATAGCATTTGAAAAGGTAGAATTCAAACAAAAAATAAACCAAATTCCAGATTCCAGCTACCCAGGCATGCTTGGGATCCCAAAGAGAGTTTTTTCACACTTAGAAACTCACACTATGCAATATTTAGTGGATATAGTGAATTTACTTACAAAACAAGTATACAAAATTTCAAACCTAAACCCTATCTTAATAGTCCCCTTTTTTTAAAAAAAAAAACAAAAAAGTTCCAACCTCATTTGAAAATCTACATCCAATTTTGATGACTTCATTAAGGCATTAAAATACTTGAATCTGTCATCAAAGACAGAATAAAGCCATACATCACTCCAACTATATCCAAACATCAATTTGCCAAAAAAGGCTTTTCAGTTAACCAGACAGCATTCATCTATAAAACAGTCATAGACACAGTAAGAAGTAACAAAAAGTGTGCACCAGTAGTAGTACAATTAGATATAAAGTCAGCATTTGATAATGTACTAATAAACAAGCTAGTAGAACTATTACTAAACTCTACAATCCCCAAAGTCTATATTTACATAATCACTAATTTGTTACTTAGCTGAAAAATATATATTACTATAAATGGTAAACAGCTACATCAATAGTACCAAACTCCTCAATACTGTAAGGATCTCCACTAAGCTCGCTACTATTTGCAATATATATCAACCCACTAATTAAAGAAATTGAGGGGGGGAAATGGAATATATATATATATATATATATATATATATATATATATATATATATATATATATATATATATATATATATATACCACAATTGAGCTCCTATGTTCCATACATTGCTTACATGGACGACCTATCCATCTTCTTAAAGAGCAAGAAACAAATACCCAAACTTTTAAAAATAATAGCTAATTACTTTAACACATATAAGCTTAATGTTAGTGTTGAAAAATCTTGTGCCTGGAAAATTTACACCTCAAATCCAATTACAGATTAATTCAAGAGAAAGCCTAACCCTTTTTTTTAAGTTTTTCTTTTTATCTCAGTACAACTGCAATAAGAACACAAATTCAAAATAAATTGAAGGAAAAGATTGTGAATTTAATAAATTCAATGGAAAAGGCATATCTATCACTATATGCCAAAATAGCATTGTTTAATATGTTAGTAATAACCTGAATAATTTATTTCTCTCCGTTTGTGATTTTCACAAGGGGTTTCATTAATATTATTTATACTTTATGCAGAAAGTTACTGTTTCCATCAAAAAACTACAATTGACATTATCATTGAATGAACTGTGTTTACACAATTTATATATTTTCCATATATAGAAAACTATAAACACTATAAACATCATAGCAACTTGTATGAAAATATATCAAATAATATCACATATAATGAAGGTGACACCAACAGATATGCCACCACCATACAAAGGTTATTGGAAAGCACTTTTAAACTCACTAATAAATGCAGATATACCTCCTATACAAACAGATGGTACTAAATATAAATACTGGCAAACATTTAAGTTTATCTATCCAAGCATATAAAACCTAGCAAAAACACTATTGGCGATTAATAACAAGCAATTAACTAAAAGATATAAACATTGATCATTAGCACCAAAATATTTTGACTTTCTGATTAAAATAAACCTGGAAGCGCTTCTGACTTTAAATTTTTTAAAGCGCTTCTGACTTTAAATTTTTTAAAATATAAAAGATACTACCATAACATAGATAACATGTGTTCCATATGTCATCAAGAATCAGAAACAATAAATCACTTCTTAAATACTTGTCAAAGACTTGAAAACACTCACAAAATGATCTGCAATATCACAACACAGGAAAATACAGCAATCAGATATTTGCTACAAGTATATGAAAAAGGGATATTTTTCAGTATTAGGATGTGATGTGATGTAAGATGGCTTATCCTTAAACAAAGTCAAGAATATCTAAGCAATTATGCCCAGATACACCTGTTAGCCACTTTATTTTCCATTCCCCACTCTAAATTTTCCCATATTCTGCTTCATCCCATTTCCAAAACATAATCTTTGTCAACTCTATAACCTTTATATCAAAATCTCCTTATCTTTTCCCAAAACCCAGCATAAAAATCAATAATTTACTTTCTGTGTAATCACTTTTTGCATATTTATTCTTCCATAACTTCATTATATGTACCCTTTCTGTTTTCAAGCATTTACATTCAATTAACAAATGCTTAATATTTTCTATTCCTTCCTTACATAATTTACAAAATAAATCCCCCATTTTTTCCCATTTACATGTATATTCTATATGCCATTTGGTGCACAAGATGTATTTTTAGTATAAACACACATACTAGAAGACATCAAAACCCAATAAAAAATAAATTAATACAAATCCAACAAAGAGATAAAAAATAACAGAAACACAATCATACATTGACACATGGTCTCAAATGTGACTCACCTCAAATTTATAACATGGTATATATATTGCCTACAAAGAATAATGTTTTTTTTTTTTGTTTGCTCTGGTAATGATTTTTTTTTTCTATTTATCTTTGTAATAATTTTTGCGGTTTGTATTTTTCTAATGTAAGGTTTTTTCTTTCCGTTTATTTGATCCAACTTTTTTTTTGTATACATTTTTTTTGTTTCATTTTTTTGTTAACATTGTAATAAATAATAATAATAATAATAATAATAATAATAATAATAATAATAATAATAATAATAATAATAATAATAATAATGCGCATGCGCATGTATGCCTAAGTCATCAAGAACAAAGGTCTTATTAATAATCTTTTTTCCCCCATATTCTAATCGTTTTCACACTTAAAAACTGTGATATATATCTGTGATAGATAAAGACAGCGATGGCTGATTACTGAACAGTTGTTTTCTAGCAAAAGTATGTAATACGGTCATTCATAACAAAAAAAAATTCTAACGTCATAAACAAGCATGGCGTCGCATCAAGAAGCAAACAACGTAAATTGCGCTCAAACAAATGGCGATAAAATGAAAACTGCGACTATCGCAAAAACATACGCGAACATAACAAAAATAAATAAGGCACAGCATCGAAAAAAATCCAGCATTAACACAGACAGCAAGATTTAGGAAGGGAAATCATAGAAAACAATAATGATGAGCCCTCCCCAACGATATGGAATCAAGATGAACTGCAAGAAATAAACGTTAATTTCAACAGCACCATCCCAAAAAAATTATTCGCAACTTTCCAAAAAATTTTTTCACCGAGATCATGTGTTAGCTGTCACCAATAGGAATTTAACACTCTATAAATTCCCCAGAGAGCCTCTTTACGAAGAGCTGACAGCAACAGCATTGTGGGATACAGTCTCTAGTATTGGAGAGCATCCAAACTCGCAATACGTTGCAATTCAGTTTTTCGATGAACATCAGCGTGCAAGATTTCAAACTAAAGTAAAAACTTTGGGAAGCTATGTGCTAATAATAGTTGATCAAAGCTTGCAAAACTATTGTAATGGAATAATTAAAAACACTTACTTCGGATAAACCATTCAGGATTTTCAAAAATTAATACAGTCATTTGGCAAAGCTATTTATATAAAACAAATCTACTTATCCGACACCCCCATACCAGTTTTCAGCAACGACTTTCATTTCAAAATAAAGCTGAATGACAATGTAAACCTGGAGGATATTCCAACACAAATAATTGACCAGAATGCAATACTGACCATTCACATAAAAAGATTAAGGCCAAGATGTTTTGCATGCAGTGAAACCGGACACTTAGCAATCGATTGCAACACCAAAATCAAACAGAAAAACCAACCGAGCTCTGAAGATCAACCAACAGAAGCTCACCAACCAGAATCAAACAATACAAAACAGATAATGAAAACAACTAATAAACAGGAAAAAATTAATTAAAAAACCACAGATCAACAGCAATTGAATAATAAAAAAACTGCACACACATTGCCAGCACCTGAAATTCTGGATTTATCAACAAAATCAACCAATAGAATTCAAACCCCCACTGATAAAAAAACAGAAAGTCAACAGCCTTAAGAGGCTGCAATGGAAAAAACAGCGCACAATCTAAGTCAGCCTACCAAAGATACTGATGAAAAAGAGATAATAAAAGAACAAATAAACTCACACAGTAATAGTTATCAAGAAAAAATATATATAACACACCAAACACCCAATATTAACAATAATACAACAATGGAAATTATGGAAGCTATCACCCCAAATATGCTTCAAATCACCAAAGCTGACACAGAACAAAGAAGAAGACCAGGCCACCCACCAAAGAAAAATAGAGGGCCCAAAAAAATCAAAACAGAATCCAACCTTAGCCTTTCTGATCACAACAATACAACTACATTGGAAACAGATGAAGATCTGGAAATGGAATATGAGAATGAATGGGAAGAAACACCAGATCAACCCTAATATTTAAATCTCAACCAAAAACAAATAATGAAAATAAAAATTGTGGCAATCAATGTCAGGGGTTTGAACTCAACCTCAAAAATGAATATGTTAAAACATTGGATCAAGGATATACAACCACACTTGCTTGGTATACTTGAGACAAAAATTTATGCAAAAATTTATGCTGGATCACAAACTGACCCAGCCAAACATTTAAATATGGAAGGTTTCTGTGCATGCTCCAGAGACTCTTCCTCTCCCTCAGCTGGCACTGGACTCATAATTGCTAGAAATTGCCCATTCATAACGTTCAAAATAATTCACATTGACATGAACTTATTAATTGCAACCTTCAACCAAAAAAGCATAACAATAAATCTGGTTTTTGTATATATGCCTTTACAGGATAAAAAAATAGATACCATAATTGCAAACATTAATTCAAGGTTAGCTACAACTTCAAAGCCAACCATCTTAATTGGAGATTTTAATTTAAAATATCAGGAATTTAATTTAAAATATCAGAATAAACATACCACTAATGAGTGGCCAAGGTTTTTTGCCAGATGATGCCATCTCTTTCCACAATAATCGCTTCTCTTCACTTATTGATCTGTGCTTTTATTCTCCAATGCTTCACCACCTTATTGAAATAAAACTAACTCCCTCAACTTTTTCTGATCACTCAGCTCAAATAGTCACAATTGACTGTACCCACATTCAAATATTGCCCTTTCCACTTACAAGAACAATAAGAGTTTTACTCCCAAAAACAACCCCTGAATTTTTGTTCTCTGAGACCTACATAATGCTAAACAAAATCAAAGATATGACTTTGAACCCAGTCCAGAAATATCTAGCATTTATGGGAATGTTGTCCTTTAACATCAACCATATAATAAAAAAACAATCTCCACAATCAAGACTTTTGTCTCTGGCAGATCAGTTACACCAGATAATAATCATAATTAACACATCACACTGCACCCAGCAGTATATATTCAAGCTTACACATGCATACAATAAAACATGTGATGAACTCAAAAGCTATCTGAAGATAAAGAAAAGCAAGGTATGCCTAACCAGGCCACACCCTTGGACAAGAGATTATATAAAATGGGCACTGGGGAACCAACCAGATGTAAAAGTGCCAATGGCACTATATACAAATAGTGGAACATATGCAGGACACAATATGAGTATAATTTTTGAATATTTTAAAGAGAATTTACAAGAAAAACAACCATATAAAATGTCACATAATCTGTTTGGCCCACCAGAGACAAAAACCCCATTCACAACAAAACTAAATACTATTCAAAACACTTGCCATCCAAGTAGTCCTGGAGTCCCATTGTTTGTATTAAAGCATCTAAGTAAATTTACAACAGAATATTTGTGTCAGTTAGCAAATCATCTAGCACAACAAATTCAACCCATGGAGGGTGTCTATCCAATAGCCATGGTTTATCCGACCTATTACAGACCTCAGACCAATATCTATGGGACCTTTGCCGATCAAAATTATGGAGAAAATTATTAAAGATGAGATTGAACCATATATAATGCCACTTATCTCCGAAGCACAATATGCAAAGAAAAACTCTTCAACAACAGAAGCAGCCTTATTCTTCAAAGCAATTCTAGCCACAGTAAAACAGCAGAAAAAATATGGACCCATTGTCGTGCAGCTTGACATAGAAGCTGCATTTGTCTCAGTCAATATATACACACTTCTTAAAATGCTAAAAGACATGGAAAATCCTAGAACACATCTATATATAATTGCTAACCTGCTTCTGAACAGAGAGATCCATATAACTTTAAATGGAAGAAACTCGCCATCTTTCACACCCACCAAATCTATATCCCAAGGATTCCCTCTTAGTTCACTATTGTTTATATTTTACATCAATCCCCTTATTAAAAGCATACACAATGCATTTACTGGGATAAAGATACCAGACACAACACAGCACACTACATGCTTCACCTATATGGATGATGTTACCATATTCCTAACATCAAAAAAACAAATACTGAAACTCCAAAAGATATTACAAGAATATTCACAAAAATATGAATTAACATTTAATCCAGCAAAAACCACAGCCTGGTCACTATACACTGGTAAACCATGTACATCAATTTACAAATCAAAACTAAACTCTTTCCTTGGGTTCTCATTTCATATGGGAATTACAGGAATGAGATGCCATATCCAAAATAAACTTAAAGAAGAAGCCACAAAAATTATAAACTCCTTGTCCAAGGCATATCTTTCACTATATTCCAAAGTACAGTTAATTAACGAGCTTATCACGACCAAAATAACTTACTATGTACCGGTTATTTCATTCTTAAAGGGGTTCATTTCAAAAATTAAAACCAATTATAATAAACTACCTTGGGCCAGAAAAACAGTAGCAATTTCCACAAAAAAACTTAGCCAACCCCTAATTAAAAACAGACTTGGTTTTGACAACATCAATATTTTTCATTTACAAAAGTTAAGGAACTCAATAATCACAATACTTGCCAAATACCCAAAAATTAACTACTTGCTAGAAGTTACTCCAATAGATAAACCACCTCCAAAAGGTTCCTTTTTCACCAACATTATATACCAATGCAAAATCACAGACAAGTTTCCAGAACAGTATTTGCATAAGTATTCATACTGGGATATTTATGGTTTAATGAACAGAGAAACAGATACTAATGTTATACAACCTATGCTAGGAATTAACAAGAGACTACTCAAGGAATATAAAAAATTGGCCCTAGAGCCCAAATACTTTGATTTTATCATGAAAATTAATCTCATTGCCTTGCCAACAACCCACTTTCTTTATCATAAAAGAATGTATATATCTATTGACCCCTTCTGTGGACTCTGCCATCGAGCAGAAGAGACACTGTACCACTTTATTTATCAATGTGTAGCCCTTAACCAAACATGACAGATGATGTGTAACACCTACAGAAAACCGGGTACAATCATTAATCACATAATAGCTGCTTTTCAGGGAAGATTAATACCTAGCATTAGGGCAGCCACATTTGTTCTATATGCATACTGGTGCACCCAATGTACTTTCTTAATTGGCAATAACACCAGATGACACCCAGCTACATTTAGCAACAAACTGCTACACATTTGAAATAGAGATAAAATAATAACCAACCCCCACTTATATGCAGCAACATGGTAATTGTTAAAACAACCATCAATGCTGTGAATGCTGCAAAGAAAACATGCGGACAAAACTACATAAGCTCCTCAAACTTTAGAACTCTGATTATTTTTGCTTTTTTATTTTTTATATTGTTATAGTCCATTAACCACAAAGTGTAACCACTAAATTCATTTATATGTATTTACTCTAATATTATTCATTGTATGTTAAATTTCAAATTTTCTAGATGTAAACTTATGTAAACCATTGAGATCAATAAAGCCTTTATTGAAATGTAATAATAATAATAATAATAATAATAATAATAATAATAATAATAATAATAATAATAATAATAATAATAATAATAATAATGATGATGATGATGATGATGATGATTATGATGATGATGATGATGATAAATAATAATAATAAAAAGCAAAATAAAATGAGATAGCAATAGAGAAAAATGGATGACTTTATGGATAATAATGTTTTGTTCAATATTCTAAAGAAAGTAACAAAATAATTTTATAATAATTGAATAAAAAAATTGAAAGAAAATGCTGAAATTCTTATTGTTGATTTATATATTGGCTTATGGATTTATCTGTTATTGCACAAGCTTGTAATTTTATTTGTCTACATATGATAGTAGTACTTTACATATGTATACTTTTAAAGATATTAAAATTTACATAAGATATGTGGATGATGTTTTTGTTTGTGGAAATACTAATAATATAAATTTGCTTGTAGAGGAGTTAAATGATTTAAATGGCTTGAAATAGTCTAATAAAAATGAACAGGACAGAAGTATTAAGTATTTGAATTTAATTATTACAATAGATAATAGTATGTTAAAATATAAATTAATAATCAAATCATTTATATATATATATATATATATATATATATATATATAAATGATTTGATATATTTGCCATCTTATGCATATATATATATATATATATATATATATATATATATGCATAAGATGGCAAATTTTACATCTTTTTTGTTTCATAATAAAAATTGTACCTAGATAAAATAACAGTATAGCCTAATTTAGGGACTTGTCATGGTTTATAGAGGTCATCATCCTATTGTCAGGGTACAATACATATATATGCCCCAGTTAAACAAGGTTAACTGGTCCCCCATAACTCATAATTTCATATAAAAAGCAAGGGATTATAATGGTTTTATGAAGGATAATTTTGTTCATCCTCTGGATAAAAATTGTCATAAAGTTGATAATATTGCATTAACAAACAACTTAACTTACCATACATAGTAGTTAAAAAATCCTAATGTATGATATATGTAGGTGTAAATTATGCAATATGTGTATTATGCAGATATTTATTTAAAGTGCATGTAGGCAAAATATACTAAACTTCAATCTATGTAAAAAGAAAAAAAACAGAGCTAAATATGGCTCTTTTTTTATAATCCAACCATTTAGCATTCATTGTCATCTAGTCTTCTGAGTCATCAGTTGTATTTCTAAAGGTCTATCATTGTTTTATAAATTCTTTAATGATCATGGGTTTTCTGGAAGAGTAGAAGAATATTGATGGCTGATGATCTCTAGAGAAAAAATATTAAAATAAATAGTTGAGTTGCTTTTTTGACTTTCTTTTCACACAACATATTACAAGATTTCACTCATCAATAATTTAAGGTATTTTGGATTTGATATTCTAAATGAAAATGTATGTAGCTGTAAACTTACAAAAATTGTTTTCACTTATGATTAAGAAACATATATATTTTACAGAAAAATAGACAGCGGCAGCGAGAGTAAGCTTTCAGTTGACAGTTTTGTCTATCTTCCATAAAATTGTTAACACTTGCATTGAAAATAAGTTTATAATAATGTTTCATGTTTTTAAAAATTCATAATCTTATATTGTTTATGTGAAATTATTTAGAATTAAAAAAATAATGTTTAATAATATTACACTTAACTCTATTGTGATCATAAAGACATGTTATTTAGAAATAGCATAAGAGTAGCCAATTTATAGAAGGTTATTACAGAATCATAATCTTGCAGTTAATTTGAGAAAATAAAAATTCTAGCACATCTTACAGTCTGACTGCTAAGTTCGAGATAACTCGAGATTCCGCTGTTAATAGTCTATTTTCCTTATTTTTAACGATAAAATTACGTTTTTGTGGGTTTTTTAAGGTTAAAAAAAGTTCCGTGAGATGCTGCCCTCACTTGAATTATTTTACAAGTAAAAAATCAATAAAACTGTCATTAAAGATCTAATAAATGATGCAGATCTTCCCATTCTTGAATCTTATTGGCTGTTACATTTCGACAACAAAGAAAATTGTTGTCAATAACTGAAGAGTTATGATTTCTTTTTGTTTCATTTCGAAAATAATAAACGAATGTTTTAGGCTATTTTAAAAGTATTTTTTGACAAATTATAAATTATTTTGATAAAATATGCTAAAAATAAAATTATTTTAGAAAAATAGTTAAGAGTTTAGCAAAAATTATTTTATTTTTTAGCACTGTAAAAATCACTGACTTCACAAAATGTCAGCAACACAATTTAATTGGTGAGTAGCATTTGTTTTAAGATTTGCCATCATCAAATATTTCTATAATTTTAAATAACAATTTATTTTTGTAAAATCTTTCATTCACTTTTGTAACTTGACAAATTATTAATATGCTTTTTACAAATAAAACTAAAGTGATTATAATATTAAAATATGAATATATTTTGATGCTTGCATTAGTGAGTTGACCAATTAGAAGTTTAGATTTTTATTTCACTCGGCCAATAAAATTAATCCTCAGTGAAGCAGTTAAAAAAGAAAAAAATGTATTTAAAGCATTCTGTGCTTGCATCTTGTAATCAAAATTTACATTTTTTAACAATATATACTATGCATACAAATATGCTACATTGGCAATTTTTTGACCAAGAGATGTCACATTTTATTAAGTTCAATAGCCATTTTCTTTAAAATAAGTTACAAATTTGTTGAGTAATGCATTACTTGTGAAGGAGATTCAAACTATCTAAATAAGTATTAAAGGCATGAATTTTTAATCAATTTATTAGCATTGCATTTTCATCATATAAAATTTATTCTTAACTATGTAAAATTATTTTCACATTTTTAAAAAAATTGCTAATGCACTTATTAAGTTTCAATTTGATAGAAATTAACATTCATAAAGATTTTAATCCCAAATTATTGAGTGAATATTTTAGCTAATATTTACACTAAAAATGATATAAAATTAAATATTAATAGTATATAACCAAAATTTATTTTTAGTTTTATGCTGAATGAAATTTTCATTTTTATATATTTATATATTAGTGATAACATTCATAATTTTTTAAACAAATTATGAGAAGTTTTAAATTGAACAAGTAGGTCTCTACTATCGCATTTTATATGCATATTATTGAGGTTATAGCCTCAGTAAATATTACTTACGTAATCAATGTGTGTTTAATAAATTTATAGTTACAATTTTATTTTTAATTTAGATTTAGAAACTTTTGGGCATATAAAATTTATTCTCACCTGTAAACCCCATGGAATCATTTTTTTTTTAAAATAACAATTACATTATATAAATTATAATGTGATTCTGCCAAAGCCAACTAACTAACATTCATAAGAATTTTCATCCATAAAAATGAATAAATACAGTATACATTTTTAAAAATAATGTACACATTTTAAAATTTAATATTGTATTATTGGTTGTTGTAAGACATCAAAATATAATTTTTATTTATTATACTGAATGAAACACATGTTTTTGTTTTTAGTTTTGTAATTGTTAATGTGAAAAATCTTGACTTTGGATATATCATAATTAAAGTACAGATATCAAAATATTGTATACAACACTATAACATTGTGCATTATGAATAAACTCTGTATTGTGCAATTTTAGCCTGAAAATCACGATTTTGCTTTCAGATGATACAGCTTTAAAAACTACCCTATGACATCATCACTTTTAAAAAATGGCTACCAAAGTGTTCTGAATGATCACTATTATGAATCCTCACATTAATGCCAAGCTCTAAGCAGGATTTAGGTGTATTTGATTTCAGTAAAGAATTGTGAATTAATTTTTTTTTTTATTTAATAACTTTTGGAAGGTTCAAAGTTTTAAAATAATTATTAATTCATCTTACTTGTAATGATAAATTTAAAAGTTGCCCAATAACAACTGTTATCACTTTTGATCATTAAATCAATGACCACTGTTTACATCTTATTTAATTACTGACTATTTAAGATATTAGCAGTGGTAAAAAATATTGGCTTTTTAAAGCTGATTATTCAAATTTTGTGATACTAATACCACTGCTGTAATATTAACATTATCTGAAATTCAAATATGTTGTGTAATAAAACAATTAAGCATTATTGTCTATAATTTTATTATTCATATAAAGGCTTGGATTAAGTGGCATGAATAAATAATACAATAATAATTTAGATATGGAAGAAAGTTTTAAGAAATTGTATAATCAATTGTATTTTTTAGTTCTTTTTTTTCATTTGAAAATAATTGCTCCAATAGCCTTAAACTTGTGTGTTAATCAATCACATTAATACCTCTAAACCACACAGGAAAAAAAAGTTCAATGATAAGCACAATTTAAAATGTTTTAAATACTTTTATTTAATATGCTCTATTTTTAATATTTCTGTCCAATTAAAATCTTGGAATTCAATTTTAATTCATTTTACAGTTTTTATTGGTTGAAACTTTTCATACACCTATATTTACACTAGCAATACATTTTTTTAGAGTTTGCAAACAATTTTAACAAAAAAGTTAGTGAAAATTTTACTTTTAATTTTAGGTGAGTTTCATTGTAAATGTATTCAATTTAATTTTTTTAACTTGTATATATAAACCTATAAAGTAAATATAGGGGATTTGAACTCAGACATTCAAGCCTCTTTACTAGCCACACTATCTCATATAACTGATATACATGTCCACCTACATGCAGAAAAGATAAATAATTACCAATATATGTATTCTGTGCTACACCAGCACTCATCTGTTGGTCCCGATTACCATCTTCCATACATATATATAATCAGTGCTCTGTTTATATTAAGATAGGAAATCCTTACACCTAATGGACAGGCTTCAACCTATTCCAACCTACAACTCTTCAGCCATCCATACCATTGAAAATCTGGTGATAGAATTCCCAAATTATAAAGTAGTAAATAAAATTAAAAAAATAAAGAAATGCTTTCAATCGTATAAATGCAATAAAATTTGAAAAATACATTTTATTTAATTTTCACAATATTCTTGGTATTACACAACCAAAATTGAAAATGTAGATCATTTATGTTTAGAAATATTCTTAGTAATATAAGATATAAATAAAAATTGAACATATATTTTTTATAAAAAAAAACAATAAATAGTATTAAGTTTAAAATATTAATTTACAATTCTTTCTCAATATGAAATCTGTAAAAATAGATAGAAAATCTACATAAAATTATTTCTAAATATGTGTTTAGTTGCTATTATTTTGGGTACATCATACCAAGAATACTAGGAAAGTTGAAGAAAATTTATTTTTTATATTTTGTTGTGATTTTATGAATAAAAACTACTTTGTATATATATATATATATTATTCAACGTTTTCAATTTAATCACATACTTAACATTTTATTTTAATAACTGTTTGAATTGCTTAACCACAATTAAAATATCTAATGTGAATAAGATGCTAGAAAAAATTTTAAATCTTTTAACTGCTACTTTTTAATACTAAAACTATCTAATATTTTGTTTTGCGATGTTAGTTATTATTTCTAAAGTAGTTTTAAAAATAGTGTTTATTAATCAGAAAATTATTTGCATCACATTATACATTAAATTATAAATGATTAGAGTTTAGATATGTTATTTTAGTTCCAAAATAGGATTTTATTAGTAAATTTGAGATGATACAAAATATTCAAATTTAAAAAAAAATAGAATAATTATGATATGTGATGTAAAATAATATAATAAAAAACAGACTGTCAAATACCTACAATGGTGATGAGAAAATGATCAATAAATATTTTCAGATGAATGAGAATAGTTTCCATATTTAGTTTTTGTAAGTTTGTTAAGAAATAGGTTTATCAAGAATAGGTGGATTTACTCTCTAATCGTTTGTTTAAAATTTAGGGTGTTTTTAATTCATAGCCTGGTGGAGGTAGATTTATTCCCTATGTTTTCATATACTTCAGCTACATTTAATTTAAAATTTACAGATTAAATCTTAATTAATTTCTTAATAATAGATGGAAAACAAAGTAATCTCTGAAAAGCAAAAAGTAAAAATTAAAAAGATGATGATTCTAATAAATAGAAAATATATTAAAGAGGATATTGTAGATCTAGTTGGTAAATATATTACAGATTATTTTCTTTTCATAACTACCAAAAATAAAACAATATCTAAATTTTTAATAATCATTTTCTTTGAAAAAAGAATTTGTAGGAAGAGCTAAAAGGTTAGTTTTATTGGAGATCTCAGACATGTGTGCACCATATAATAAATTAGTTTTTTACTTCAGTCATTAACCATACTATAAGAATCTTAATATTTGTTTTTCTGTGGAAATGAGAATGAGTATTTTTAAACAAAATTTAAGATAAGATTTTAATATACTTTTTAATAAATTTATTATTAAAGATGGTGGTCTATTAATAGAAATAGCAGAAATATAGATTTGTGTTCAAAAAGTATACTATTAATCTATACATTTCATTAACTAGTTTTTGCCTATGAATAGATAATGTGTTAAAAATTGAATTATTTAAATAGTGGTTCTCACACTAATATAAATTACCTCTTTTTTTCATTATTAACATTTTTACGCAGATTGAGGTGATTTTTGGAAAGATAAATATGTTAATAAGAGTAACTCTGGCATGGAGTAAAGGATATACTTTGAAAAGTGAGTTATCATTTTACCATTTGAGATTATATAACTGTTTTGATTAAACTTTTTAGATCACAGTAAAAAAGATACAGGGGAGAACTTTTGAATATTTGACACACAGCAGTGAAAGACAGAAAGTTGCATTACCTGTAAGATGGATTACATATTAAAGTTTCGTTTTTGTTGATCATCAGATCATTTCAGATTATAAATCAAAGAGTTGTGGAAGGTATTTTTTATGAAAAAAGGATTCCCAAATCATTTCTAAAGCATATATGTATGATTGATTACTAATATAAATTTACAAGTAAAACAAAAAATGAAATGTATGTGATAAAAAATAAAGAACTTAAAAAAATATTGAAAGATGGCATATAAATCTTGATATTATTTTGCCAATCAGAAAGATATGATTTTGCTTATTTAAAAGAAAATTAACCACAGTAAAGTAGAAATATTGGATTGCTAAAAAATTGATTATGAGTTATTAAGAGTTGATTAATAAAATTATGGATGATAGATGTAATGAAATTTGGATAGCATAGCTTAAATACTAAAATGTCTGATAAATAAAAAGGGTAGTTTAGTAGTGATATACTGTTTGGTAATAGGAATTGCATCTCGCTGTCTATATGGAAAGTAATGGTGCAGGGGAATAATTAGAAGTTTGGCATTTAAAGTGGAAATTTATATGACATAACATTTTTTTTCTCTAGTCAAATCAATTATTAAGGAGCAGAAAGTGAGTTTTTTTATGTTTGTTGTCAAGACTCATTTAAGTGTAAGTCTTGAACCAATTTTGAGTTTGGTCTGATAAATCCTAGATCTTTTATTTGACAAATACTCAACAAGATTTATTTTTATATCATCATCACATTTTAAAAAAAAAAAAAATCGAAAAATAATATTTCTAATAGGCATAGAATTTTTCTCTCAAAAATTTAATAATTTATTACCCAATTAACATGTCCATTTTTTTTACTGTGACTCCCTTATTTTGACTGAGACTTTCAAGTACTTTATATACGGTTTGTTTAAAAAAGCTACAATATATATGTATCTATAAAAAAAAAAACCAAATTTTTAATAAAATATATTTCAATAATTGTTAAATATATTAACTTTCAAACATAAAAATTACTACCTGAGTGCTTTAGTGCAAATGGTAGAACATCAATTCTAGGGTGCATGGACGACTAATCGATTCCATTTCTGACACTTTAGGCGTTAGTTCCCTTTATGAACCCTCGATTATTATTTAGTTTTACACTCTATAATATATAAGAAGGAAATAGAACATTATATACATAAATGTTGCATTTTATAGTAACGTTTTCAAATTATTTTGACATTTTTGAATTTAATACAATTTATTAATTGTTGATTATATATTTTTTAAATTTATCTTTTGTATAAGTATTGTAGTTCTTTCTAGACTTTATGAGATACTTGAAGCATTATATAAAAAAATAGATGGAGCATGGGCATATTTTTTAAATAAATATCAAGTTGCTTTAGTCAAGCGTCGGTGGTCGAGTGGTCAGCATAGCTGTCTTACAAGCAATTGTCTCAGGTTCGCTTCCCGGCCGATTTTTTGACACATGGAAATATATATATATATATAAAGTTGCTTTAACAGTTTTTTTTTTTTTAAATGGTTAAAATGTACAATAATGTATGGCTGAGATACAGGCTTATTATATATCTGTATCAATATATGTAATATATAGGGTATATGAGCACAGACTTTCACACGACCCACCGCTGTTCACTCTATCTCTTAACACTGGTACACTTAAACACATATATGTTGAAAAGATAAATAATCACCAGGGTATGTATTTCATGCTAAACCAGCAATCATCAGTTGGTCCAGATTATCATGCAATAAATGCTCAGATATATATATATATATTAAGATAAACAATCTTCATACTTTAATCGACAGGCTTCAATCCACTACACACTCCATTTATCTTCGCTATTTTTAAACAAAGGTTTATAGTTAATTCATATCTATTTAAATATTTATATTTTATATTACAAGACAAATGGTACCAACAGTTTAACTTTTAAAAATGATGTTTAATAATAAATTACTTGCTTTTTTTTCATTACGTTAAAACAAAACAAATAATTATTGCATTAACTGTTTCTGTTGTTGTCTATAGTAACTATGAAATGATTGCAATATTTTAAAAGTTTTCGCACGTTTGTCAATTTATATACCATTAAAGACTATTACTGCAGCATGTTTATTTCTTTTTAATCAATGTCAACTATAGCAAGAAAAATTACGCAAAATGGTTCTTATTAGGAAAAAAGTTTTAATTAATTGGTTTTGCAAAGGAATGGCAAAATATTTTGTACGAGGATACATAAGTACATCATAAAATTTTGTAAATATATGCCTATGTCACAATAAAATAAAAAATAACTCAAATCTACATTTTCAATATATTATGACACACTTTACTTTACTACAGATGTATTAAAGAATTATTGCTAGTGCATTATTTCATAATATGCATTCAATAGAGACAGATAAACAGATAGATAGACAAACAGATAAATGTATAGATAGATAGATAGATAGATAGATAGATAGATAGATAGATAGATAGATAGATAGATAGATAGATAGATAGATAGATAGATAGATAGATAGATAGATAGATAGATAGATAGATAGATAGATAGATAGATAGATAGATAGATAGATAGATAGGAAGGTAGTAATGTAGATAGGTAGATACATAGATAGGTAGTCAGATATACTTATATAGATAGATAGATAGATGGACAAGTAACTAGGTAGATAGATAGATAGACAGAGAGAGTGAAAGTAAGTCAGAAGCAATCAGATCAAAAAACACATAGATGGTCAGATAGACAAACTGATGGATAGATATATAGATAGATAATAAATAAATAATTACATAAGTCGATAAATCTTAGGTTGTTAGATATGTTTGTATATGTGTAATTAGGTAGATAAATAGATGTAAAGGTATGTAGGTAGATAGGTATATAAGAAAGTAAATAGATAGATGGATAGTTAGATAGAGATACAGACAAAAGAATAGACAGTCAAACTGATAAAATATATAAATAGATAGATCAATAAATAATCTGATAGATTGATAATAGAGAAATAGATAGAGAAAGATAGATAGATAGATAGATAGATAGATAGATAGATAGATAGATAGATAGATAGATAGATAGATAGATAGATAGATAGATAGATAGATAGATAGATAGATAGATAGATAGATAGATAGATAGATAGATAGATAGATAGATAGATAGATAGATAGATAGATAGATAGATAGAGAGGAATATGATGATAGGTAGATAATAATATACAACCACACAATAATGACAATGGCACTATTCTCTCTCCAAAAATAAAGAAAGATAGAAAAAAAAATACTACTAGATTACAAATGAGAGATGTGATGACTATAAAAATTAAAATCTGAAACACTAACCCATCCACATATAAAACAAACTAGTCCATTTTCTGTTTAGTTGATTTTTTACAATATTGTCTTTAGTTTGCTCAAAACTTTTCTTTCAAAAGTTTTTCAATGTAGTCTATTCTTTTTCATATTTTCCTAATTGAAATAATGAACCTTATGCTTCTTTTGAATGTTTTTAGGATAATCTTTGTAGTGGAAATAGGATATGTCTCTCCCACCCAATTTTTGCTCATGTGAACGATAAGATAGACTTTAATGAAGTCTTCTATTGTTCATTCATTATACATGTCCAAATCAATGAAGACATGATTTTACAATAAGGAACTCAATAGTATCTCTCCCAGAAAGTTAAAGAACATATTGATTGGTTTTATAATCTTGTCATTATATTTTTAAAATTTTATGTAACATCCTTCAAAGAATATTTTTAATACCTTTATATTGCACTGATAGTATGTCCAAGTTTCACTTCCTTACAATAAATGAGATAACTGTTTTATAAAAAGCTAACTTAGTTGCAAAAGTTATTTCCCTCCAGTAAAATGCTCTTATCTTTCAGTTTGTTAAAAGCAATAGCAGTACATTAAAGTCTGTGTTGAGTCTCAACATTTAAGTCTAGTTCTACTTATAAAACTACTAACATATTTAAACTGGTTTACATTTTTTAGTTGATAAAGAATACAAAGTAAAAGTTGCTGATGATTTTCATGTATCATTGCTTATTAACAAAGCTTATGCTTTTTCAACATTATTTATTAAACCAAAACATTATGAACATTCTGTAAATCTTCTTTAGAACTGATAAGAATAGTATAGTCATCACCATAAAGTAAACCCAGAATCCATAAAGATAATGGTTTTGTTTTAATTAACTCAAATTAAAAATTCCTCCACCATATCTGTATTGAATATAAGTCATGTATAAACAATTCCAAAAAACACTGCCATAAAAATTATAAACAATGGAACAAGTATACATCATTATTACTGGTATTATTGTTATTAGTTTTATTAGTTCTACCACTGACGTAAATAATCTGCCAGGCATGATAATCTATCAGACTGTTTGAAGGAGACTATTTTTAGATCACATTTTCTAGGCTTTTCAGGTACCACAACTGAATAAGAATCAACAACAATTGTTGCCATCTGAAAAATCTGTTTCACTGCTTTGAGCACAGATCACAACTAAGGATTTCCTGCCTTCCAATTCTGTGCTTATCATTGCTTTTTTATTCTTCAAAAACTTCAACATGTAAAAGAGAAAAATAATAAATTAAAGTCAGAATAATATGCATGTTATTATAGAAATATTGTTGCACAGACATATAATCTGAGTTTTGTAATATAAGACAACATCTGAAGGCATAAATGGTCATCACAACCAAACCCTACAATAATTTAATTGTCTGAAGAATTAAAAGTGAAAAAACAAAAAACCTGTTTGTATCAGAAATAATATCTAGTCTTTCATGAATTAACATCCCATCCTACAAAGCATGAGAAATCCTAAGTTGGACACTGTTTATTTGTATCTCACTGTTGGCCTTCATATCTAAAGTTCTTTGGGTATTTGTCAGAAGACTGTGGTAAGCACCTGACAGATAGGTTGAGACACAGATGGATATATAAATATATAGATAGACAGAAAAGTAAAAAAAAAAAGTTTATTAAAAAACTATCTTGATTAGGCTAACAAAGTGACTAAAAAAAATTGGTCTATTATATGTCTTTGTTGTGCCAATTGCAAACATTTCCAATAATGAAATGTTATCAATAATGGCCTTCATGGCATAGAAAGAAATAGAGCAGACAAATATTTGTTTTAGGTATTTAGTAAATCTAATATTGATAGTTTTAAATTATAAAAATAAATATTTCAAAAGATGAAATGTATGATATTGATTGCTTTTATTAAAAGGACAAAGCTAATGATTAACTGCTTTTTAGAGGCACAATTTATTTATAATTCATTAATAAATAAATATATCTACATATAAATAAATAGTACATATTTTTTCTCATTTAAATAATTAAAAAATAATAAGTATTTTTTTTTTTATAGATATATTACTTATGTGTTAGTCTGAAGATTTGTGATGATAGCGGTTTAAAAATAATTGTATTTTCTTTCAGTGAATGGATATTTACAATTATCAATTAATTTTGATTTCATTATTATTTTATTACACATAATTATATTTATTTGCAAACCATAGTCTTAAAGTAAGCATTTAATAACAAATATTTAAGCAATTAAAACATATTCTTAATGGAATCTGCAGATTAAGATCTTAAATTGTAAGTTCTATTGTAATGGCTACTCAGCATACTATGAGCTTTATTAAAAATAATTGTATATGTTTGATCAGAACAATAATCTCCACAATACTTTTAGAGGCATACACTTTACTTTGTAATAATTAATATTTGAATACAAATGCAATATATATACTAAACTTTTGGTATCTAAATACAAACTTTCAAGCTCCATTTATCCATCCACTCCATCTTGCATAAACAATACACATGACCACATACATGTAAAAAAGATAAATGATCTCCAAAATACATATTTTATGCTGAACCAGTAGTCATCAATTGGTCCAAATCACCATCTCCCCCACATATACACAGTCAGTGCTCAGTTTATATTGAAGTAGCAAATCTTCAAACTGTAATGGACAGACTTCAATCTTTTCCACCCTTCAACTCTTCAGCTATTCATATATAAATAGTCTATTTAAAAAAAGAAATATATTAATTATTCAGAAATTTAAAAATTATATATTTCTCAAAAATAATTTTAAAAAAATTACATTTAAAGTCAATATTATCAGTTCTTTATCAAAAGTAAAATTTTCATATATAAATGTCATATATAAATCTTGGCGTCAGGGTGGCCTTTGAGCATTCCATCATCAGATTTTCAATTGGATGAACAGTTAAAGAGTTGGGGTGTGGAGTAGACTGAAGCTGTCCATTAAAGTATGAAGATTGGCTATCTTAATATATATATATATATGTGTGTGTGTGTGCGTGTAGAGATGGTAATCTGGACCAACTGATGATTTCTGGTTTAGCATAAATACGTATATTGGTGATTATTTATCTTTTTGACATATATGTGTTCAAGTGCATCAGTATTATGAGATACAGAGTGGAAAATGGTGGGTCGTATGAAAGGTTGTGCTCATATACCCTATATATTACATATATAAACACAGGTATATAATAACCCTGTGTTTCAGTTACTATATATAAATTTAGTATTTCTTTTTTTTTAGCTTATCTTTCCTTTGCATAATTTTTCAAATAATCGTAATTAGATTATTTTTACATTAATCAATCATCTTCCTTCTATAATCTCATTGTTTTTAATATTCCAAAAAAGTTTTCAACAATCCTTCAAAACTTATCTACTTATGTACAGCATATGGCTAAATGAGTTTATTATTTTTACACATTGTATATTGTTTTTATTTATTCTCAAATTAATATCATTGTTCGAAATAAAACTACATTTGAACTTTATTTTAGCTTTATACAGATATTTTGTAATTGCAAAAGTATTTTGTCTAACAAATCAGATTTTTCAAAAATCATTGCGACCGAACTTCTTTAGGAATTAAACTTAAAAAAATAACAACAATGAAATACAAATAAAATAGTAAGTGGGTTAAACATAAACATTAAAAGAAAATACTAAAGAAAAATAACTGCTAAACTGTTGTGAGAAACTGTGTGAAAAAGACATCACTCAGTACTAAATTGATTGAGATTATATATATAATCACTGGAACTATATTTTTAATGACTTATGTTTATTTTAATACACTTCTGTCTATTGTCAAATTTGCTTTACAAATTAAAAATGAATCTGTTTTTATTTGCTTTCACCAGATTTTATAAAAATAACAGATTTAGAAAGTGATATTAAATAGGGCAAGTGCTTCAACCGAATTAAATATTAACAAATTTATACGACTGTTACTCGCATAAAGATTAAAATTAATGGATTTTTTTCTTTGAAGTTAAATTTTTAACCAATAATGAATTAAATTACATTAACATTTATACTATTTGGCAGATCTGCTATTCTTTTAAGAACTATTGCAAAGTATTGCATTCATATAAACAGCACTTATACAAATTTGCAATTTCAGTGACTACATATTGTTAACACTGTATTAGTGGTATATATATGTTTTTTTATAATTAAATCTTTACTGTGCAGCATGTAAGTGTAATAATTATCACGCAAATAATTAAGCATAGCCTGGGAAAGATTCAAGATACTGAGAATGCACATTTTTGGCCTTTCAGTATAGTTCTTATTGTGCAATATTTGCATAGCTACATCACTGGCTAATATACTGAATTCCATTTAATCAACTTTCCCAAGTAAATGACCATAGTTTGATGTCATAATGGATTACTAGACATCTAACATCGCTGCTTATAGAAGTTTTCATGCTTTTATTGTTTATTAAATTTACAAAATAATAATGACCGACAACCAAGATTCTAATTTTTAAATTTTACCAAAACTTTGTGTATTAGAATGCTTTGAATATAATCTAATCATTTAGTCTACAGGGTATCAAAATAAAATTAATGCTAAAAATTATTTATGCATAGGTGGGGGATTTTACCAATGCATACCTCATTTCACTTCCAGCATACCTAACATAAATATTAATTATTCACCAGTGCAAAATATAAAATCGTGTTCTCTAACTATTCATAAATATCATGAATATGTTTTTAGGTGAACTACAGCTTAACATTTTTTAGTTCATGACTTTCATCCACGGTAAGAACTAATTTTGTCCAGTTTACAATCATTATTCTGTACATTTATATTTTCAAGAGTTTTTAAATTTTTATCTGTGCATTTATTTATTATCTTTGCAACAATCACATGATTAATACTTGACCCAGATGAAGGCAAATGTTATCTTGTTAAAACGGTATTTTACTTTAATTTTATTTTATTAAAGAAAGTTGCTGTGTTTGATAAAACACTTATTTCAACATATCAATTCCATATATTAATATTTAACGTTTTTCATGCACGATGTACTATTAAAACTTGAGCAATATGTGAGACTTATGAAATATAAATGCAAAAATAATTATACCTTATTTTATTTTAAAAAAAGTAAAGAATAAAATAACTTTAAATAGCTCATGTCAGACCAAAGATTTATTTAATAATCTCCAACAATATTGAAAAATACTGAAAGTGAACGCCCTATTTAACAGATTAGACAATTCTTAATAACTGTTGAGAAATTTTGTTTTCATTTTTTGTCTAACTTCCTAGCTAAGTATAATACACATTTATCAAACACTATTTGGATAGATACTGGCCATTTGCTCGGAAAAAAAATATTAGCTTATTTAAAAATCATTAGCTATTTGAAAACAAATTCTAATTTGTACTCAGTTTCCAATCACAAGTCGCAAGTGTGGTAGGCAGGTACACTGAAACACTATAGATTTTATCATATAGACATATATACAATATTTTTTTAATATGTATTTTTTTTTATTAAATTTCAACTTGGTCTTTTATGACGATTAAAGATGTTTTTTTTTTCGTTAGAAGGAATAAAAGCTTCTTTCTGTACAACATGAAATATAGCTAATGTAGGTTTAACAAACCAAAATTAGAGTTTTTGTCCTTTTTCTTTTTGCAATTATATTTTTTTTTAATTTATAAAAGATTTTGTATCTGAAGTGGGTATAATATAAAATTGAAAAGTAATGGAAAGAAAAGAATAGAAATGCGAGCTTTTGACTCTCGGAAAGCTTTAAGAAGAGACCTTTCTAATCTTTTTAATCATAGTAGCATGAAATTTCTTTTTCATTTTTTTTCTTTCTTATAAGGAAGCACCTTGTAAATACTGTACTTATTTCTATTTTATCTTTTAGTAATAATGAAACGTGCATTTTAAATATGTATAGATATTAAAATGAATTTACTTAAAAAATTTCGGCTAATTATCTTGTTTTTTTTTCCCCCAATATAGAAAATAATGATTTATTAATTAAATATAATTACTTACAATCCTATATATATATAAAGCCTTTGCTGAATGTAGCGAATAATTAACATCGATTTTACATCATAATGTATTTCCACTTGGATACGCAGTTAATGTTATTTAATAATAAAGCAATAATATATTAAAAATAATGATTTTATCACCATTTTATTGGTACTATTAATAGAAAAATGACTGGATGCGATAATCAGACAACAGTTAAAAAATTTCAACAAAAACTCGCACACACACATATATATATATATATACGCGCCGCACACCGACACAAACTTGAAGCAGTATACCTGAGCATATACAAAAATATTTTCAAATATATAAAGTAAAACAACGTATAAAAGTTTTATTTAATTATAAATCTATATAAATTTTATGATAGTGCTACTTTACAATGCACAGACTAAAGATACAGGTTACTACGTCCTATAGCAATAAGATTTTTCGAATATCTTTTTACAGAATATAATTAATGTACAAAATGCTTTACCATAATAACAATGGTTATTCTCATAATTTATCACTTTCACTCTGTAATGTCCTTATAGTAAGATTTGAAATACAAGTATTCGTATATCTGAAACTTAATTGTAAATATAGAGGATTTGAATTCAGACTTTCAAGAAATCAACTATCCACACTATCACAAACTATTGATACACATCAGTAGTATGAGATAGTATGGATAGTTGAAGGTTGCTTGGAAGTCTGAATTCAAATCCCCTATATATAATGTCTTTATAGATAAATAAATATGTATACTAAAAAGAGCATCAAAATATGGCTTTCCTATATTACCAGGAATCATTTGTTAACTATGATGCACAGTTTAACAAAGTATGATGAATATAAGCTGTTTTGTTTTTTGTTTTATTAAAATAGATTAGTTTTGTTTTTTCACTAATACACAAAATGTATTCCATTATTGTTATGTTAGTATATATGTGTATAATAAATATTAATTTAAAATACACATTACCATCTATTGAGTGCAAAACAAATTCTAACCTTGTCTAATGCCTAATCTTATGATTGTCTGTTTTTTCTTTAAAGTTTTTGTAAGATTTTTTTTTTTTAGCTTTTAATTTTTTTTTTTTTTAAATTCATTGTAACTGTATCCATATATTTTTCATTTTTTCTTCTTTTCTACTTGAATCTTTCTGTCATAAAAAAATCTTACAGTAAAATAATTAGCAGATATGCTTACTATGAACCACAATCCTGTGTTCAAATCTGATCAAACAGAACTATGATTTATTTTGTGTCATAAACAGACAGGATTTTCTTTCAAGTGGATATCTCATAACTAATTTAGACAGCCACCACATAGTAAGAAGTAAATATACATTTAGCTTTTCTTACCTAGAGGACTAAGTTAAAAGTAAATCTTGGTTGGTCATGTAAAGTGTCAATGAATTCATTTGATACATATGTTCCTCAAAATGGTAGAGAAGTGTCATATTCCTATAGCTTCTATAGATTATGTTGAACTTTATCTATTTTGTAGTCTTTTGGCATGGCAGGTAAAAAGTTTTAAAAAAAGTCACAAAAATTTAGACAAAATAAAAGCCTTGGGTATTTAATGGAGTTATAATCATCCTTACTTAAAAAAGTTATTGCAGTTTGATTCTTGTAATTAAAGTCAATAATATAAATTAATACATCAGTCATAATCTAAATCATGTTTTAAAAAATTGTTTTAGATGTTAGCAAAAACATCACATGAATAGCTCAGTCTACTTATATGCCTACAGAGGCAGTTCTCTTTACCCTACTCCAGAGCCTTCTACAATAAGTTTAATTAATCACTGGTGTTGTTGTTATATAATAATTATATCTCCAGAGTAGTTGGTGGCTCTCAATTTTATTAGTGTAAACTAATGATTCAAAACTCCAATGATGGATACAACATAGCATATCCAACCAATATTCATTAACTACTTAAGTGTATAGAAGATAAGAACAAAAGTAATCATTTCAAGTTTTACAAAATAAATTCATTACGAAAGGAATCTTGAGTAAAAAAAATTAAAATAAACAACTGATTACTTTATAGTAGCAATTTTGTATTTGTTTGTTTTTTTCTTTTGATATATCATTTTGTTCATTTAGTAAATAAATATTTTAGTTATTAATACAGATGTAATATAAATTGTATATTATTTTCATATTCTGATATAAATGTTTTGTTCAATATGTCCCATACTAAACAGTAAAACATAATAACATATAGACCAAATTAATTCATCAACATTATCATTATTAATCTTACCAATCTACCATAGAATGATGAATATTCCAAGTATAATTCCAAGTTTTCACATCCCTAACATCTCTTCTCTCCACCTACCAAAAAATCTTTGCTTCATTCATTTATCTCACAAGTGTTTGATTTTTATCTTTTTTACAGTCTTTTAAGAGTCCAATTAAAACTATCCATCCATTTCTTCTAGCAATATGTCTATGCCAGTTCCATTTCATTCTGTTAATAATTTCAATGATATCATTCATACATGCTTTCTCTCTCTCCCATGACTTTCATTTTCAGTCTCTTAACATAATCTATTTATATTTTATTGAATAGTTTGAATTTCTCATTAAGTGACCATATCTCATATCATAAGTAAGATCTGATAAAACATATCTATTCTTTTTTTTCAAACACATAGATATATTTCATTTTAATATTGAGTTATTTCTACCAAAACTCTCCATTCAAATTTAATTCTATGATTAATGTGTTATCCATTAAAGTTTAATCTAGGTTAATAATCTGATGAATGTATTGGTAGTTGTTAATTCATGATTATCAATCTTTATGTTTTATAAGAAAATCCTTTGAACATTACTTTAAGCCTACTTTTTTGTTGTTATCTAATAATTCTTACATAATTTCCCAAAACTCTGAAGTAATATTTACAAAAAAAAATACATCATTTGTAAAATGAAGATGTCTTAAATAATCTTCATTAATTTTAACTTTCTTAGATCCCCAATTTTAGTCTGCAAATTATTTATTGTGAAACTACTATAAAAGTCTTAGACATATAGAATCACTCTGATGTTCAAAATTAATATTTATAGTATCACCACATAATCTGACCATTGGTATTGCATTTTGATAAATAATTTCAGAATATGACAATATTCTGAGTCTATATTTTGAGGATATAATGCTTTAATCATTATAAAATGCTTATACAATCACATGTCTTATATATATAAATATAAAGCATAATAATAAAATATGTAATTCAACCTTTGTATAATTTCTTTTATTTCCATGTTGGAATGTGATTTACTGTGCTAAAACATTTTTAAATTCAGCATGATATTTTGGTTGATTAGAATCTAAACTTCATGGTTTATGAATTGTAATTATATAGGTAAAGATGTTTTCAATCTGTCAATTTCAATGTTTTCTTTATAAGATTTCATAAATATCAATATCATTACTGCATAATTACAATAACCTAATAGAACTTTATCATTTAGAGATTGGTTATATACTTTGCCAACAATTTGCATACTTTTTTAGATATCAATAATAATTCTATCATTTTCTGCAGCTTTTTCATTCTTCATAGATTTCTTTGTCTTACTTTTTAATTAAAAATTCTGGACAAGTTATAAGATGTAATAATTGTAGGAAATACTTTGTATCTTATTTCTTATCTCTATGTAATTCTTTATAGAACTCTTTCATACATTTCATAATATCATCTCTTTTTTTAAATAATACTTTCATCCTCTTATTGTAGAAATAACTTTCATTTCAATAGAAAGTTGGTGCATTACTTTTCTGTGACTTTTATTTTTTTCTGTAGCTCTTTTTGCCAATTTACAAATACATACTTCTATTAATAATAATAATTTTTTTATATCATTTTATAAACGTTATATATTCAATTTTTCTGAATAGATTATTTTTAAAGATTTTATATTTCTTCTTTTTCATATATTTTCTTGTCTCAATAAAAAATTTACTGAAAAATCATTGCTTTTTTATCTGTTATATTTTTGTAGTTCTTAATAAAATATCAGTTATGCTCATAGTAACTTCAGACATATCTAAATCATTTTCAAAGTTGATTAATATTTTAAAAGGATCATATAAATTCATTGGAGTGTTTTTTAAGCTAGAAATGTCAACTGTTAAGCTGGTTTTCTATAGTTTTTGTTTCTAGTTTTGCATAAACATGCACTTTATATCTCAAGCAATAATCACTTCCTGTGGTGAATTTATTAGAAACACTACAATTTTGAAAAACATATTTTTATTAGTCAAAATATAGTACAATTCTGCTGTACCTTTATTTGAATGGTTTCATGTCCATTTTTATTCAGATTTTTTTTCAAGGAAATAATTCACAATACACATTTTTATGCTTTTGCAAACATCACAAGTCTTATTCTTCTCTCATTTCTATCACTTTAATCAAATATACAAACAGCATTTCTGTCTTTCAATCATTTGTCAGTTCTAGTCTTAAAGCGTTCTATGACAATTTTAAAAAGATCTTTATTCTGATAAAAAGCATTTTGTACATCCATATAAAAATTTATCTACTTCTTCCTCATAATGAAAACTTATTGAGGCATAAATCTAAATTATTTGCATTTAATATTTTCCATTAAGTTTAATAACTAATCTTGACTTTCTGTATGTTATTTCAAAATTTTCTAATATGTTGTTTTTTTCCTTTTTTTTTATTTTTTAAGGAAGCCCACACCTCTTGTGTTTCCAATATATATGTTTCCCGTTTTTTCTAATTTCATAATTGTAACAATGTTCCATTTATATATTAAATAATTCTTCATCTAATTCATGCAATATTTTTTAACTTGAAAGTGATCAGCAATTGTATGTATTTAAATAAAAGATCATTTTTCGCTAGTAGTCTGGATTCATAAGTATAGAATTCGTAGCATTTTCTGTCTTCAGTCACTAACTGTTGCCTTAACTAATGGATTTGCAGTCTCCCAGTTATAAGTATGCCATATTTTAATTTTAGTTTTGTCTGGGATTATTGCAAAATCCATTTTAAAAAAAAGAACTTTCACGCTCCTGGCAGCTATCCACATTATCTTATACAATTGATAGACATGACCATGTACATCTGAAAAATATAAATGATATGCTGGCCCAGATCATCATCTCTTACACCTGTATACAATCAGTGCTCAGTTTATATTAAGATAGCAAATCTTCAAACTTTAATAGACAAGCTTCTGAAAATTCAAGGATGGGACACTCAAAGCCATTGTCAATGCCAATATTATTATTATACCCATGTTAACCTTAAGTCACTCTGACTCCTCACACATGGAATCTTAATATGTTCATTTAAATATATGGAAGAGAGACAGGCAGAATGCAGTTGAATATGTAAGATATAAATACATGTATACTGTCTATATTAAACTTAATGTAAATAGAAGGACTTCAAATATATGAAATACATATATTGAGATCATTTATCTTTATCACATGTATGTGTTTATGTGTATTAATTGTATAAGTTGTAGTGGATAGCTGTGGAGAGCTTTGAAAATCTGAGTTCAAGTTTTTCTATTTACTTTAAGTTTAGTATAGGTAATACATAAATATTTATTTATATATATATATATATATATGATAAAAATTTATATAACATTACATATAACATATGTTATATATATATATATATATATATATATATATATATATACATATGTATATATATATATATATAGAGAGAGAGAGAGAGAGAGAGAGAGAGAGAGAGAGAGAGGATATTTATCATATTACCACATTATATATTTTACATATAGCAATAATCTGAATACATCATAATATAATGATGCCATATATATATTTTCTATTTAGATTTGGTAATCGGTAATCCATAATAATTATTTTGATAGAGAAAATTATGTTATGATCAAAAATTCGAATGAATGTTTATTATGTTACATCATCACAATGTGATGAAAAGTGCAAATACATTACACACAAAAAGTAATGTTTTGGCAAACATTTAAACTGTTATGAATCAGGGTTTGCATTAAATAATACTGTTTTAAATTATGTTTTATTAGATAAATTCAGATACATGCTATGTACTAATTTCTGTCTTTTAAAAAAAGTATATAAAAAAAACTTATATGTCCACTTCACTGTATGACTAAACAATTGACAAATCTTCAATATCTAGTGATATATAAATCCAATACTAAATTTTGGAGAAGTTACATGTATGTTCTTGGTAAGATAATTGTTCAGATACATTTTATTCAAGATGTGCCTTTTTACTCTTGTTAGAATTATTGAACAATTTTGTATTTATTACATAAAATAATAAGTGTAATAAAATTAAATTAAATAACATAATGTTATATTAACATTATTTATATTATTTATGAAAAAAGTTATTTATATTATTAAAAATTTACTACTGTAGTATGTGAACCATTATTAATAACAATGATAACAGTTCTACAAATATCTAACTTGCACATATTTCAATACATATATAAAAATGAATTATACAATGATAATTACTATATGTGTTATCTCTATAATTATCAAAATTTGTCCAAAGTAAAGTTAATCAAACATTTTTAATATTATTTTCTAACTTTAATATCAGAAAATAAAAGAATTTTCAATTATGGTCTAATGTATTAAAACACTCATTGGAATTATTTTTACAATTTTCAAAATACCAATAAATAAATAAATGGAAATTAATTATGGCCGGTTTGAAAGATGACTGCCATCCAGAATAGCTTTGGAAAGATAACATTTTTAAAAATTCAAAATGTCATAAAAGACTCACAACATTGAGTTTTCAACATGAATGACAAAATTTTATAACATAAATATATTTATAAACATCACAATGATCACTATTTCCGATGTTGCTTATAACTGTTATTAAAACAGGCAAAGCTCTCTATATGTATTGCCACTCAGTGCAAGCCAAGAGTAATCAATGGATGCCAGAAGGCATAAAATTCCCACATACTGAGTGGCAATACGTATAGAAAGTTTTGCCTGTTTTAAATACATATATACAATTACATTGTTAATTATTCATCATATTATAAAACACTCTTGTTTGATTTTTATTTATATTTAAATCATTTTACATGGACAAAATAAAAACATTGTCAAAATTAAAACTTCTCTTGTAAATAAGTATATATTCTGCAAATATATATATTTAAATCTACTCGCAGAATAGCGATTTTTGTTATACAATAGTTTATGCTTTATGAATTTTCTGTTAAAATGTATATTTTGACTGATCAATGTAATTTGACACATACTGCCACACCATTTTATAAATAACATTAAATTTATCTTTTTAATTCTAAATTATAAAATGCTACTTAGGATGGTAGTCATGCAGTAACTTGGCTATAACTTTTATTTATTAATTGATATTTTGAAAATTTTAAAGTTAATTTTAGTATTTTGTTATGATGTATTAACTTGGTTCATCTATGTTGCATCAGATGAGTAACCACACTAATTTATTTGCACAATAAACCTTACATGGATGAAATGTAACATTTATATCTGTAACCCATGAAAATCTTCATTTTAGTATATATATATATATATATATATATAAGGGAAGCAGATTAGAAAATAAAAATTATGATATTAAGCAACCAAGTCATGGAATTGTTTATTCCAACATATTCTTAATAAATTGTGCATTAACAAGAAGTAGTACTTCTAGTTAAATTCACAATCTATAATTTTATCAAACTGCATTTGAATACTATGTATTCCATATTTGCAATGCTGTAGTGCAAAGGTTAACTTCCAGATCTCAAATTACATACGATGTTAGCATTTGTTTACATTGTATCAGTGCTACATTGTATCAGTAAAGTGAAAATGATTGTCAAGCTTTTATTTTTCAGGTAGCTTTTGATAATTTGAATGATATTTTTATTAAATAAATATAAGATATTTATTTTTATAATTATATTGTAGTTTTAAATGCAAAAATGTTATGTTTTTTTTTAATTTTTAAAATAAATTTTTATTTTTTTTTTTATTTTTTTTTTTAGTTGTTAAAATTTAATTATAATAATAATTTTGTTCCAAAATTATTTATTTTGACAAAAATATTATTAAATCTGATGATTATATTTATGAAAATTTAAGTTTTGTAAAGTTAGCTTCAATTTCATTACGTTATTTAGTCACGGAAGGGTTAAGGTTAAAACACAATTTTAAGTTTAAACCACAATTAGAATTCATTTCCAAATAGCATTTTAATAATTTTATTTCAACTGACATTATTTTAAGTTTTAATATTAGAATTCATCATCATCATTATAAACCATTATCAATCCACTGCAGGATAAAGGTCTCTCCAAGTTTAATCCATCTTCTCCAATCTTTAGCTTCTCTTTTCCACAACACCCCTGCACATTTTCTTATTTCATCCATCCATCTCACATGTGGTCTCTTTCTGGGTCTTTTACAATCTCTTGGAATCCAGTTTAAAATTTCAATTGTCCATATATTATCATCTCTTCTAGCAATATGTCCAGCCCAACTCCACTTCAATCTTTTAATTTTTTCAATGAGGTCAGTAACACGTGTTTGTTCTCTTACCCATACATTGCATTTTCGATCTCTTCTTGTTACTCCCAACATACATCTCTCCATACTTCTTTGAGTGGTCTGAAGTCTCTGTATTGCTCTTCTATTGAGTGTCTAAGTCTCAGATCCATAAGTAAGAACTTGTAAAACACAATTGTTAAAAACTTTCCTTTTCAAACACATAGGCATATTTCCTTTTAGTATCAAGTTATTTCTACCAAAAGCACTCCAACCAAGTTTAATTCTATGATTAATTTCCTCTATTATGTTTCCATCTGTATTAATAATCTGACCAAGGTATTTGTAACTCTTAACTTTTTCTAATTCATCATAATCAATCTTTATTTTCATGTTTTGAGCAAATCAATTAAACATTACTTTAGTCTTTTTAACACTTATCTTTAGTACTACTTTCCTACTTTCATCTGATAACTCCTGCAACATTTCCTGCAGCTCTGAAGCATTATTTGCAAAAACAACTACATCATGTGCAAAATCTAAATGACTTAAATAATCTCCATTTACTTTCACTCCTTTAGTTTCCCATTTTAATCCACAAAATACTTCTTGCAGCACTGTTGTAAAAAGTTTTGGAGATATGGAGTCACCTTGTCTTACACCTTTCTCAATGTTGACTTTCCCAGTATCATTATGTAATCTAATTGTTGCTGTTGCATTTTTATAAATATTCTTTAAAATATGACAATATCCTGGATCTATACCTTGATGATCCAATGCTTTAATCACTGAAAAAATGTTTATATAATCAAATGCCTTTTCATAATCTACAAATCCAAAACATAATGACAACTCATATTCATTTGTCCTTTCTATAACTTCTCTCAGTACCTGAATATGATATACTGTACTAAAACCACTTTTAGATCCAGCTTGTTCTCTTGGCTGGTGGAAATCCAATGTTCTCTGTAGACGAGTTGTAATTATCTTGGTAAAATTTTTATATAAATCTGATAAAAGGCTGATAGATCTGTAATTTCTAATATCTTTTTTATCACCTTTTTTAAATATTAATATTATTACTGCATTCTTCCAATCATCCAGTACATCTTTATCATTTAGACATTTGGTATATAACTTTGCTAACAAAATTTCTGTTTCTTCACCTGCTTCTTTTAATATATCAATTATAATTTCATCATCACCTAGAGCCTTTCCTTTCTTCATACATTTAATTACATTTCACTTCTTCATTTAAAATTCTGGACAATTCAGAAGATGTAATAGATATAGGAGGTACTTGTTCTTTATTACTATATAATTCTTGATAAAAAATTTCTACCAATTTTATGATGTCATCTCTCTATTTAGTAATAATTCCATCTTTTTTTTCTTATTGCAGATATAAATTTCCTATCAATACCAAAATGTTGTTTTACATTCTTAAGAATTTTCTTTTCTTTTACAGCTTTCCTTGCTAGTTCACAGTTATACGTTCATATTAGAATTAAACAGATCTAATAAATATTTAACATTTTGGAGCAAAGAACTCTCCATGCATTGTCCCATATATTAAATATCTCTTAACATGACCATATAACTGCATAATAGAATAAAATGAAGCTATTTTCTTTTGTTTTGCATTTATATGATGATACTGTGAGACAATTTACCATAGATAACATTTGTAGAGTTTATCACTCCAGAAATCTACTCTATCTTAACTAATTAGAAAATATAATTCTTTTATTCTAATACTATTTCATTTCCTTCATCTTTTAACAATGACTGTTATCTTCATTAATAGTTTTTAAGTTTTAATAGTCTTTTAAAAATAATGTGTATACTTCTAGTTATGAGTTTGTAGTCAATTTTTAATCAATAAATTAAATAGAAAAACCAAACAAAAAAGTTCACCAAGCTTTCTCACTTCTGTGCTTGGATTTATAGTACAGAAATCTCAATTAAATATTGTTTGTTGGTGATCTTCATTATTACACAGCCTTTTCAAGTTGCAAAACCAGTTTAACAATGTTGTATCAACTACTGTAGTTATCTTCAGTGGTTTAAATCTTATAATAGTACATTATCTCACCAAGCAATATATAATGTTTAGTCTACAAGATACATATTTCTATTTCAGATAAATGGGTGATACTGTAAGTGAAAGTTCAAATTTATTATGGTGATATTATAGAAGTTACATCATTTAAAAATTACTGAATTTATGCAGACTTTATAAGAACATTAATTTGATCATTCAGAGTGTATTTTACATTTAATTACATTTATTTTGCTTTGAAATGTAGATTTAGCATTTTGAAAATTAAATAGCAATTAACACAGTACTCTGTGGTTGATTTATATTACTGGTTATTCATACAGTTGGAAAGGCAGGAGCTTGGACTTCAGGCATAGTAGTAGTATTTCTTGATTGGGTTTAAGATGTCTTCTTCCTCTGGCAGTAAGCTGTTGATGGATAATTCATCTGGCAGTGCTCCCATTGCTAAAAGCATCATCTGGCAGCAAACACCGCCGTTCTTCCCATGGAGAAGCAGCAAAACTTTTCCTTTCTCTAGCCAGACATTTAAAATTTTGACTGGCATGGAGTATATTAGAAAACACTTGTACAAAATGGTGTCTATCCTACCCAACTCAAAATATGACCTATTTATATATTTGAGACTCATGCACTTACTCACTAGGAATTAACTTGCCTGAAAAGCCATCAGCCTTGAAATTTACCTTAGAATTTTAAGACTGCAAAAGCTGATTCTAAAACTTTTGTTTGAATGCCCTCGAGGATTACAATAGTGCCATTTCAAAGATTTTACTGTATCAGTTTTGCTGTCAACAAATTAAGAGTACAGCAATTACAAGATTTAAAATTGATTTGACCACAAATGTGATAGTTTAATGCAAATATATTTACACTTATTTTCGTCTTTAATGATTAAAAGCTTTTTGCAAACTAAATCATGCCAACCTATATATGTATCATTCTATAGGGTGAATTATACATCTACATATGAATTATTATAAATGTATCATTCTATAGGGTGAATTATACATCTACATATGAATTATTTAAAATAATTAATAAATCAACTTTTTAAAAAAATCAAATCTCTAATATAAATGCTTTTAATAAGGAATGAAATTAATCCACTGTAACATTTAATATAATGTGTATGAAAAACGTTTATTCATATGTACATATATAATGTCATGCACATAGTGATGATAGTCCTTTTATACATTTGTTTTGAGTGTTTTACTTTGATAAGGTTTGAACCTGCACAGATAGGATTGGTAATCAGGATTGAGGTGAAACTGTAAGAGATCTCTGAACTTGCGATAAAAAACAATAAAAAATGATTTTACTTACAATTGAATAAATGGATACATATCATGAACATGGGGATTAAATTATTATTAATAAATTAATGACTTATATGCTTACCAAATGTATATAAAAACTGTTATGTTCTAATATCCTTACTGTCCTGTAGCATTGTTGCTATGCTCAACATTCTAACAAAATTATTTCATATATAGTTAATATGTTTACAAAAAAAATATACACACAAATTTAATATAAGTCAAAATATATGCACAAATTTAATAATAACAAAAATATACACAAATGTAATATCCTAGGGAATTAATATCAAGATTAGGGTGATATTTCGGAGTTAGTTTTGGTTAATAAATATAGGAATAGATCCTTTAATGGTCTACTCTCATCATTTAAGGGGGAACTGGAGGTTGTTTGAGAATAAGTTCCTATTGCTGGGATTTAAAACAACATCCAAAAATATCATCATCATCTGATAATTATCCATATCCCTCATATTCTTTTGTGAATATTAAAGAAGGCTGTTCTTGGCACATTTCTAAACTATTGTGCATATTCTATTCCACCATAGAAAATTTCATTATTCAACTCCTGCTTACTCAGAAGTCTGAAAACAAAGGTTATTGTGGATGGTATTGCCCTTTGTAAGATATGATCTCTGTCCAGGAGTTGATAGTGTAACAGTATCCTTTACTGGGCTTCTCTTGTAAGGAACACCCAATTGCATACCCTTCTTACCCTTGGTTCTCTTGAATCCCATAGCCTGCATAATGTGGATAGCCCCTTTTTCTTATTTGGTCTTCTGAGTGTTCCACCTCACACCCACCCTTGGTTTTGCATCCCTTGGAAGTTGATTCCTTCGAACTTTACTCTTTCCTGATATAGTGAGACCAAGCTCTTTCCATAGTCAACTTGACATTGGTGATGACTCAAGAAGTCATTTCCAAGTACTGTGTCTTGTATCAAGTTAGCCTTGATCAAAAATGAATGGCTAAGAGTCATTTCATCCCACACTAGCTCTAATGAAAGTTGGTACCACTCTGTTTTGGCTTTTCAGGTCTCTGCTAGAATCATTGTGAGTGGACAACATTGGTATCCCAGTTATTTGTCCTTCTAACCATGTCAGCCAGTCTTTGGACATAAAAGATACTGGGCTGCCGGTATCCACTAATACCTGTACATCTATAATCCCAATACAAATCTGCACTATGGGACATGGTTCAAGTGTAGCATCCAACCTGATTTCATCAGCTTCCATAATCATAGATATTGGTGCCTCTTCCTTCACTGCATTCTTTTCTGAATTCATGGGACTCTGGTAGAAGGAATAAACTAACAGTTCCCATTCAAATTAATGATGGCATTATAGGGTTACTTTACTTGGTTTTGGCTCTCTGATTTCCATCTTGAAGGTCTTGGACATGTTTGGTTGTTGGCTATAATCACCTGTCATTGCAGGGGCTCTATCCAGTGTACTTTTCTATAGTTTGAATCTGGCATCCCATCATTAACTGCTACAATATAGTGGGCATATTCTGTTGAATGATCCAGATCATCTGAGGGTCTGTAAGGCAGTCAACAACCAGAGAGAGGTTATCTTTCTCAGAAAAAATTGTGTGTGGTCTCTTTAACTACTGACCCATAGGTCTCTCTGAGTATAGAGTGATAAATGCCATCCTGATGTTCCTCACTCCAAAAGTTTGTGCAGAGCAGAAGCATATAGGTTGAAATTATGGGGTTACTGATTGCAACAATTCCACCATAATTTGGCATAACCATGTAGTAATGGATGACAAGGCCCACCTGGTCAATCATTGGGACTTTCTGAAACTGGAATAATTCTTTAAACTCTCTAGATGGGCTTTTGGATTATCTCCAACCTCTCCTTTGAAAGACTTAATGTGGATGAATTTGGATAATTATGTAGGCACATTCAATGATGATACAACTTAGTCAGTCTTCCCTATTTTTTTGTCCTGTTTTCATGATTTAAGTAATCCATGCTAGGAACTGCCAGTGGCTCATTTCTAGCAGTTAAAGAACTTTCCATATTGCTTCTAAACTCTCCAACACTGGTAATATCCTTAAACTCTTTCATTGGTTTGCTGATGCTTGGCACTGGCTCTGTTTCCTTGGGTCTATCACCTGAAAACCCATCAGCTTCAAAATTTACTTTAGAATTTTAAAATTGCAAAAGCTGATTTTAAAACTTGGGTTTGAAATTTCAAGGCAGCCAAAATTGCCCTTGAGGATTCCAATAGTGCTGGTTGAGTGATTTTACTGAATCAGTTTAGTTATCAAACAATTAAGAGTACAGAAATTGCAAGATTGGTGTGGTAGTTTAATGCACATTTGTTTACACCTATTTTTGTCTTTAATTTATAATGACTAAAAGCTTTTAACCAAACTAAATCATCCCATACTACATATGTATTATTATATAGGATGAATTAAACATCTACATATGAATTTTATCTAAAATAATAATTAATCACCTTTTTTTTAAATATCAATTCTCTAATATAAATGCTTTTAACAAGAAACGAAATTAATCCACTGTAACATGTGTATATACAGTGTGTATTTGTATGTACATATATAATGTTAGGCACACAGTCATGATGGTACTTTTATATATTTGTTTTGAGTTTTTATTTTGATAGAGTTTCAACCTGGCACAGATGGAGTTGGTAACCAGGAATGAGGTGAAACACTAAGGATTGAAGGGTTGCTGTTTTAGTAGATAACTATTTTTAGATGGAAAGATTTTGTAATTTACTGTTTACCTATGGTAGAATAAAAGCTTTGATTGCCATGAGTTTTCTAAACTCACTGTTATTTTTTTTATCTACTCTGCTGGATTAGTTTGAATTTATCTGGTTAAAAATATATTTAGCTTGTTTTACAAATCCTTGGCTATTTAGCAAAAATGTTCAAATTCTTTATCAGATTTGATTCTCAAATCACAACTTGAAAATAAATTCACTAACCATAACTTGCAAAACATTTGTTTGATTCTATCATTTTTCAGTAATTAGAACAAATTATCATACCATTTTTTATATGACTATCATATAAATATTGTGGTAAAAAGCAGATTTGTTAACTTTAATGTGTTAATAATTAAAGTTTGATTAGGCAAAATAAAAAATAAAAAGAACATTATTAGTATGATAGTTTTTACTGATAATTACACTGTAAGCTTTTATTTTAAATCTTTATAATTTTCAATCATCGTCAATTTATTGCAGGTTGAATGTCTCCCAAAGATTAATTTAATTTCTCTGATTACTAAAATCTCTTTTCTGTACAAAATATTAGTGAACTTTTTTTTTCATCCCATCATGTTACATTTTATTTTTATTTATGTTGTTTATAATTTCTTAGGATCCAATTTACAAATTTAACTGTCCATTTATTATTACCTCTTGAGACAATAAGTTCATCTCAGCTTCATTTCATCTTCTTAATTCTTTTAAGTTGGTTAGAGCATTAGCTTAACATTCAATACTAAAAAATCCAAGGGCCCAGGTTTGAATCCCATGCTAATACTATCACTAATCAGGCCAGCAACACCTGAAGAAGAGTAAAGATAACACCTTTCAAAATATTCTGCATATACTAACTTGTTTGATGTGTTATTACTAACAGTTGAATGTATTTGGAATATTCAAATAAAGTTAATTTTTTCTAAAGATATTCAATTCTAATATTAGATGGCAGAAATAGTCCAAAGTAACAATACAACTGAAACACCATCATCACACACTTCGGGAAAAGACTATTAATGATACTGTTTATTTTCTTATACTTGTATTTATTTTTCAACATATTCTTGGTACTACTAACATTTATTTCTCCAGCCTTCATTAAATAGCTAGAAATCTTTGTATTAATTATATCTATTATGTTTCAATAGGTATTAAAATTCTGGCCAAGATATTTGTAATTGTTATTTTTTTCTAATTAATTATTATCATTCTTTACTTTTTTTCTCCTAAGAAAATGTATTAGACATAATCTTTTTAACATTTACTTTTAATCTTATATTTTACTTTCATTTGATACTTTTTGCAACATTTTCTAAAATTCTGAAGCATTATTTGCAAAAATAACCACTTTATCTGAAAAATCTAGAGGAATTAAATAATTTTCAAATAATTTTAACCTCTTAGCTTCACAATTTATTTCATAAAATACTAAATAAAAAGCGTATGAAACACTTGAATGAGAAGCTATAAAGATTCCAAAAATTATTATATGCTAAGTGCTTTCGAGGCCATTTGCCTCATATTCATAGTGGTAATGTGAGATGCAGAATGAGTAAATAGGGCAAGGAAGCAAAGCCACATTACCACTATAAATATGAAGCAAATGGTCATGAAAGCACTTAAAATATAATAATTTTTGGAATCTTTATAGCTTCTCGTTCAAGTGTTTCATATGCTTTTAATTTGTATATTAAATTATCGAGGGAGAAGTTTAAAATCCTTAATATTTTCATAAAATACAGTAAAATGTTTTGCAGATATATCCTTCTTAATTTTAATCTTTTAGTGTCACTGGATAATCTAACCAGTATGTGTTTGGTTTTGATAAATATTATTTAAAATACGACAATATCTGGGGTTTATATTTTAACAATTTAATACTTTGATCACAATTAAAATGCTTTTAATGCCTTTTCATAATCCACAATTATAGAGGATAATGGCAGTTCATATTCATTGATTTTTTTTTTGTAATTTTTCTCAATACCTGGATGTTATACACTGTTCTAAAATCACTTTAAAATCCAGTGTGTTTTCATGGATTGACTTTATGTAGAACTAATTAAAGATTGGTAGGTCTGCAATTTTTTTCCACATTTCTTAAATATCAATAATACTACTGTATTTTTATGATCGTATTATTTAGACAATTACAGTATAATATTGTCCACATTACATTTTATCTTTAACTGTTTCTTTTAAGACATTAATGATTTTTTTTACTTCCCATATCTTTTTAATGCTTCGTAGATTTGACTGCATGTCTCACTATTTGATTTAAAATGCTAGGTATTACAGAAAATATAAGAACTATATGATATACTTTGTTTTATTATTCATAAATATATATTATTTTATTAATCTCTTCCACATACTTCAGGAAGTGTTCTCTTTTTTTACTGTTTCATCTATTTTTTTTTTATTACAGATACTTTCCAATACAAAGAGGTTTTTTTTATAATTCTTGAGACTTTTATTCTCTTGTATAGTTTTTACTATTAACATTGTTATTATTTGTACCACTTTATAAATATTTCAAATGTTCAATTCTTTCTAATGGGATTATATATATATATATATATATATATATATATATATATATATGAAGAAAATAATATATATATATATATATATATATATTATTTTCTTCAAAACTTCATTTGATTCAGTACAGAATTTATTGATAAATAGCTGATTTTTTGTATCAAATATTTTTCTTCAATTTTTAATAGATTATATCTTTTTATTAATTTCTGACCAATATGAACATTTTCAAAGATTGTTAATATTATAAAAGGACAATAAAATTTAATTTTGAATTTACTGGAATGTTTTTTGAAGATTATGAATGTCAATTGGTAATATTAATTTTTTAATAGTTTCTCTCTCTCTCTCTCTCTCTAGTTTTTGTTAAGAAATATCTTACATCTCTTTAACTGATAATTATTTTTTTGCTGAGCATTTCTGGTTAGCATTTTCCTTAAAAAATTTATAATATGTAGTTGTTGTTTTTTTATACAAACTCTACAAGTCTATATTTTCTCACGATTCTTTCATCATAACCAAATTCATCCACAACACTTTTGTTCTTTTAATTATTAACCAATTCTAACATTAAAGTCTCCCACAACAATTTTTAATGTATTATTTTGTTTGATCAAAAACATTTTATATATCCATACAAAAATTTTTCTACTTCTTTATTGCTATGAAAATTTGATAAGACAAAAACTTGAATTATCTACATTTAGTATCTTCCATTAATTTTAATAATTAATCTTGCTTTTCTGCATAATGTAGCATCAAACTTCACAATGTTGTTCTTCCATTTGTATTTATAATAATTTTTTTCCACTTGTGTTTCCAATATATCCACTTTATAAATCAATTAATTTTTCACATTTTATTTTACTCTCACAAAATTCTACAAAATCTTATTTAATATTAGATAGGTCTTCCAAATCATGAAAGCGTACTTCACTTGAAAATGGTCTGCAGATGTAGGTGCTTAAATACATAGTCATTATCAAATGACAACTGGGGTCCAAAATTAAAAATATATAAATAAATAATAATAACCAGACACTAAAAAAAATAAGGCCATTCCAACTCCAAAAAAAGAAAAGATAAGAGAAAAAATAAGCTACTCCAAAAATGAGTTTTGTGATGGCTATACAAACCAATCTATAAAACACAAATACATGTACAGATAGAACACATTGATCCAATTTTATATTTATTATTTTATGATTGCTTTTAAATTTCCCCAGCAGAAAACTTTTCTTTCTGAAATAGTTCAACACCATGTCTAATTTTAGTTTTTCAATGTATTCTATCCTCTGCCATATTGTTCCAATGGAAACAATGAATGTTGCATTTGTTTAGAGTACCTTTGAGATTATATATATATATATATATATATATATATATATATATATATATATATATATATATATATATATATATATATATATATATATATATATATATATATATATATTATAACGGATGAAAAGATTCCCACTAAGATATATAGATCAGATTCAACAACCAGCTGGTTTGATCACAATATATGACCAGCTTATACAAAGTATTTATGTGATGATATACCTATCTATCGAGCCCCAAATGTTGCTGGTGCCAGATATAACAGACAGAACGATGACCAATAGCCCAAACATTACTAACACCAGTATAATGGGCAGTACTCTTCATCAACAGTCATAAACTAACCAAGCCCAATGATGGTGCACCAGATATAATGGATGGTCAACTAACTTGCAGACTGTACTACTATGCAGATGTAGCAATATGGTGAGGGGATAAGTTAATATGCTCTAATTTATTATCTACCAGGCTTAGAAGGGAAAAAAAAGTTGCATCCAACTAGGTTCAGACTGTGGGTCATCTGATAGAATGCTAATGAGCACATGATGAAATGCTTAACCAATGATTGCATACACTTTAATTGACTAACTCTATCCCTATTTAATAATAATAAATGCAATTTAGGTTAGTTCATCCACTTTTCCCCTTTTAAATTCTATTATGCCCTAATATTCAAGCCCAGAGAGAATATTGCTTTTGACTCCTTTAGCAGGTATGACAGATACACATAGCAACATCTGCACCTATATATAGGTTACAACTAGCATTTATTATATTTGTTTTATTTTCAAGCTTTTATATAATAAGAAAAATAGATGTGTATGCATGCCTAATTGTCTATAGACTGTGGAATGTCAGGACAACTCAATAAACCAGAGACCAGAATAATACAAACTCTCAAACATTTATTAACAATAATAAATATCAAGTATAACAACAATAGTAATGATAAAAAAATATAAAACATAATCATATGTACATGTGTCACCTGTGAACTCCTACCATTTTACTAATTAATGATTATTATAATCCAACCCTTATACCCCATGGTAGAAATCCACATATGTCATTCATTCTCTACAAATCATAATTATATAGAAAATAAACTTTAGTTATTTAAGATAATTGAGATGCTGGCTAGCTAAATTATATATATATATATATATATATATATATATATATATATATATATATATATATATTCACAGATGTTAATAACCTATTTAACAAGTTTCCACAATTTATATATATGATAGATAGATAGATAGATACTAGTTGATTAGTCAAACATACTGGAAAATATATACACAAGGTTAATCACAAAATAAAATATATAATATGTATTCTGTATAAGTGTTGTAATTTAACCTATGAAAATAAATTTAGAGAATCTTACCTCAATATCTCTGTGGATAACCTGATGTAAAGCAGGTGGGTTTACCTAAATTTTATTTATAATGAAAATATAAAAAATATCAAAATGAATAACCCCCTTTTTTCTTCTTTGCTAATTTTCGAAAATGAGGCTTCAGCATCAGAGTGTGAAAATACAACAGATAGATAACAAGATTTAAAAATAAATAAATAAATAAATAAACAAAAATTTACAATATTGATTCTTTGATTTAAAAAAAATTTGTAATTGGAACAAAGTTCATAAAAATCATCATAATAGAAGTAGTAGTAGTTGATAGTTTGGCAAGTTGTTCTTCAAAGCAGTTTCACTTAGTAAATCATTTTCCTTAGCAAGGATAGATAGGTACAATGGTGTCTCCTGTAGTTGTGTTTAATGGTAAACACCTTGATCCTCATTTGATTTACCATAAAGTATTCCAATCTTTGTTTATTTTGGACTGCAGGCATCTTCCTGTGTGTTTACAATAAAATAGAAAAATATATAGATATAGAGGTTTAATTCAGCTGGTAGGAAATACCATGACATACAATAGCATGTTTTGCTCTAGCCCATTTTCATATTAAAGTACAATTTAATAATTATTTATAATCATATATTTGTATTGAAGTGCTTTAAATATATATTAAGAAAATTATTTCATTATTTTTTTCTTTTCCAATTTCAGCAGACTTAATTCTCGTTATTCTTTTCGAAAAAAAATTTAAAATATTCAAATTTACTCCAATAACTTTTAAAACATGATTTAATTATTTAAGAATTTATCATTTATTCTTACTTCTTATTTTACTTCCTTTCCTCTGAATTTGGTAAACTTTTTAATTACAGCATTTGTCTTTTAAAAATGTTTATAATTTAAATAAAATAAAAAGTAAAACTCTATTTTAGCGTTCTAAATTTTAATTTTAATTGCTGTCTTTTGTTACCAATGCTATAACAATAAGAAGAACGATTTGTAAACTGTTTTTTGTTTTTATACATTTCATGCACGCAGATTTACAGGAACACCAAGATTTTTAACTGCCCATTGTTTAAATTCATTTAGATTTTTATATGTATTGTTTAAATACATTTCACTTATTACAAATAAAGTAATAATAATAATAATAAAATCAGTTTCATTTTCACACATATGTGCCCACCTAATTAACTTCAGGTCATTCTAAATTCATATAAGTATAAATTAATATTCAATTTTAAATTAAAAAATAATATATACATTACAGTTTGTTTAATCAAATAGTATTATATATATATATACAATATTAGTTTCTAAAATATTGATCATTTTATTTATTATAACTTAGTAATTTATCGTGTATTATATGTATATATGTAATAATAATAGCAAATAATCTACCCATTATTAATATAAATTCCAAATAGATTGTGTTCAATAAATAAGCTTGATCCTTTTAGGAGTGTGTGCATTGTAAGCTACCCTTTACAATATATATAAACAAAAGAAGATTATTGGCACATACATGTATTCTGTCTTCAAGAAAACTTATTGATATTTCAGTTAAGAACTATGAGGTAACTGAGAAGTAAGGTCTTAATTTCAGAAGTGAATAGCAATAACTCTCCACTTAGATAGTGTACAAAAATAAGCATCCTATTCAAGTTTGCTTTTTATAAATAATCACATACTACTAAAATCTATAATGATAAAAACATATGAAGTGGATATAGGAATTTAACCAGTTCAGTTTCAGTTAATAACGATGTCTTTTATCACATGATCAACCATTTCTTTAAATATCATTTATTTATTTGGTTGTTCATTTATTTTACAAATAATATATATATATATTTAGCTGGTTATAATATTTAATTTAAAATGATGAGTAATAAACTTTTATTAAAATAATTTAATTCGTAATAAAATTATCTATTTTTTAATACCATGGACATTTATTTAAGTAGAATTTTTATGTTTGGTATATTTCCATTGGAAGATTAATTATGGGTTATCGTATAATATGCTTAATCAATTTCTATTTTAGATTGTTCAGAAAATAACTCTAGAATGTTTTTGTTATTGATTTTTTATTTTTTGTGAATGTTCTAAAAAGCAAAATTACAGATATCTCCCACGTTCTCATAAATTTATCTATTACATATATAGAGTTAAATATTTATGTAATCTTCTCTGCAGCAAATCATGTTTTATGATACTGAAAGCTTTCTTCATAAAATGCCCTAGTACTAAGTAATAAAGTACTTTATTGTTATCATCAGTGATAACTTGCCACAGCTTTTCATTGATCTTTATATTATTTTATGGTTTTTGTATCTTGATATTGTAATGGTGAGTATATATATATATGTAAAATTAAGAGCGTGCTAATAACTCTAAACAAGCTTTTTTTTTTATTTATGATAAATGCTACTACAAGAGAAGGCATTCAAATCATTTTTATCTTGGATTGTCCCCATCCCCAGACTGGTTTCGACCTATGGGTCTCTTCAGTGAGGAGTTGGGACATTAGATCTAAAAAACCAACTCAAGCAAAAAAAAAAAAAGCTTGTTTAGAGTTATTAGCACGCTCTTAATTTTACATATTTGTAAGTGCAAGCTATATATAAGTCATGTGACATCTGACTTGTTATATATATATATATATATATATATATATATATATGAAATTTGTTTCATTAATAATGTGAACGATCTCTTTTATTAAAGCTCACATAAAAAATATATAAATCACAGTCTATGCATTCATGGAAATATAAATTATTTTTATAACAAAATTATCAGATAGGTGCTAGAACTCCTATACAAGGTTTTCAAAAGTATAAGACAAAGCTATAAATAATGAAATGGAAAATACATTTCATTTAATGATAATACAGAAATCAATCTATCCTTGCTGATCATCAAGTGTTATCACACAATTTTGCTTTGTTCCTCCAACCTATCATTATAAAAATAACTTAATAAATAATACCCTTTAATTAACTATTGCTAAATATCTATTTAAAAGCCACAAATAGTGCCTAAACAAATTTGGCAATTAGCTAATTAATTGAAAAAAAAATTGCTAGTAATTTATAAAAAAAATTACAATTCATTCCCTGGTCTTGATAGTATTTTTTGTCTAATTCTTTCAATCTGTCTATATGAGAAAAATTTGCAAATATTTATTACTACATATCATATATTTTCAGAATGATAATTTACATTCACATTACATTCCTAAACGCAATGTTATTTTAAAATAATAATAAAATAGTAATTCTATATTTTCCCCATTTTAAATTTACCTAAAATTAATATAACTTTTGTTATATATGCTTGTTTCAACAATTATATATCCCTTCCTTCTGTATTCATGACATTGGCCCATATCAATTCTTTTTATGGTGCTAAGCAATGCATCAATTGTTTTTAAAAGTCTTTTCTCATGTGAATGTCTAGTTTGTTTGTTTGTTTTTTGAGATCTATCCAATCTATAAAACTTTGATAATAACTATCTACAATTGTCTTCAATTATTCATCTTCAATCAATAACATTTTTATAATGCCTTATTTAGCATATCTACCTATATTCTAGTGATGTAGGGTTTGATTATGAGCTGGATGATTTTTGAATTGTTTTCCAGCTCACATAAAGCTTATGATATTTTTACAAAGTTTTCCCAAATCAATGCAGATTGCTCTTCAATTACTAATTGATAAAAATAAATGCAGTCTATTAGTTAGAAAGTGAAGGTTCAAAGTTAATCTAGATTGATAAAATGAGAGTCAAGATGTTGACTTTATAAACAAAAAATATAATGGCAATGTGATGATTCCTATCCTATGGTTATTGAGTTGTGCCTTATCCTTAAGTTATATCGGTATTAAAACAATTGTTTCTTTTAATCATCATCATCAACAACAACCATTATCAATCCACTGCAGTATGAAGGTCTCTCCAAGTTCAATCCATCTTCTCTGATCTTTAGTTTCTCTTCTCCACATCACATCTGCACACTTTTTTTTATCCATTCATCTCACATGTGGTCTCTTTCTGGGTCTTTTACAATCTTTTGGAATCCAGTTTAAAATTTCAATTGTCCATCTATTATCATCTCTTCTAGCAATATGTCTAGCCCAAGTCCACTTCAGTCTTTTAATTTTTTCAATGAGGTCAGTAACACCTGTTTGTTCTCTTACTCATATATTACATTTTTGATCTCTTCTTGTTATTCCCAAAATGCATCTCTTCATACTTCTTTGAGTAGTCTAAAGTATTTTTTGTATTGCTCTTCTATTAAGTGTCCAAGTCTCAGATCCATAAGTAAGAACTGGTAAAACACATTTATTAAAAACCTTCCTTTTCAAACACATAGGCATATTTCCTTTTAGTATCAAGTTATTTCTACCAAAAGCACTCCAACCAAGTTTATTTCTATAATTAATTTCATCCATTATGTTTCCATCTGTATTAATAATCTGACCAAGGTATTTGTAACTGTTAACTTTTTCTAACTCATCATAATTGAATCTTTATTTTCATATTTAATCCATTAAACATTACTTTAGTCTTTTTAACATTTTTCTTTAGTGCTACTTTCTGCCTTTCATCTGAAAACTACTGCAACATTTCCTGCATCTCTAAAGAATTATTTACAAAAACAACTACATTATCTGCAAAATCTAAATGACTTAAATAATCTCCATTTAATTTTACTCCTTTGGCTTCCCATTTAAATTCACAAAATACTTCTTGCAGCATTACTGTAAAAAGCTTTGGAGATATGGAGTCACCTTGTCTTACACCCTTTTGAATTTTGACTTTCCCTGTATCATTATGTAATCTAATTGTTGCTGTTGCACTTTTATAAATATTCTTTAAAGTATGACAATATCCTGGATCTATAGCTTGATGATCCAATGTTTTAATTACTGAAGAAATGTTTATAGAATCAAATGCTTTTTCATAATCTATAAATCAAAAGTATAATGGCAACTCATATTGATTTCTCCTTACTATAACTTCTCTCAATACCTGGATATAATCTACTGTACTAAAACCACTTTTAAATCCAGCTAGTTCTCATGGTTGGTGGAATCCAATGTTCTCTGTAATAGAGTTGTAATTATCTTGGTAAAAATTTTGTATAAAACTGATAAAAGGCTGATAGATTTGTAATTTCTAATATCTTCTTTATCACCATTTTTAAATAATAATATTAATACTGCATTCTTCCAGTCATCTGGTACATCCTTATCATTTAGACATTTGGTATATAACTTTGCTAAAAAATTATATTTCTTCACCTGCTTTTTTTAAAATATGAATTATAATTCCATCGATGACCTGGAGCCTTTTCTTTCTTCATACATTTAATTGCATGTCTCACTTCTTCATTTTAAATTCTGGGCAATTCAGAAGATGTAATAGATATAGGAGATATATGTTTTTATTACTATGTAATTCTTGATAAAATTCTTCTACCCATTTCATGTTGCCATCTGTCTTTTTAGTAATAATTCCATCTTTTTTTTATTTTTGCAGATATAAATTTCCTACCAATACCAAAATGTTGTTTTACACTCTTGAGACTTTATTCTCTTCTACATGTTTTCTTGCTCGTTCACAGTTATACTTTCTTATATCATTTTTAATTTTTTTTTCATATCATTTTACAAAATTTGAAATATTCGATTCTTTTTAATGCATCATTTTTGTATATCTTCATATTTCTTCTTTTCTTCACAAATTTTCTAGTCCTGCTTTTTTCTACCAGCTATCTTTGTTGCAGTTTTTAAAAGTACATCAATTATTTTTGTATTAATTTCATTTAAATATGAATCATGTTGAAAACCTACTAATACTTGAAACTGATTTGTAAGTTCTAATTTAAATTCAATAGAATGTTTCTGAAGATTAGGAATATCAACTGTAAATATTGTTTTTCTTAATAATTTTTGTCTCTCTAGTTTTACATTAATACATATCTTACATCTTACTAATCGATGATCACTTCCTGTGTTAAATTTATTAAGAACATTACAATCTTGAACATGTATTTTCTGTTAGTCAAAATATAATCTAATTCTGCTATACCTTCATTTGTATGCTTCCATGTCCATTTCTTTTACTATATATGCATGTAGTCATTATTTTTATTATTATCAATCTACTGCAAAAATTTCAGATTTTATTCTATGCTTTGTATGTCTTTATTTTTATATTATTTCATGTTTTCATTTCATATGGTATTCTCTTAAAACTTTTTGAGATTATCTCCAGGTCATTAGATGCCCATTTATTGACATCTCTTTACCTACATCAGTGATATCTGTTTAATCACATATTCAAATTGATTTCAATTTTTTATAATCTTAAACTTCATCTTTTTAAACTTCATTATATGGTCTTCAATCTTATATTGCTTTTGTATCACATGCTTCAGTTTTTCAATTTTTTACAAAAAACAGCACTGGAAAAATATTTTTATTACCCCCCCCCCCCCGAGATACAAGCACATTAAATATTAAATTACTTTTATCAAAAATGATATAAATTTAATTTTATAATTAATTTTACCATTATATTTCAATATCTATTCACAATTTAATGAGAGTAATTAAAATTTTAACTTCTTATATTTTATTACTGATAAGATTTTTTTCTGTTTTTTGAAATATTAGTCTCTTTATATTTTTATTTTTAGCTGTACATATTTTTTTCCCCCTTTATCTAAGTGTGGTTATGGCCAATTCTATGGAATTGAGTTATCAGTAACATAAATGATTCCTTAAATATGAGATTGTATATGTGGATATAAGTTATCTGACTAATATTTGTATTCCAAGAAATCACTGAATCTTTTGTGGTGATAGTTTTGTCCTTGATAGTCATGTTTTTAAATCATTATATTTTAGCCTGTCATTTATAACTCAAGACATACATATAATTACTTACTGATAAGGTATATAACTTAAAAGTATCACTTGAAGTGATACGCTTTTATCAAAAATATTTATGTTATAACTTGATATTGGTATTTCAGTTAAAGTGAATAATTGGATATATTAAATTGGAAACGTGTGGTCGTGTAAAACTTAGTACTGTCAGACTAATTAGGAATATCAACAAAGGAAGTTGTTACATATGTAATAAAATTTTCTTCATAATGACAGTATCATAACAATCATCAATTATCTATTTATGACCATTTTTATATGGGACTGACAAAGAAGATTAAAATATATCCCAACCCATTTATAATAATAATAATAATAATAATAATAATAATAATAATAATAATAATTATTATTATTATTATTATTATTATTATTATTGTTGTTGTTGTTGTTGTTGATGTTGTTGCTATTGTTGTTGTTGCTGTTGCTATTATTATTGTTATTATTATTATTGTTGTTATTGTTGTTGTTGCTGCTGTGATTAATATTATTATTATGTTTCAAAAATACTTTATTATTTCCTTTCATTTACATAGTTTCTGTTACATTGCATTTACAATTTGATCGAGCAAAGATTACAGTTTGGGTTTACCATTGCTTTAAATACAAGTTATATTTGTGATAATTTTTTAATATGGTTTTTGTTCTATAGTTTATAAATGATGCAATAAATTTAGTGTCTCAGTTCTTTTTATCTTGTGCATCTTATAGTCTTGTTTTTTTAATAGTGACCACATCACAGTATATAAATCAGAAATTTTGGTTTACATGAGTCCAATTATATGTGGGTTTATGTCTTTAATCCAAATTTTGATTTTGTAAATTTTGTTAATTGAGTTTAATCCTCTGACATTAGTAGCAGATATTGTAACTTTCATTATAATTTTATATATATTCCTTCATTCATTTCCTCAATTCATGTTTTAATATTTTACTGATAGCAATTCTTATGCATTTTCATAATGAAGCTCAACCTCTTCATCAGTTCTGTCAAAGTTTTCTCTTTTCTGCTCAGGATTTTTTATGTTCAATCTTTTTAATTTTTCTGTTCTTCTTTGGGGGTCTTCCTGGCCTTCTTTTTTCACTTGCACATGCTTAAATAATCTGTGATACATTTGGTGTAATTGCTTCCATAATAATTTTGTTGGTATTGTTTGTAATTTTTTTTGGTGAGATGATTCAGTATCCTCTCTTTCTCCTTTTTGTCATCTAAAACCTGTCTTTCTGTGTCTCTTTGAATTTCATCAGTTTCCATATTATTGTTTTGAAATTCCTGGTTCAATTGTTCAGGTATACCTATTTTTTTGTTTTCAGTTGGTCTTTTGTTTTTATAATTGGTTTGAACTGACATTAAGATTTGCTGTAATGTGTGTAATGATTTATTAGTTTGCAATTCATTCTTGTTTATATTTTCTTGGCTTAGGAATTGTTTCTTAGTTTTTGATTTGGTTTCTGCTCTTTGGTTTTTATATATTTTCTGATATTTTTGCTTTCTTGAGCTTGTGTTAGGCCTGAGTGGTTTTCATTATTTTGAGTATGTGTATTTGATAAAACATTGTTTTATATTTTTCAATGTGTTTCTGTATCACTATTTTTCATTTGAACCCCATTTGTCTTTTTTATTTGCATTTGTAACTGTTCTTCTTTGTCTGTTTTCTTTGTTTGCTGGGGCCTTTGATTGTTGTTATGATCACAGGTGGCTGCAATGTGTCCATGTCATTGACATCTAAAGCATTTTGGCCTCAACCCTCAGATATAAATGGTTAACAATGTAACTTGATCAACCATTTGTACCACTATATCATCTGGGTTAATGTTTACTTTTAATTTAATCTTAAAATTAAAACTGTTAGTTGCAATAGGTATCAGAATATCACTTAAATAAATTGGTTTAATATATATTCCTTCTCCAAATGGCTGTATTAGCCTTTTAAATTCCTGAATGTTATAGCCAAACAATGTATTTTTATTATACCAGTGTAGCAGTTTTGTACATTTTTATCAACAACAACCATGGGATAATTTTTCAGCATGTTTCAGCTGGTTTTTAAACCTTTCTTTTTGGTGCTTGTTGAAAAACTCGACCACTATTGTGTCTCAAAGTGAGTTTCTTGTTATGCTGTCATACAACAACTCTCTCAGAATTCTGTATAAGGAGAGATTTTTATTCATTACTGCCTTGACTAGAGATCACATTGAAATTTTTTTTTTTGAAAGTTGCAAATAACTTTTTCAGAATCATGCTATTGAATCCCATGTTTACATCTTGTTGTTCTTGTTGAGTCCATTTATCAATGGGGGATTCAAAGTTAGTGTCTTGTTGTAAATGTAGATCATTAATTTCATCCATGGTTACTTCTCTGAACCTATTATCTTGCTCTGTATTTATTTTCTCTTTCCCTCCTTGTGTTTTTGAAACTACTTTAATAATATCCACATATGTTTGCTTTTGTTTATTTGGATTTGAATTGGTTTTATCAATTTTAGCACTAGAGACACTTATGGCTTTTTTACTGATCCCATTTTTTTCTTTAAGGTGTTTGCTAATTTGTTAAATAATATCAGCAATACTTACTTTCTTGGCTTAGTATAGGTTTGTGTTTCTTAAGTTTGTAATCTTTTTTATTATAGTAATCTTCAAAGTCATATTTTAAATCTTTTTCTGATCTTTTTCTAAAGCTTCTTTTGTGGCATGTTAGGACCACAGTTGTTGTTGTTGCTATTATTATTATTATTATTATTATTATTATTGTTGTTGTTGTTGTTGTTGTTGTTGTTGTTATTATTATTATTATTATTATTATTATTATTATTATTATTATTATTATTATTATTATTATTATTATTATTATTATTATTATTATTATTATTATTATTATTATTATTATTATTATTATTATTATTATTATTATTATTATTATTATTATTATTATTATTATTATTATTATTATTATTATTATTATTATTATTATTATTATTATTATTATTATTATTATTATTATTATTATTATTATTATTATTATTATTATTATTATTATTATTATTATTATTATTATTATTATTATTATTATTATTATTATGTGCATCATTTTTTAGAAATGAGGATTTAATTTAACTAAAAGTTGCCAAGATGGTTTTAAGATAAAGAGTTGCAAAAGAAAACTACTGATAATATTTTGGATAACAAAGAAAATAAATAATTTGTGTAAATCATCATTAGAATAGAAAATATATTTTAAAAAAAAAATTGTAATGATTATTTGTAATATGTGGAAGGAACTATTCTTCACACAGAGATATAATTGACACATACTCTCTTCCATCAATAATTGGTTTGAAAACCGTAGATGTTTTATATTTGTATACTTTTCTTTTTTAACTTATGTTATCTGTCGTAATTTTACAACCTTTTAAGCAGCAATGATGAAGAAAACCAACCAACCTTTGCTAGATATATCATCAACAGCTTACAAACTAGCTGAGACCTTACCAAATATAATACTGCAATTTTTATATAAACATAATGACTAATTTAATATTAATGTTTCAATCTAATTTCCGCGGTAATTTCACTAAAACGTCAACGGAATCAAGTAGATAAGAAACAAGGCAGAGATTTTTCAATCAAATTTATTTTAAAATTTTTTGCTTTGAAATAAACAATTAATCATGCTAATTAAATATCACATAAATCTGAAACAGTTTTAATTAATATTAATGTACTTTACATCATTTACAGCAATTTTACAAACATACATTAAACAAAATTTGGTTAATTTCTGCATAAAAGTTAAATTAATATTTTATTAATATTTTGAATCCAAAGGAAATGAGTAATATTATTTTTTAATAGGATTTTCACGCATTTTAGGAAACCAATAGTAATAACTATCTGAGATAATATTATATAATTATTAAGAAATCATTCATTTAGTAAGCTATATTTTTGTTTTTGACTTCACATTTCAAAATACATATATTTGTTGTATAACATCAGAAGCATATTTGGAGCTCAAAAATAATGCATATTTAACATCAGCAGATATTTTCATATTTTTTCTATGTAATGAGCTTGCAAATAGCTCTTAGCAAGGTTTTCAGAATATCCCCAATCTCAGACCGGTTTTCTGCTACTGGCTTCCTCGGTGAAGTGCTAGGATATTCAAGCTTTAGATTTAAAATATCAGACCAAGCCCAGCACATTATCTAATAAATACTGAAATTTTCAGACATCCATATGTCTTTCAATTCACCTATATAACTTAAATAGTCATGTGGGACTGAGGAAGCCAGTAACAGAAACTGGTCTGAGGTTGGGAATATTCTGAAAACCTTGTTAAGAGCTATTTGCAAGCTCATTATATAACATTTGTTATACCAGATTGATAAATTAGGTCATGTGGCATATGTCTTGATTTCATTAGAATAAATTTAAGGCTTGGATAGCTGTACTAATATCACTGTTTTATTAAAACTTTATAAATGTTGTATGAATAAACAATTATTAAAAATGTTAAAAAGAAGAGATAAAATATATAATTGATTTTCATTGTGCTTCATTTTATATTAAAAAAATAATCAAATGGTTGATCACCTAGAGATCATGCGATTTTCAATTAACAAATCTACCAGAATTGAGATGTAATTTATATAACTTAAGCTCTCAAGTTTTCTACTCAATCATTATAATTGTCTACACAAAACACACACTACAGTCATTATTTATAAAGATATCCACATTATTCTGAACATTATTTATGATGTGAACATAGCATTCTTGACTAGCTTTGTAATTGCACTTTCTCAGCTTTAGATTTGATAAATAAAAGACTATTATGAAAGATGTCATCTGTAATTCTAATTTTTATTAAATGTGAAAGTAAAATACTTAAAATACTAATATTATGTTTTTAATATAATGTTACACAATTCATTAACCTACTTTTTCTACAAAGTAAATTATATAAAAACATTTGATTTAAAATGTTGTCATGTGATTAGTTGATCACACCCATTTTATTCAATTCATAAAATCATTACAATAACTCTTTATAATTTGTGGAAAGTGGAAATTTAATGATTCAATGAAGTTGTTATCTACTGTTACTGTTTGCTTTTTTTTTTTGCTCTTCATGGTTTAATATAGGAATAAATTGGTGGATTCTGGAGCAAAAGATTCATGTAGTTCCAGATATGTAGCTTTCAGTGGCAGATTTTTTACAAACCTCCCTACAACAAATAATTCAACTCTTATTCTAGTTTTGCTTTTTATAAAATTTCTGAATATACCTGAATTTTTTTTAAATGTCCAATGATATAATATTGCATAAAAATAATACTTTTAGTAATGTAAAAATATTATCTAATAGCTTGTTATGTAAATATCATTTTTATAACAGAACACACATTATATATCGTCCTGAGAAATCAATGAAACAGCCATCAGCTACATATTTAACATGTAGTATTAATATAAAAATGTGCTACATAAAATGTATCTTAATTTTGCCTTTAGTGGAGGTGTGAAAAAAAAGTATTGATAAATGTAACCTAAGTGCTGTAAAAAATATATAGGTATTAGTGGGATTAATATTAATTCTGCATCTGTGTATGATGTCACTAATATTATTCTGTCTCATGTATACATCCAGAGAATAAGTCACATCATCAATTTATCCATTTTTTCATTTCATTTTCTTCATTGCCCAACTCTTCAATTCATAACCCTTCCCATCTCTTAAATCATTCAACAACGTTAATATTTTCTCTCTTTTCTTTTTGCTTCCATTAGCCAGTTTCTTCAAAACATTTTTTATTAAACTATATATTTTCATCTTAATATATATCCAATCCAGTTTTTCTTTCTCTTTATAATATCCTCAATCAATTAACCCAAAATTATGCATTTTTGTTGCGTATGTATTGGAATAAACAAAGTCTTAAATTATTGTTTTTCTATTTTCAAAATACAAAAATAAAACGTCAATAAACATTGTTTCTAAATAAAATAAAACAAGGAGGAAATTATTGTGATTATGCATGCAACAGTTTTAATAATTAATAACAAAATGACTTTTTAAAAATTGATTGATTTCATTAAATTTTATATTTAGGTTGTTATTGCTTTCAAATTGTTTACTAGATTGGTTATTTTGAAGAAAATTTAAAAATAAATTGAACTTGCAACAGTAAAATGTTTGCCTCTAGTATTGATTCCCACATCTATCATTTTAAAAATGACAGTTGCAGGTAAATATTTTTTATTTTGAAAATGTACTTAGTTTTTCAGCTTGACTTTATATATATCTTTTCGCATTTTCATTTGCATTGTTTTTGTTTTTTTTTGTCTAATCATTATTTGTGTAAGGCAGTCTGTTATTTTATACATTTTATGCTATATGTTTTATAAATCGTCTATCATATGTTTATTATGTATTTATAAAAATGATGAAGTATTTGATGCAGGGAAATGAAAATAATTATATTTATGTATTAAAGTTAATTTTTTTTTTTAATAAATGTATTTAAATCAATAAAGGTATTTGCAATACAAAGGACTTACAATATAATCCATAAACTTTATTCTGATTGCAGGACCTTCCAATGTCCGCTTCCCAAAGAGCAAGTGCTTCCCACTGATAGACTGCCCCCTCAGAGGTTCACTCCCATCTGGCTTCAAACACAGATCTCATACATTTTTACGCACATAGTACCTTCCGCAACCATGTTCAATTAAAAAATAACCTATTGGGAAGCCTTCAACCTATCCAACTCAAATACCCAGAAGGCACACACTTCCCTCCCCATTGACATAAACAAACTGCGCAAAATAGCTTGTAGATTGAAACTAGCACCTAAACACACATACTTCCTTCTTAAAATTAGCCTCTCCACTGCTATATTTCTTAATAGAAGAGGCTTTTGCATAGATCCCATATGTTGTCTCTCTCTTTCCAGCCCAGAAGATATGGACCATATCCTTTGCCATTGTCCAATCTGGCAAGGACTAAGACAAAACTTCCAGAAACACATTGATGATAATGGTCCAGACCTAACATCTCTTCAAGGGGTTTTAAATAGAGGCATTTCTGCTGAAATCAGGCTTGCCACTTACATAAACTTTGCCATCTGGTTGACCAGATGCAAGGTGATTTTTCAAAAATTACCACTTGATGAAATCACTAACTGTTTCCTCAACATAATTAAAAATATCCAAGAAACAGACAAGAGAGAGGCTGAACCATACCTGGCCATATTAACCTGGGAATTTACAACTGGCCTAAACAGCACCTATCCAACCAACCTCTAAATAATTTATATGAAAATAACTATTATGATTTAATAAAACCCTCCAACCATAACTTGACAAAACAGGGTTTACTAACAAAGGTATTTTGTTATAGGCTAGACAAATAATATTCACCTTGCATCCACAGACTAAGTTCTTCACTAACATTCATTTTATATTCTACTGACTTTTGGATCATTTCTTCTTTATATAATCGGTAACCTCGTCTGGTTAATTCTTATCTTTTTGTTTTTGTTTTTGTAGTCACTTATAGGTCAAATAAAATTATCTTGAAAGAGAAACCAATCAGTAAATTAAACTAGTATACTAATAACAAAATTTAAAGAAATTATATCCATTCTTATTAAAAATATAATGGGTTTCTAAAAAAATCTACTGAAAATAGGACAATTCCTGCTATCTTTGCTAATTCTTAAGGATTATTTTTTTTTAAAGATTATCATAAGTATATCGTCCCATATGTTCTTAGTGTTTGAAAGATAGAAAAAAAAATAGTCTTTAATAGGGCACTTTAGGAAGAAGTTCTATTAATAGCCTTTTATAATGAAATAGTGAAGGAAAAGATAATTATTTGTTCAAGTTTTTCAATTTCTGTTATGTGAGGATATTATTAATTTTCCAAATTTCATTCACTTTTAAACTAAAAAAAAAATCGCTGTTGTTTACTAAGCAATACTGGAAAATTATTTGAGTTGGCTATGGGCCAATTATCTGAAGAAAAATTTTAAGCCTATTAAAAAAAACTAAGTTACTTAGCTATGAATTGAAACCAAATTGTAGGCATCGAAAGCAGATATTATTACTATTGCACAACAAAATCTTTATATTAAAGATTCATAGATTTTATAAAAAAATAGAAAAATTGACTTTAAACAACAAATGAATATCTGTACATGTAAGTATTTCAAATATAGGCTGAATATATGTATTGTCAATGTAGGCATTCATTTATATATATATAAAACTAAGGAAAATATGACACCAGACTTTCAATCCCTACAGTCTTACACTCTATTTATTATAACCAATACATATGACCACATGCATGTAAAAAAGGTAAATAATGTCCAATATACGTATTTCATGCTGAATCAGCATTCATCAGTTTATCTAGATTATCATCACACACACACACACACACATATATATATATATATATATATATAATCAGTATTTGGTTTATATTAAGATAGCAAATCTACAAACTTTAATGGACAGGCTTTCATTCTCTCCACCCTCCAACTCTTCAACCATCCACATCACTGAAAATTTGATGATGGAATGCTCAAAGCTTTAGTTGATGTCAATATTATTGTCATATCCATGATGACCTTAAGTCAGTCTGACTCCTCATATGTAGAATCTTAATATGTCCATTTAAATAAACAAGGAATAGATAGAATACAGCATGAATAAGCAATAATGAAATACATATATAGTAAATATGCCTAAGCTAGATGTATTTAAAGGGGGATTGTTGACCTTAAACCAATCTGACCCCACATATGTAAGATCTTAAAATGGCCATTTAAATACAGTGAAGAGGGATGAATAGAATACAGGCTAAATAGTAATATTAAAATACAAGTATAATCCTCTTAATTATATTTAGCTTCGGTATATATAACTATAATTGTATTTCAAGATTATATTCAGCTTATAAATTCCCCTTAATACCATCTAGCTTAGGTGTATGTACTATACTTGTATTTTAATATTACATATTCAACCATTATTCTGCCCATCATCTTCATGTGTTTAAATGGATATATTAAATTTCTACATATGAGGGATCAGGTAGATTTAAGGTCAACATGGGTATGACAATAATATTGGCATCAACTAAGGCTTTGAACATTCCATCATTAGATTTTTAATGACATGAATAGCTGAAAAGTAATAGGGTGGAGAGGATTAAAACCTGTTGAATAAAGTTTGCAAATTTGCTATCTTAATATAAACCAGAACTGATTATATATGTGTGTGGGAGATGATGATCCTAACCAACTGATGAGTAGTGGTTCAGCATGAAATATGTATATTGAAGATTGTTTATTTTTTTCACATGTATGTTGTTATGTGTATTGGTTATATTAGATAATTTAGATGACTATAAAGAGTTTGATGGCTTGGGTTCAAATCTCTCTTAATTCACATCTAGGATAGATATCTATACTACATTTAAATTTCAATATTATATGTATATGAATTTAAATGATAATTGAAGAAAGTTAAGTGATTAACTGAATGTACATCTGTTGTTTATTGTAGTTTTTTTATTAATATATTATCACCATCATATTCATTATATATTGTACCGGTTGAAAACCACCACCACCGCAAGTCAAATCGGATTCAAACTCAGCTGAACCAAAACTGAATTCAAACCCAACTCAACAGCTCAGATAGCAGAAATCAATTGCACAGTGCTATGCGCCAAGAACTAGCTCAACAGTTGGTGAGGACTAGAGACTCCTGAGTAACACTAATATCTAAGAATTTATATACTTTGAATAATTTTATAAATTGAATCATATGTATGTTCAGGTTGCCAACACAGACAGTGGGTATTAACATTTAAATAATTATAAAAAGAATAATAAACTAAGAAACCAAGTATGTTAGAAAATATTTAATAAGAATAATTTGTTTCGTTTCCATAAAACATAGAATGCATTAATTACCTCTAGTCTTTAAGAGAATTTACAAATATAATAAGAGTGGCGGTCCTTATCATATGCCAACAATTATTACACAACATAGAATTCTATGTCTATGCCCCCACGAGAAATATAAAGACGGATAAAGGTATTCATTAAGAACGGAAATGATTGTTCTAATTTTATTACGGTGGAATGTGAGATTTATTTTCATGTTCGGAAATCTATTCATGAAGAGCAAAACGTATTTTAGGGCATAACATTAAAATTGATTTGAAACTTATTGAATTAATAATATCTTTGAGAATTTGTTCGACTTTAATTTAAATCACTTCATCACAAATCACGAGCATGGAGCGGGTTTTACCGGAACAGAGATGCAACGGTACTGGCGGCTTACGAGGCAGAGAGTAAAATTGAAATATGATCGCTAGTCGATGATTGAAGTCCTATGGCAGCTTGCATCTAACAAGTCTTACACCCTTTGACTAATGAATATGAAAGGAGGTACTTTCTTCCTTGAGAAATTTAAATAAGAGAATATGATAACCGACCAGCCTAACTGAGCGGAAGATTGCCCTGCATCAGCAACGTTCGATGATGATGACTTGATGGTCATCGTTGAAAAATAAAACCCAGTAGAATGCTCGACGTGATAACTTGATCAATTAATCAAAGTCAAACGAGCTTTTAACAAACTATTTGAAAGTATTTGTAAGTTATATTAATTATGCCCTAATCATCGTGCTCTTACTGAATCTTAATACAAATAACAAAAGTTGAATTAGAATCTATTTAGCTCTTTATCGGCCCTTTTGCAATAAAACATTTAACATTATATTTGAGTTAATAAATATTAGTGGAACGAGAAAATAATATTTTAACATTTTGTGAATATATAAACCTTTGTGTATTAGATAGGAGCTGGGGACATAGGTAAAAAACGGAGCTAATAATTGATTATTAGCCAATTATAAAAATAGTAAACATGTAATATTTCTTTCGACTCGATGATTGATAGTACTTATAAATTTAGTTCTAATGGGCGAGAATTACTATTTAAAATTAATATATTATTTGCGTGAGGCAAATAGAACAAAGGAGCTCATCGAGTCGAGAGATTATTGGCATATAATTTTAAATAAACGAACATTAATAAAGCACACAAATATATATATTAACTGAACCGCCAAGTAAGAAGAGAAAAGTTTAAAGACTAGAGATTAAAGAATTAAGATATAGATTTACAATAGCGTAAATAAAAGGTGTTAGAAAGATTTTTATATTAGAGAATAAAGAGCTCTTAAAAAGGAGTGTAAAATAAAGTTCGAACTGGCCAGAGAGTTTAGAGTTCATGAGAAATATATTACCCTTCCGTGCTAGGTTCTTAAGTTACACATCCAAGTCGGTGAAACGTAGGCACCATTTGGTTGATTATTGGAACAGCATTTTTAGTAGCTTTTCATGATGTTAGCAGTCTCATCAGTCCGGAAAAGATTCAGCAGCCCCATTGAATATTTCTCGGGACTTTAGGAACCGTAGCCAGATTCCTGATGTTTTAGCCTTCTATCATGATGAAATACAATTTATACATACAGAGCTCACTGCACTACTCGACAACAAAAGCTAGCCTTTTTTCCTGACTTTTCAGGGCTATATATACTGTTCACTGATGCCTCCGGCTAGCGCTCATTTTATTATCAATGTGTTTTTTTATAATTAGTTGTTTTCAAATACATTCCCTCGATAAGGCTTTCAAACTAATTAGCTTGAATTCCTTCTCTAATTGAAAATGAATTCTTAAAATCTGAAAATGATTCAATTAGAAAAATGAATCCTTATCTTTTTCCAATTCATAAAGCTTTACTATTGTTTTTAAGAATTTTAAAGCTTATCGAAGGAATGTAGCTTTTAATCACCGAAACTTTACAAATTATTTAAAGGTGAAAAAAAAAATATATTCCCGACGCAATGAAACTTTCGAACAATTATATATATTTAATATTTACAAATATATATACGCACAATCCACGCAATTTAATATATATAAATTCATGAATATTTTATCATGAATTTATTTAGAGAATTGATCAATTTTAAACTAAACTAATTAATTTTGCTATGCATTTGAAATAAGTTATTCATTATGGAATTTAGCGTGGATTGAACGTATAAAGCCCCATTGCATCGGAAGTTTAAGGTTAGTATTAGGGTAAATAACATGAAGCTAGGATCGAACTCAGATCTGACTGCTTCAATATATATATCATATTATTATTATTATTTGTAGGATATTCCATGTAGTGAAAAAGCTAAATGCTGACGTTTCAGTACAATATCAAGTACTTTCCTCAGAGTGTCCTCTTTCTCAAATCAAGAAAATTGATGCAGTTTTGAATAAGGCAAGTTTATGTGAATTAAAAAAGATTAACAACACTTGGAAGAAGCTATTGGAAGAGAAAATAAATTTTAAAACTTCTCAACCAATAGAATTTAAATATGAGGAGAAAGAAAATGATAAAAACGATTTTAAATCTCACACATATTCTTATGATTTGAGAAAGAGGCCGCTATGAGGAAGGTACTTGATATTGTACTGAAACGTCAGCATTTAGCTTTTTCACTACATGGAATATCCCGCAAATAGTAATAATAATATGACATCTTTTATCCATGAAAATATTAGAATTAACACGCACACACACACACACATATATATATATATTGTATTTGGCTTTGCCAATAAATCTGATATTTTATTTATTTAGGATATTTAATAAAAGGAAAATAAAAAAATTATAAGAGGAAATTTTCATTAATTTAAACTATCTTTGCAAATCATATTTATTAAAATTAAATAAGTATATGCAAATCTAAATAATAAATTATTTAAAGTATTTCTCTCATAAATAACTATTATTTTATTTTACTTTCTTGTTTTGCTAAAGTATTTTAAGTGTATGATTAAAATAGATTCTAATAATTTAAATTCAAAAGTCTAGCTAATAAGAGCTTAATATTAGAGAAGTTCAGATTATTCTAGTACAATTTAATATATCCACTTTAGTGCCTAAATAAATCATAATGCTAGTAAATTTAATTTTAATGTTAGAAGTTAACATGTAGTTGCCATAATTATAATAAAGTTTTATTTAAACTAGTTGTTAACAATAATCAATCTATTTGTTAAAATAGTATTATTAAAATTGAGTTTAGAGATTAAACTAAATTAGTTGATTTGAAAAATAGGTAATTAGTTTAGTGCTATTTAAATAAAAGTTAAATTAGTTTAAAAGATATGGGATAATTTTTGAATGTTACATGCATTAGTATTTTTAATTTTTATTTACTAATGGGAATATTTCTTTATTTTATCATATTTAATATTATTTTAGAATATTCTGATTTAGCTAAAAAAATAAAATAAAATATTGGTGAACCACTAAATTTGTTCATTAATATAATTTAAAATAGTTAATAAAATAATTATTATATATTATTTATGTTTTATTCTATTTTAACAATATAATTTATTAATTACTTTGTATCTTTGGTAATTAATAATATTCCTAAACTATCTCATATTTGACTGATTGTCAAGTAAATATTTAAATAGTTACTATTTTTAAATTTAGGCCATAGATACTAATTAAATGTTAATTTCAAGGTTGGAAAGGTAAAAGGAAGGAACATTTTTTGTGAGTCAAAATGATTGTTGTTAGCAAGCTATAAAAGTGCATGCACACTTATTAATGGTAATTTATTTTAATTTTTTTTGTCCATCATCTTTGTGAGAAGTTTAAAACTTTAATAATTAAAATAAAAGTATATTTTGAGCAAAACTCTTCTTACAGTATTGCCACTTGTGCTAAACAGAGTAATCAATGGATGCCAGAAGGCTTGTGCATAAAATCCCTATCCAATGCCTACTCATCCAATATCTCCAGACTAGTTTCTGTTTAGCACAGGTGGCAATACTGTAAGGAGAATTTTGCTCTGTTTATCAAAAATTAATGTGCTAGTATAGGAAATGTGATCATGTGATGTTTAATGGTTTAACACCAATCCTGCCTAATAGGATAGTGGTGGCTATGGTTGTAAAAGAGCCAAAGACACCAAAATGTATGGGTGCTGAACTGAATTCAGACCCATATGACTATATAAGTTATTGAGCTTAGATTGAAAATATTTTTTGTGTTTTCAATTTCATTCTCATAGTTTTGTAGTTAAGTAGAGATAAAATGTGGTTGCTAGAGGGTTGCATTAGATCCTAAGATCTAGATGCAGTGCTCTCAGATCCAAAGTTCCTCACTGACGAAGGCCACAAGCCAGAAACTAGTGTGGGGATATTGGATGAGTAGGCATTGGATAGGGATTTTATGCACAAGCCTTCTGGCATCCATTGATTACTCTGTTTAGCACAGGTGGCAATACTGTAAGGAGAGTTTTGCTCTGTTTATAAACAATTAATGTGCTAGTATAGGAAATGTGATCATGTGATGCTTAAAAGTATATTTTTTTTAAATAAGTTTCCCCCCCCCCCCAAGTAAAATATGTATGTAAAAGAACTTTATCAAGTGCTAGGTTTCTCATTCCATGTTAATCAAAAATATAAATAATCAATATTGAAGGAAGAATTTGGAAAGCAAAATGTTAAGTAATTGTTTACTGATGAATAAAGCATTATTCTACAAAACTAACATGTCATAGGTATCAAACACAATTTATTCTATTTCACTTAAGAACTATTACTTATTTATGTCTTATGTTTATCACAAACCATTTAAATTTTTTATTTTAGAGTAAATTTACTAGAAGTTTAACTTAATATTAACTATAACAGTTTTAACATTCTTTTATAACCTGTTAAGATAATAAAAATTATCAGAAACTTTTAAAATGTTTTGCTATCTAAATTATTTAAATGCTTTGTCTTGGATAAATTTATTAAAGGAATTAATGATCAGGTGAAAAAAAAACATTTGTTTTGGAGACTAATGACATTTATTATCATCAATAATTAATTAGTCATTTATCATCTTGACTAAAAAAAATATTTGATAAATTAATTTATGCTCTCAAGAAATTAATTCAAATGAAAAATATTTAAAACATTTTGTCTTACGAAATGCTATGTTTAAAGTATTAGCAAATTACATTTATGGACTAAATGCTATAAATTTTGACAAAGATTACTATTATAGAATTTGTATATTCTATTCTATTGAGTGCCAAATGATTAGTAAAAGCTTGTTCTTTTCTTTGAAAACTGCTATATTTACATGTTTACCTTGAAACTGCTTAAATTTAGAGAAGAAAGTTTGTGATCAAACCACTATATTGAATATCTTTTTTGAAAAACTTGCTGAAATTGGAAAAGAAAAATGTTAGTTTAATTGCTATATTTAAATAATTACATACCTCAGATAAAATAAAAAACCAGAGTAATGTTGTAGGATGTATTGAAAACTGTTCTGTTGATTATATGTTGCTGATTCACAAAATAATAGTTATTCATTTATTAACATTTTCTATGTGTGTGCATGTATGAAGTCTTTATAAAAAAACTGTTAATGCATATGTACCTTTTTAAGTTATGTTGTCAGCATTTGGAGAAATATTTGTTAAATTTATTTGCTGTCGAAGCAGAAGCTCTGCAATATTAAGAGCTTTAATATTATATATATATATGTCATATTATTATTACTATTTGCGGGATATTCCGTGTAGTGAAAAAGCTAAATGCTGCCGTTTCAGTACAATATCAAGTACCTTCCTCAGAGCGTCCTCTGAGGAAGGTACTTAATATTGTACTGAAATGTCAGCATTTAGCTTTTTCACTACACGGAATATTTCGCAAATAGTAATAATAATATGACATCTTTTATCCATGAAAACATTAGAATGAACATATATATATATATATATATATATATATGTTACATATATATATATATATATATATATATATATAAGTAAAATAATGCTTAAAGCTAAATGGGATAATATGTAACCATTAGATACCAGTAACCACCTAAACATTCCAATATAGATAGTAATCAATATTTCTCACTGTTGTCAAGGCAACCTCTCTCCTTTTAATAATAAAAGTGGAAATCCATTCTTACTAATAGTCCAATGAATATATATGGTCACTTAAAGATTGCAACTTGACCACAGAGATTGAAATATTGATACAACGAAGTTTAAATAAACCTGTTTAAACATTAAATAAACATGTCCCTGTAATGAAGACTAATAAGTAGTCAATTATAACATTACAAATGGCAAAATTTTTAAATTGCTCATGTATTATTTAAATAATAAGTGAAATAATGCTTAAAGTTAAATGGGATAATATGTAACTATTAAAAACCAGTAACCATCTAAACATACCAAAATAGATAGTAATCGATATTTCTCACTGTTGTCAAGGCAAACTATCTTCTTTTAAAAATAAGAGTGAAAATCCACTCTTACTAATGGTCCAATATATATATATATATATATATATATATGGACACTTAAAGATTGCAACTTGAATACAGAGATTGAAATATTGGTACAATGAAGTTTAAATAAATCCCTTTAAACATGAAATAAACATGTCCATTAGTAAACGTGGATTTCCACTCTTATTATTAAAAGAAGAGAGGTTGCTTTGACAACAGTGAGAAATATTGATTACTATCTATATTGGTATATTTAGGTGGTTACTGTTTTCTAATGGTTATATATATATATATATATATATATATATATATAAGTTTTGGTAATATTGTATACTTTATATTTAAGTCATACATTTATAACATTATTATTATATGCTATTATCAACTATTTTCTTTAATATTTTACATGTTATAGTCTAGAGTGCCTAACAGATATTCAATTATTATTATTCATGATACTATATACTATTCAATGATTTGGTATTAAGTTATTTTAAATAATATTGCTTCATCCTTTATTATGAGAAGTATATTTTCTAATGAATGCTTATATGTTTATGAAAGATGATGTACATTTTTTGTCCTTTTAATTGTTTAAGGCAGTGGTCTTCAACCTTTCCACACCTGCGAACTGGTAAAAATAAGGATAAAGTTCCACGGACCAGCAAAAATAACGATAAGATTTCAAAGATCAGCAGAAGTCTATAGATAATTTTTTTTAAAGATATGCATAATTATTATATAACAATGTTAAATATATAAGATAAAGTTTTATATATATATATGGAGTTTATATAATAAAAAACTTTTTTTTAAATTTTTTTAGAAAAGTAATAAAAAATTTAATTCTACCCCCCCCCCCCCATAAACATCTGTGATAACTAGAAAAACAAATTAATTTATGAACGATTGATTAGATTTTGTTTTCGTTCTGTTTTCTTTTTTTTTAATTGGGTAAAAATGAGATGAAAAAATAAATAAAAAATTGGCTATATTAATTAAAAGTTTAAACTCTTATTATTTATTATTACAAACTTTTTACTGCCCGTCTAGCATGCGGACCTGCAGAAAAGTTTCGCGGCCTGGCACCGGGCCGTGGACCAAGGGTTGAAGAACACTGGTTTAAGGCTATATTTATTCAATCATAGTTGACAACTGTATTATCACTTTATTGTTTTTATGCATCAATTTGGTATTATGTTTATTGAGACTTTTAGAATTAATTCCTCTCTTGTATATTTGATATATGTTATCTGACCATTGTAGGCTTTCAAGGTATGTCAATTTATTTCCACCTTCATAATTTGGAAATAAAGCTTGGCTTTCTCATTGTTGCTATTTGGAATAATTTACATATTTTATAAAAATATAGAGAATCACTCCTTCTAGTATTATTGATATTTTCCTTGAATAATATTTACCTCATGTTTTATGAGTGTAAAATACTTTATTATTGGCAGTATTTTTTTTAATGTTTCTAGTATTTGTGGTTATTCATCCCGATTTTATTATATATGCCTAATGACAACAATCCTAACATATTTTCTTGCCCTCAGATTGTAGTTGCATATTTTAGGTTCATACCACTACTAGGTTCATTGCTTTATTTAGCTTTTCCTCTTGGAAGTATCTTCTTTATATTGTATTTACCACTGTGAATGGTGTAGTGTATATTTTAGTATATTGGTAATTGATAGGTTTATTATTTTGAAGTGTATTATTGAGAATTTTTAGCTCTCAAATGTAGATTGATTTTATTTTAAAGTTTAATCTTTCATCCTTACCTACTAATCATTTTTAATGTTTAGAAGAGGTTATCGAAAGATTGATTCACATTGCCAGTTTCACTTTTCAGATGACGAGACCCTTCATCATATTTTTTTAAATTGTCCTTCTCTATCTCCACTCAGATTTTTTTGGAAAATCATATTTCTAGTAGTAACAAAGATGTGCTCTCTATTTTTAAAGCTATTAAAAAGTGGTGCTTTCTCAAAAATAAGAATGGCTATTTTTCTCTTATTTGCAGTGTGGATTACCAGATATAAGCTCTTGTTTCACCAGAATGACAATGGAATTCTGAATACTTTTATTACTGTCATTAACAAAATCAAAGTTAGAGACAGACTGCTTGTACCTGATTCTTTATTTAATGATTCTTGGTCTATGCTTAACTTTGCTGTTACCTTTTTTTCTTCGAAGTCTCAGCAGTCTCAGAATGCTGCTATCTTCATCAGGGACAATTAATTTTGTTTCTAGTTCATTACTATGTATTTTAATTAGTGAATTTTGTTAATCATTAAATTTCACTTTTAAAGTAAATGTAGATTGAGAGTTTTTGATGTGTAAATCTGTTTTTCTATGTTTTTTGCCAACACTAAATGAGATAAAACTGATAGTGACTTATTCAAAATTATAAATTTATATTCTTTAGCCTAAATAAGCAATATACATCATCATGATTATTATCATGGATTGGTAAGAACTAAATATTATTCAGGTTTACTCATTGTTGCGGCAGCAGCATAGAGTGTATGAGTGTATATCCGAAACCTCCAAGAACAATTTAAATGTTTAATACAACTTCTGCAATTAAAAGATCATAGAATTGATAAGTTATACATAAATTGGTGAAAGCTATAGATTATAAAATTGTAGAACTGTTTTATCCCATATATTTTATGCAAGAAAGTATAAAACCTGTGCTGTAAATTTGTTTATAATTTACACAAAATATTTTAGTGAAATAGTGATAATAACCCTTTAATTTTAAGTATAAAAAATAATTTAACTTTAAGGAAGAACATTTCTTGTAATAATTTCTTACTTATAACATGTACTGCTCCACCTAAGACCATCATAGGTTGTGGATATTTAATTTATCCATTTAACTTATTAATTTTAAATTATAAAAGTATTCTCCTGTAAGCATTAGACTATTGCAACAGTTATAAACAATGAGGATTGCCAATGCCTCAACAAGCTTTATGATAAATGCTTATCCAGAGCCAGCACTTAAAATATCTCCATCAGGAACCTCCCAAATCCCTGACCATGGTTTTGTGCTTTGGCACTTCTCAGAGAGGTGCCAGGATAGCTTCAGACACTAGATCTACCCTGGCACCTATCTGAAAAGTGCCAAAGCACAAAACCATGGTCAGGAGTTGGGGGCGGGGGTTTCCTGATGGAGATATTTTAAGTGCTGGCTCTGGCTAAGCATTTATCATAAAGCTTGTTGAGGAATTGGCAATCCTCATTGTTTATAACTTACAAGCTTAAGAGAATAGGGTCATGTGATCTATGACTCTTATTTTGACCATTGCAACAGTGTTTTGAAAATTTTGTAACAGACTTCCAATAATGTTTTTGTTTATAAAATTTGTTTATTGTAAAATAAATGTTATTTTTCTTGTTAAATCTTGTGTAGTGTCTGCATAAAGTCTTGGTATTCACCAATCAATATCCAGAAATCTAAACATTGTGTATTTCATAATGCAAATATTTCCGTGCTATTTATTCAAAGTACAATCACATAAACAGAAATATTAAATTATTTAATGATGATGATTTTGAAGATATGAAGAATTTATTTGAAATGAAGGATTATTTATTTTATTCTATTGATCACTGTAATTTAAAACTGCAATATATTTAAATGAGGCTGCATTTATAGTCAATTATTGTTTATTTTCATTTAATAAAATTTATTATTTTTTTGATGAATATTTTGAGTGGCCATAAAAAATTTTTTCCGCGCTTGATATTCCAATGCTATTCTAGAAGTTGATTGCATTATTCCAAATTTAGAGCTTTATGCATTTTTGTTTTAATTAAAATATTTTATTAAAATTTTTATTATGGTTATTACTTGTAGATTATGTCTTCTCATGTCTATCATTAGGATATTATTCATTTTATTAACAACATGTCCATAAAGCAAAATATTGAGAAAATTTAGCTTTAAAATATAATACAATAACCCTGAGGCAATAACACCATACTTTTACAAAATAATTTATATTTGTTGTTAAAAAAAAAGCAAAGTGGTATAAACATATCAATAAGATTTAGAAAAGATGATTATTTTATTAAAACGTGGATCTGATCATAGAAATAAGATAATGAAGAGGGAGTTGGAGGTATAAGATGATATTGGAGAGAGATAATTAAAGATATTTTATTATAAGTAAAGAAATTATTGTACCCTTGCTAATTTGTGATGTGTTCTATAAATATTGGGAGCTTTGAAAGTTTTGGAAGAGTGAGTTGAGGTTTCTCCTACTCTTAAAAATTTTATTCAGTTAGATATTATGTTCAATGAGTATTACTATTCTTATTATTATTATTACAGATCTCTTTATTTTTAGCATAAATTGTAGTAGCAAACAACACTGTGCTTTACCTGATTCCTTGATTCACCACTTTTTATAATTCACATCTTGATTCCTTCTGCCATCCAGTTTCCTCATGTGCAATATATATATATAATTAGAACAGACTGAAACTGATATTTTTGCACCCCCCACAGCTATTCACTCTATGGTATACAACTGAAACACAGGGCCACACAGATGTGAAAAGCATTTGGTGGTCGAGTGGTCAGAACAGCAGCCTTACAAGAAGTTTTCCTGGGTTCATTTCCCGGCCAATGCTGTAGTATAATACATGGGGAAAAAAGGTAAATGATCTGCAATATAAGAATTTTGTGCTAAACCAATAGTCATCAGTTGGTTCAGATCACTATTTCCCACTCATATAAACGATCAATGATCCAGTTATTGTCTGAGTTCAAGTTTTTTCTAATTACATTAGGTTTAGTATAGACAATATATTTGTATTTGAATTACACATATAATATTAAATACAATCGCTTTAAATGCTGCTACAGCAAATAATACCCACTTTCATCTTTGCAATGATTATGCCAATACAGTAATGGCAAAATGAATAACTTTTTTCATTAGTTTTTTAAAAGGAGATTGTCTTTAATAGTTATAGTAGAAAGTAAGAATTAAAAATTAATTTATTGTTTTATATTTTTCTAGATTGATTTTTTTAAAAAACCAAGTAAAGAAATTTCTTTTTTTTTTAACATTAAACTCTCTCTCTCTCTCTCTTACTCTCTCTCTCTCTCTCTGCAGTAAATCAATCTAATAGCTTTACAGTTTATTGTGTCTATACCTTAATAACCCATAATTTTATTAAATCTCATGAATTTTATGATGCAATTACATAAAAAAAATGTTTAGCATAAATGTCTTCAAGCAGCTGGCACAGGTTTGCTTCTTAGTCAACGCATTTGACATATGAAAAAAAAAATTACGTCAAGATAATAACCAATAAAAAGTATTTTATTTTATTTATTTACTTTGCAAAAAAATGCAAGATAAAGATCTTTCAAGGGGAAGTAGTAAAACAGAAAGTATTATATATATAGCTTGAAAGCTGATAAGTAATATAATTTTTAGTGTTTTTTTAATTTTATTTTACCAAATAATCAGATAGATAGTTAATAACAATATGGTCTATAGATCTAGAAAATGTACCTAAATTTGAATCCTAAAACATTTTCAAGTTCATGGTAAAAGCATGATTGGATGACAAAATAATCACTTTTTATTTTTGATGCTTATTTTTATATTGTCATGTAAATAATATTTAATGATAAATTAAGAGAATTGTTTAATTCTCATCATGTCTAATAATAATTATTGCAGTTACTATATTACATGTAAAAAGAAATTATTAAACTCAGGTGCTTACTATACATATATATAATTTTAATACGCAAATACGCGCACAACAACCGAGCTTCATCAGGATTAAATAACATTATTCTTTAGATATTATAATTATTTTGAGTTTATAATATATTGTTATTTAATCCTGATGAAGCTCGGTTGTTGTGCGCGTATTTGCGCATTAAAAAAAAATTATATTACATGTACAAATGCCAATTTATTCTGGAATATATGTATATACATTTTATTAATAACTTTTTGAAGCAGATTTCTTGAAGTACTGCCAACGGTTCATGAAAATATAATACCTGCACATCTCATAATAATATTACAATAACTATCAACTACTACTGCTACTGTTGCTGCTACTGCTACTGCTATTATTACTGCTACTGTTGCTTCTGCTGCTACTACTACTACTACTACTACTAATTTTAAACAACTTTTATTTGATATCATAAGTAAATTACTAATACTAACTGCTACTACTGCTACTGCTGCTGCTACTACTACTACTACTAATAATAATAATAATATAAACAGGCACTGAAAAATGAGTATGACCATTCCAATTCCAAAAACAATGAGAGAGAAACTATTCTAAAAATGGATTTTGCAGTGACTATACAAATTAACTTGTCAATCACAAATATGTCCATATAGACAACATACTGTTCCATTTTCAGTTTACTTAATATTTTATGATGCTGTCATTTATTTTTTTAGCAGAACTTTTTTTTCTGAAATACTTCAATACCATGTCTAATTGTGGCTTTCAAATGTATTCTATTTTCTGCTAATTCATATTTTTTTTCATATTTTCAAATTTGCTTTTATTTTCTATAAAGTAATCTATTCTATTATGGATTTACATTTATGAAGGTAGAATTAGAGTTATATTTTATTAATAAATTTTCACTAAGACATTCATCATCTAAATATATGTAAGATATAGGTTAATGCACTTAAAATTATATGTAAATAAATCTGGAAATATGTCAGCTCTGATTAACAGGGATATTACAAGAAAATACTGACAATTTATATTGTAGCATACATGCAATATATAATCATAATAGAAAAGACTTATTTATAAAAAATGTTTGTAGCAACAAATATTCACATTCTAAACATAAATCATAAATCAGTCAAGATTGTAGTATTAACATGTTTTAGAATGATTGGCAGTTTTTCAAATCAGTTGACAAAAATAGTTTCTGAAATGTATGTTTACTGTATAGCAAGGTCGATAAACTATGGACCAAAGACCACATGTATCTGTGATAATGAGTGTATAGTCTGTAGTTCATGCAAAAGAAAATATTTTTTAAAAATGTACTGAAAAAGTATTAAATTATATAAATATGCAATACATGTATGGTAATATAGTATTTAATGGAGATAATTTATATTTAAACATGTTTCTCATAAAATACATGTTAAACAATATATTGTAAAAATATTTGCTACAACAGCCTTTATTATATTTTGAAAACAATACATTTTAGTGAAAAATGTTTAAAACAAAATTTATAAAGTTTATCCATAACTTATGCCAACCATGTGTTCTTACAATGCAAGTTTAATGATATATTTTGATCAGCTGATTAATCAATATCTTTTAAGATCAATGAATTATGTAAAAAAAATGTTTAAATCAAAAAATATTTTAAATGTTGAATCAGAGTGTTTTTTGACAAATAAATTTTATTGCATGTTATATTAGTTTTCAAGTTATCAGTAAATCAGAAGTTAAATTGCTTCAGATTGGAAGTTTCCCTGAACAGATATTGTATATTCTAAGTTATCTCACAACAATAGCAATAGCACAATTTGACTACAAAATTTTGATTCATTCTTAATTATTGTGGGAATGAAATTCAACAGTGCCTACCCAATAGCTCTGCTGCCTTATAGAATAAGATGTTGGTTCACTAAAGACTATGTTCATATTCTGAAATAAACAGTATTTTCAGACTTTCTCTTTTTCTTCTTTTGTAAGTTAAGATATTGTCAGGTCCAGTCATTATGAGCCTCTCATGCAATAGAATATTTTCTTATTCTAACTTTGACAGATGATTGTCTACTTGTGTTATGCCATCTATTAACTACATGCATGCCATTTTTACTTCAATATTCTTTTTATTTTTTATTTTTTTAGTTCAAGCTCTAAAAAAATTAGAAATTGTTAATGGTGCAGGCTTAATAGGCTAACAATTTTTGTTTGTTATCTTTGCTTGAAGCAGTACAATTACTAATGAATTGTTTTTGGATATGAAATTAAGTTAAGTCAGAAGGTTTGGGTGAAAAAAATTGTAAGTTTAAGAAACCCTATATAGGAATTCCCTGAATATCATGCAAGTGATAGAGCCTATAAAATGTGGTCAAACATGGTATGTCGTACTATCTAATTAAGTTGTAATGCTTGATGGATTACTCATTTCAGGTATAGAAATAATACGAATAGTAATACTAAAGGAACATATAAAATTTACTTGGTACAAATTCTTCAAGACCAGTAATGATAATAGCACTTGTGGCTAAGGACCTGTTGAAATTTTAGAACAATATATCTTATCTTAAAAAAACTGATCTCCCAGAGAAAGAAAGTATTATAGAACAGATAGATGATTACAAGCTATGTTGAAAATGCAAGTCAGTTAGTGAAAAAAGAGTGCATGGAGTTAGATTTGATGTAAAGTATAATTTAGTTTCTTCTCTTCTTAGAATTACTCTTTGTATCAATGAAAGACTAATGATTTTAAAACATGTTTTCCAATTCCACTGGTTTTCATTTTATTAGTATCTGTGATCCAAACTTATATTCAGATATTTCAGTAAAGGAATATTTTGTTATTTGTTGTATAGCCTTAATTACAAACAATACCATTGAAACATCTTTTTTTTTTTTACTTCTTGAAAACTTTACTTGTTCAAATAGTAGACTGTGGTCAAAGTTATTGGAAATAATGATATTGATTCTGAAAATTGAAATTGTTTATTATTGAATTTATACATACAGCAAGATTGACTAACATATATTGAGTTTAGTCAAAAAAAACATCATAAAAACATGGATATGCATCTACTTTCAAATCAATGTGATTTAATAGATCATATAGTTATTACAAGATCATATTATTAGATGGAGTTCAGATTAGTATGTTAAAGTTAAAAGGATAAGTGAATTAAAATATAAATATTATTTCAATCCATTTGCAAGAAAACCATTATTCATTCTTCAGAAAAATTTACTTTGTGTACTAAATTTTAATAGATATCAGATAATAAAATTATTAATTTAGATATTCATGATGGTTATATTACTGAAGCATGGAATGCCCATAAAAACTGTGTTTTGAATATGAGTAAATCTATGCAAGCATTCATTAAAAATAAAAATAAATCATCTTATGATTATTGATTTAATTAAAAAAAAACAAACAGATATATTGTGTTTGGTAGAACTATAAGTTAAATGTGGAACTTTACAATAAATATAAAGGTCTGAAGGCAAAAATTCAATCACTAAGATGAATGCTTAAAAGTAAATGATGGACTAAATCTGAAAAAAAGGCATCAACTGATCATGGTCATTCTAGAATTTTTTTGATGTAGTGAAAGCAACATATGAACATGGTAAATGGTGACTCAAAGCTATTAAACACAGTAATGGGACTTTTTATATGATGATGATAATAGTACTTTAAACATGTGAAAAGATTATTTTGACTTATCTTTAAATAATTATAAAAGAATATATATATATATATAAGACATATTTTGTGGGTTCAGCCGTGTTAACATATTTTAAAATACTGACGTTTCGACTTGGTAACACAAGTCATCCACTGAGTAATAAAAAATAGAAAGAAGGTTGTAGAGGCACTACAATCACTAATTTAAAAAATGTTAAAATTCCACCAATAGCAAAAATGTTAAATTACGAATGTTTTTTAAAAAAATCTTTCCAAATAGGAGGAAGTTTGCTTGTATCATTTCACTTATTGATACAATCTGGCCTTTTAAGTATCTCAATGGCTTCTCTAATTTTGCACTGGTATAGATTATCATATCTGGATATGATCCTGGTACTAGAAAAATTAATTTTATGACCTGAATCCATAGTAAGGAGTGAGAGTGCTGATGATGATTAATGTTGTTTAACTGCATTAGCATGCTCATCTCTTCTAACACTGATGTGATGATTACTCATACCTATGTAAAAAGCCTTACAATTTTCACATGAGATTTGATAAACACCATGAGATTCAAGAGGGATTGAATCCTTAGGCTTGGTTGTTATATTGCTGATCTTTTGATGAGTAGAAAATGCTGTATTTATATTATAGGTCATAAAATTAATTTTTCTAGTACCAAGATCATATCCAGATATGATAATCTATACCAGTGCAAAATTAGAGAAGCCATTGAGATACTTAAAAGGCCAGATTGTATCAATAAGCGAGATGATACATGCAAACTTTCTCCTATTTGGAAAGATTTTTTTAAAAAACATTCTTAATTTAACATTTTTGCTATTGGTGGAACTTTAACATTTTTTTAAATCAGTGATTGTAGCATCTCTACAACTGTCTTTCTATTTTTTATTACTCAGTGGATGACTTGTGTTACCAAGTCGAAACATCAGTATTTTAAAATATTTTAACATGGATGAACCCACAAAATATGTCTTTTATATATTGGAACCTGTGTAAATCTTTGTATCAACATATATATATATATATATATATATATAAATAGATTTTATATATATATATATATATATATATATATATATATATATATATATATATAAAATCTATTTAATTGGATTTGGATAAAGATTTTTTAGTATAATAAAGCTCTTTAAAAAAGTGTAAAAGCTTCAAGATCTAGAAGAATATACTGGGGGAAGGTTTTATGTATGGTGGTGATATATTAGCTTCAATATATATGAACTTTTTTTAGGAATATCTGGACTCATAAAATTTTGCTACCCAATCATAAGAATAATTCAATGATTTCATTTTTTTTTTTAAAAAAAAAAACTAGATGAGTTGCTGTAATTATCATGGAATACTAATATTGTTTTACAACAAAACACATCCAAGAATTTTGTTGAAGAGACTGCTTCCAATTACAAATGAATGATTTACAGAGATTGATTGTGGTTTTAGAAAAACAGTAAGCATCGTAGATATGATTTTATTGTCAAGAAAATACAAAAAAAAACATATAAGAAACAAAAAAGTAATTTGTATATTGCTTTTATTGATTTGGTCAATGCATTTGATTTAGTGAATAGGTAAGTTTAATGTTTAATGTTATTATTTGAAATTCAGAATTTATTTGTATTACACAGAACATGAGGGGAAGACAGGAAGTATTATTACTACAGATGGAAAGTCTGAAGCATTTGATGTAAAAACAGGTTTTAAACAAGGACGTGTACTTGTTTCAATATTGTTTTTAACTTTATAGGTGGCATAATAAAACTGGATTCAAGATATAATGCATATTTGATAGTGCAATTTTTAATTTGAATTAATTAAAAACAGAAAGCAAAAATTTCACCATATTGGATTCTGGGTTACAGTATGTTGTTGATTGTGCTTTTTTTTTTTTTTTTTTACCAGTTTAAAAGATAATTTTCAAAATATTCTTAATGCTTTGAATGGAACTTATAAAGATTCTGATTTATTAATTGATGTTCAAAAAACTCAAGTTGTGTATCAACTAATAACAAAAAAAAATCCTCAACAACTTATAGCTTTGATGGTTATCAATGTGAAAATGTAAAAAATGCTGTGTTAATTTTATAATAGAAAGATGGTCTAAATTTTGAGTTTCAATACAGGTTCCAATATACTGCTATTTTTTTAAGAGTAAAAGGTAAAAATATTTTGACACAGGCAACTAAGTTAACTGTATATAGAGCTGTTATTTTACCTAATTTATTGCTTATAAATGTAAACTGAATACGCTACTGATACAATATCAAGTGTTAGAAATGCTTCAGCTAAATATATTTTATAAAAATTTTAAAATGTAATGGCAAGATTATAAAAATAATGAATATGGTTTTTAAGCTTACTGGATGTGATAATATTTAATCCACTAATGTAAAATTACACCTTTATTAGATTGCATATAGAAGAGTTCCTAAAACAATATTTTATGTAGAATTTGAACATGAGTTTTGTTGGAGAGGTTGACCATTTCTATATTATATGGATTATCCTGATGACATTCTAAAGATGGGCAATGTCAATTGTTTCCTTTGAGAAGATGTGGCCAAGAATAGCATAAAATGGAGAGTTATAATTAAATATGGCATTGAAGTATTTCAGAAACAAAAGTTTTCTGCTGAGGAAGCTAAAAGACAACTTGTAAAATATCTGTGGGTATTTGTGTTTTACAGATCAGTGTTTATAATCATTGTAGATTCCAATTCTACAGTAGACTCTCTCCTTTTTTCTCTTTCCTTTCATTTTTTAATTTTCATGTTGGAATGACCACATTTACTTCTAAATGGTTATTTTATTATTATTATTATTATTATTATTATTATTATTATTATTATTATTATTATTATTATTATTATTATTATTATTATTATTATTATTATTATTATTATTATTATTATTATTATTATTATTATTATTATTATTATTATTATTATTATTATTATTATTATTATTATTATTATTATTATTATTATTATTATTATTATTATTATTATTATTATTATTATTATTATTATTACTACTACTACTACTACTATTATTAAAATTTGGTTACATTTACGCTCAAACACATACAAACTTATGATGCAGGATATCTCTCTAAAATTGGCTAAACAGGTTTTGAAAACTTTATTTCATTTACATTTATTGAAAAAAAAAGGTATTGTTCAGTATGATTGTAATGTTTTTCTATACTTTGAGTAGTTCATAAATTGAAATGGTAAAACTTTTTTTTTTTTTGCAGAAGACTATGTGGACCACAGGTAATAAAAATCTTAGCATCTTTACTCTAGAGTGATTTTTCAATTTTTTCATGCATTGTGGCAACCATAATAAATGTATTGTGCATGACAATTTGAGAGGTTTATTATATATTTTGATGTTGGTTTTCTTAAAATTTATAAATAAAATAAATCTCCAACTCTACTTTGATTAGCATAAAACTATGTAAAATAAGATAATTTATATAAAATAGCTATGGTGCTTTCTATAAGCATTATGCATTGGTATGTTAGTATATGTTTTTGGAGGAAGAACATTATAAAGTTACTACAAGCAGCAATAATTAATGAATCCACATAAAGTAAAAATAGGTAGATTCCCAAATTTACCATTGTATTATTTTTTGCTTACATAAATATCCACTGCTATTGTTATAGGATCTCAGTCATGGTCTAATTATAATTTTAGAAGATCTATAATACTATATGGCATTGTGGTTATAATATAATTTTTGGTTATAGAGACATTTATCTGGCAGTATGTATTGAAATATAATCAAAATTACATCAAATTCACAACTCAACCAGACTATCCAAGAAAATAAAGTCTAAAACACTACCAATAGTTTCACTTAAGAAGTCTGGCTTGTAGCAGTGAAATCATTGGTAGTGTTTTAGATTTTATTTTCTTGAGAAGTCTGGTTGAGTTGTAAATTTAGTGTAATTTTGATTATTCATTGACTAGTTTAGCTTTATGCTTTAATGTTTATATATATATATACACACAAATAAAATGTCCGTTAATTGAAAAACTATTGTAGAAACTGAAAGTACTTTTGCAGATTGAAAGACTGTATACACCTGGATCTCATTTTATGCAGATTATTTTAATGTGATTTTGAAGTTGTGCAATTCATGTTTCTTCTTAATATCTTTTTATGCAGACTTTTTTTTATGTGATAAAAAAGTTCATATTTCACTATATTTATTAGATATTAAGAAATTTAAATTATTAATAACTTATTTTGACTTGAAATACTTTTTTTTTCAAAAATATAATGTTATATTAGCAGCTAATGAATATGACCTGAAGCTGGATTTAGAATCTTAGCTTCTATGTAAATAACCTACTTATACTAATGAGTAAATAATAATAATAATAGATTTATACTTACGTATAAAATATCGCAATATATATTCAAAAATTTTAAACTTTTAAAATGTATTTTGTTAGATATAACAGAAATAAATAATCTTTTCAATTTTTATGATTTTGTAAACTGAAAATAATCTTTCTAATGATAATGTATAATCTTTTTGCTTTGATTGCAATCTCATTTTTTAAATATAGAAACAAAATGTGAACATTTAAAATGTATTTCAGTAATAAACAAAAAAAGACCAATTTATTATTTTGGTATAAATTTCTAACAATAATAAATTTGTCTTTTTTTGTTTACTACTGAAATAAATTTTAAATGTTTACATTTTGTTTCTATATCAGTTAATTATAGATTTTACATTGATGTGAGACAAAAAAAAATGTCAGAAAATTCTGAAATCTGAGAGTTTCCTGCAATGAATAACTCCAACAAGAGCTAAATAGTTATACATCTGGATATCACAAGCTTTATAGACAATTAGTAAAGTCATTGTCTCAAAGTTTAATTATCGATTACATTGTCGACAGAAAACCATTAACAAAACACAAGACTGAAAGTGGCACTAGTTGTACTTCCTCTTGTGACAAATCTGATTTTTTACCAGTTCACAAATGAATGCATATTGTCAAATAGTGGTAATGATTAAAGTATGTATGAAAAAATGTAAAATTAAATACTGTAGTTAATAAAAAAAAGTAAAAAAAGTTTGTTTTGTATTAATTTTTTTCAAATATTTGAAATTTTTTATTAGTGGTGATTCTCTCATGACAATTACAAAGTAAATCATCAAGTAGATATATATAAAAGTAAAAGATTAATTTACTGTAACATCCTAATCACAATAGATTAAGAATATTTATACACAATGATTGGAGATGGCCTGAGCTATTTTTCTAATTAAAATAATAATGAACTATATTCTTTATCTCTTTAAAGACTAATTATTAGAAAAAATCCATAGATTGTTAGATACTAATTAACCTCAGGTTAAAATTTTGAGCATTGGAAGTTATGTTTTTCAACTGTTTATTTTTTTTCTCACTGTTAAATGAATGTTATTTCACTTACTCTTTCTGCTTTCAAAAATCACAAATCTATAATTCTACTTTTTTGGTCTTTATGTAATTATTCAGGTCTTGGTTGCACATGTAAAAAAAAAAGTTAATGGTTTTATTGCTGGGGAGTGTATCTATAATGATTTCAACAAACAATATAAACATTAACCTGCCCAAGTTCGAAATTCTCATTCTTAATATTATAGACACTATTTCCATAATCAAATAATTATCTATTTAAACATTAAAAAATATTACTGCTTGCCTAAATAATACTTTTAATTTTTTAATAACTTCTACTTATAATTGTTGCTTCAAGATTATATGTGCTTTTTTTTTCATTTCACATATTTTAATAATTCCAATCGTCCTATTTTAATAATTTTATAAATCCTATTTAAAATTGTATTGATCTCATCCTCAAAGTACTATAATACCATAATCAAAACTGACGCAATAATTAAGGATAAGAAGCATTACAGCAATGTAGTTATAAAAACAATTTTCAAGTTGAATACTGGAGTTTTATCTCATCAACAATTGAGATTTGATTTGGTTAAAAAAATCAACAAAAAATATTTTATTCATCAATAAACTGTTTTAACACTGAATCAATCAATTAGTCAAAATGATAATACATTAAAATAAACTTTGATCTTAGACATCTGTTATTAGATTATGATTGTCCATGCTAGTCGACTAAAAATGTGGGTGGACTTAATTTGTTATTGTAAATATAAATTGATAAAAAACTTCATGATGTAATGGATCTTGGAATTATTTCCACATAGTTAAGCATTTCTTTAAAAAAAAAAAGTCTAGAAGTCGCTTTCTCAATCAAGTTAGCTCATTTTCCAGTCATTTGTTAATAATGGATACTTCATTATTCCCAGAGATTAAGAAAAGAAAAAAACAAAGGTAGGACACATTTAAGCCTCATCGAAAGTAAATGATAGTTTAATTAATTTAGTTTTTTCTTTGCTATTTCTTTTTTTTTTTGTATGACTTATTTAAATGTTTTTTTATCTACTAACATATAAACGTGTGTGTGGTATATGTGCGTAATTTTTATTTGAAACATTACTTTATTGTTTCTAAAGATTCCATGAAGCAATACAATGTACAATTTTTTAATCGCTTATTATTTTTTATTGCTTTCTTCTCTTTTGACACATTTATAATTTTAAATTAATAAATTAATAATTGATGAAGTTTAAAAAATTCCTTTTATATTTAGAATTGTATATAATATATATTTCAAAGAATTAACTAAATATCAATTTTATTAGATTTGAAGTCATAATTATTAAATTTTCTTTAGTATACCCCCACCCCTTCTATTGTACTTTTCACTGGTAGAAGACTTTAAATTATAGTGTTATTCTTCTGTCAATTCTATTTAAATTAATGCTTCCAATTATTTTAGCATCTGTGCATCGGTTTTTTCCTTCCAGCCGAGGTTGTCGTGGTGACAATCGTTTAATATGTAATACTGTGGGCTTTGGTTTACTCACTCTCACAAAACTTTAGATCGGAAACGCAAAGATCTTGTTGTCATGGAAACAATAACATTGGTTAGATAAATTTACTTCAATATACATGCATTAAGGAATAAGTTTCAAAACAGTTTTTATATCATATTAAAAAAAAAGACAGTTCTCAGTCTTTAAAGGTGTGTTTTATTTTTTTCTCTTTTATTTGTTTACTTAAACGTATTTAGACTAAAAATTTAAATAATTGATCTCATACATAAAATCATCCATTAGGAACTTCATCCCTCATCTGTTGAGCTTATACATCAACATGATGCTTTTAGGTAAGAATCCACTCTGGAAGAGTTTTTATAAGTGTAATTATACCTGTATTTAATTAGTGAGTGTTGTTTTCTTAATTTTCTTTTTCGTATTGACTTAATTCTATTTTATTTTTAAGTGTAATTAACTTCAAATGTTTTTGTATCGATTTCTTTTTAAATAAAAAAATAGAGAAAATTTATAATTGTAAATAAAACTTCAAAATTTTATAAAAATAAACAAATAAAGAACTATTTTTACAATTTTTATGTTAAAACTTTAATTTGTTTAATATTGTTTTTTTTTTTTTAAAAATAATAATAATCTCATTATATAAATAAATATTTATGGAGATTGATAGCGTTGATTTAATAATTGACTTTTACATATGTATTATTTATTAAATATTGAACAATGAAACAAATAAGTTTTGTTAATTAAAGCATAATGTACAACTATCCGAAACTTTGATGTTAGTTAAATAATTGCGATGTATAATAAATACGATAGATATCAATTCAAAATATCGATAATTTGATATTTTAAATAGTTATTGGTTACATTGCACATATTAATGGGTAAATTGTAGTTTTGCCATTACGTTATAGTATAATAATGGTTTTAACAACTACTATTTAGCATTTTAACAGCGGGGATATAAGAAATATATACCACATGGACAAAAATGTTGCTTTATATTTATTATATATAATTACTCTCCATAATAAACTTTTAAGTATCAGAATTGAATTTTTTATCTAGTAAAAGTTGAACTAATAAAAAATGTGACACATTCAGCTATAATACAAGAATACAAAAATGTATGTGTTAATATTGACAATTTTTGAATTATTGTGGACAGCTTTAACATATTAAATACATTTTACTTTCAAAAATCAAAACTTTATTCACATTTTAGAGTAGATACAAGATGAATCAATGACATTTTATGAAATTCCATGACTTAGTTGCTCAATAATGTTTTGCATGGATGTGAGAGATTTTCAAGTATAGTTAAAGCACTGATAAACTTTTGAAGAGTAGAAGAGGTTTGGGAAATTTTAGAAAAAAAGGCTTATAATAATAAGGCTGATGACCTTTTATTAGTCTAATATTACTGATTTTAATTTTTATAAAGAAAACAAAGATGAAATCGATTACGCATGGCTTGCTTTATTTACCACCATCAATAAGAGTAATTTATTTATATAACTAAATAATAACTAACTTCAAGATTTTAAATTATAAAAATGGAATCATTTTGGTATGTACATCTTTTTTACAGATTGTTATTAAAATAATGATTTAGAGCAGAGAAGGTGGCAATTTCAAAAGGAGAAAGGTTCTGAATTGATTCTTATCTGAGAAAAGTTAAGAAAAAGCAGACTCTCATTCTAATATTTAAATATCACATGACTATCTAAGAAATAGAGCTAATAGTATGTATTTTTATATTGGACTATTTCCATCATCTAATATGTGTGTTGAATGTCTTTAGAAAAGTTTAATTTTATTTAAATATTCCAAATATATTCAACTGTTAGTAATATCACAGCAAGCAGGTTAGTATATGCATCAACTGTTAGTAATATCACAGCAAACAAGTGAGTATATGCACCAGCTGAAAAATTAAATAAAATTAAACTTTTCTAAAAACATTCAACACACATATTAGATGATGGAAATAGTTCAATATAAAGATACAGCTAGAACACTATCATTGCATTTCCTATAATTTATTTTATTTTTACTCTTAATATTCAAAACTCTTGTAATATCTTTTTTATTATATCCCATCTTTATATAATAATTTTCTGTATTCATTTTTTAAAACACCTTCAAACCTGCCATTTTCTGTGACCAAGATTGGTACAAACTAGAATCAATTATTCCTCTAATTTCTACATCTTTAAATATCTAAATATTTTAAACCTTTTTTTTCTTTTTCCATTGTAAACTTAATTTTATACATATTATCATTCAATTCATTAAATATTTTTAATACACTCCTACTATTTCCAATAACAATTATATCATCCACATACTTATAATATTTAATTATTTCTTTATTTTTTATATATTTTCCTATCTTTTTTTCCAAATATTTTATAAACACTGATGATAATAACAACTTATCAAACGTTCTGTAACCCATCCTTTTGTTACATTCTAAAACATATCCTTATATTTAAAATACAATGCTTCCTTAATAGTATATTCCCACTGTTTAGATATTTTTTCACTTTTTTCTAACATAATTATAATTAACATTATACTTTCATTTTTTGGAACACTTTGATACATTTTTTCTACATCCAATGAGGCAATCAAACTATTCCTATTTAATTGAATATTATTTAATTCCATAACAATTTCTTCTGAATTTTTAATACTATAAATACCATATTTAATTATATTTACTATTTTATATATATTATTGTACATAAATTCTTAAGAATATGTCTGTCCAAAGTTTACAATTACTTTTACAGTCATATCTATTTTATGGGTTTTTGGATGACAATATACCAAAGTTTTTTTCTTGTGATTTATATTTAAAAAATATCAAGATATTTGGCAATTGTGTGTGTGTGTTTTACAGCTATCCCATGGCATTTTAATTCACTGTTAACTTACTTCAAAACTATGTTTTTTTAACTTTTACTCTCTTTTTTTATCTATGTTTCTGAAATTTTAAATGAGTGTCTTAGTTCATATGAACTTGTAGCATCATTCTCATTGTGTTGTGGTCAGACATTCCATTTCAAGTCAGTTTATTAAAATTTAACTCACCTAAAATATTACCACAAACTATTATCGATCAATTCTACTTACTGTATTAAATACAGTAACCCACTTTATAAATTTCATAACTGTCTAATGTAAGAATAAATAACCAATTGATATTGATATTAATCTTATATCCACATTCCAGAGTAGTTTCTAAATAAAGACAATAATCTGGAAATTTGTATATTTTACTATTTAGTGTCTATTCATCACATATGCTTATAATAAATGACTCTGAAAATTGACCAAATATTCTTTCTAAAGACATATGCTGAATATAAAAACTAAAATCATGAGACATGCTAGAAGTTATTACATGACTTTCTCCTTTTATATTCAATATACTTGTATCTTCAAGTTCTTTTGCAAGTCATGTAAAATTATGAAGACTAATCTAATCTGAAAGGTGTGCTGGAGATTCAAATACCCATGACTATGCTAGAAAAATAATGACTTCTTATATTAATAGTTTTTATGTACATATATATATATATTGTACCAGTCAAAAAGAAGCCAACACATCAACAAACCCAAACTCAAAGTCGGATTCAAACTAAGGTGGTTCAAACTGAATTCAAACCCAACTCATGAGCTCGGATCAAATCAATGGATGACATATATCGATGGTACATGACTATGCGCCAAGGAACTAGCTCAATGGATGATGATGATTAATGAGACCCCTGATTTAACTCTAATAAAGTATAATAAAATAACTAAGAATCTTTATAAGTCAACTCATATATATATATATATGTGTTCGGGTTGCCAACACAGACAGCAAGTATTAACATTAAAATAATCATAAAAGAATTAAGAACTAAGAAACCAAGTGTGATTAGAAAATATTTAATAATAATAATAATTTTGTTCAACTTTTAGATTATGATATAGATTATCTCTACTCTTTAAATGTAATTTATATTTACAATAAGAATGGCAGTCCTTAATATGAGCTCTAATCTGACAGGTGTGCTGGAGATTCAAATACCCATGACTATGCTAGAAAAATAATGACTTCTTATATTAATAGTTTTTATGTACATATATATATTGTACCAGTCAAAAAGAAGCCAACACATCAACAAACCCAAACTCAAAGTCGGATTCAAACTAAGGCGGTTCAAACTGAATTCAAACCCAACTCACGAGCTCAGATCAAATCAATGGATGACATATATCGATGGTACATGACTATGCGCCAAGGAACTAGCTCAACGGATGATGATGATTAATGAGACCCCTGATTTAAGTCTAATGAAGTATAATAAAATAACTAAGAATCTTTATAAGTCAACTCATATATATATATATATATGTGTTTGGGTTGCCAACACAGACAGCGAGTATTAACATTAAAATAATCATAAAAGAATTAAGAACTAAGAAACCAAGTGTGATTAGAAAATATTTAATAATAATAATAATTTTGTTCAACTTTTAGATTATGATATAGATTATCTCTACTCTTTAAATGGAATTTATATTTACAATAAGAATGGCAGTCCTTATTATATGCCAGTACGATTACACAATATTCTAGGAGAAATATATATATTTATGCCCTGACGAGGAAGTAAAAGTAGATAAAGGTATTTGGCTGTGACAGAAATTATGATTCAAATTCTAAAAGAAAGAATGTGAGATTTATTTTCACATTCGTAAATCAATTCACAAAGAGCAAGATACATGTTTAGGACATAACTTTAATATTTAATAGAAAACTTATTTAATTATAAATAAATATGAATTTGTTCAACTTTAATAAAATCAATTCATCACAATTTATGAGCATAAGAACGGGCTTTACTGGAACTGAGAAATAAATGGTACTGATGACTTATGAGCTATAAGAATAAATATGAAAAATAATGGCTTGTCTGTGGTGTGAGAAAATAGCAGGGCACTTGTATTTGACAAGTCTTTGATGCCCTATATGAAGGATCCATAGAACACGGAAAACCAGGTTGGGTCATAGCCTCAAACCTTAGGTGTTCCAAATATAAAATGAGCAAGTGAGGAAGTACTTTCTTCCTATGTAATTTAACGAACAGTAATATCACCGAGGACAAGCCTGTGAAGCAGGAGATGGCTCGCATCAGCAACATTCAAAAACATGATGACTTGGTAATCATCTTTTAATTAATAAAAACCATTTTATATAAAGAATGCTCTACATGATGACCTGACCAAGTTGAATTAAAGTCAAACGAGCTTTAACTAAAAAGTACTTAATGCAATTATAGAATCATATTAATCATGCCCCAAATGTCATGCTCTCCCTGAATATTAATACAGAAATACAAATTTACATTAGAATATGTTCATTTTATTCCCATTATCAACCCTTAGCAAAACATTTTAATATTATTAATGTAAATAAATGAATATTATAAACTCAGTAAAGTGGTCGGGAGCAAAGGTTAGAAATTGAGCTAATAATTTATTATTATTAGCCATTAAAAAAATAGCAAAAATTGTATAAATCCTTCAACTCGATAATTAATAGAACTGTATCCAATGAGTTCTAGTGGGTAAGAATTATTATAAAAAATAAATATAATATTATTTAATATGGCAAATGCAATGAAGGAAATTATTATCGAGTTGAAGTTATTATTGGCATATAATTAAAAATAAACAACATTAATAAATCACACAATAAATATATATAATATAATAAATGAACCACAATCGTAAGAAAAGAGAAAGTTAACAAATATTAAATTTAAAGACTAGAGATTAAGATAGAGAATTACTACATAATTTAAAATAGCATTAATACATTAAGGAAAGAGAAGAGCTTTTAAAAGTACTTAATTTAAAGGTAGTGTAAAATAAAGTTTGAAGACCGACCAGAAAGTAGCGGTTCATATAAGAAAGATATTACCATTTCTTCATGGTTGGCTCTTTAAATTACACATGGCAGAGTCGAGTTGGATGAAACGTAGATGCGCATTTTGGAAAATTATTTGAATGACATTTTGAAGGATTTCTCTAAGGTTTCGGCAGCTTACGATTGCTATATGAATTTTTATATTACAGCCACATTGAAGATTTTCAGGGGACTGCAGGAACTGCAGTCAGACTCCTGAAGTTAAGCCCTCCCCCCCCAACATGATAGAAACACTATTTTACTTCATAATTTAACTGGGCAGCCTCTTCTCTAATGAAATATATATGGCTTCTCTTAATGAGGAATAATAGCTGCTTGGAAACTTTTCCTGGGCTCTTTATACTGTATCTGATGTCTTCAGGCTAGCGCTTCTTTCCTAATCAATCTAAAAAAAATTTACTAGTTGTTTTTAGATACATTCCTTCGATAAGGCTTTCAAACTCATTAACTTGAATTCATTTTCTAATTAGAAAATGAATTTTTAAAATCAGAAAATGATTTTAATTAGGACCATCCTTACATTTTAAATACTTATCTTTTTCTAATTAATAAAAACTTTACCCATTGTTTTGGAAAGGGACAATCTGAAAGCTTATCAAAAGAATGTAGCTTTTAATTACTAAAAAATTGAACTAACTATTTAAAATAATATAAAACATTTCCGATGCAATGAAACTTTAGAACAAATATGTACATTTAAATATTTATAAATATATACGTGCAATCCACTCAGTTATAATATATATAAATTCATGAATAATTCTAACATGAATTTATTAATAGAAATGATTAGTTTAAATCTCAAATGAATTAATTTTAACACACATTTATAATAGATTTTCTTTAAGGAAACTAGCGTGGACTGAACGTATAAAGCCCCATTGCATTGGAAATTCAAGGTTAGTACAAGGGTTTGAAGTTGGCTACATGTGTAAGATCATGAAGCTAGGATCGAACTTAGATCCAACTGCTTCAATATATATATATATATATACTTATATAATAAAAACACTATAACATTATACACATTTTAATTTCTATATCAAAAAGCCTATTATATTTTATGCTAACATTCTTCTCAAGGCTAAAAAATCAAAATATTTCTAGTTTAAATAACTACATTTAAAAATTATATTGTTATTTATCTGAATATTACTGATTGTATGATTTTCAGTCATAAAATAAAACAAAATTTTTTAATTTTTATATTTTTTTTATTTTCATTTTTCAAAAAACTGACTAACAATACTGAAATTGAACTTAGATCCATGTTTTTGTTGTCATAACTATAAAATATCAATATACTTATAAATAAACGTTTTTGCTCTCTTATATATAGGTAAAATGCTGAACAATTCTAATCTTTAAATTTACTTTAGTGTAGAAAGCTAACATATATTCTCTGTTGCAATTATTTTTTTTACACTTATTAAGAATAGAGAATCAGTCTATTATATATATATATATATATATATATTATAATAGTAACTTCTTCCAGTTATTATTATTAACCAAATATACTTATATCTCTCATGAAATTATTTATAAATATAAAATTTATTTGCCTATTTTATTATGTATACATATATATATATATATATATATGTATACATATATATAAATATATATATATATTTATATATATATATATATATATATATATGAGCTTTAAATAATACATACCTTAAGCTTTTGAGTAAAATGCCAGATTTGAAATAGAGTATAAATAATTTTATACATATTTTATTATTAAATCTTAATGTCTATTGAATAATTAATATCTGAATTAAGCATGAACTTGTAACAAAACATGAGGAGATTCATTTGTTCTCTTGTTATTAAAAGGAAAGAAAAGGAAAATCATTTCTCTTTAAAATAACTTTTTCTTTTATAAATATTACTGTTCAACGATTGGAATTTAAATATTAACTTTTCCAAATTAAAATAATCTATGGATTAAAAATCTGCAAGGAAAATATTTTAATTTTCTATTAAATCTTAAAGGAATAGCAATATATATATAAAAAAGTCTGTTTAAGTTTTTTGGAAACTAAGTTATATTAAAACTTTGTTATATTTAAAATAATTATATATATAAAGAATATTCCAATGTGCTTTGAGTAGATCAGCATTATATCGTAAAGGTTTCGAAACCAACCTTGCATGCTATTTTAAAATATTTTGAAATATTGGATATATAGAACGTCTAATGATAATAGAAAAATGGAGAATAAGAACATCTACATTTGAAGAATATTTACTTTATTTCATATCAATCAAATCATTGGATATTATTAACATTTTATCAATTAAGGATAAATAAAATCACCACTATACCAATGGATTAATAATATACTTCATAAAAGATCTTCATTAGGATTATAAACTACAGATTCAAATATCTACTCTTAACTCTGGAGAATAAGTTTTTCTTTATTTATATATATTATAATAATGCTTATATTATTTTAATATGTTTATTATTATTATTATTATTATTATTATTATTATTATTATTATTATTATTATTATTATTATTATTATTATTATTATTATTATTATTATTATTATTATTATTATTATTATTATTATTATTATTATTATTATTATTATTATTATTATTATTATTATTATTATTATTATTATTATTATTATCATCTTTATTTCAAATTTGGCATCACATCATTATATCTTAATAGGAAAATTATATTTAATATTAAATGTATTTAATTGAAAGCTTGACATAATCCATCAAATTAGATGAAGGATATAAAGTATAGTTATTATTTAACAGATATTTTAAACAGGATTATATTGTAGTTACTACATAATATTGTAAACATTTAATGTATTTTATTTATCAAAAATACATATAATATATAAGTTATACAATTGTAAATAGTACTTATATATTAGTAATTATGAAATATATAAATAAGAACGGTAAATAAATTAATAAGTTATATAAATTATTAATTTTTGAATCCAGATATTGTTTTTATATGTCTGTTAATTTAAACTATTTTCTTTAATTTTTGAAAGTTTATTATAATATTTAGTTTTATCATAGGGTATTGGATAAGAATATTATTTATTAATATTTTTAAAATGGTAAAATTTATCTGTATTTATTTATTAATATTTTATTTATCTATTATATTATATTTTTTATTGTTTATTAAATATTGAGTTATTAACTGGATCTCTTTGTCTAATCATTATTGAATTATATTATATATATGCTAGTATTATAAATATTATATGAATATCAATTATTAGTTAATGCTTATATAAAGGCATATTAAATAATGACTTGTTTTGAAATTATCCCTGAAAAGAGCTAATTGCAAAGTCTCCATGAGTTTGAATATCATGGCATAATGGTGACTAAAAGACGGATGAAAGATGGATGAACTAGTCTAAATTATATTAAAAAACTTATTTAAAAATTATTGAGCTAGCATAATAAAGATAGATATAATCATAGACTTAGTATTTCATTGATTTATTTCTAGCATTCTACCTGAAATCCCAAAGTCTGATTGTAGTGAAATGCATATCTTTTTTCTAGAGAATTTAATCATCCCTTTATATTTAACAAGACCAATTTAGACTTTAAATATAATCCATTCCATTATATTTGGCGAACCCAACTGTGAAACATTAAATTAATGATTTTCAAGCATTAAATATAATCGATTCTGTTATATTTGATGCATCAACTGGGATGATTAAATGTCATTCTGTTATATTTGGTGCCTCATCTAGGGCTTTCAAATATGCTGTCCCATTATATTTGGCATGCAACATTTTAGGCATTGAACATTTAAGTTCATTACAGGTATAAATTATATACTATTACATATTTAGCATATTAACTGGGGCTTTGAATCAATGATTCTATATTATTACATATAGTGAGAAAGTAATGGATATATTAATTGATTAGTCTTATTAACAGGTATACTGTTATGAAGCTTCATATGGTGTTTATAATTACAAGATTAATATAAATAAAAAAATGATAATATATATAATATGATTTAGAGAGATCAATATTTAAATAACTAATTATTAAATTGTGTTTTAAATAAGAGTTTAGTGGGATAAAGTTTTTCTATAGACATAGATGTTTAAAAATATACACGTATATCATTAGAACATAATAAGTATATATAAATAGCATGAAGTGGTAAAGAACTTTACGATATAATATTTTGGATATAAAAATATATAAACTTGTGTAAAATTTGAATTAAGTTAAAATTTATTATGCTTTGAAGTTGAAAAATGTTTTCAAACAAAGATACTGAAAGCTCTAGTCAAATGCAAGATGATTTGCAATGTGAACTAAGTGATGATATTAATATTATAGAACAATCATCATTAGTACAAGCACCTGGGGGTTCTACAACCATAGTTGAATACCCTCAACAAACACAGAGTTTAGATCAAGTGTTATCTCAAACACAAAATATAATTGATGAAGATTTAAATCAATCATCTAAAATTGAGATTAACCAATCACTTAATATTAATACAACAAAGGTTATAGATAATAGCACAGCTATGATGGAAATGTTACAAATGTTAGTGAATGACATTACTAATTTTAGAAGTGATATGTGTAACTTGAATGAAAAAATGGATAATAATAGTACTAATTTTAGAAGTAACATGTGTAACTTAAAAAGTGATTTAAATCAAAAATTGGATGATAATAATAAAAAATTAGATAGTTTAAAAAATGATTTGAAGATTGATATAACAGGAATTGAAAATAAACTACAAAAATTCAACAATTAAATTTAAATGTGGATAATGTTAAAAAAGATAACATAAAAATTAAACAAGCATTAAATGATCTAAAGAATGAAATTGACGAAAATAATTCAAAATGTCAACAGCAGTTTAGTGAGTTCCAAAATGACATCGTAGATAGAATAAATGTTAAATGTGATAAAATGTATAAAAATCAAGGAATTTTTAGAGAAGAAGTAAAAGAAGAACAAAATAAAATATGGAAGAAATTCAAGAAGATAGACAAAGGACACACAGAAGAATAGATCAACTCTCTATTAAGCAAAATAATGAAATTGAGTCCCAAAATAATGTGTTAGAGACTATTGATCATCAACTTAAAACTTTGGAGAAAAAAATGAATTCAATAGAAATTAATACAAATAAAGATAAAAATGTATTGGAAAAATTAAGGGAAGATACTACTGAAACTTGGAATAAAGTTAATAAAATAAAAGAATCAACTGATAGTAGATGTTTAATTATTGAAACACAAATATGTAAAAAAACACCAACTATAGAAATGCATGAGGTTGAAAATAATGTAAATACTTGTAATAGTAATCAAGACCAAAATCTTGGTGAAAATCATTTGGAGGTTATTCAAAATGATCCACAACAAGTAATTGATTCTTACGATAGATCAAATTTACAGTATCATATAATGCCTGAAGTTGAAAATTATCCTAAGAATTTTGAATTAGAAGGGTTAAACTTAAATACTTGTAGGATTAATCATAAAAATCAAACATCAACTTCTCAGTTGAATGTTTTAGAAAAGCAAAAGGTATACAATCATTCAATATCAAGTAGTACAATTAACCAATTTGTTAGATTAAAAATATTCAAGGGATCTCATAATGAATCTCCTATAGAACATATTAGAAACCTCAATCTTTATTTTTCAGTTAACCAAAATCTATCAGAAGGAGGAAAAGTGATCATTGCATATAGTCACTTACAAGGAGATGCATTAATGTGGTGGGAGTCTTTATCACAAACTCCATCTACTTATATGGAATATCAAGAATTATTAATTAAAAATTTTTGGAATAGGGATAGACAAGAGGCTTTATTGTACCAAATATTCCAGGATAAGTACAAGCCGACACCTGGAGAAACCTTGACCAAATTCTTTCACTGTCAAATAACAAAGTTAAGAACACTTAATACCTATCATTTAAGTGAACGCTAAATGATTAGAATAATAATAAGAAATTTACCACTTAAAATAGAACAATCATTATTGTGTACCAATATGACAAAAATAGAACAAATAGTAGAACTTTTAAATAGTATTGATATGAATCAAACTAATTTATCAATTAGATTACCTGATAAAAAAGGAGGAAGCTTCAATCAATACAATATTTTATAATAGAAGGAAAAATAATAAAGATACTAATCATTGGAAGGGAAAAACATCTCAAAGGAATATACCTTATGACCCCTCTCCCAAAATAAATCATGATAATTTAAATAAAATAAAAATAACCTCTTCTAATAATCCAAGAAATTCCTCAAAACCAGGATGTAGTAAAGATATATCTACAGTTTTACATAAAACAAACTAAAAGGGTACTTGAGGAAATGTTCCTCACCTCAAGAAACCAAATACCCAATGAGGAACTTGAATCAAACTTTTATATGTGAAATCACTAACATGATGTGTTCATGGAAAGATAAAACACCAAATTTTGTTTTACAAAGTTGCCCTATGATAGAAGTTTTGTTTAAGAGCTTGTTGGTTAAGGCATTATTAGATTCTGGTAGCCAAATTTTAGTGATATCAGAGAAATTTTACCAAAAGATTTTAGTAATAAATCCTAATATCAAAATTTTACCACTGAAATCTATGCAGGTTACCATGGCTTATGGCAGAAAAGCTAAGTTAATCCAAAAACAAATTTGGGTTGAGATTAAAATTGGCCAAACAACTCTCTATCATGTATTTTTAATATTGAATGGTTTAATTCATAATGTTACTTTAGGGGAAGACTTCCTACATTTGAATACTTGTGTAATTGATTTCTGTAATAAAACAGTTAAAATTAATGGTGAAGTCTTGGAGATGACATTTCTTCCAAGATATGATCAAATTGAAGTTGACTGTATCCCATCTAGCATTCCGGAATACTCTTAGAGAGTAAACTTGCAGAATCCAACTTGCTTGGAAGTGATGATATATTGAAATTACGATTTGTTATAAGAGAATTTAATTCTATTTTCTCAGACATACCAGGAGTGATAAAGGGATTCCAACAGAGAATTAGATTAATTCATGATCAACTATTTCAATCCAAATCGTATCCTATTCCATACCAATATCGGAAAAAATATATCTAAGCAAATTAACAAAATGCTGAATTGGGAAATCATTTCCAAATGCTCTTCACCTTACTGTAATCCATTAGTAACTGTGAAGAAGAAAGTTGGGTTGGTGAGATTTTGTTTAGATGCTAGACAATTTAACAAAATTACTGTCCCAGACAGAAATATACCACCACCCATACACGAATTATTCGTAAAATTTGGAAATAAAAAGGTATTTTCTACTTTTGATTTAACCTCCAGTTATTGGCAGATTGAACTTCATCCAGAAGATCACCAATATACTGCTTTCCATTATGAGGGTTTTACATGCCAATTTAATAGGATACCATTTGGATTGATAAACAGTGGTGCTGGTTTAATTAGGTGCCTGGATAAGACTTTATCTCCTGAGGTAAAACAAATCATAATTATCTATGTGGATGATGTAATTATTGCATCCACCACAATTGAAGAACACCTTCAACATTTAACCATATTTTTTGAAGAGTGTTTTCTGAAAGGTATAAAAATTAACTTCAAGAAGAGTACTTTAGTTTTCAACCAAGTAGTCTTCTTAGGTCATATTATTGGTTGCAATGGGATAAGACCTCATCTAGAGATGATCTCTGTCATTCAAAACTTTCCTAAACCATCTAATCAAAAACAAATTAGATCATTTTTAGGCCTATGTAATTTTTACAACCATTTCTACCAGAAGGTCTCAGACCACATAACCATTGCTAAAATTGATTAGAAAAGAAGAACATTGGAAATGGACTGAAGAACAAGACCGTGCATTTGAGAATATTAAAACAAGGTTTTTAAAGTTAACTATGTTAGCTTTACCTGATTTTAATAAACCATTCATTGTCCAAACAGATAGTAGTGGTTTTGGATTAGGGGTAACACTGTCCCAAATCCAAGAGGATGGCCAACCAGGTGTCCTCTACTTTATTAGCTGGCCCTTGAAAGGTCCATAAATAAATTATATGGTTACAGAGAAGGAAGCACTAGCAATAATCTGGGCTTTCCATAAATTTCTACAAATGCTACTCAGATCAGAGGTGATAGTGATCACTGATCACAAAAGCCTTGAATTCCAAAATCACAGTTATCTGACTAATAGTCATCTAGTTAGATGGAGTATACTATTACAAGAATTTAATTACACTGTGCCTTATTGCAAAGGATTCGAGAATGTTGTGGCTGATGTGCTTAGTCGAAACCCATATAGGTCAGAACAAAATCATTTAATGGTAGACAATGCCTACATTACAAATGTCAATGTGATGGCTTATAGTAATGTAGAGAACGAGTTGGAAAGCTTACCTAAGATACAATTTAATGACCCAGAATTAAATCCAATTATAAAAGTTTCATTAGGGGAGTAAGTTTTGAATGCACCTAAAGATCTTAACCATTTTAAATTAGGAACAACAGGTCTTACTATATAAAATGAATGATAATGTTGATGAGTGGAAGACAATAATACCAAAGTCTTTACATGACCCACTCATAAAATAAGTACACTGTCTATATGGGCATTATGGTGCTCATAAGACAGAACATACCCTTAAGAATTGGCTTTACTGGCCAAAAATGTACAAAGACATCTTGAGATCACCCCAAGATTGTTTAATTTGCTTAAGAACTAAGATATTAGACCAAAATTATAATAATTCAATTAATTCTATCATTCCAGAAAGACCAAACAAGATCTTAGCAATTGACTATTATGGGCCTTTGCCTCCATTTAATAAACAAAAATATTTATTAGTCACTTATGATCTCTTTTCCAAATATGTTGCTGCTTACCCAATACCTCAAGCCAATACTAAACATACAATTAAAGTATTGAGTGTTCTTCAATTTTCAATAATAAGAAAGCCTAAAACCATACTAACTGATCATGGTACACCTTTTCTATCTAAGGAATGGAAGAAATGGGTAGATATATCAAAAATAAAACATGTGCTAATCTCTATTAGGAATCCACAATCAAACCCATGTGAACGTATTATGCGGGAGCTTGGATGATTTTTTAGAACCTATTTAGAAGAAGAGCATAAGGGTTGGGTAAAGCAGACAAAATGTGTAGTAGACTATATCAATTGGAGTTTAAATGAATCTACTGGATTCTCACCCATCCAACTACACTTTCATCAAATTATACCTATATTATTTAAAAAATATAAACCTATTATTAATGAACCCAAAATAAATGGACAAAATGATGTTTTACAAGCTCATAAACAACTTTTTAAAATGAAAAATAATAGAAATCAGAATAAAAAGAATGTATTTATGAATTTAAAGTTGGGGATAAAGTGTTGATAAAGACTTTCCATCCTAGTAAACCATTAGATAATAAATATCACAAATTCTACAACACATATGAAGGACCTTATACTATCGTTAAAAAGGCAGGTCCAAAATGCATTTTGGATTAACCTAGAAGGAGAGATTCATGATACATATAATTCACAAATTTTAAAAACATATTTTGGCTGTTTATAATGTTATATAAAGAAATAAGGTGAATATCAAGATAAGTATTGGGCAGTGTAAACCATATGGTTGTATAAAAAAAAATAATAATAGTGATCAATGTAAAGAGAAATATAGTTAAGAACATTAGCTTTGATGAGGGTATTCTTTAATGCCTTGAAATAATTAAAAACAATAGAGTCAATTCATATTAATAAATGGATACTCTAGTATTTATTTTGTTCTTTTCAAATCCACAAGTCTTAAAGAAGCAGGAATAAGGCTAGTAAATTTATTTGTGTTGTCCAAGAAGGAAACACATTATTTTATTTTATTTATTTTTTATTTTTTTTAAATTTTAACCATCAAAGTCCTTAATTTTTTTTTTGATTATTATTAACTCTTATAATGCATGACTCGTCTAAAAATGAGAAGATTTGACATCACTCTAAATTGGCTACTTTTTATCCCACGTATACATATGATACGTCATTAGAAAGAAAATCAAAAGTTCTGTAAGATGGTGCCCTCTTCAGAGTTATTTTACAAGTAAAAAAATCAATAAAAATGACCATATATGTCAAACAAAACCAAAGCACTGCCTCCTCACCAACTTTTCTTGAATCTTATTGGCTGTCCCACTTCTGTCAGAAAGGGTAATGGCTGCCAAAAAGTAAAAAGTTACGTTCGTTTTGATTTTTATTACGAAAATGATAAACGAATGTTTACAACATTTTAAACAATATTTGAATTGAATTACAAATTATTATTGATAAAATAATACTAAAAATCAAATTATTTTAGAAAAATAGTTAAGATATTACCAAGAATTATTTATTTATTGCTACATATTGATCGTAACGTAAAGTGAAAAAAAAAGATTGCGTCAGCAATCTTATAGCGGTTACTTTTATTTCACCACAATTGAATATTTTTTAAATTATAAATCAAATTTTATTTTTGAAAAGATTTTCGTTTGCTTTCGTAATCTGAAAATTCAGTAATATACTTTTTACAAACGAAACTAACATATTTATATTATTAAAAGTGATCTATTTTAACAATAGATTTTGTTAAAGTTGTGAGTTGGCCAATTACAAGTTTTGATTTTTAACTCATTCGGCCAATTATATAATCATCGTTCAAAAGGTTAAAAGAATAATATAGCCCAAGTATAAGAAAAGATAAAACAATTAAAAAAAATTATTCAACTTTTCATAAAATCCAAGTATAAATGCATTTAAACTATAATAATATACTAAAATATTTGTAAGTATTTAAAATTTTAACTTAAATTAAAATTTTAAATTTCTGAAGGGAAGGGGAAATATAATAGTAACTTCTTCCAGTTATTATTATTAACCAAATATACTTATATCTCTTATGAAATTATTTATAAATATAAAATTTATTTGACTATTTTATTATGTATACATATATATACTATTTATATATACATGTATATATATATATATATATATACATGTGAGCTTTAAATAGTACAAACCTTAAGCTTTTGAGTAAAATGCCAGATTTGAAGTAGAGTAATAAATAATTTTATATATATTTTATTATTAAATCTTAATGTCTATTGAATAATTAATATTTGAATTAAGCATGAACTTGTAACAAAATATGAGGAGATTCATTCGTACTCTTGTTATTAAAAGAGAAGAAAAAGAAAATCATTTCTTTTTAAAATAACTTTTTCTTTTATAAATATTACTGTTCAATGGTTGGAATTTAAATATTAACTTTTCCAAATTAAGATAATCTATGGATTAAAAATCTGTAAGAAAAATATTTTAATTTTCTATTAAATCTTAAAGGAATAGCAATATAAAAGAAAAGAACGTCTGTTTAAGTTTTTTGGAAATTAAGTTTTAAAACTTCATTATATTTAAAATAATTATATATATAAAGAATATTCCAATGTGCTTTGAGTAGATCAGCATTATATTGTAAAGGTTTTGAAACCAACCTTGCATGCTATTTTAAAATATTTTGAAATATTGGATATATAGAATGTCTAATGATAATAGAAAAATGGAGAATAAGAACATCTACATTCGAAGAATATTTACTTTATTTCATATCAATCAAATCATTGGATATTATTAACAGTTTATCAATTAAGGATAAATAAAATCATCACTATACCAATGGATTAATAATATACTTCATAAAAGATCTTCATTAGGATTATAATCTACAGATTCAAATATCTATTCTTAACTCTGGAGAATAATTTTTTTTTTATTTCTATATATTATAATAATGCTTATATTATTTTAATATGTTTATTATTATTATTATTATTATTATTATTATTATTATTATTATTATTATTATTATTATTATTATTATTATTATTATTATTATTATTATTATTATTATTATTATTATTATTATTATTATTATTATTATTATTATTATTATTATTATTATTATTATTATTATTATCTTTATTTCAAATTTGGCATCACATCATTATATCTTAATAGGAAAATTATGTTTAATATTAAATATAATTAATTGAAAGCTTGACATAATTCATCAAATTAGATGAAGGATATAAAGAATAGTTATTATTTAACAGATATTTTAAACAGGATTATATTGTAGTTACTACATAATATTGTAAACATTTAATGTATTTTATTTATCAAAAATACATATAATATATAAGTTATACAATTGTAAATAGTACTTATATATTAGTAATTATAAAATATATAAATAAGAATGGTAAATAAATTAATAAGTTATATAAATTATTAATTTTTGAATCCAGATATTATTTTTATATGTCTGTTAATTTAAACTATTTTCTTTACTTTTTGAAAGTTTATTATAATATTGAGTTTTATCATAGGGTATTGGATAAGAATATTATTTATTAATATTTTTAAAATGGTAAAATTTATCCATATTTATTTATTAATATTTTATTTATCTATTATATTATATTTTTTATGTTTATTAAATATTGAGTTATTAACTGGATCTCTTTGTCTAATCATTATTGAATTATATTATATATATGCTAGTATTATAAATATCATATGAATATCAATTATTAGTTAATGCTTATGTAAAGGCATATTAAATAATGACTTGTTTTGAAATTATCCCTGAAAAAAGCTTATTGCAAATTCTCCATGAGTTTGAATATTGTGGCATAATGGTGATTGAAAGAGGGATGAAAGGTGGATGAACTAGTCTAAATTATATTAAAACTTATTTAAAAATTGAGCTAGCATAATAAAGATAGATATAATCATAGACTTAGTATTTTATCGATTTATTTCTAGCATTCTACCTGAAGACTCAAAGTCTGATTGTAATGAAATACATATCTTTTTTTTAGGGAATTTAATCATCCCCTTATATTTAACAAGACCTTTAAATATAATCCATTCCATTATATTTGGTGAACCCAACTGTGAAACATTAAATTAATGATTTCCAAGCATTAAATATAATCGATTCTGTTATATTTGACACATCAACTGGGATGATTAAATGTTGTTCCGTTATATTTGGTGACTCAACTAGGGCTTTCAAATATGCTGTCCTGTTATATATATATATATATTGTAACAGGCACATGTGCCATTACATTATTTTAAAATTAAAATAAAAAGATTGTAAATAAAAATTGATTTATTAAAAAGAGGAAAAAAAAATTAACTTAAAAACTCAAAATTAAAAGTTATATTTAACATATATATTATCGCACAGATGGAAAACTTTAAAACTTTTTTTTTTAAAAAGTATTTGAAAGTATTTTTTTTTTTGTAAAAAAGTAAAGATGTAAATATTAATATTTTTCATTTAAAAGCAATGAAAAGAAAAGTACTAATTTGATTCAATATTTAAAAAAATCATGTTTTAATATTAAAATGGAAATGATTGTTTTATTAATTAAATGATTGTTCTAGAGGATACTAGCCCTTGGGGAACTTGAATAATTAAATGGTCAGATAAGAGAATAAAAAGAAATTAAATGACCAATGCAAGTACAAAGCCACAGCACGGACTGTAAACGAAACATGAGAGCCAGTGAAATCATGTTTGATCAATCTGGAAAAATGCTGATAAGATGCTAATACAAATATAAAACTCCAAATATTTGAATTCAGTGGATTATTATTATTGTTGTTGTCTTAAATGCTGACTATTAGGCTATATATGAACTGTAGCTGTCTTGCAGACTTCACGATGTAGGAGTCTGCAATAGATTTAATTTCTTGACAACCAGCTGAGACTTCCCTATGACAGTTATGGACCAAAAGAAATGGCAAGTAGTGGCTTCATTTTAATAAAGGACAATCTACATAAGTGATCACAAAGATGAACCTCTAAATCTGCAGAATCCATAAAGTATAAACTTTTACCAATTGAACTTTCTTTTAAATAAATATATCTTCAATAAGTAATCAATCCATAAAAAAAGTAATATAAATAAATGGACTCTTATCTGACCAAGAATAGAACTCTAATTCAATTATTAATATTTATTTTTATATAAGTTTGCTATTTCAATCATTTTCATTTTTATTTATTTATTTATGTTTGTATTTAACTATGTTATTTATTTCTATCTGTTGACTAAAATATATTAAATTTAAATTAGGTGTAGATAGCTGCATAGATTCATTAATATTTAGTTCCTTTTTTTTTTATTTTCATACGATTAATATATATATATATATATATTGGTAGATATGACACCTCATGCTGAGTGTCCAAACGTATTTATTTGTATATTTTTTTAAGTTATTGTTGTCAATGTGGCACCTTATGATGAGTGCCATTGGGTTTACTTTATTGTAAATTTCCCTCAGAAATTCTCAATTAATAACTTTATATTTTAATCATTTATGTTCATTTCGAAGGAGTTTAATTTCAGGCTATTTGCCTCATAGTTAGGTCAATGCTGGTGGATGGATATATGGGTGTTTATATCAGTGTTGTGTGAAGCATGTTTAGCATACAGGGCAGTGTGCCCAACTGAATGCATGACCCAACGAGTAATCATTGTGTTGTAATGTACAGAGATGCATTTTCTGCAACATTGAGCCTTTTTAAAAAGCTCTATGGATAGGGACTATAAGTTGGCAGATAGATCGCTCTCCCCCATATGTAGCATTTCTTTTTAATTATTTTATATACATGTTTCCTTCAACAGACAGACACACATTGCTGTACTGGATGAGGATCATGTCCTTTAAATAATATCACACTGTCAGATGCACATTCTTGTCAGCATGGTTTTATGATAGCATCTTCATATTGCATTGGTTGTGCCTATATATCTGGAAGCAGACGTTGGGTTGGCTATGAACTTTTAATCTGAGATTGAATGATTGTTTTAAAATATTTTTAACTGAGAAATCTATGTAGTTTATCTATACTCAACATTTTAAAGTAAAATATTATTAAAATATCCATCTGTGTGAACTGTTTAAAATAATTTAAATTTGAAAATTAATATTAAAATATAAACAAGATACATTTTATTCCTCAATTTTTAAATATTTATATGTGCATTAATAAATGTTTTTTGGGTGTTATTACTGGCAGTGGCTTTTTTTTTAATATTAAAAATATATCTCTGCACCTTCATAAGTTAGTGGCATGGGCTAATGGTCATAATAAAATATATATGTAAAAATCAGATCTTAACAGTACATATCTGCCTACTATATAAATTTTTCAAGTTCGAATAGCCTGGTGGGCACCCTGTACAGCAGATATGGTAAGACTCAGATACACCCCAACCATTATAATATATATGAATTTTAAATTATAATAATGAATACTAATGTAAAGTAAAATAGATGGACGGATACAGAGTATAAAATGTAATACAAAGTATAACTTACTTCAATAAGCTTAACTCAGGTGAATAGATAAATATATTACATAAAGTTTTTGTGTTGTAAGCAAGTATAAATATTCAAATATTACACAATCAGTTATTAACCATCTAATTATAATTACATATTGTGTATTACTATGTTCTTGTAAAATCTACTATATCCTAAGTCAAACTATTACCCTTTCTATCATTTTATATTCATGTTTATAGATACATTTTACTTATGTAAATCATTTATAAGCATTTCATTAAGCAGAAAAAAATCAAGACAAAATAACTTATATGTCTTCTCTCATGGCTCATTTATATTAGTGTCTGATATCTATGCAAGATTTTTTCCTATCTTTTTTGGTCTCAGGCAGAAAATCATAACTTTATTTCATGGGTTGTTATTTTTGTAGTTTATTTACAAAAATAATAATAATCAACATATGTATTTATTATTAGAATAATTTTGTTTAGCAATAATGTTATAGCCACATTGTAAATGCAAACAATATTTACAATTAGATGTGTTCTTTTTTTTTTATTTCTTTTTCTATTTCTTTCTTTTTGTGTATATAATAAATATTAACTTAAGTATTTTTAAATAAATTTCAGTGTGATTTGGACTTTAAAAATATAATTTAACTATTTTGTATAGAATATTACATTATTTAAATATAATAATTTTTTTTGTAATTTTTTTTTCAAATAAATTATAATTAACATGTAGCTTTTATATAGTACTTTCTTATTTGTAAATATGTGTGTTTGTAACAGAGATCCTTGTTCATTAATGTTGTTTTCTCATTTTTGTGACATGAAGTGATTAAAGTATCTAGATAAATAATATTTCACAATTAAAATATATATCTGAGATAATATCTTGAATGATTCTCTGCTCAATATCCAATATTTTCAATGATAATAAGAGTAATTTAATATTTATTAATTGAATGTATAATATTTTTTTATCCAATTCATTTTTCTTAAAGAAGATAATAGTCATTGGAAAAAAAATAGTGATTATATATCTTTGGTTTTTGTATGTCTTTTTTTATATAATGATAGGAATGTCTTAAATCCATTATTTGGGTTTGTATTTCATTTATAGTAGTGAGGAATTCATATTTTTAACTTGATCATGCAATTAAGAGTTATCTAAAACTAATATTCAATCATGGTTGTACTTTATATTTGATAACTACTTTTTTTTAACATTATTTACTTCCTGTAAGAACAATCTTATTTTTTTTATTTTTGATACCAATATAATATAATAAATAGTAATGTCACTCTTGCTCATCTGATTAAATATGAGAAAACGATATCATTGATTTTTTCTTTTTATAAAGCATGTACACTTTTGTTTTCCTACACTACATTTGTGATTAGCAAAAATACGGGATTGATCCAACATGAAATGTCAAATGTGTTATTTTTCAATATACCCATATCAAAAAATTTAATTTCTTTTATTTAAACCTTTATTAATATATTTGTGGCATGTATTACTTTTATTGAATTCCATTTATTAAACTCTCACTGTAAGTCAACTTGGATCTATTTCATATTTAAACAGTAGTAAAATTTTTCTGAGCTTGAGATTAAATTTTAATATAAGAAATATACCAATAAACCAGTGGTCTTCAAGCTTTTCATACCTGCGGCCCGGTAAAAATAAGGATAATGTTTCGCCGACCGGCAGAAGTCTATAGATAAATTTTCTTAAAGTTGTAAACTCCGTATCCTTATATGAGCATAATTGTTACAACTGATCAAAACAACAATGTTAAGGATACAAAATTCAGTTTTATATATGTATGGAGTTTGTATAATAAAAAACTTTTTTTTTTACTTTTGAATTTTTTTAGAAAAGTAATAAAAAATTTGATTCTACCCCCCAATAAACATCAGTGATAATTAGAAAAACAAATTAATTTATGTATGATTGATTAGATTTTGTTTTCGTTCTGTTTCTTTTTTTTTTTTAATTGGGTAAAAATGAGATGAAAAATTAAATAAAAATTGTTTATATTAATAAAAAGTTTAAACTCTTATTATTCTGCCAATCTATCTGCGGACCTGTAAAAAAGTTCTGCGTGGACCAAGGTTGAAGAACACTGCAATAAACGATCATAATAGTATCAAATAATACTTTGTTACAAGTTTATATTTAGTTTTATGCAGCTATGTGTTCTATCTATTTTAGGATAACCCTTTAATATGGGTAAGTTTATATGAAAGATTAATAAATACTTAAATTTATGTTATTAAAATTGTTTAATTTAGATTTTAAAATTTTATGTCATAAATAATTGATTATCAAACTTAAAGTGAATGTATGTGCATTTATATTTTTTCTTTATATACAATGAATATCAGTCAAACATTTGCAATACTATATATTAATATATTAATTAGAAAAAAATATATATAATAAAAGGTAATTCAAAATAATCTTTGAATTTATAAAATTATACTAGTTATCAATTTCCCCTCTTGTATACAGAGAAATAAACTCATCCCTGTAAAAAGAAAATCATATATTTTACATATCACTTTTATTTATTTATTTGGACTATAAATACATTGTGTATTTTGAAGTGATGTATAAATTATTAGATTTTAATTTAATAAAATATAATGAAGACATTGAGACTAATTAAGAAAATAGTTACTGGGTTCATTTTATATATTTAATCCAGAAAAAATAACTATTTGACAAATTTCATTTTAAAATAATTGTTTATTCATAGAGCTATATTTGTTCCCTTTACAGAAAGACAATTATTTTCTAGAAGCTGTGATATACACCAACATTAAGAGGAATTCTGACAATTATATTTTAATCTTTTATCAAATTTAATGCATAATAAATGCATTGAGGCATATACTTTATTTTCTTTAATTCATTTTTAATTTAAATTGATGAAATCTGGTTTTATTTTTCTACGGTAACAAATTTTATAGTTCATAGTCCGCCAATATCATCTTTATGCTGATAAACATTAAATTATTAGTGAATTTTAAACTCTCTTTTGATAATAGATACATTTAATGTGTTTTAAAACAGTCATATGAAAAATGTAATTTTCTTTAAATTTAGTTTTGAGCTTGAAATTTAATTTATTATTATGACAGTTAATTTAACATCCTATTTAGAATAAAGGTTTTTCAAATGAAATTATAAATATCCTATGTTTTCATTTTTGGGGCAAAATAAAACAGTTTGTATTTGGTATCAATGTAGTTTTATTTTTTTTACAGATATATTTTATCATTTGTTTTCTTGGTGAAATATTTTGAAGTTATTGACCATTGTTATAATAAAATTTATAAGACAAACTATAAAACAGTGGCCTTTCAAATGTTGCCAGTTGTAAATAATTATATAGTACGTTTTTTTTTAACATTATAAATTAAAATAATAAAGGTAAATATGTTTATTATTTATCTGGATGTTTGTTTGTTTTTTGCTTCAAGTAATATTATTGCAATAGCAAATTTTACAAACATAACTCAAAACACACACCCAAATAGATTTTATTCATTTTACTTTTTAAATTATTTATTACATTTTATACAAATAAACTATAATATTGCAATACTTTTTAAAGATTTTAAGTTACATTTTTATATTAAAACTTTCCAATTCTAATTAAGTTATTTGTTAAGTGGTTAATAATTCTAATTACTATTCTGCAAGTAGCTTTATTTCTGCTCACAGTGATATCACGTGATAGTTGTTGCAAAAATTTGATGTGCTTTTTTTTAATAAAATATTTTATTATTAAAAAGTAATAAATATTATTTACTAAAAACTCCTATTTAAAAATGAATTTACCAATATCGCAGTTATGGTCGTACATATATTTAATACAGTAATAAAATAGGATGAATTAATACGTTTAACACTATTAATTTTGTGTTAATTGATGAAATAATGTCACTTTAATAAAATTTATGTAAAGTATTATGTTTATTTGATAAATTCTAATTTATATTCAAAGTTATTGTTTATTTGTCATTTACAATTAAATATTTATTTTTTTAAATTGCTTAATTATAGATATTATATATTAGCTACATTATTAAAATTTATTTTTCCTTTTCCCATTTTGCCATTTCATATAATCATCACAGATTAATAGAAACCAGATGATAGTACTTATAAAATCAGAATCAAGTGAGTAAGCTATTAATATTTTCAGACTTATCTATAGAGTGTCATTATTATTAATCAGATGCATCTCTACTTTGTAAATCTAAATTTTTTTTTTTTCAACAGGCATATTTTATTTGTCTTTATACAATCAAACTCTCAGTTTGTATAAATATGATACCAATTTTAACTACATATATATATATATATGTATGTAGAATTTGAGTATGAGAAGGAAATAACAAAAATAAAAAAAATAACGTTTTTAAATCTCAACACACGCATTCATATGATTTGAGAAAGAAGATGTTCTTAGGAAAATACTTATTGTACTGAAATGCCAGCTATTTAGCCTTTATATTTTTACAACACGGAAGCTCCCTCAAATAATATTATGACTTCATCTTTTATCCGTGAGAATATTAGAATTGATATAAATATACATCTGTAGTTATTTGTTGGACTATTTTTAACTTCAAGTTGCATTATAAAATATTTAACAAAAATTCAAATTTTATTTATATTTTTTTAAATACATTCACCTGATATCTACAACAAATGAGTTACTGTAGAACATATCATCTCAATTTTTGAAATCTCTTTTTCAGATGTTTCTGGTCTGACCAGTGATGGTTATATTTATATTCATCAATACTGAATTTAATGTGAGCCATTAACCCAGTAGCTTTTGTGTCAATGTCTGAATTGTAAGAAAAAAACATTTAAATATTCAATTAAATGATGAAAATACACTAAAGTAGTCATCACAAACTTTCAAACAATTATATATATATATATTCACACAATCTCTTTCAGAAGAGAATTTTTATTTTGAATGTGCAGCTATCTAGCGTAATAAAAATGTCTCATTGCTAAAGTTGAATGACATTAGCAAAAAAATAGGACTACGTATTCTTCAATATGAATAAGATATTTATAATGGATACATTATTAAAAGAAAGAGCAATGATATTTTTTTTCCTAAAAGAATTAAATACTTTTATATTTATGTTTCCATATTCAGAATCCACTAACTCAAAGAAACTTATCAAAAACATATTCATGCATATTTTTGAAATAACTAGTAATTTAGTCTTTTAAGGTTTAATGCAGTCTAGTGCAATTGTGTTGTAACAGAATTTAAAACTTAACTTCTATGGATTACAGATGCAGTTCTATATCATCTAATGCTGCAGTTACATATAAATTATGAAAATTAAACTATTTAATTATTTATTATTTATTGGATGCTTTTAAAAGATTGTTTTACTTTTGCTACACTAAATATAAAAGTTATCATGATGAAATGATGGCAAATGATTTATGGACTGGGGGTAAACAAGGTTAGGTAAACTATATTAATGTATTAGGTTAAATACTTTTTTTTCAGGTTAATTGTTTGCAGTTAACCCAAGTACCCATTAATATTATTAAAAGTATATTTAGCTATCTTTATCAGTAGGTAAAACAAGAATAAAAAAAACACTCAAACCTCACTATTTAACATTTGAAAAATATAATAATTATTTTTTTTTTTTACTTTACTATTTGTTTGGAGAGAGCTTAACGTGCAGATGAGTATTTATAAACTGGATTTTTTCTTCTATTGGTTCATAAAGCATGACTATTTTCTCTTGTGCCAAAATACTTAGCAAATAAATTTTTATACATAATCCATATCATTTATTTAATAATCCCAAAGAATTCAATCTGCAGTTTTATTCTAGGAAATAACAGTAATAAAATTAAAACAATATATTATTATTTAAAACAATTGTTTAGTGCTGATACTCATGTTTTCATGCTTTTATTTCTATTATATATGTTCATTTTTTTTTTTAATCTGTGATAATTTATGTTAAATCAGGATAATAATGGGTTCCCATCTCCCCATGATTACCCCTATTTTAGACCATTACAATATAAATATATAATATCAAATGAAATAAATATATTAATCAAAATATTCTAGAATAAATACTAAAAAAATCATATGCCTATATAAAATACAAATAAATTGTTTGCTATAGCCAGCTTCTGGCATTTTGCCATGAACTGGCTATAGAAAATATTTTATTTGTATTTTATATAGGCATATGGATTTATTATTTATTCTAGAATATTTTGATTATATATATATATTGTATAGATTGAATTAGTCCAACCCTTGCTCTCAGTTGTTATCAAAAAAAAAATATGTTTATAAATATTTTAGAGATTTTGCATTAAGTTATATTTATCATTGTGATTATTCCCTTTTTTGACATTTATAAAAGTAATCTTTTATCTAAGAGTACTGAAGAGTCAACAGTAGTAACAATAACAAAGAAAAGATGAAAAACTGTGAATTTTATTAAAATATAAAAATAATAATAACCAAAACTAATATATATATATGTAATTGTCACTTATTTATGTTTTAATTTTTTCATAGATATACATATATTCATTCTAAAATATTATAGTATGATCAATTATGCCATTGTTATCATATATGTCAACAATAAAGGAATAAAAAAAAAACATACATGATTCCTGAATATATATATATAAAGGAATAACTTTTTTTTTGTTTTACTCTGTTGAGTGCAGTGAAGAAAAGTTATTAGAAAACTTTTACCTTATTAATTTTGCTTTTACTAATGGCAAAATAATTTTCCATTTATATAGGATGAACTAGAAAGCAAACCACTTATCTAAAGTTTTTTCTATTCTCTTATCTATACATTCCATCTTACTTTAATGGAACATCTTGAACATAGACTTGCATATCTAAGAAAAAAATGTATGATTAATTAATTCATTGGAACCTGGAGAAGAAAGAGCCCAATATTAAAAACCTAAGAAGCAATTGTAAAAAAGGAAAATATGTAAAGAAGAAAAAGATTACAGTTAATTATATGAATCACACTAAGATTCAGCAAAGGCAATAGTTAAGAAAAATAATAACAGTTCTAAACTCAAGCGTTCTCATTAATTATTTCTGGAAATGATAATCTAAACATTGAATCAAGGAGAAGCAACTGTCAAATGAAAATAATGTTTGCTCTCTATAAACAAAACAAAAAAAGAAAAAATCCATATATATATATATTTTATAAAAAATGGTTGATTAATCATAATTTAAATAACCAAAGTATAAACGAGTTTTTAGCTATTCTATTGTTTTGCTATATAATATATGAAAGCAAAACCATAAGAACAGAGAGCTGTTGCTATTATTATTATTATTATTATTATTATTATTATTATTATTATTATTATTATTATTATTATTATTATTATTATTATTATTATTATTATTATTATTATTATTATTATTATTATTATTATTATTATTATTATTATTATTATTATTATTATTATTATTATTATTATTATTATTATTATTATTATTATTATTATTATTATTATTATTATTATTATTATTATTATTTCAACAATATGCTTTATTGGACAATAAGTAGGTTATGTGTGGTATCACCAGAAAAGGTACACTGATCAAATAGATTTACAGATTGTACATGAGTTCATTTGTATATTTATAATCAAATGCATAGTCTTTGTTTAATGTTTTGCAATCTGAAGCTTTGTTATAGCCTTGATCTTTGCTTGATCAGGGACCATGTTGCTGCATATATGTCTGGGATGTGATCAATTTGTCCCTATTTTGTATCTGCATTAGCTTGTTTTGAAATGTAGAAGGGTGTCATTTAGTGTTTTTCCCAATTAGTAATTTACACCTGATGCACCACAGAGTATACAGTAGAAATGTTGCTGCTCTGATGGTGGGTATTGATTTGCCCTTGTAAGCCTCCATTAATTGTTCTATCCTGGTATTATTTTTCCTGTATATATTACATATCATGTCTCTTATTTAATTTAGTCTTCTATAGTAGTCTATTATGTGCTTCCATGTTTCTTCTGTTTCATGACATTATTATTATTATTATTATTATTATTATTATTATTATTATTAGTTTGATATTATATGATAATACAGACATTGATTTATTATATATATGTATAAAGAGAGATATTTAATCTGTATTACAATTTTTTAGCATTTACGTTAAAATGAAGACTAATGTTTTTTTTTTGTATATTTATTTTGTTATTTTGTTGTTAATACAAATTTGTTATATTAAGTTTTATTTTTTTATAACTGTGAGTTACTTAAGAAAATAAGAAACTATTTTCATCTTAATACCTATGCACTTGATAAACTTTTAAATAATAAACATTAATATCTATTTCATGAATTCATCAAAAACTTAAATAAAAAAATGGCCATTACTACCTGGTTGTTATTGTCACTTTATTCTTGCCTTTCTCCTATATCACAATGAAAGATAAAGCAAATACTTTATTCAAAATTTCACTTCGATTGATTTTTTTTGTAGTTATGAATTTATTTCATAACTATATCATATTTGCACTTTGGGTCACAATACAGTATATGTGTTTAGTAACATACATGTTCATTACCCTAAGAATATTTAAATGTTTTATGATCATTTGCTTAAGATGTGGAACTACCTATAACCCATATATATGAGTCTTCAGAATAAATTAAGATCTCATATGTACATCAATATCTATATTCTGAGTATAGTCTAGACTCAATTAAAGATACCTTCACTTTTAAAATATACAGTGAACAGGTGATCTAAAGTTTCAATTAGGTTAATTTAATTATATGTTAGTACAAAGGCTAGCATGAACACAAACCATTTATAACAAGGGATTTAGCATGGGAATTAAGCAGATTAAAAAATCTGCTAACCGATTCCATATGTACTACGTGATGTCACAATTTGTGTAGTATAGTGAACAAAAAAAACCTTGCTCATTTTCATATGGTTACAATATATATATATATAAACCATTATACAATTACAAATATTCAGTAATGCCCTCTGTTTAAAAGTCTATATCTCAATAATAGAGAATCTCAAAATGATTTGTAATTGTATAATGGTTTAGATATTTGTATAATTATTTCAGTTAGTGTTAACAGTAACTTTATTTTCATATATATATATAGGCATAAACATTAATAGAAAAATAAAGAAAATAAATGAACAAAACAATGTAAAATCAAAAAAAAAAAAAAAATGTTGAAAAGAAAAAAAAAACATTTTTTTTTAAACAAATAATTAAGAAAGGGAAATCATCATTTATGTATAATTTAATATAATCTGAAAGGTATAATCAATAGATAAAAATAGTTATGTGATCTTATATTTTTATAAACTATATATTTACTTATGAAGTAAATGAAAATTAACAGTGCATTTTAATACTTTATTTTCAAATATAATTATTTAAAAGTGGGCTTATTGATTATGTAAAAGCTCATTTATTATTTTTCTCTATGAATGTTATACTGGACTAAATTAAGTTACAACTGTCCTTATTACTAGAAAAGAATGGCATATGCATAGACCCTGAACTTTAATGGTTCCAGTCACGATCAGGGATTTCATTTTGTAAAAATTAAATGAATTAAGTATAATACTTAAAGTATAAATCTTTTGGACATAGATATAAATCTACATTGCATTAGTAGATTAATTATATAATAGTAATCTAATTGGCAGATTTCTAAAATGCTGAAAAAGTATTTTCGGACAAATAATAATTTGAAAACTTGCATTTTTATAAGTACAATAATAGATGTATTTGTGTAAGTAAATAAATCCTCTAATTTATTAGTGCCAAATTTTCTTGTTTAATAGCCTTTACTACTAAGAATCTAGATGTTTATTAGCAAAATTGCTTGACTAAAATAAAATTCCAGATAAATTTATGTTTTCATTTATCAAAATAAATATAAATTAAAGTAACCATTGCAGCTAGATTTCTCTAATTGGCGAGTAAATAGCTATCTAGTATTTTTATATATACATAAACAAAAATAAGTTTTAAAATAGTGAATATACATTAAATTTCATATGGTTTAATTGAAATATTCATAGTTTAAAAACATATAACTTATTTACTTCACATTTTCATGATTTGTTTTTAAAAAAAAAAAAAAAAAGTGGAATTGTATAAGAAAAAAATATTACTGCTAAAAAAATTACATTATCACTAAATTCATAAATATTTGAATGTTATTAATGAAGTATATAATAAGGCTCCAACTGACATATAAGTTATCCATTTTTCCTAGTAATAATTACATCATGTTTCTAAATAAAAAATCAGGATTGCTTAAGACCATAATGTTTATAATAAATATAATTTAGTATTACATGCTGTTTAACCTTAATTGAACAAAATAACACCACATAAACTGTAAACTGCAATGTTATATAGACAATTAAACTTTATTTAAATAATAAGTTAATAACTTAATTATACATTATGAGTTTTAATAGATATGTAGTTAACTATGGTATTATTTGTTGAAAGTTTAAAATGTATCAACAATTCCAGTATTGCAATGTGCTAGTATAGGAAATGTGATCATGTGATGCTTAATGGTTTAATTCCAGTATGTAAAATAATTAACAATGACAGAAAAAATGTAGTGATATTCTATAATGAATTAAATATTTTAACCATTTAAAATAAATACAGTATGTCAACTTTCTTAACTCTTAAAAAAAATTATCTCTAAATATGGTCATCAAAAGATGATAAATTTGCCAATAAACATTTTTAATATTTACAATATTGTGTAATTTGATATAACTGTCTATGAAACATAAATTATATTAAAATTAAAACTACAGTGATATAATTAATGATTTCACAGAATAATGGAAAAGAAAAATAAATTTTATGAAATATTTCTCACTAAATTTTAAGATAATAAATGTCTTTATTTTGCTAATATGTAATCTATAGCTCATTATTGATAACAGCATCTGAATAAAAATTATTAGAATAATTTTTTACAAAATCTAAGATAACCATTAAATGAAAAAGTAAAGATAACTCTTATTAATGAGATGTTTATAATAATATTGATTTTTGTCCTGGATATAGTAAACTCTGTAGATAGTGCCTGGTTAGAAGCTATAACAAACTACCATAATCAAATGCTATTATTTGCTTGGATTTTCTACTTTCTAATTACATATGAACTAATGTCAACTTATGTTAATATCTTACTATTTATCTATCAGGGAAAAAGTAAGCATTTTTCTATTTGAAACATATGACTATTTTTATTGAAAAATATGCCCATTTCTTCTATTATGTTGTCTATTTCCATATCTAGCTATTCTAATCTGTTTTAATATTTTGCAGTATTGTTAAGCAATTTTTTTGTTTGTTTATGACATACACATTTATTTTATAATGAAACTTAATATTATACTAATATTGATTTATTTTTGTTATCTTTCACATTATTTTAAACATTACTTCAAATTAAAAAGTAACATCTTACCATAATATATTTTAAATGTTTTTTTTAGTTAACTTTAAAAATGTCATAACAAAGAAAATCTATTTTTTTATATCTTTCACACACACATGCACACACAAACATAATTTACTTCACTGTGGGATGATCTGGAATGGATTATGTAAAATTCTTTTTCTATTAACATAGATCAAAATGTATATGCATAGATTCAATTATAGTTTAATTAGTTAAAGAAGAAAAACAATATTATATTTTTATGTATTTATCTATAAAACTATAAAAATTATAAATACATAATGTATTATTAGTAGTATTGTTGTTATTATTATTACTACTACCACTACCACCACTGGCACTACTGCTGCTGCTGCTGCTACTACTACTACTACTACTACTACTACTACTACTACACTAACAACAATCATAATTACAAATTTCAGAAGATTGGGTAAACATGTTTACAAAAGAGATATACGACATTATTTTTTAAACTCTAAAGAATTTTAGAATTTCATTAACAGCTCAGGCTTGGGTAAGAATAGAGTTCAAGATACTCATGCTTCCACATTAAAAGCAAATGATTTTTACAAACATTTAGTTGAATTATATTCTTCACAACATATACTATCTTCAAAAATTACATAATCATGCAATTGACCTATTGTTCACTGCATGATTGATCATATCTCTCAGTTTGATGTTATTGTAGCCATCAAGCAACTTAAAACTCATTCTAGTTTAGGGTATAATAATTTTTTAAATTTATTTATAAAGATCTAGATTAATTTATTGCAGCATCACTTCCCTTTATTTTTAATTTGTCATTTAACTTTTGTGTTTTTTTTTAATGTTCTAAATGTGCCAAAATGATCCCAATTTTAAAAATGGCTCCCATGACAGTGTTAATAACTATATTCTTATTACTGTTTTACATACTATTGCTTACATTTTTGAGATGTGTATTTAAAATAAAACTTTTTCAGATGTTAATAAAATTATTTCTTCTTCACAATGTAATTTTATTTCTAATAGATCTGTTGAAAGTAATTTTTTAACAATTTATAATCATAATGGTACCAAACACTTCCTACAGTAGTGACACCAAGTACAAGCCTTTGTAACCAATGGATGCAGGAAGGTTTGTGTCTAAAATCCCTATCTAGTACCTACTCATCCAGCATGTCCAGACTAGTTTCTCATGTATAGCTTTCATCAGGGAGAAGCCTTAAATTTGAAAGCACTACACCTGGAGCTTAGAATCTAATGCAATACTCTATTAGCCACCTTTTATGTATTTATTTAACTATAAAGCTAGGAACCCAAGATGAAGACCCCATATTTTTTTTTACCCAAAATAATTCACTTGTATAGTCATATAGATATTAGGTGCCTCATATCCAAGGCTCCTCACTGATGAAAGTCACAAGCTAGAAACTAGTCTAGGGATGTTGGATAATTTGGCACTAAATAGGGATTTTATGCACAAACTTTCCTGCATCCATTGATTACAAAGACTTACACTTAGTAGCACTACTCTTTGGATAGTTTGGTACTCTTATTAACAGAATGTGTAAGCATATGAAATGATCATGTGAATTTATGATCATATAGCCCATCTAATTGAGGATCAGCAGGGACTTGATGTTATTTACTTTGAATTATCAAAAGTCTTTGATAAAGTATACTACATCACTCTCCTTTACAAATTACAAATATAAAGTTCTTCACTGAACTTATTTATTGGTTTTAATCATTTTTGTAGTTGTACACTATATATCAAATTCAACAATAATTCATTTAATTTTAAATGCAATTTACATGTTCTTCAGGGTAGTATTTTAACACCAATGCTTTTTAACCTTTATATTACTGACTTCAAGGATTTCCTAAAATATTCATATCTTTTGTGCTATGCTGATAACTGTAAAATCCTTAAACAAATCACTTCAGCAATTAACTGTACTTTCCTTCAGAAAGATATTGATAATCTTAGTGCTTAATGTGATCTAAATAATGTCAGTAAATTTTAATAAATGTTCCCTTGTTTCCTATTCTGAGTAATGTAAAGTTTTAATTTTTGTTTATTTCATTAATTCTTACAAAATTAATTCTTAATTGAGATTGTGCTTTACGCAAAAAAAGTGAAGCTTGTCTAACTCTTACACTTTTTTGCGTAAAGCGCAATCTCAATTAATTACTAATCAAAGGTAAAGTAAAAACTATTATTTTATTAAAATTAATTCTTTTGAATCCCCAAAAGATTTGGGAGTTTTATTTTTTAATAATGGATCATTTCTTTCTCATTTAAAATTCATTATTGACAAAGCTTTTAAAATCAAGGGTGGCATTCTTATATATGGTTATTATTTCAGTGATGATATAAAATTGAAATTATTTTTTTTATTGGTTCTTCACATCACTATAAATTTGCCAAATATGTTTCTTTGAAAAATAGAGCTGTTCTTCATTATTCTTCTAGACAGAGATATAGAGATCTTAAAGATATTTATAAAGATATTAATGAAAGCTATTCTATCTGATATAATTTCAATTATTTTAATCATGTCATATGAGCATGATACATATTCTGCTTCTGTCTGTTATATTCCAATTTGTCATTCCAATGTCCTTATTTTTTCCTTTATTCAGGCTGCCCTCTTTATACAATCAGACTTTTAGTAATATTAATCAGTTTAATTTAGATTAAAAGTAATTTTGTAATATTCTTAAATTAATCTGTCTTTATTGATTAAATTAAATTTATATATAAATATAGTGTTTTCATGAAGATTTGTGATGATGGTGTTTTAGTTGTTTTTATATGTTGGGTTATTTCCATCATCTAATATGAGTATTGAATGTCTTTAGAAAAATTTACCTATATTCCAAATACATTCAACTGCTAATAATAGCACACAAGTTAGTATATGCACACCTATTCTTTAGGTGTTGCTGCCCTGATCAGTGATAGTACTAACATGGGAATCAAACCTGACCCATAGATTCTTGAGCATCGAGTTTGAAGATAACACTAATTATTTTTTTATTTGTTCCTTCCTTTTATTATTGTTATAAGTATCATGTTACTTCCTTTACTATATCAGTGTGCAAACTGTAATTGCCTATATGCTGTTGTTTATCACTTAAATAAAAAATTGAAATAATAATAATAATAATAATAATAATAATAATAATAATAATAATAATAATAATAATTATTATTATTATTATTATTATTATTATTATTATTATTATTATTATTATTATTATTGTTGTTGTTGTTGTTGTTAATGCTTCTGCTGCTGCTGTTGTTGTTATTATTATTATTATTATTGTTGTCATTATTACTATCATCGTCATCACCATCATCAACATTATTATTATTGACATTTCAACCAAATTTATTTGGCTATCTTCAGAATTAATTACAAACAAACATTGAAAATTTTTTTTTTCTTTGTAACTAATACTAAAAATCTTTAATTAGATCTATTTCAGAATTTTATGTAATAAATTTTCTTTTATACATATAAAAAGACAGAATATAATGTTTTATAATTTTTATATAGATTTATAAATGGAAACGTATGCCAAATTAGATGGAGGTATTTGGTAGAATAAATTTGCAATATATAAGCTTTAAATTACACATAGCTCAAAGCGTATATAAACATAGAAAGTAAATGTTCACCATTTAGAGTGACTTTAATTCATAGCCTGGAGAGAGAGTAATTTACTCCCTTTGTTTAAATATATATTTATATATTATTGTACAAAATACTGGACCAATATTTTGATTGGATCAAAATCTATTAATAATTCAAGTCAGTAAGGAATGTTATTATTATTTTAAAAAAAAATATTACAGAAGTGGTATAAGACACCAATCTAAGGATAAAGATTTAAAATCCATCCAGTAAAAAAATATATGAAAGGAGAGCGACAGTGATAAACAATCTGATATGAAATAGACAGATATGTTAGTTAATCAATTTTAAAATGTGTTTCCAAATAGGAATTAATTAATAGTCTTATCGTCATATTTGTAATGATATTATCTGACTGTTATAAATTTCATTGACTTCTTTTATTATTTATTAGTAATAAGTATAATATCCAGTTAGAAACCTAATGATTTAAACATCAAGATTATAATTATTTTCCTCATTAACATAGAAGAAAATTGCTAATGATAAAAAACAGTGCTTTATGCATTAACATGTCCATCTTTCATACGTCAGATCTGGCTACTACTCATTCTCACTTAAGAATCCCTGGAAATTTACATGCACCTGAAACTCAAAATAAATTAAACTCTTTGGATTCAAAAAAATAATAAATTTATATTTAACCCTAAGAATTTAATTTCTGTCAAGGAACAGAAATTTTATAAAATTCCACACAGAGTTTGTGCAGGTATTACATAAGCATGAGTTATCTTGGTATTAGTACTAAGATATATAAAATGTTAAAATAATATATTATCACTCATCATCAATAGCTCTGTTTTCCTTTGTTATAGTTTTTTTTCATATGTCGTGAACCCACAACAGTCTACAACCAACTACTTGTTTGCAAGGCTGCTGCAATGACCTCTCGGCTAACAACGCTTGACTCCTTTGTTATAGTTAATAGTTAAAGTATAGATTTTTTAAACCCCAGAATACTATAAAATGTGATACTCACCACAAATAAAATCCAGAAAACCATCTTAATCATTAAAAAAATCAGACTTTTATTTCAGATTATTTATCCACTGTCATATTAAAAAATAATACTTTTTTTTTTTATTAATCTTGTCTACATGTTACTTCTTACATTAATAACGTCTTTTTTAAAAATATATATAACATTCCTTATTATATTGGAATGCAAAACATCAACATTACTCTTAATTATATATATATATGAAATTGAGTAATATATATTTTATATCAACTGCTCATAAAAATTTTGATTTTAATATATATATATGTTTGAATTATAATAATGGTAAACAATTAAATAGTAATAATATAAATCTTATAAAAAAGTAAATATGATTACTTGAATTGTAATCATTATCAACTGAACCTCTGTGGACAAAATCAGATGGTTTGATTTTTCAGAATCTTTAGTTAAGTAATCAAAATTACTTTTGTATACATTCTATATTGTTACTGTTTATTTTTACCAAAAGTATATCTGTATATATTATATTTTACCATTATTATATTAAAATCTCTAATCATTAATGATAAAATAAATTCAACAGTGATATTTCTGAAAACAAACATAAACTCTAAATAAAGCAGCAAAGGTGAAAGGTAACCAGTTACCCATTCATTGTGAAGATGTTAAGTAAATTGAAATTCCGATTAATAGGAAACACATGACTATATTAGCTCAGATCTTAATAGCTATTAAATGAATACATTTTGTGTATTGTAAACAAAGCAAGTTCAATCAGTAATCATTATAAACTTTGAAATTTCAAACTCCCATACACAATTACATATGAACAAATAAATTGCAAAATACTAGCTGAAATTCAAATATAATAAAATCAGTAATGAGTAATAATAGAAAAAATTTAGCAGTGCTACCTGATTTATTAAGATTTAGTATTTGTTTCACAGGTAGTGGTGATAAATTGATTCTGATGAAAACCAGTCCTCTGGTTGAAATATTATATTATTTATTGGATTTATGTCTTTATTTTTTTGTTTATATATATATATATATATATGATAAACAAAAATGCAAGTTAAAAAACTTGCTAACGCTTGTATTTATGTCCACAGATGGCGTCCTACCAAAAACACCTATCAAGCGTATATTTCGTTTACATAAACGTCAGAGTAGTTAGTATTCACTATCTCTAACTATAATTCCACTTTCAGATCATGATTTCAAGCTATTTGCTATCGTCAGTGAAAGACAGGAATAAAGAAACTAGATCTAAATACAAACTCTGAGCGTTTATGAAACAATTTCTATTCAGCTTGCAAGCGTGAATTTTTTAGACACGTAATGTCTTCAAACTCAGCATAGCAAACCAGATAGCTATATGGGTCTGATCTCAGTTCAGCATCACCACATAGTAGAAGCCTCTGCAATCTATATCATTGCAAGAAAGACCTCAAAGGTACATTTATGATAAACAAAAATGCAAGTTAAAAAACTTGCTAACGCTTGTATTTATGTCCACAGATGGCGTCCTACCAAAAACACCTATCAAGCGTATATTTCGTTTACATAAACGTCAGAGTAGTTAGTATTCACTATCTCTAACTATAATTCCACTTTCAGATCATGATTTCAAGCTATTTGCTATCGTCAGTGAAAGACAGGAATAAAGAAACTAGATCTAAATACAAACTCTGAGCGTTTATGAAACAATTTCTATTCAGCTTGCAAGCGTGAATTTTTTAGACACGTAATGTCTTCAAACTCAGCATAGCAAACCAGATAGCTATATGGGTCTGATCTCAGTTCAGCATCACCACATAGTAGAAGCCTCTGCAATCTATATCATTGCAAGAAAGACCTCAAAGGTACATTTATGATAAACAAAAATGCAAGTTAAAAAACTTGCTAACGCTTGTATTTATGTCCACAGATGGCGTCCTACCAAAAACACCTATCAAGCGTATATTTCGTTTACATAAACGTCAGAGTAGTTAGTATTCACTATCTCTAACTATAATTCCACTTTCAGATCATGATTTCAAGCTATTTGCTATCGTCAGTGAAAGACAGGAATAAAGAAACTAGATCTAAATACAAACTCTGAGCGTTTATGAAACAATTTCTATTCAGCTTGCAAGCGTGAAATTTTTAGACACGTAATGTCTTCAAACTCAGCATAGCAAACCAGATAGCTATATGGGTCTGATCTCAGTTCAGCATCACCACGTTAGCAAGTTTTTTAACTTGCTAACGCTTGTATTTATGTCCACAGATGGCGTCCTACCAAAAACACCTATCAAGCGTATATTTCGTTTACATAAACGTCAGAGTAGTTAGTATTCACTATCTCTAACTATAATTCCACTTTCAGATCATGATTTCAAGCTATTTGCTATCGTCAGTGAAAGACAGGAATAAAGAAACTAGATCTAAATACAAACTCTGAGCGTTTATGAAACAATTTCTATTCAGCTTGCAAGCGTGAATTTTTTAGACACGTAATGTCTTCAAACTCAGCATAGCAAACCAGATAGCTATATGGGTCTGATCTCAGTTCAGCATCACCACATAGTAGAAGCCTCTGCAATCTATATCATTGCAAGAAAGACCTCAAAGGTACATTTATGATAAACAAAAATGCAAGTTAAAAAACTTGCTAACGCTTGTATTTATGTCCACAGATGGCGTCCTACCAAAAACACCTATCAAGCGTATATTTCGTTTACATAAACGTCAGAGTAGTTAGTATTCACTATCTCTAACTATAATTCCACTTTCAGATCATGATTTCAAGCTATTTGCTATCGTCAGTGAAAGACAGGAATAAAGAAACTAGATCTAAATACAAACTCTGAGCGTTTATGAAACAATTTCTATTCAGCTTGCAAGCGTGAATTTTTTAGACACGTAATGTCTTCAAACTCAGCATAGCAAACCAGATAGCTATATGGGTCTGATCTCAGTTCAGCATCACCACATAGTAGAAGCCTCTGCAATCTATATCATTGCAAGAAAGACCTCAAAGGTACATTTATGATAAACAAAAATGCAAGTTAAAAAACTTGCTAACGCTTGTATTTATGTCCACAGATGGCGTCCTACCAAAAACACCTATCAAGCGTATATTTCGTTTACATAAACGTCAGAGTAGTTAGTATTCACTATCTCTAACTATAATTCCACTTTCAGCTCTTCCGATCTCGCTTGATAGGTGTTTTTGGTAGGACGCCATCTGTGGACATAAATACAAGCGTTAGCAAGTTTTTTAACTTGCATTTTTGTTTATCATAAATGTACCTTTGAGGTCTTTCTTGCAATGATATAGATTGCAGAGGCTTCTACTATGTGGTGATGCTGAACTGAGATCAGACCCATATAGCTATCTGGTTTGCTATGCTGAGTTTGAAGACATTACGTGTCTAAACAATTCACGCTTGCAAGCTGAATAGAAATTGTTTCATAAACGCTCAGAGTTTGTATTTAGATCTAGTTTCTTTATTCCTGTCTTTCACTGACGATAGCAAATAGCTTGAAATCATGATCTGAAAGTGGAATTATAGTTAGAGATAGTGAATACTAACTACTCTGACGTTTATGTAAACGAAATATACGCTTGATAGGTGTTTTTGGTAGGACGCCATCTGTGGACATAAATACAAGCGTTAGCAAGTTTTTTAACTTGCATTTTTGTTTATCATAAATGTACCTTTGAGGTCTTTCTTGCAATGATATAGATTGCAGAGGCTTCTACTATGTGGTGATGCTGAACTGAGATCAGACCCATATAGCTATCTGGTTTGCTATGCTGAGTTTGAAGACATTACGTGTCTAAAAAATTCACGCTTGCAAGCTGAATAGAAATTGTTTCATAAACGCTCAGAGTTTGTATTTAGATCTAGTTTCTTTATTCCTGTCTTTCACTGACGATAGCAAATAGCTTGAAATCATGATCTGAAAGTGGAATTATAGTTAGAGATAGTGAATACTAACTACTCTGACGTTTATGTAAACGAAATATACGCTTGATAGGTGTTTTTGGTAGGACGCCATCTGTGGACATAAATACAAGCGTTAGCAAGTTTTTTAACTTGCATTTTTGTTTATCATAAATGTACCTTTGAGGTCTTTCTTGCAATGATATAGATTGCAGAGGCTTCTACTATGTGGTGATGCTGAACTGAGATCAGACCCATATAGCTATCTGGTTTGCTATGCTGAGTTTGAAGACATTACGTGTCTAAAAAATTCACGCTTGCAAGCTGAATAGAAATTGTTTCATAAACGCTCAGAGTTTGTATTTAGATCTAGTTTCTTTATTCCTGTCTTTCACTGACGATAGCAAATAGCTTGAAATCATGATCTGAAAGTGGAATTATAGTTAGAGATAGTGAATACTAACTACTCTGACGTTTATGTAAACGAAATATACGCTTGATAGGTGTTTTTGGTAGGACGCCATCTGTGGACATAAATACAAGCGTTAGCAAGTTTTTTAACTTGCATTTTTGTTTATCATAAATGTACCTTTGAGGTCTTTCTTGCAATGATATAGATTGCAGAGGCTTCTACTATGTGGTGATGCTGAACTGAGATCAGACCCATATAGCTATCTGGTTTGCTATGCTGAGTTTGAAGACATTACGTGTCTAAAAAATTCACGCTTGCAAGCTGAATAGAAATTGTTTCATAAACGCTCAGAGTTTGTATTTAGATCTAGTTTCTTTATTCCTGTCTTTCACTGACGATAGCAAATAGCTTGAAATCATGATCTGAAAGTGGAATTATAGTTAGAGATAGTGAATACTAACTACTCTGACGTTTATGTAAACGAAATATACGCTTGATAGGTGTTTTTGGTAGGACGCCATCTGTGGACATAAATACAAGCGTTAGCAAGTTTTTTAACTTGCATTTTTGTTTATCATAAATGTACCTTTGAGGTCTTTCTTGCAATGATATAGATTGCAGAGGCTTCTACTATGTGGTGATGCTGAACTGAGATCAGACCCATATAGCTATCTGGTTTGCTATGCTGAGTTTGAAGACACTTCCGATCTAAAAAATTCACGCTTGCAAGCTGAATAGAAATTGTTTCATAAACGCTCAGAGTTTGTATTTAGATCTAGTTTCTTTATTCCTGTCTTTCACTGACGATAGCAAATAGCTTGAAATCATGATCTGAAAGTGGAATTATAGTTAGAGATAGTGAATACTAACTACTCTGACGTTTATGTAAACGAAATATACGCTTGATAGGTGTTTTTGGTAGGACGCCATCTGTGGACATAAATACAAGCGTTAGCAAGTTTTTTAACTTGCATTTTTGTTTATCATAAATGTACCTTTGAGGTCTTTCTTGCAATGATATAGATTGCAGAGGCTTCTACTATGTGGTGATGCTGAACTGAGATCAGACCCATATAGCTATCTGGTTTGCTATGCTGAGTTTGAAGACATTACGTGTCTAAAAATTCACGCTTGCAAGCTGAATAGAAATTGTTTCATAAACGCTCAGAGTTTGTATTTAGATCTAGTTTCTTTATTCCTGTCTTTCACTGACGATAGCAAATAGCTTGAAATCATGATCTGAAAGTGGAATTATAGTTAGAGATAGTGAATACTAACTACTCTGACGTTTATGTAAACGAAATATACGCTTGATAGGTGTTTTTGGTAGGACGCCATCTGTGGACATAAATACAAGCGTTAGCAAGTTTTTTAACTTGCATTTTTGTTTATCATAAATGTACCTTTGAGGTCTTTCTTGCAATGATATAGATTGCAGAGGCTTCTACTATGTGGTGATGCTGAACTGAGATCAGACCCATATAGCTATCTGGTTTGCTATGCTGAGTTTGAAGACATTACGTGTCTAAAAAATTCACGCTTGCAAGCTGAATAGAAATTGTTTCATAAACGCTCAGAGTTTGTATTTAGATCTAGTTTCTTTATTCCTGTCTTTCACTGACGATAGCAAATAGCTTGAAATCATGATCTGAAAGTGGAATTATAGTTAGAGATAGTGAATACTAACTACTCTGACGTTTATGTAAACGAAATATACGCTTGATAGGTGTTTTTGGTAGGACGCCATCTGTGGACATATATATATATATATATATATATATATATATATATATATATATATATATATATATATATATATTTCATCTAGAATTATGCAAATGATTTTACTTATATATAGCTGTGTTGGAGAGTTTTTCAAAGCTTAAAATGATTGTTGATTAATTTTGCTTAGGAGATGTAACATGAAATATATTCATTTACTAGCTATTAAGCTCTGATATAATAGGCATAACTCTCTCCATACAGTAGTGTCATTCTAAGCAAGACAGAGTAATCAATGGATGCCAGAAGGTTTGTGCATAAAATCCCTATCTTGTGCCTACTCATCCAATATCCCCAAACTAGTTTCTGGCTTATGGCCTTCGTATGTGAGGAGCCTTGGATCTGAGAGCACTGCACCTAGATCTTAGGATCTAATGCAACCCTCCAGCAGCCATCTTTTAACTCTACACAACTACTGAACTATGAGAATAAAATTGAAAACACACAGATATTTTCAATCTAAGCTCAATAGCCTAAATAGTCTTATGGGTCCTCAATGACGAAGGCCATAAGCCAGAAACTAGTTTGGGGATATTGGATGAGTAGGCACTAGATAGGGATTTTATGCACAAGCCTTCTGGCATCCATTGATTACTCTGTCTTTCTTAGAGTGGCATTACTGTATGGAGAGAGTTTTGCCTATTATAACAACAGTTATGAGCAAGCATGGAAGATAGTGATCATGTGATGTTTTAAGGTTTAAGCTCTGATATAATTTAGGTTTGTTTTTCCTGTTACAATTTATCTAACCTCACAGCAAATAGGTAAGAAATTATGGTAGTTGTGTACTTGGGCCAATGAGGCCACTTGATGTCATTGTTTCTCTGCCAAAGCACAGAAATATGCTGTTTATGTAGCCCAACTTACAGCCTATAGAACAATTCTGTTCATATTAGCCATTAGCAGGCCTAGATGGCATTGCACACAAATATTAAGCCCACTGATGTGCTTCACATCACTATGGAAATAGCATACACTTCATAGATTGCTATTGTATGATGTGAGGTTGTATGGAATTCAACTGGTCATAAGTGTTTTAATGTGCATTTGAAATAATGATCTTAAAACTTACCTGATGTACTATTACATAGTAATAATTGTGAGCCCATTACCACATTTTCTTACACGTACTGGAAGGCGAAAATGATTGCAAAAGGGTAGGTCCCATAGCATTTCACATAAGTCCCGTGAAAAGGCACGTTTGCGGAAGAACAGCTACGAGAGTAATAAAATGGTTGTGTTTGTAGATTGTTTTGGAAATCATAATCTCAGTTTGCTCAAACTAGTTCATGTATTGGCTGATCCTTTGGATTGGAAAAACCATTGGATCCCCTCATGATATTTCAGCACTACATGCTGAAAGCTTGGTTTGCTCAAACAAGTGCATGTATTGGCCTAACCAAAGGATTGGCAAAAACATCAGACCCCATCTCTGCACATGCCAGAACTATGCACTGAAATGTGTAATGTAATTAAAAAATATAACTTAGAAAATAATGTTTGTTTGTAAATTATTTAAATATACTTTAAAAAATTGTTGGAGAATAGAAAGCAAAAAATTATCGACCGGTCATGTAATATTTCCTTATTTTTGCAAGAAACAACACCATCAAGCAGCCACATGAGCCCAATTACACAACAACCCAAAATTACCTTTACTTATGCTGCTTTATTTATGCACTGTTTTTGTTTTATAAATAGTGATTTTATTATAAGTAGTTGATGATTTTACTATATTTGTATTTTAGCTAGAATTATGAAATATATATATATATATCGTATTTAAAATAAGGCATTCTTCATATATCTGGAGTTTAATTGTAATTATAAAGAATTTAAACATAGACTTTAAAGCTACCTTTCAGCTATCCACTCTATCTCATATAACTGATACACATAACAGTACACTTGTGATCATTTATCTTTTCCACGAGAGTGTGATCATGTTATCGGTCATACTGAGATAGAATAGATAGCTGAGGGAGCTTGAAAGTCTGTGTTCAAATCCCCCATAATTATATATAATATAAGAAATACATTCAGTACATATTGCTAGATGAATATTCAAATATAAAATCTCAATCAGCATTACTGGAATAACATCATACTGAAGGCGTGATTGACATTATATATATATATATAAGTAATTAAATAAATGATTTGCTAATGTGAGATAAAGATAAAATGTAATAATTGATTTAAATAATTTACTGCATTTACTCAAGGCAAACAAACATTCACTCCGCATTCTCTTACAGAAAATCAGTGAAGTAAAAAATAAAATTTAACGGGCTAGCAAAGTGTTCAGTGGCAAAAATTAAAGGTTTACTTTCCATATTTTATCTTTACTAAGAATAGCTAGATTTACTTTTATAAGTCAATCATTGTGCTGATAACTTAAAAAAAAATTAAGCTTGATTAAAATATAATATAATATTCAAGTTTTATGATCTTGATTTAAACCCAAAGTTATCAGCATTGTAAACTGATAAATTATTATATCAAAAGTAGTATTACAATATTTTTTAAGGATGTTATAAGAACTACGTTTACTTTTGTATATTCCTTACTGTCATTAGAAATTTTATAGATAAATAATAATTATTATCATTATTATTTATTAAACAATATATATATAATAAAAATTAAAATAACTCTTGATAATAAAAGATTTGTGCAAGCAGTTATTCGTAGTAGTCATTAAATTGCAAAATAATTACAAAAAACATATATTTATATGTGCATAAACTACATGAAAAATATACAGCGAATGAGTTTACAAAAATTAATACAAAAAAAAGCAAAAAACAACAACAATAAATTCTAAATATAACAAATACTTATCAAAATTAATTACAAAAAAGAATATATATATTAATCATGTGCAAAACAGACAAATATTAATACAATAATAATTAAAATAGTACATGCAATAGATTAATCAAAGTTTCAAATAGTTTCTAAATATGGGAAATGAAATATGAACAGCATCTAATGAATAAAACAGTAATAAAAGAATTAAACAATCTAACATCATTATAAATGAATTGTCTATGATTGTTTTTAAATTAAAGTCTGGTAATGCCAATTGAAAATGTTTAGCTAAATAAATATTAACAATGAACATTTTGCAATATAAAAAGGCGTGATGAAGATATACCTATATTTATAAAACTTAATAACAGATAATATTCAAGTATTATTATAAATATCAAACACAGTATTTAATATAAGTCGATAAAAATAATACGAGTAGTATAACTTTGCAAAGTAAACAATGAGAATAGTATATATATACAATACAACCAACCCAAATGGAGATATTATATGATAATATACTTTAATAACAAGCACTATAGATAGTTAACAATAATAATAACAGAAATTCCTTATACAATTACTATAAATGCTAATTTTATCTCAAAATTTAAATAATATATGATCATAACGCAGTCATAAAAATTGTAATAGTTTAAAAAAAAACAATAAAAATAAAGATTTTAATTTAAAAAATACTAAAATGTAGATTTACAAATAACTATCTTTTTAAAAAATAAGCTTAAATTTTATTACCTTTTAATTAAAAGAATTGCAGACTAATGAAATTTTGAAAAACCACTTAGATGATTTATTAATGATACCTGTTATTGAATTTTATGGCAGGTGCATTTTAATTAAAGAATCTTGTTGTAGACATCATTTGATTTTGCTACAGAAGTAGAATTCAAATTCATAGAAATTACTTTTACAATTAGTGTGATTAAGTCGGCCATGGTGAGTATTGATTAAGCCAGGCGATGACAAGCTATGACTCTTTATTAACAATAGGTTTTTTATTACACTTTGTAAAAGAAGATTAGCATTCGATTTTTATTATGATTAAATAAAAAAAAAATTGAAAATAATTTTATATTAATTAATCACCCACGAGTGTGTGTGTAAGCTAAATTACTTTTTAAAAAAAAAAAAAAAAAAAACATCATTTGTTTTAAAGGAGACTGTTTTGAATAAATTTCTACTGTTTTAAAAAAAATCAATATATATATATAAAACTAATAAGATAATATTTTTTTCACAAATTAACCCAACCTTTAAATTAAAATTGTCTTTCTGGATGTTCAAGCAGAAAAGTCATCTCGAATAGAAAGAAACGTGCAGCAGAAATGAGGGTTACACCAAGAACTTAAATAAGTTTTCAAGTTCAATGAGAAAGCTATTTGATTTGCTTATCCAAAGTTACTATGGTATTCTAATAAAAAAATAAATTCAATGGTATCTGAATGAGGCATGTCAAACACAAACCTTAAAACACCTAGGAAATGATTTCCAATTTCATTCATAGAATAAAAAAAATGGGAAAAGTTTTAAATCCATGAGCAATTACATCTCTTATCTGGAATTTTTTTTATAAATCACTTTATAAATGATTGTAAATTTCTTGTTGCCATGCTAAAAATAAACATATTATTCAAATTATTATATATAATATTATGGGAGATTAACTTCCATGTATGACTATATTAAATACATTCTCTACATAATATCAAACTCGAGTTGCAAAACATCTCTTCATTGTTTACTCAGTAGTAGGCTCTGAATTCTAAATTTCTCAGATTAATATTAGTTCTATCAGTTTAGTCAATATTTTTATGAACTCCTAAACAGAAAAACTGTTGGATTATTGTTGTTATGCCTGAATTGTGCAATAATAGAGTAACAACCTCTGGACTTCAAAGTCCAAGGTTCACATCCTAGTTTTTTCAGTTTCAATGTACAAATTTTTTATAAATGTCCAAGCAATAACCATTTGATTATTAATACATAGCAGAAAAAATAATCCATTACTGCATCTTTGTGAGGTTTATTTGTTTACAAGATGATTAAAATGAGTGTTTTGCTGTTCTGTCTATGAAAGTAACTTAAACCTAATTTGAATGGGTTTAAACAAACAATTCTATGTATCAATGTATTGACTATTCATTTTTTATACCAACATCAAAATCTACTATTTATATAATGATATAAATTATGTATAAAATATATACATTTATGTTTATCTGCTTTATAGTTAGATTGTAATACTAGACAGCATCACATTTAATAATGTAGATACACCAAAGTATATTACATCAAAATATTCTGAATAAATATTTTTGGTAAATAAAGAACAACATTAAGAGCCATCATTATTTTAAACAAAATAATTTTACAAAAATGATAATCTCATTTACTCTTAACCAGTCAGAACAGTGAAGATTATATCATTGGATTACCAAATAATACTTTTCTCATACTTTTTAATGCATCCATTTTTATGTAAATGACAAGTAAATAAATATGAAATTAAAACATCTTAACAGAAAATTATTAAAAAAATCATATGTCTAAAGATCCAAATTATTTTAATTAGGTAAAAATACAAAGATAATTGTTATCGTAATGCATGCAATTTATATAGTAAATACTAAAAGATACACTATTTAGAATTAATAATATTAATTAAACTACACTAGAGTTGCTGTTAACCTAAATTATCAAATGGTCTTACACAATCTTTTCAAGTAAAAAAATTAAAAAAAGGATTTTTATTTTAAAAAGATTATGTAGGTGGTAAATTAAGTGAATAATAATTGTTGACTAGAAATTTAATGTTAAATAATTATGTTTACTTATATAATTATTTATTTACTAAGGCAATAAACCTAAAGCATGTGCGGTTGAAGATGCGAAGGTAGGGACCTCTACCGGTCTTAACCACAAGCTTACACAATTACTGTAATTGTTGTACACTTCTCTTAAGCTTATTACAAGAACTGATCTATCATCTTAAGAAAAAATATTTCAGACCAATCTCTGTCACTAAACAAGGATTTTATAAATTAAATCTATGCTCATGAGCTGGGATAGAGATTTAAAATATCTGATCATTTTATTTATAAATGTTAATTATTATTGTTTGTAATATTGATTTTCTTTTGCATATGTGCATGCTTATACTTTTTTTAATTTTGCCTTAATTTTTACAATTCTCATAAATTAAAAATTCAGGAATAGGTATTAAATAATTTCAAATGTACATATGTTATTGTTAGTGCTGAGTCATGTTGACTATAGTCATGAATCAACCCAAGCTCTCTTTTTGATTCCAATGAATTTATTATGACTGCTCATGATCCTATGTACACAAGCTCTCTTTTTGATTCCAATGTTGCTATTTTTAATTCGTCATGTATCTGTATATATAAGTTTTTCTTTTGTTTCTATTGAGATTGTGATTATTTCTCATGACTCTATTTCCATCAGCTCTTTTTTTTGGTTCCAATGAGTTTATAATGACTTTTCATGATTTTAGTTCTTTTGATTCTAATGAGATTTTTTAAATTTCTCATTAACTCTATATATAAACTTTCCATTTGATTCCATTGAATCTACCATGATTTCTCATATATATATATATATATATATATATATATATATATATATATATATATATATATATATATATATAAGCATATTTTTTGGTTCTGATGAGTTTATAATAAATTCTAATGATTTTATGTACCCAAACTATCCTTTTTTTCTATTTCTAACATTATTGCAATTTAATTTCAGATATATTTACATAATTCTATCTATCCATTTTATATATAAAAATGACTCTTTGCTTTTTTACTCATATGCTTCTGATATAATTTTTTTAATACCTAAAGTAGTTACTTGTCTTATATAATGTCATGATAAGAATATATATATATATATAAAAGTTACTTTGTGTGCCTATGTAAATTTAAAATAACTGATTTTATTTTTATTTTTTAAATGAAAAATGAAAATAATTTCTTAATAAAATTGACAAAATATGATAACATTTCAGAAAAACACTTTCCATTTTTATTAATCGTTTAATAAATTCTTCTATAATAACTAGTATTTTCTATTAAAATAAGTTGTGATTTAAAATAACACATTAAGAAAAAATAATTATAAAGTTAACATATGTAAGAGTGCGATATCTCACCATCAAGAATAGAGTGCTAAGTCTGACATTGGTAGCCAAGAGGTTAGCACAGCTGCCTTGCAAGCAAGCAATTGTTTGCAGACAATTGTCACAAGTTCAATTCCTGGCCGATGCTTTGATATATTGAAGCAGTCAGATCTGAGTTCGATCCTAGCTTCATGACATCTATCCATAAGCCCACTTCAAACCCTAGTACTAACCTTAAATTTCCGATGCAAAGGGGCTTTATAGTTCAATCCATGCTAATTTCCATAAAGAATAACTTATTTCATAAATGTGTATTCAAATAATTAGTTTCAGATTTAAATTGATCAATTCTATTAATAAATTCATGATAGAATTATTCATGAATTTATATATTATAACTGTGTGGTTTGTGCGTATATATATTTGTAAATATTTAAATATATATAATTGTTTAAAAGTTTCATTGCGTCGGGAATGTTTGATTTTATTTTTAAATAAGTTGTTAAAGTTTAATGATTAAAAGCTACATTCTTTCGATAAGCTTTCAGATTTTCCTTTTTCAAAAACAACAGTTAAAGTTCTATTAATTAGAGAAAAAGATAAGGATTTCCTAATTAAAATCATTTTCTGATTTTAAGAATTCATTTTCTAATTAGAAAATGAATTCAAGTTAATGAATTTGAAAGCCTTATCGAAGGAATGGATCTAAAAACAACCAATGTATCTAAAAACATTGATAATGAAAGAAGTGCTAGCCTGAAGGCATCAGAGAGGACAGTATATACAGCTCTGAAGAGTTTGGAGAAAGAGCCATCTTTGTTGTAGAGAAGTGCAGTCAACTCTCTGCATTTTTAAATTATGAATTCAAAAAGTGTTCCTATCATGGTAAAGGACTAAACATCAGGAATCTGGCTATCGGTTCCTGAAGCCTTTTGAGAATCTTCAATGAAGCTGCCAAATTCTTTCCAGACAAATCATGCTGCCAAAATCAAATAAAATGCTGTTCAAGTAATCAATCAAATGGTACCTATGTTTTTTTACCAACTCGGACATATAACCTAAGGGAACCAGCCCCAGAAGAAACAGGTAATATATTTCCATAATGAACCTTAAGCGATCTGGCCAGTTTCCAAACTTTACTTTACATTCCCTTTTAGAGCTCTTTTATTTTATAATGAAATAATCTTTGTAAAACTCTTTTATGTATGCTTTTTAAATTAGTAATTCTCTCAATCTCTAGTCTTTAAATTTAACTTTCCTTCATTACTATGGCGGTTCATTTACTATATTATATATATATATATTTATCGTGTGATTTATTAATGTCATTTATTTTTAATTATATGCCAATAATCTTTCGACTCGATGATCTCCTTTGTTTCCTTTGCCTTGTGCAAATAATCATATATTAGTTCTAATAGTAATTCTCGCCCATTAGAAATAGATTTACCGTTCTATCAATTATCGAGTTGAAAGAAATTATTAAATGTGTGTTATTTTTATAATTGGCTAATAATAAATTATTAGCTCTGTTTCTAATCTATGCCACCACTATTTTTTCGTTTCGCTAATATTTTTTTATTATTCAAATATAATCTTAAAATGTTTTTTGCAAAGGGCCGATAAAGGAATCAAATAAATATATTCTAATTCAACTTTATTATTTTCTATTAAGATTCAGGAAGGGCACGATGATTGGGGCATAATTAATATGATTTACAAATACTTTAAAATAATTTTACTTAAAACTCATTTGACTTTAATTCATTTGATCAAGTCATCATGTTGAGCATTCTATAATTGGGTTTTAGTTCTCAAATGGTGACTAGTAAGTCATCCTCTTCAACGTTGCTGATGTAGGGCAATCTTCCACTCCGTTAGGCTGGTCGGTGATCATATTTTTGTTATTTTAAATTATCGAAGAAGAAAGCACTTCCTCTCCTATTCATGTTAGTCAAAGGGCATAAGACTTGTCAGATGCAAGCCACCATAGGATTTTGATTATCGACTAGCTATCGTCTTTCAATTTCACTTTATAGCTCATAATTCATCAGCACCGTTACCTCTCTGGTGCAGTAAAGCCCGCTCTGATGCTCGTAATTCGTGATGAAGTGATTTAAATTAAAGTCCAACAAATTTTCCATTTTATCTCAAAATAAGTTTCTAATAAAAATTAAAGTTTTGCACTAAAATACATATCTTGCTCTCATGAATGAATTTGCGAATGTGAAAATAAATATCACATTCTTTCGTATAAAATTAGAGTAAAAATTTCCTTTACTAATGAATACCTTTATCTGCCTTTTATTTTCTTGTTCTGTTAAAGGCTAGAGGTAATTAATTAATTTAATCTTTATTTAAAATCCAAATCAAACAAATTATTATTATTAAACATTTTCTAAACACACTTGGTTTCTTAGTTCTTAATTCTTTTATAATTATTTTAATGTGAATACTCGCTGTCTGTGTTGGCAACCTGAACATATACATATGATTCGATTTAAAAATTATCTTAGTTAATTGATTAACCAATATTAGTGCCAGTTCAGGGGTCTCTGATCCTCACCAACCATTGAGATAGTTTCTTGGTGCATAGCACTGTGCTGTCGATTTATGCTAATCTGAGCTGGTGAGTTGGGTTTGAATTCAGTTTTAACCAGCTGAGTTGGGATCCAACTTGCAGTTTTTTTGGTGGGTTTTTCGACTGGTACATGGTTATGTTTTTGGTGCCCAACATGTGGCTTCGATTTAATAAACCCCACACCCTGTAGACAGTAATTATGATCTTAGTTACTCAGTCAACTGAGATCTCGATAAAGTAAATGTTTCAGTAGAAAGTGATATTTTTGTAGAATGTTATATATATTTGGAGAAAAGTTATGTGAAAATTTAATACATTAAAATGTCATTTTGTAAATTTTTTTTTTTATACTTAAAAATGTTTTCAAGACTATTTTTTAAATGTTCATTCAGTAAAAGATTCATTAGTCAAAATAATTATTTAAAGAAAAGTAATAAGATAGTAACATATATATAAATTAATTATACGTGTACTATATCAGTATATATTATACGTTTGTTTATATGCATTCATGACAGTAGGTAAATTATCATTAGAAAAGTAGTAAGAGCAGATCAAAGCAAACGGGTAAAATAAATGAAATATTTTGTCTGGGTCAAAATTAACTATATGTATCTCAGTTTTATAATTAAAAATATCCAGTATGATATCATGTTAAACATTTTAAATTTCAAAATATTGCTTGCTAGCACATATATTTAATGTTCACTCTGCATTCTTAGTAGCCTCAAAGCAAGGCGAAGACCTTCAAACTGGGAATTATCTGTCAAGCGGTCCAATGCAGTGTGACATTATGCTTTAATGACAATAATTTCTAGAGTAACCTCAAAACAGGTGAAGATCTTTTGTGTACACCAAGCAGCCAGATGCAATTGGCAAAATGCTTAAATAATTTACATGCTTTTATGCTAGCAAGATTAAAAATGATATCAACAAATAAAAGTTCTTGTGTAATATTAAGTTTGACATTTTTTGTGTGTGTGAAAGCCTCATGCTTAGTAAAAATGAAGTAGTGGACTCCTATATTTAAACTCAGGTCAGAAACACGTCAGTTGTTATTAAATAATAAATACTCATCATCAATAAAATTGTTCTATCAAAAATTAAGTCAGTCATATGTAGGTTGGAGGTCAATGGGTTATTTCACAGGCCCTATTGATCTAATTTTGCCCACTGGTGCCCATATAAATAAATTTGTCAGCAAATTTGATTGTCAGCACAGTAGTGGGTCAGTTGTCTAAATAATGAAAACCAAATGTGTCCAATACAATTACTTGTACTACCTGTTAATATATAATATATATAAATATTTGTATATCACTAATCATTTGCATAGTTTTCTTTTTTTAGACCTGGGAGAACAGTTGAACAGAGGGAAAGTGAATAATGTTTGTTTCTTATCTTTAATAGTTTTTTCAAAATAAAATACATGTCTCATTCAAAAAATTTATAGAAAGAGCTAACCAAGAAAATGTAGGCAAACTAAAATTAAACTAAAAAAGGCAGATTACATAGATTGGGGAAATAATACGCAGCAGCTAATGAAGATAGGGACAATGGGACCAGTAGTCAAAGACCTAATTAAATGTACTGAAGAAAAAATTATTATTTAAGTATACAGAGAGTGCCATAAGTTGATTCACATTGTTTATTATATTATTTATTCACTTTCAAAGATGGAAGAACAATTAAATAAAAGATTGACTGATGATAGTGATGCACCTTCAACCACCTCCAGTGAACGAGAGATCACTTTTAAAAATCAGATCAACAGGAAAAAGCGCAACCATCAAAGCAGAAAGATGGCTAAAGATGATAATGATGATCGAGAGACTTTTCATACAATCCTCAGAGAAATGAGATAAGACAGGAAGTTAGTGCTGCTGATGATGGACAGAATTGTAAAGCTTGAGGAAACAAGAGGCATCCAAACCAACCCAAACCCAGAGATTGTAAAGCATCGAACAGTTACAATGCTCCAAGAAGTGATGAAGATGATCAGACCATACCAAAAAAGTTGTGTATAGTAAAGAAGATGACAGTGGAGAATATGAGTTAAACCAAGAAATGGTTGCAGAAACTGATTTAAATACAGACAGGGAAAAAGATGTTCAGACCACTAGTAAGATAAAATCAAAGGTCGAAATGGAACAGACAATAAACTCCAAAATGAGTCTAAGGAACTTGCAGAGATCATCTTTTATATCTGCTGTAAAAATTCAAATTTTTAGGGGTGACCCAGGAGAAAATCCCATAGATCATCTAGACAGCATTAAAGAATTTTTCTGTCTGCACTCTATAGCAGAAAAGGAAAAGGTTATCCTAGCCAGCCACTACTTAAGAGAAGCTTCCAAGGCATGGTGGAAGCTATTAAAAACACCTACCATGATCCAAGGATATGAAAAGGCCATTTTAAAAAAATATTGGAGTGAAGAAAGGCAGGAGCCATTTTGCATAGACTGAACACTCAGATGTACCAAGAAAACTGCAGACAGGGATATGCAGCCTACTTTATCCAGCAAGTAACCACATTCAAATCCTTAACAGCCTTCAAATATGAGGACCAACGCATCATCCGGATGATCAGGTATCATTTACCCCCATGGATTCAAAGAATCATGCTTGGGATGTGCCCTATGTCAATAGAAAAGACCATAGACTTTTTGACTGCAATAGACTATGGGAACTTGACAGCAACCAGAGAAGACCAAGACTATGACCAGTATCAAAAGTTAAAACCATATGTGCCACCTGATCCAGGGAAACAATAAGACAAACATTAAATGACAGATATATATACAGATGACCAACTGACATGACCATAGGGAAAAGACTTGAATATGGGACCGATTTATTATAAGCTTATTATAAGCTAGATAATATTTAAAAGAAAATGATTGCAGTGAGACATATATAAATTTTGTAGTTTGTACAGATGATATTATTTACACTCATGCTGTTCTCCCAGAGTCTAACAACTAGTCAAGTACACTTATGCGAATGTATCATGCATAAATAAAGAGATTTTTTTTTCATTGTTTTTTTTTGAAGTGAAAAAAAATGAAGCAGTCGGATCTGAGTTTGATCCTAGCTTCATGACCTCTAGCCATAAGCCCACTTCAAACCCTAGTACTAACCTTGAATTTCCGATGCAATGGGGCTTTATACGTTCAATCCACATTAATTTCCATAAAGAATAACTTATTTCATAAATGTGTATTCAAATAATTAGTTTCAGATTTAAATTGATCAATTCTATTAATAAATTCATGATAGAATTATTCATGAATTTATATATTATAACTGCGTGGATTGTGCGTATATATATTTGTAAATATTTAAATATATATAATTGTTTAAAAGTTTCATTGCGTCGGGAATGTTTGATTTTATTTTTAATTAAGTTGTTAAAGTTTAATGATTAAAAGCTACATTCTTTCGATAAGCTTTCAGATTTTCCCTTTTCAAAAACAACAGTTAAAGTTTTATTAATTAGAGAAAAAGATAAGGATTTCCTAATTAAAATCATTTTCTGATTTTAAGAATTCATTTTCTCATTAGAAAATGAATTCAAGTTAATAAGTTTGAAAGCCTTATCGAAGGAATGGATCTAAAAACAACCAATGTATCTAAAAACATTGATAATGAAAGAAGCGCTAGCCTGAAGGCATCAGAGAGGACAGTATATATATATAACTCTGAAAAGTTTGGAGAAAAAGCCATCTTTGTTGTAGAGAAGTGCAGTCAACTCTGTGCATTTTTAAATTATGAATTCAAAAAGTGTTCCTATCATGGTAAAGGGCTAAACATCAGGAATCTGGCTATCGGTTCCTGAAGCCTTTTGAGAATCTTCAATGAAGCTGCCAAATTCTTTCCAGACAAATCATGCTGCCAAAATCAAATAAAATGCTGTTCAAGTAATCAATCAAATGGTGCTTACATTTTTTTACCAACTCGGACGTGTAACCTAAGGGAACCAGCCCCGGAAGAAACAGGTAATATATTTCCATAATGAACCTTAAGCTTTCTGGCCAGTTTCCGAACTTTACTTTACACTCCCTTTTAGAGCTCTTTTATAATGAAATAATCTTTGTAAAACTCTTTTATTTATGCTTTTTAAATTAGTAATTCTCTAAATCTCTAGTCTTTAAATTTAACTTTCCTTCATTACTATGGCGGTTCATTTACTATATTATATATATATATATATATATATATATCGTGTGATTTATTAATGTCATTTATTTTTAATTATATGCCAATAATCTTTCGACTCGATGATCTCCTTTGTTTCCTTTGCCTTGTGCAAATAATAATATATTAATTCTAATAGTAATTCTCGCCCATTAGAACTAGATTTACCGTTCTATCAATTATCGAGTTGAAAGAAATTATTAAATGTGTGTTATTTTTATAATTGGCTAATAATAAATTATTAGCTCTGTTTCTAATCTATGCCACCACTATTTTCTCATTTCACTAATATTTATTTATTATTCAAATATAATCTTAAAATGTTTTTTGCAAAGGACTGATAAGGGAATCAAATAAATATATTCTAATTCAACTTTATTATTTTCTATTAAGATTCAGGAAGGGCATGATGATTGGGGCATAATTAATATGATTTACAAATACTTTAAAATAGTTTTACTTAAAAACTCGTTTGACTTTAATTCATTTGATCAAGTCATCACATTGAGCATTCTATAATTAGGTTTTACCTCTCAAACGGTGACTAGTAAGTCATCATCTTCAATGTTGCTGACGTAGGGCAATCTTCTGCTCTGTTAGGCTGGTCGGTGATCATATTTCTGTTATTTTAAATTATCGAGGAAGAAAGCACCTCCTCTCCTATTTATGTTAGTCAAAGAGCATAAGACTTGTCAGATGCAAGCCACCATAGGACTTCAATTATCGACTAGCTATTGTCTTTCAATTTCACTTTATAGCTCATAATTCGTCAGCACCGTTACCTCTCGGTCCAGTAAATCCCGCTTTGATGCTCGTAATTCATGATGAAGTGATTTAAATTAAAGTCCAACAAATTCTCCGTTTTATCTCAAAATAAGTTTCTAATAAAAATTAAAGTTATGCCCTAAAATACGTATCTTGCTCTTCATGAATGGATTTGCAAATGTGAAAATAAATATCACATTCTTTCGTATAAAATTAGAGTAAAAATTTCCTTTACTAATGAATACCTTTATCTGCCTTTTATTTTCTTGTTGGGGGCATAGACATAGAATTCCAATATTGCGTAATATTTGTTGGCATATACCAAGGACACCACTCTTATTATTATTATAAATTCTGTTAAAGGCTAGAGGTAATTAATTAATTTAATCTTTATTTAAAATCCAAACCAAACAAATTATTATTATTAAATATTTTCTAAACACTCTTGGTTTCTTAGTTCTTAATTCTTTTATAATTATTTTAATATGAATACTCGCTATCTGTGTTGGCAACCCGAACATATACATATGATTCGATTTAAAAATTATCTTAGTTAATTGATTAACCAATATTAGTGTCATTTCAGGGGTCTCTGATCCTCACCAACCATTGAGCTAGTTTCTTGGTGCATAGCACTGTGCCGTCGATTTATGCTAATCTGAGCTGGTGAGTTGGGTTTGAATTCAGTTTGAACCAGCTGAGTTTGGATCCGACTTGCAGTTCTTTTGGTGGGTTTTTCAACTGGTACAATATTTATATATATATATAAAATAGAGTGCTACATTTTATTACAATTGTACTTTTTTTATAGTTTGTACAATAACACACATCACATCATAACATTCCCTCAAAATAAGAATATCTAGAAATTTATTTAATAATTATTCATAGATAGTTAGATTGGGGTAAATATGAATCACTTATCAAGAAAATAAACATAAACCTGCATCTGTATTTCAAGTCATGAATGTAATAAATGGATATAGAATTCGCTATGGCATAATGATCTGCAAAATAGTTTTGTCATTGTTTTTCATAAGCAATATCAATTATTTTTGTATCTTCTGTTCAAAATTTTTACAAGGTGTGGGTTTAAAAAATTTGTTTTATAGTGTAAGTTTCTTCAAATGTTGAAGATTATGTTAACTAATATTCAATTAACATAGTAAGGGTAGTGTTTTTTAGATGTTACGTCATTCTTGCACTAAAGATTTTTTTTTATATAATAATTTTGGCTAATAAATATAATCACAGAATTTTCAATTACTTCAACAATTGTCATTCCAGGTTGAACAAAAAAATAGATAATAAACTCAGTTATAATAACATATATATTTATGTTTTTTTTTGAATTTTCTTTTGTGCAATTAAATCTAATTATACACGAAGTATAAACTATACACTGTATGGATCAAAATACAAATGTAGCAGTGAATATATAAATGACAAATAATTTTATAAAACAGTATATGGGGCTTGAAAATGCTTTTGAATAAATAAATACATAGTTACAATTGTGATGCTTGGCACCAAAAACGTATTAAGTGAAATAAAACTGGAAAAAAAAAAATACCTTGTAAAGCATATCAATTTAAATATGTTTGAAGTTAATTACTATCATATTAATGAAAATTTTATAATTATTAAACTATATTTTACAAATAAAAATAAAATAAAAATTTACTGACTAATGGTTTGTTTTTTTACTTTATCTTTTTATTACAATTTTTTTTTTATTTAATTTATCCCCCAGACTAATTGTAGTGCTGTATACTCATCCTCAGCGTAGTTTCTAACTGTCAATCTTTTTTAACTTAGGGTTTACAATTTGCCTTATCATATTCAACATTATTACATTTATTCATTGTATGTAATGCAACATACAAGTATGAGATTCTAAAATAATTTAGATTTTGAATATATATTTTTTTCTGTACAGACATATAGATCTGTCAGTAAATCACAAACTATATATTTTCATAACCTCAGACTTATGATAGTTATAGGGGCTTTTGATTATTTGTATTATATATTTCAAATAAAGTAGCATGTAACTTTTACATTATTAAGAGTGGTAATTTATTTTATTATTCAAATTTACTCTGGAATAAATAGAAAGAATTACTAAGCAGCAAAGTTATGCGCAATATGTTGTTTAAACTTTTTTGACATAAACTTCTATAGTTTTTAATAATACATAAATAGTATAACATTTTTTTAAAAAAAATATCTCAATATAATTTGACTAAATAATTTTAAATGCCAAAATAAAAAAGGATAAAATACAAACAAACTGATACTTATGAGTCAGATTTATCGAATTGTTTTATTTTTCAATCTCATATTTTAAAAAAATGACAAGATGATATATAGATGTCCCAATGTAGATCTTATACTAGTTCCAGTATAAGTATTGGATGGTGCCCTGAGTTTAAACCCTTTTAAATAATCCCCGTGAGATATTTCATGATTCATGCAGCCAGGGAGTTAACTAATAGTCAGAAACTAGTTTTGGTTGTTGATCTAGCATTGTACATTAATTGCAAGTTTAAAATATTTTCACTAGGAATAATATAAAATACAATATATTACTATCTCTTATACAAATAAAAAATATTTATTTTATTTTGTTTTATTACTAGTATTTTATTTATTTATTTTTTAGTAATTGCCATAAATCATATTGTATTACAGAAAAACCTTGTTATTTAGAGGTATCCTTTGCTATAAATATATTTTGAAATTTGAATCAAGGTCAAGTGAGGTTATTTTCAAAAGCTCTTTTTCTAGGCAGTTTGTCTCTTATTCAATCCAGTTAATCATTCAATATTGGTCAGTAAATCGTTATCTAGATATATTTGGCTAAAGAATAGAACAAGGATAGGAAACTATCAAAACCATGTATATTCACTAATTGACATCCCTAATATTTACAACTTTTATTTTATTATTTTTATATGAGAAGTTATTGTAGATGTTTTTGTCCTTCAATAACCTATTTATTTGATGGGATGTTTTTTTACAGGTTAATTACATAAAATGTCAAATTTTGCACACTCATGTTTATACACTTCTTCATAAATTTGAAACTTTTTATCTAATTTATGTTAATCTCATACATAAAATATTAGTTTAATGTGCATTTTGGGTTTGGGATAAATAATTTTATTTTACATTATATCTTTTAATATATCAAAAATTCCTTTGCACTATAAGTATATTAGAACAAATATAATTGGTTGTATATTTGAATAAATATAGTTGGTCATAACTTTTTTTTTAGTACTTTTCTTTTTTATATAAACTAAACTTTATAAGTAGTAAATTATTTACAAGTATTAATATATGTTTGAAATAATAAATTTAAATTACACACCATATAATACATTCTGTATGAAACCACAGGCTATGTTATTTCTATGATAAGGCAAATGAAAAATAATTTGAGTTTGAAGACAATAATATATTACATAGATGACTGTATCCTTTATTTACACTTTGTGCACTACTTTATATATATATATATATATATATAAAGTATTTTTGAATGCAAATTATATATATATATATATATATATATATATATATAATTGCATTCAAAAATAAGCTTCCCTTATATACTAATAAAATTGTGAATTAATGTTGAAATAATATATAACTCAAAAAATATTATTCTGCCAAGTTTTGTTTATAGTTTTTCTAGGTAAGAATTTTTAAACATTTAAATATTTATTAAACTGATCTTTGGGAATATTTGAAAGTTTGCTAGTCTTTCACATGTGTAATTGTCTCTCAGACAGCCAATCAGATTTAAACAGCTGTCTTAAGAACGATCAGGCTTTGACAACATGACAGAGATTTTGATAAGAAAAGGATGATACCACCTTTTCTCAACTTAACTTTATATATATATATATAAGCCAGTCTTAAGCATCTTGGCCTGAAAGCTTGAATATATAAACATATACACTTCTCATTCATTGTGTTATTAATTTAAGATATTATGAGGCAAAATCTCAGATTATAAATTATGATGCAAAAGCTCAGATTTACTACACCACAATTTTCTAGATGTTAATATAATTTATCAGCAATGTATGTAAATAATAATAAGCCTAATCATTCTTAAGACAGTTGTTTAAAATCTGATTGGTTGTCTGAGAGACAATTGTGTATGTGAAAGACTAGCAAACTTTCAATTATTACCAATTTATTAACAACATGTGATTTAGACAAATATTATTTAAACTGATCTTTATAATTTTTTGATGGACATTGTATTTTTTTTTATTATATATGATAAAACAATGAAAAAAACAGATGGTTCTAAGAGAATGAATGATTACTGTGGCATTAAAAGGATAAAAAAATTTAATATCTGTCTTGAACAATTGCATGAGATTTATTATAGATTGGTAAAATATTGAAGGTGTTCAAATAATAAATATTTACAAGTTTTAAAAATGTGTAACATGTCTTCTAACTATAATGGTCAAATATCCAAAATATTTTTTATTTATCTACAAAGCTGTAACAAATATATAAACTAAATAATCAATCTAAATAAAACTGAAATAAACAAGTATTGTCTTCTAACTATAATGGTCAAATATCCAAAATATTTTTTATTTATCTACAAAGCTGTAACAAATATATAAACTAAATAATCAATCTAAATAAAACTGAAATAAACAAGTATTGATAATTATATTTTAATATTTATTGAGCTGGCTCTCATCTCTATTTAATTGAGAAAATTTCAATGAAGATGAAACTGGCTCAATAAATATTAAAATAGAATTATCAATAGATGTTTGTTTAAATCTTATTTAGATTGAGTACTTATCATGTCTTTTGGATAATAATTATATAAGACACATGTGGGACCAAAATTTAATTTAAATCAGTTGATGAAAATTTTGATAGAAATTAAATTCATAACAAGTTAAATAAAAATATCAACTGTGACTAAGGAATACATATCTATTACAAGCTGGTTAAATATTTGGTAATAGGCAAAGTTGATGATAAAAATCTAGTATGATATATAATTTTTATTTTTTATTTTTCTCATGTGTCATAGCATCAGCCGGGAAGTGAACCCGTTAACCCGGGACAACTGCTTGTAAAGCAGCTGTTGCTGACCTCTTGACCACTGATGCTTGACAAATTTTTATTTAACTTTAATTGAAACATTAACTAGAGATTTAATCTTGCTTGTTATCACATCTGTTTATTGTAGCAAATACTGAAATGTATGTATTTAATCTATTCTAGATCATACCCCAAACAATGTTTCCATTTAATACAACCATTTATATAGAAAAAATATACTCCAAAATAAAAAATGTAAGTATAAAAATGTTATAAATTTATTTTATCTATCTTTGAAACTGTATATATGTATCTGCAAAAACCAAAAAAAACAGTTATTTACTATTGAAACTATGATAAAAAAATCTTATAACTCATAAAAGACACAAATAGTCTTTTTAAAAATAGACATTAATTAGTTTATTATTCTGTTTTACCAGTGTATGACTAAAATTATAAACATGGCAGATTAAATAATAGAAAAAGTAATTTTACTGTCAAGACATTAATAAGTAGACAACAGAATTAAAATCGAATCTTACCAAACATAATTAAAAAATCTTTTACTCACATCAGTACAGATGTTTCCAAACATTATGCATATATGATTAATACATTGGTCAATGATATTTTTTTGTAATCAGAATAGCTTTTTGTTACAGCATTTCAATTTAAAAAAAATGTTTATGTTGTTGTATTTATTTGTTACAGGATCATTTTTGTAGCCTTCATCACTGTATATATATATGAATATAAAGTTACCGCTAACACTAACTGAAATAATCATACAAATATCTAAAACATTATACAATGACAAATGTCCAGTAACACCCTCTGTTTAAAAATCTTTATCTCAATAATAGCGCACTTCAAAATAAAGTGCGCTATTATTGAGATATAGTCTTTTAAACAGAGGGTGTTACTGAATATTTGTAATTGTATAATGGTTTATATATATATATAAACAAAGTTGTGCAATGTTTTCTTTAATTTATATTAATCTATACTTGAAAGCAATAATTATTTCCATCTCATATTATTCATATATCTGTATTACTCGGTTTTGGTATACACTTTACTTTTTTGTTTTCAAAAGATCAAATATCTTTACATTAGTTCATTGCTTAAGTCATTAATATAAATAAAAATTTACATAAGGAGATAGAAAAATAAGGAAATATTCAAATGTTATTGGGTTTAAAATGTTTGACTGTTTAAAATTTCAAGTTATTGACTTGAATCTCCAAAAAAATAATTAATTAAAATGTGAAGATGCATAGTGCTAGTTAATCTCAAACATCTCCATCTTTTCTTAACATCACCAAAAAAAAAAGATTATAAAAAATTCAAATTCTGTTATCTGGAACCAAAACACTTCAATTTCCTTATCAAAATTAGTTTAGATGACTACTAAGTCATTTCTTAGCACAGAGAATTGTGCATGATAATATTCTCTTTGCTATAAGTCTGAAAAGACAATATACCATTTTCTGTTCCAATGTCCTACTTTTTTTCTTATAGAAATATCATTCAGTGAAATACCAAATGGAAACTTCTCTTTCTACTTTTATTGATAACAAAAAACAAGATTTTTTTCTCTTTAATTAGGATTACTATTTTTCTTATGTTTATCCTTTGGTTCCTAAGATGCCATTTTTGCTTCTACTCTACATCTAAAATATTACAATCACTGTTTTACAATAAAATTTCAAAAATTAAAAACTAATGCAGGGTGTTTGCCTTATCAGACCTTGTTAATACCATCTGATATTGTTTGTTCTTACTTCAATCACATTATAAGTAGATAATTATTTTTTTTACTTTACTTATTTAATATATAGGGTATATGAGCACAGACTTTCAGATGATCCATCACTCCCCATTCTTTCTAATAACACTGATACCCTCAAGCACATATATGCTGAAAAGATAAATAATCACCAATATATGTATTTCATGCTAAACAAGCAATCATCAGTTGGTCCAGATTATCATCTCCCACACATATATACTATAAGTGCTCTGATATATATTAAGATAGACAATTTTCATACTTTAAAGGACAGGCTCCAATTTACTACACCCTCCAATTCTTCAACCATCCATCCAATTGAAAATTTGATAATGGAATGCTCGAAGGCTACCCTGAGGCCAAGATTCTTGTCACACCCATGTTGACCTAAGGTCAATCTGAACCCCACATGCACAGGACATAATCCATTTAATACATATGCAAGGATGGGCAGACATCTCTACAATGTAATAACTGAAACACAGGCTTATTATATGCCTGTGTCTATATATGTAATATATAGGGTATATGAGCACAGACTTTCAGATGATCCATCACTCTCCACTCTATCTAATAACACTGATACACTCAAGCACATATATGCTGAAAAGATAAATAATCACCAATATATGTATTTCATGCTAAGCCAGCAATCATCAGTTGGTCCAGATTATCATCTCCTACACATATATACTATAAGTGCTCAGATATATATTAAGATAGACAATCTTCATACTTTAATGGACAGGCTCCAATTTACTACACCCTCCAATTCTTCAACCATTCATCCAATTGAAAATCTGATAATGGAATGTTCGAAGGCCACCCTTATTTTATTTTTTTATACTTTTGACATGCATTTACAAAATGTACTTGTAATTTATATATTATTGAATTTGCTTGTTTTTTTTTTAAGTGTCATAGCATCGATCAGGACACGAACCCGCAACCGGGGCAACTGCTTGCAAGTGTAATGCAGTTGCGCTGACCTCTCGACCACCAATGCAAGACTTGAATTTTCTTGTTTGTGATGATAAACTACAAAATATTCAATTGAATTTCATATTACTTTTCTTCAAATTTGTAAAACAAAATGTTCGCCTAATAAAATTGTTTGTTAAAATGATATGTATATTAAAAAAAAACAAATAATCAGAAGCTAATTTATGGATCAGTTTTCTATCACATTCTGAATTAACTTTTATTTTGATAAAATATAGTATAAGGCATTATTGGTAATATATATATAAATAATTAAATTGAATAAGAAAAAGTATCATAAATTTATTACAAACCAATATTACAATCAATTCGTTAGGTAATTCAATTATTCTATTTTTTTTTTCAATTAATAATAATTAAATTATCTCATATTTACAATAAAAAATAGATTTTATTAATTAACAAAATTAGCCTATTAACATTATAATATTGCAATACAAATTATATTGATACCAAAGTGATAATATTTTTTGCACTTTGATATTAATAGAAAATTCAAAATTTGAGATTATTGATTTATTGATTATACTTTTTAAGACTTTAGTAATACGATATATTGTGAATAAGCATGGTTAAGTTTAATAATAGAAATATTAATGAGAAAATAATAAATACTTCATGTTACATTTTCCGGTTTAAAAATTTATCAATTAAAATTACGAATAATCTCACTTTAATGAAATTAAAGCTGATTTTATGAGTGTGTTCTATTCAAAGTAAAGTATAAATTATATTACTAAACGTTATAAGATTTACTTTAAAGTGGATTCATTTTTGTCTACAATATGATCTGCTTTATTGCTGAGAGCATTTCAGTACAATTATATAAATATGTAATAGAAATGACTTATTATTGCTGTTCTTTCTCTCCTAGTTTGTGTATTTATATTTTGAACACATTGACTAGTTACAGATTATGGATCAATCTTGCTATTTACATTTATTTACTATTTCAAAATCTATTTGTTTGTTTGTTTGTTTTTTGAAAGGTGATGAATTTCTAATAATAGTGGTCATGATAATGATTTTAGTTTTTAAGATGTAATTTTCAAGGTATCATTTATTTTTTCAATACAGATTTTCAGTGATAAAATATTTATTAGTATCTAATTGTTAGTTGCAAAGTTAAGTGTAATCAGAATCCAAAATTGTTTATTTGTCTCATTTCTATCACTGTCCTTCAATCTGAGATTTCAACAATACTGTGTATGAGAATGAATAATATTACCATAGTATAATTTTCACTTCACCATTCTCACACAATGTAAAAATTAATTTCTATCCACTTTTAGCATTTTGTGAAGGGATGTAATTGTAAACGTATGACCAAACACATGTGAAAAAGATGTATGATTCCCAAGATTCACATTTCTTGCTGGATGAACACTCAATAGTTGACCTAGACCACAATCTCTCATATCTTTACCATTGTCCAATATATATATATATATATATATATAACTATAGTAATTTTATATATATATATATATATATATATATATATATAAAATTACTATAGTTAATTTTCAATACACCACTCTCATTTAACATAGGGATTGGTTTCTATCCACTTTTAACACCTTGTGGAATTATGAGGGCAGTATGTTTGACATTTATTAACTAATTTGTAGAATTTAGCTGTCTATATATATGAGAGAGTTTGTGGTATTTATCAACTGATGAATGCTGGTTCAGCACGAAATCTACATCTTGGGAAATCATAGATCTCTTTTACTTGTTTTTGGTCATACATTTATGATTAAATCCCTCCACAAGGTGTTAAAGTGGATAGAATCCAGTCCCTGCCTTTTGTGAAAGTGATGTAGTAAAAATTATAAAGCAGAAATATTATTCATTATTGGATAATCTCTAGTCAAATGAATGACTATCAAAAAATATTAATTTACTTTCATTAAGTGATTTATGTCAAAGTTGTTAGGGCAATGTGTTGATCCTATCATTTAAACTATAGTAATTTGCTACCTATATTTTGAACAATAATAAAGATATGTGTAAAATATTGTGGTTTGAGCCAACTGATGAGGTTTGGTTCAGCATGAAATGTGCATATTGTGAACCATAGATCTTTTTCACATGTGTTTAGTCATACATTTATGATTATATCTCTCCACAAAATGTTAAAAGTGAATAAAAATCAGTTCTTATCTTTGATGAATTTAATATAGTGAAAATTGCACTACAGAAATATTACTCAATATTGAATAATCTATCCTCTAATGAATGACTAACTAAAATTATTGTGTATAATGATCTCATTATTGGCATTAAAAATAATGGAGGAATGCTCTCTTGTTAAAAAATGCCTGTGTTTTGAAGTCTTATAAACAATGTTTTGTTTATTTTGATTTTGAAAAATAAAATTCATGAAGATTTTGAATGAGCTGTGCCAGAAATAAAGGTCTCTTCATGTCTAAAAATATTCCCCATAACTTTTTTATACAAACACACATGCATATAATAACATTATATTTTCTAGTAATTTTTATTTGTTCAGTAGAATTTTTATGTATTTTCTCTTTTGCCCAATCACTCATCAAAGATTTGTAAAAGTATGAATATCTGTAGATGTGACTATTATTTGACTAACTTATAAAATTAAGGCTATTTATTGTTCTATAATTATTACAATCAAATGGATTGTGTCTGAACCTACCCTGGCACCTCTCTGAGGAGTACCAAAACAGAAAACCATGGTCAGGGGTTTTGGGGGGGTCCTGACAGAGATATTTTTAAATGCTGGCTCTGGCTAAGCATTTATTATAAAGCTTGTTGAGGAATTGGCAATCCTCATTGTTTATAACTTACAAGCTTAAGAGAATAGGGTCATGTGATCTATGACTCTTATTTTGACTAAATGGATTGTTTGTCTTATAAAGTGACACAAAGATTAAATGGCAATATCTTTCTTGCAATATTCTAGTTACCCAAATTTTTTAACAAAGTTAAAAGATGATTTTATTTTTGTTTGATCTTATGTTTTTATTATCCTTTTTTTTTATTTATACTATAAGCTTCTGCTTTCTGGTATTTAATTTCTACATAACTTTATTTTTGTTCTAATATCTCGTAGATCATCGTTTTCAATTGTTATTTATATTATTTGTGTAAGTCATAATATTCCTTTTTATTTTTTATTCACGTTGATATTGTTTGTTACAATATTTTCTTGAGCATTTTAAATTATCTGGGGAAGGGGGAGTTGGGTTATGAAAAAGATGGTACAATTTATTTTATAATCACAATTATCTTTCTCTATTTACATATGGCTCTAACAATTGATAATTCTTCATTTAAAAATTAAAAAAAAAACTATCTGTTGGACAGCATGTTTATTTTGTATTTTCTGTGGGGTTTTTTTTTTAAATCTTATTTTCTATATTCTCATTTGATAGCATTATTTTTACTGTTTCTGATTTATATTTAATGTACAGGAAAAACCAAAGTTTAAGTTTTTAAAAAAATAATTGGTTTAAATTAATGTGATTTGATATACTGATGCCAATGTTCTTACTTATTTAAAACATTGATATCATTTTAGATACATATCTTATGTTTATATTTAATTATCTTTATAATCCATTTATTAATATTGTCCCATAATTTCTTATAGACGGGAATCATTGCAATTGTAGATGAGCATCCCAGAATATAATGAGACTTCTTATATTTTTTTTATATCGGTTTTATTTACATAAAATGAATATATATATACATTAAAATGCATATTCAAATTCTCTTTTCCTTTTTTAATATGTTTTTTGTTGGTGATTGTCTTTGACGCCATATATAATTATTTTTTTTATATTTGTATTTAATTACTTTTGCAATCCATTTATTAATATTAGCCCATTATTTCTTATGATCTTCATCAATATAAGATCATTTTAAATATAAAAGAGAATTTAATGAGCCATCTTAATATTTACTTTTTTTGTATTTGGTTTTATTTAAATATAACATTTAATATGTATTGATTATATTCCTGTTTGATACATATATAATAAATTCTATATTGAACTGCACCTTTTACCTTTTAATTAATATGATTGTTTAAAAACGTCTGTATTTTATTTTTTACTATTTTATATTTATAGTAGTATTATAACATGATGTTGGTGATAGTTGATCACAATTATAATAATAGAAATAACATTATTTTGGTCAGTGCAGAAAAATATTTGCAAATTATGCTCTTATGTTAAAATTTTATAAATATTTAGAATGTCACTCAAACATTTTCTGAAATCGATGTTAACAGGCACTTAATGATAATAATAAATGTTAAAATGAGAATTAAAAACATATTAATACATACAAATTATTATGACTGCCATTATTGTTGTTGTTCTTTATGGTTATCACACCAGCATTCCACAAATTAAAATATCTTTTCATAAAATCCAATCTGTTTTTGCTAAAGACTCTAAGAAAAAAACATTTTATGATTATTTGAACATTTTCTTGTTCAAAGAAGCAAATTCAAAAGTATTGTCATAAAAAATCATTCTGAATTTAGTTTCAAAATATATTTCCATGATCTCTTGATACAATACCAGTTAGATCCTATCAGTTCTTCATATTTTACATGATCTTTACTTATAAAAATGATTTTATAAATAATATTCTCCAACTTGTCTAATCTTATATTCATATTTCTGTTATATCTTTCTTTCTTACTTTTTTCTTTTCTTGTGTATTTAATTGTCACTCATAGGCTTTTTTGTTATTGTCTTTCTTGTATCAAGTTATATGTTTTTTTCCATACACATGGTGTTATAATTTAAGCAGATAATTTTTTGATTGAATAACATAAAATTTACTTAAAATAAAATAATATGAAATGTTTTAGAACACGTTTTAATGCAATCTTAATACAAAATACCATAAGTAAGATTTGAAAACATTCACAGTGCTCTAGATAAAAAAAATAATTAATAGAATTCAGGATATAAAAAATTATTGAATCTTAAAAGATTAAAGTTTTTAGTCCCACTATTAAACATTCTAACATTTGTAACACCCATATATACATATTAATGACTCCATTGTGAAATGATCACTAATGAAGATACTTTAAAATTTCTGTGAAATCAATAATTCAATTAGAAGTTCTATATCTATATCACCTGATTAGTTTCTAGATGTTGGCTATCTTCAGATAATAACCAAATATGCAATCACATATTGAGTAATTTTTACCACTTTTATAATATCTAAGTTAACACTTCAAAATACAAAAGTTTTAAGTTTTAAACTTAAAGCAATTTGCTGCATCATTATATAGGTCTGGCAGGCTACTGAATGTGACTTTATTTTCTTGGTTTTATAAAAGTAGTAAAAATATTTATTAGTTGTGTAAGTATGTAATAATTTTGCTCTTCCAAGAAGGTAATCTATCACCAAAATTTACACTGTGATAATGAATACAGCACTACACTCTTGTAATCAATAATTACTCCAAGTTTATAATAAATGGCTCTCCTGTAGAACATTTTGAGTTAAGTACTTTTTCTTATGCAAACTATGGCTGTAAGCAATGGTACTTGTAGGTTGCTACATTTAATACATAGTTATATATTATTAACAAATATTTTTAATAAACTATAATATTGGTTGACATTTTATAAATGGTTTTCAATTAAAAAAAAGTAAATTCTAAAAAAAGTTTTTCAATATAAAATATTTAAATAAATTGTAGAATGAATGCTGTAACATCTTCGTGTTAAATCACAATCAATAATTTAATAGTTTTTTTTTTTTTTTTTGCATGTGAAAGAAATATACAAATACCAGACGGCTAACAATAAACTTTGCATGCTTTGGAAGTTGCGTATATAAAATACTAATATGTTTTAAATTGGTTAGTTAGTTTTCAAATTAGAAAAAACAAATTTGATACTAAAGTCTCTTCAGAAAATTTGCTTAATTTAGAATAGCATGTAAAGAACTAAAAAATTAAAATATATTCAATCAAAAAAAAAAATTGATTTTTTAATCTTTTAATAAACCAAATAAGATAATTATAATATTAAAAAAAGAAATATTAATATATATGCATACCATCAGCAGCAGCATTTTAAGTAATATCCATTTGAAAATGAGTATTCCATTTTAAATCCAAAAGAAATGAAAAACATAAAAATAAAACGTTACATACCATTGTTGGCGCTTCAATATATTTGTTTGAAAACTTGTAATGCTAACATCTTGGGCTTGCCTTCTTAAGTAATAATTTTTTGTAGAATAATTTAGTCACTCTTTGCTGTTCATTGTATTTTATATTCAATCACAATTTTTTTCATAAAAAGCAAGGCTCTGTATGGATTAATACTATGGTGGAGTGTCAGCGCTTTACCTCTGTCATTATAAGTTCTCCAAGTTCTTATGAATTTGATAACTTTTTTCTGCATGATTTATTACAATTGTGATGCAATGGATTCAGTCTCAAGGTGTCATTTTAAGTACTTCAACTATTCATGAATTCTTGAACAATAACCTATTTAAACCATGAGCATTTGCCAATTTCTCAACAAGCTTTGTGATAAATGCTAGCATTTAAAATATATCTGTCAGGAACCCCCCCTAACCTCTGACCATGGTTTCATGCTTTGGAACTCCTCAGAGAGGTACTAGCTTAGCTTCAGACACTAGTGCCTCTGAGGAGTTCCAAAGCATGAAACCATGGGCAGAACTTAGGGGAGGTTTCCTGACAGAGATATTTTAAATGCTTTCTCTGGCTAAACATTTAGCACAAAGCTTGTTGAGCAATTGGCAAATTCTCATTGTTTATATCTTACAAGCTTAAGAGAATTGGGTCATGTGATATATGACTCTTATTTTGACTAATAACCTATATGGTTATATCTATCATGAAAGCACTTAATATTGCTCCTTTAGACTGTCATTGACATCAAATAACATGAATGAAGTCTGATTTTTCTGTGAAAATAATGATCTAGTTATCATAATATTTTAGGAAGTCTATTAATATTTTTGTCACATATTTAATTCAATGTAGAAATAATATAATAATATATTCAATACTATTAGTCATATTGTTTAGTTTTACATTGTAACCATTATGTTTATCCAATGCCTTTATATTACTGTAATATAAAGATCATATCTAACTTTCAGACAATAAATTTGACAAGATAGCACAACTACATGTAATCAATTCAGTTAAAGCAATATAATGGACAATTTGTTAAAATATGAACATTTGAATTATTGTATGACTATAAATCTGATCAAAATATTTTCTCTACATTTGTCATTATAGATGGATATATTTCTGTAAAAAAATATTTTGAGTGCACATAAAGACATAGCCTGATAAAACATAAAATTTGTTCAAGTTGCAAGAAAGCTTAAGAATTTTTTTAAGATATCCAATTCATAGTGAATCCAACTAATCATCCATTTTTTTTTAAATAAGTGGGTTGTTAATTATTTTTACTTAGAAGAATAAATAAGAATAGAAAGACTAATAAGTAGTGCCTTAATCTTTTACAATTTCTTTAGGAAAACTTTTGGAAAGATGTATATATGTTATTTTACCACATTTTAGATATGTGTCTAGTGAAAAAGTTATTGGTTATTGTTTCTCTTTTTAAACAGACTTGTGCACCAAATTTAATTAAATAGACATGTAATGTAGTGGCATGATTTAACCTTTTACTAGATAAATGTTAAAGTGCAAGCAAGTCTGAATCTTGAGTTATGGTATAAAAGCCTATGGAGTTTAGTCATTTATCCACCAATAGAACAATGCATTAACATTAAATTTTGTGTTTAATTGTCTATTTGAAATAATTCAAATTGTATATGGAAGTGAAGCAATGGGTTGCAAAATTTTTTTAAATTAGTTTGATTTTGTAGTTTCTTAATCTGTCACTAAATTACTCAATATAATTTTTATGAATCACAAAAAAAGTATTAGATTTACTTTGTACTACTACTGCTACTACTGCTACTGCTGTTGCTGCTGCTGCTACTACTATTATTATTATTATTATTATTATTGGAAATAATAATATTGGAAACTTTGCTGTTAATGAATTTGACTCTGTTAATAATGTTAAAAATATAGATAGTTTAATTGACAGTGTTATTCATGATTCTAGCAATTTTTCTTTTGAAATGATTTTATCTCTTCCTATTTCTTTTATATATAATTTAATAATTGAAATGTCTCATCATTGTAGGAATTCTTCAGTGATCAAAGATAAACTTATTAATACTAATGCTATTGGTACTCAATGCATGTTATCATCTTCCGAATATCCTGATCAAATTTTTAGTTCTATTCCTGGAGATTATTCCTCTTCTGTTGAAGGTGGTAACATTGTATGTTCATTTTCATCCAATTGCCTTGAAGATCTTGGTAAAAATGTTAATACTAATGATATTGGCACTCAATGCATTTTGTCATCTTCTGAATATCCTGATCAAATTTTTAGTTCTTCCATTGCTAGGGATCATTCTTCAGCCTATTGCCCTGAAGATCTTGGTGAAAATATCAAATTGGATGATTGTGTTCCTGAAGTTAATTTAGTTAGTCATGAAATTAATTATAATAATAATAATAATGTATTTATGAATTTGCCTCATTCCAAATTTAAAAGTAGATGTTTTTATAACTCATCCTGGCTTGAGGTAAATTCCATTAGTGATTGCTTTTCTGATTCTGGTTTTTTTCTCATGGTAAATTTAAATCACCAAATTTTTTTTTTTTGTGGGGAAAAGAGATAATGGAGGTTTTCCTGTTACTTTATCTTCTTTAAAGTCTGTGAAATCTAAAAAACTAAATTATCCAGCTGCAGTTTCTAAAGTCATTCCAGCTCATAATTTACAGAGTGCTTCTTTTATGGATAAAAGATATAATGGAGGTCTTCCTGTTAATGTATCTTCCCTAAAGTCTATTAGTCATAAAATTCTTAATTATCCAGATACTGCTCCCAAATTTACTCCAGCTTATAGATCACATTCACTTAACTTTCATTCAAATAGTAACTATCGGATGAATCATTCTGGATACTCTTCTTTATCTTCTAGTAAAAATGACTTTTCTAGAACTAAGAAAATTAATATTTCTGATGGATTTAATAAATCTAATTTTGGTAATGTTTATTCTAAGTCTATTAGACATAAAATTCTTAATTATCCAGATTTTGCTCCCAAATTCATTCCAGCTTATAGATCACATTCACTTGACTTTCATTCAAATAGTAACTATTGGATAAATCATTCTGGATACTCCTCTTTATCTTCTAGTAAAAATGATTTTTCAAGGACTAATAAAACTAATATATCTGATGGATTTAATAAATCTAATTTTGCTGATGTTTATTCTAATACTAATATAACTTATAATAGATATTTTCTTTCTAATATGCCAGTAAATCTCAGTTCAAAAGATATTACAGTATTTCTTGAAAATAATTTACAAACTAGCATTGTTTGTCATAAAGTTAATATGAATAATTCTAAGTCTTCTTGCTTTTATGTTTCTGTTTCTGCACATAAACATAATGAAATAATATCCCCCAATTTATGGCCTTGCGGTGCTTCCATTTCTTTTTTTTATGGATCTCTGGCTAGTTCTCTAAGGTTTTAAGAGAATTTATTTTGTTTTACTATCTATTTTATTTTATTTTATTTATTTATTTTTATTTATTTATTCTTTCTTTATCACTTTTTTTTTCTCTTTTTGGTTTTATTTGTGTTGTTTTCATTATCTTTGTGGGTAACATGGTAGGCCTTTCTTGTTTTTACATGAATGTCAGAGGTATGAGGACTAAATGTGTTCAAATTAAACAATTTTTTGAAACAGAACATTTTGATCTTATTTTACTTACAGAAACTTGGTTGAATCAACAATTTCCTGATTGTTCTTTTCTTGATGATAGATTCAGTATTTTGCGAACTGACAGATCTATGGATAATATTTCTCGAGGTGGTGGTACTCTGATTGCTCTTCATGAAGATGTTTTTTATAAAGAACTTTCTTTTTCTTCTTCTTTTTGTGAATCTACATGGTGTGAAATTACTTTAAATCACAATTTTAAATTTATTTTAGGTAATGTTTATCTTAAACCCACTTTGTCATTGTTGGAGTTTGATTATTTTTTGACATCACTTGAAGATTTTCTGATTGGCTATGATAATGTTATTATTACTGGGGATTTAAATATTCCAGATTTATATCAGGGTAGAATTGCTACACACTTTTCTGTTTTGTCTTCTAAGGCTTCTAGAATGTTAAAGTTCTGTAAATTTTTAGGACTCAAGCAATATAACCCATTTGTTAATTCCTTTCATCGTACTTTGGATTATATTTTATGTAGTTCAACAGTAGTTAGTAATTTTCAAGTTGTCTCTGTTAATTTTCCTATTGATGCTCATCATCCACCTTTTGAGTTTTATATTAATGTTTGTCACTCAAAGATTAATTTTTCTAATATTTCAAGAAAGGATTATGGGAAGGGTAATTATTTTGATTTTTGTAGAAACTTTTCTAAAGTTAATTGGAATTTTTTGTATTCTTTTAATGATGTAAATCATTGCTTGGATGAGTTTTTAAAGATTCTTAATGGTTTTATTGATTTGTATATTCCCAATAAGCGACCTTTTTATAAGGGTTTTCCTCGTTGGTTTTCATGCGATCTTATTAAAATTATTAAAAGGAAGTCTTATCATCATAGACTTTATTTTAAAACACAGAATATCTTTTTTTATAATAATTTTATTAATTTCAGAAGATTGGTGAAGCATGTTTATAAAAGAGATTTGAAGAATTATATTAGAAGAATTGAGGTTAATATTTCATCTAACCCTAAAGAATTTTGGGATTTCATTAAAAAGTCTGGTTTGGGTAGAAAAAAGGTTCAAGCTACTCATGGTTTCACTTTAAGTGCAAATGACTTTTCAAAACATTTTGCTGATGTATATTCATCACATGATGCAATATCTTCAAATATTGCATTATTTTGTAATTCTTCAACTGTTCATTGTATGATTGACCATATTTCTAAGGATGATGTTGTTATGGCTATTAAGCGACTTAAAATTCATTCTAGTTTGGGAAATGATAATATTCCTTCATTTATTTACAAAGGGCTAGCTGAATTTATTGCAGTTCCTCTTGCATTTATTTTTAATTTATCACTGAATTCTTGTGTTTTTCCTAATGTGCTTAAGTGTGCCAAAATGGTCCCAATTTTTAAGAATGGTTCACGTGATTGTCTTAATAACTATAGACCTATTTCTGTTTTACATACTATTGCTAGAATTTTTGAGAGGTGTGTTTATAATAAAATTATTTTAGATGTTAGTAAACTCATTTCTTCTTCACAGCATGGTTTTATACCTAATAGATCCGTAGAAACTAATTTGTTAACAATTTATGATCATATAGCTCATGCAATTGAGGACCAGCAGAGACTTGATGTTGTTTATTTTGATTTATCAAAAGCTTTTGATAAAGTAGACCACAGTATTCTTCTTCGCAAATTATACCAAATGGGTTTTTCTACTAAGCTTGTTTATTGGTTTCAATCCTTTCTTCATGGTCGTACTGCATATATTAAATTTAATAATACTATTTCATCTAAGTTTAAATGTAATTTTGGAGTTCCTCAGGGTAGTATTTTAGCACCTATGCTTTTTAACATTTATATGAATGACCTTAAGGATTGCTTAAAATCTTCTTATCTTTTGTGCTATGCAGATGACTGTAAAATCTTTAGAAGAATCACATCTGTGTTTGATTGCACTCTTCTTCAAAAGGATATAGATAATTTTAGTGCTTGGTGTGATTTAAATAATATGATTGTTAATTTCAGTAAATGTTCCTTAGTCTCGTATTCTAAAAAATCTGAAGTTTTGCATTTTTCTTATTTTATTAATTGTCACAAAATTATTTCTGTTGAATCCCAAAAAGATTTGGGAGTTATATTTTCTAGTAATGGATCCTTTCTTCCTCATTTGGAAATGATTATTGGTAAAGCTTTAAAAATTATAGGTACTATTCTAAGGTTTGGTCATCATTTCAGTGGTGATACAAAATTTAAATTATTTTTATCATTGGTTCTTCCCATCATTGAATATTGTTCAGTTATTTGGAATCCTAGCTCTAAACAGGGATGTAACTTATTACAATCAGTGAGTAATAAGTTTTTTAAATATGTTTCTTTGGGAAATAAAACTGTTGTTCATCTTTCTTTTAGAAGACAATATAGAGATCTTAAATATCTTTATAAACTTGTTAATAAAATAGTTCTTTTATCTGACACAATTTCTACTGTTGTAATTAGATCTCATGTGCATGATACTCGGTCTGCTTCTGTTTGTTACATTAAAACTTGTCATTCCAATGTTCTTAGATTTTCTCCTTTATTTAGACTGCCATATTTATATAATCAGATTTGTAGTAATAATAATTACTTCAATTTAGATTATAATCAATTTTGTTATGTTATTAAATTTAAATGTCATATTTGATTGGTTTAACTTGATTTTGTTTATATATATATGTTAAATTGTTTTATTATTATTATTATTTTGTTACGCGCTTTATATTTATCCCTTTTATTTATTTGTTATTATTAATGTTTTAATAATAATTGTTTATATGCTGATATTTAATTTTACTTTAGATTTTTAAATGTGTTAATTATCTTTTATTGAAATATGGCACATAATTATATTAATAATTTGTCATTTAAACTCATTTATGTATTTATATATTTGTTATGGTGCAATACTGTAATTGGCTTTATGCTGTAGTTTTGTACGGTAAATAAATGAATTGAATAAATGAATTGAATTATTATTATTAATGATAAACGTAATTTAGATTGGGTTTTGAAAAGATTAAAAATTAAGACATACTCTAAGTCACGATTGCTTAATATACTAGAGAACTAATGTGAACAAGAGGTTAGATTTAGAACATTTAAGAAAATGCTTTAAAATTAAAAAAAAATATTATTATTGGTGAAAAGTAATGTTTTTTTGATGTGATCACAAGTAAAAATTTTAAATAAATATAAAAATTTGCTAATAATATGCATGTATAAAAAAGATAAATGTTTTAATAATTATATACTTATCAGTTTAGAACATTGTTTCTTTTTGAAATCTGACATACTGGAGTTTTTATAAAATTAAATTTTAATAATGTATTAAATTTATAAATAGTTTCAAATTAGTTGTCACAGCTAATTAATAATAAACCACACATATATCTAATAAGGAACATTTAAAAAATATTTCTGCATATTACGTTTTTCACTGAAAACTATCTGGAATACCACTGGAACATTGCTGCTGTAGTTTGTCTTTTTGTTACCACTCTTAACATAGTTTATTAATTTACAATAAAACTTTAATATATAGGGTATATGAACACAGACTTTCACACGACCCACCACTCTCCCCACTATCTCATAACACTAATACACTTGAGCACATATATGTTGAAAAGATAAATAATCACCAATATATATATTTCATGCTAAACCAGCAATCATCATTTGGTCCAGATTACCATCTCCACAGATATATGCTATAAGTGCTCAGATATATATTAAGATAGTCAATCCTCTTACTTTAATGGACAGGCTTCAATCTACTCCACACTCCAACTCTTCAATCATCCATCCAATTGAAAATCTGATGATGGAATGCTCAAAAACCCCATCCACATGACCAATTAGACAAAAACTGCAAATTGATAAATGCAATTTATTTATAATTAAAATACCACAATATGTTTTTATAATTAAAATAACACAATATGTTTATGAAAAATCAAAAATAATATGCACTTAATATAATAATGAATTTTTTTATGAATTACATTGTTTTCTTTTTATATTGTTGTGTATATGTTTGTTTCTTTTCAATCCAATTTATTATGGAATTGCAATCATCACATTTCTAATTTAACTTCTTTGGAGTTATGTTATGCTTCATGGGTAATTTTGTTCCCCTAAAATACACATTACTAACATATAGCATACTTATAAAAATGTTTATTTTTTAATCATAACTTTGTTTGCTAAAGATATTAATTTCAGTTTTGTATTCTAATCAATGTTATTATTTTCATACTGTAGTCAATGTTACAGAATAACCTCAATTTAAAATACGTGGACATTTTATTGTGCTGCACATTCTGTTATAAACATTATTCATTTTCTCCAATTTATGGAGTTTAAATCTTAATAGATGTGCATTTATCAGTTACTTTCTTGTGGATTATAAGGTTAATTTTCCACCTTATTGTTCTTCATTTGCAAGTCAATTTATTATGGAAATGTGCCTGTTTTTGTCACTAATTTAATTTATTTTGAATTGCATTTGCCTTCATTAATAATTAAATTTCCTACTAAATGTCTACATTGATCACACTTATTGGAAATATTACTTTTCAATTATTTTTGTTTATTAAAATTAATGATTTCACATTTGTTTTGTAAATAAATAATATTGTTTTCATGTTTTATTGAAACATCAATTATTTTTATTATAAAAAATGAAACATGTTTTACCATTTTCTTGTTAATTTTGCTATTTCGATAGTGGCTCCACCAATCAGTAACACATACTTACAACAAGTACAATTCTTTACATTCTTCAAACATTGTAAATGGCTCAGCATATACTTACCTATACTTTGTTGCTTCTATGCTTGAAATTTTTATGAAATCCCAATCAATAAACAACTTGATTATTATAATCTCTTTAAAAATATATAAATATTTTTAATAAACTTTCAGAATAAGATTGATTGAGGAAATTATATTTTCATTACAATTTAATTTGGACAATCAACTAATTTCAAGCAATGTAACAAACCTATTCAATTAACTGAATCAAATTTTCTTGACCAGATCAATAAAACAATATATAAATTACTCTCCTTTTGCAATACTTTTTTAAGTTTTTCCTGGAAATAAAATCAATAGTACTTCTTCAGTTTTTAAGAGCACACTGAGTCAATGATGACAATTCATCTATGACAGGAAACAACTTATTCAACAAAATCCTTGAAAATGGGTTTTCTGTAATGAATAACAATGATATTCCATAATAATTACTGCAAATTTCTAAATTCCTTTTATTTTAAAAAGTTAAAAAATAGCAACGACCTTAAGTTCAGACAGTATATTCCAAAAAATTCAATATTTTTCATGTAAACATATCCCATCATATTTTTTAAATGTTCTAGGTATTTCATCAGGTACTTCAGACTTTTTAATTTTAAGATTTAAAAAAATATATATTGTCTTCCCTAAGCTGGATATTTCTATCCACTCAAATTAGCAGATAAAATGTGTATGTCATTATTCAAACTTACTTTTTCTATTTAAAAGATCATTATCATTATATGTGTGTTATTTCTGGAATTAGTGGGATTAGGATATTGATTCGTAGGCCAACATGTTGCTTTTAGGGCATCCGAAAAAAACTGCATAGACCATAATCAGTAACTTCATGTATTTTCTTTGTAGTTTTAATCCACCAATCATTTTAAAGCTTACATATCAGTCATTCAACTTCTGCTATCAGATATGTATATTTATTACAAAGTTGCACCTTTAATTTATTATTCTGCAAAGCTGAAATTGCCACATATTTTTTTAAAATTAAATTAGCATTAATAAGATCATTGTCAGAAATAAAACCATGATTCTTATTTTTAATGAAATCAATAATAGTTTTACTTATATCCATAACACATCCCTTAAGAAAATTTCATGCTTCACTACTATGATAAACCTGTAGTTTCAAATTAGAATTTTTACTGTGTAATGGCTGTTGAAAATGAACATCAATTTGCATGTGAATATGATTAAATTAGCTCTACTTTTGAGTTTATCTATCATTTTAATATTGGAGTCCAATAATCTATGATCTATCTAACAATAGTTCTCACATAATATAAAATCAGTATTCACCCATCAATGTTATTAATTATCTGAGAGTGAAGATTTAAGCACTTCTAGTAGCTAAAAAAATCTAGATACCTTTTGTCCAACCAACATGGGATATATTGGATGGGTAACTAGATTGACTATGGAGTGATACTCATAGTAGGTAGATATATTGATATAGAGCCTGTATGAAAATGTTTAAATAAATAAAATTTAATTAGAAAAAGCATATCATTTTTGAATGCACGCATACTTTTAACAATTTTATTTTTTTAAGACCAATCCCTAAACATGATATTCTATTAGCAAAAACAAAAGGCAGGGCAAAACCCTTTATAGAGATTACTGAATGTGCTGTTATTATCCTCAATACACTGACTTTGTTATTTTAAGCAATCAATTCATCAAATATATGATTAATGATTTACAATAAAAACACTGCTCATCTTAATAATGAAAATACAAATGTTTAACTTTTTTTAACACATATGTACAAATTTACAAGATTTCTTTCATTAATCATAAACTTTTTCATTTAATATTAATAAAAGTTGCATTGATGTCATTGTGAGCCTTAAGAATAGGTGGAAACTCATTTTATCACTCTAATAATTAGAGCTTTTTGGAAATTTTTACACATTTTGAAATGTAACGGTTATTGTATAATCATAATATGGTTGTCTTAAAGGTTTATTTCATAACTTCTTATTTATATCTTTATAAATCTTTATTGCAAATCTGCTAGCATAGATTTATTTCTTGGATGCAAACATTTTCTAGATCGACCATGTTTGTAAAATTATTTAATCATTATATAAGGAGCATTATTTATGTAGCAACAGATTTATGGAAGCCACTGTATACTATACTAATAAATAAAAATCTGATTTTTAATTTTATTTACGAAAAATGAATAATACATTTGGTTTGCAAGTAAAATGTCCAATAAAAATAATTTTGTTATATATGATTGAAGCACAATTCTAATAGTAAAAAACTAATTGATCTAAATAAAAATAAAAACTCTGCATGGTCTGGTGCAGTTGGTAGAGGGTCTGACAGAGTGCATGTCAAGAGATCAGAAGATTCCAGGAACAATTCTGGCATTCACAAGTCTGGTGCCCAAACTTTTTATAAAAGCCATATTACTATTTTTATTGATCTAAATTTCAATTTTAACCATAACTTTAATATTTCTACAGAACTGTTTTATTCTAGTTTAACTTATTAATATCCAGAGCATAAAATTTGAAAGTTCTGTTGTAGAGTGTTATCCACTTATCATATTATTCAAGAAATTGAATTAGTATGAAGAAATAGAAAATTATCTATAATAAAAAATAGAAAGATTAGCAGTTTTTTATACTTTTTGTGAGTTAATGCAGTAACTATTTAAAAGGTAAACATTTCTAAATTAAATATTAATCTAACATAGTTGAAAGTCAAATGCGACATGACCTCCCAAGTAACTAACCAAATAAATGTTTCAAAAAATATACTTCAAGTTATAATTGCAATTATTATAATTTTGCTTATTTTAATGGCCTTATGGTTTTTCTATTAGTGTGGGTTCAGTATAGTTGTGCAGATATTCCATTAATTTAAGTAGTTAATTTTGGTTCAGATCGGTCCATTTCTAAAATAATACTGTAGATAAGCTGATAATATTATCTTAATATTACAGTATAAATGTTTCACTAGACCAAACAATAAATAAACAAAAAATATTGTTATCAAAATACTGTAGCACAGTTTTTTTTAAATAGATCAATTTTTGCAATCAAATTAATCTAATAATCTTTCATTAATCATTCAAACTATTCTACAATGGAAAGAGCCATCAACCCTTACTTTATTAGAATCAAATCAATAACAGTAATATATAACAATGCTCCCAAAAATTAAGTTACTAATGTAACAAACTTTTAAAAACAAACTGTATTAATTAGCTAAAGGTTAGAGGCAAGATAACATAGCATTAATTATCCTACTGCAGAGTAAAACTTTCTCTAATACTCATCTAAAAGAGCTAGTGGAAGAAAAAAGAAATTATTTACAAGGTTAAGAATGAAAAACAGGCAAAACTCTCCATACAGTAGTGCCACTCAGTGCAAGCCAGAGAAATCAATGGATGCCAGAAGGCTTGTGCATAAAATACCTATCTAGTGCCTACTCTTTCAATATCCCCAGACTAGCTTGTGGATTTTATCAGTGAGGAGCCTTGGATCTGAAAGCACTGCACCTAGATCATAGGATCTAATGCATCCCTCCAGCAGCCATCTTTTATCTCTACTTAACTATGAAACTGTGAGAATAAAATTGAAAACACAATATTTTCTGTCCAAGATTATTAGCTTATATAGTCATATAGGTCTGAACTCAGTTCAGTATCCATACATTTTGGTGTCTTTGGTTCTTTAATAACCATAGCCACCACTATCCTGTTAGGCAGGATTGGTATTAAAACAACTAAACATCACATGATCACCATTTCTTATGGATGGTCATAACTTAAAACAAGCAAATCTCTCCATACAGTAGTACCACTCAGTGCAAGTCAGACTAATCAATGGATACCAGAAGGCTTGTGCATAAAATCCCTATCTAATGACTACTCATCTAATATTCCCAGACAAGTTTCTAGCTTGAGACTTTCATCAGTGAGGAGTCTTGGAGCTGAAAATCGTGATCATGTGATGTTTAGTGGTTTAAGGTTAATAATGAATGGTTGTTGAGATTTAGACTTTTTTCTATTACTTTGTATATAGCCCGTATCTAAAAATATCTAATAATCAATGAATAAATGGTCTGTTAGAGTAGGTATTACTGCTATTTAAAAATAAAAAAGGACAGCTTGAAAATTTTCAACTATCTACAAAAAGTTTCAAATTTCACCTAGTTTCTAATACCAATTGGTGGAATAATAAATAGATGTGCCAATCACTATGCTACTACTGATTAGTTGCTACATTATATTTATATCACCAAAAAGCATTTTCCATTTACTTATCTTTTATATTAAAAAAATAGTGAATGTATATTAATAATATTTTTTTGCTATCAGAAAGGTAAATCAAAATAAACTGTAATAATAGTAATAGTATCATTTATGAGGAGAAAATATTTAAATCCTTAAATATAACCCTAATACATTTTTAGTGCTGAATATTCTTGTCAAAGACAGAATACAATATTTGCTTCTAAAAAGGGTGCTGCAACACCAAAAATGCAGGTCATTTTTATATTTGTAATACTATTTTCTGTATAAGTAGCTCAGTATTATTATTTCAGTGAATTTATTAAATTTCAGTGATAGAATTTGTCAGAAGGTTTGTAATGATGGTATATTATAAGATGTCTATTTTTGTGTTATTACTAACAAGTTGTTTGTATTTGGAAAATTTAAATAAGGTTTAAAATTTTCTTTACATTCAACATTCACTCATAAATGATGGAAATAGTCCAAAATATCACAGTGATAGAGTTCTCTTTCTATTAAAAGATATAAAACAATTACTTATATATGGCTGTTCCACTCTTGCTTTTTGTTCATTTTGTTTAACAATGTTTATTTTTTGTATAATATTGTATTTTTTCTTCTTAAAAATATTATAATTAAGATATCTTAATTTTATCCTGCAAAATATGTTAATCACAAATTCTAAGGTATGAGAAAAAATATGTGTGATATTTCCTTTACTTCATTAATGTTTCAAAAATAATTAGCATTTAATTTGTATTAAAAATTGATTGTCAATTTGATTTTTGAACATATATATGTATATATGATTAAACAGTGCTAATATAAAGTAATAACTAATAGAACAATAACTTATAAGCATTAATTATATTAATATAATACCATTTCAGATTAAAGTAATCAGTATTAGGGATAAAAAAGAAATAAGTCAACTTTTGCCTGCCATTGATGATTTTATATAGAAAGAGTGGAGATGTTCCATGTTGAGTAGAAATTTCTCTTTTGAGAATATAAATTCAAGTTGATTCAAATGAAGCTTCATAAACATCTTCTCTGATTTTACTTTCATCCAAATAAATTTCTATATCTAACCTTCTAATCATATAAGGTCATGGATTGTAAGCAAAACTGAATTAATTTTCCATTAGCAGCACTTTTTACATTGATACTTGAGGGCAGTGCATTTATATAATTAATAATTGGAAATTTAACACTTTAATTATTATCACATATCTAAAAAAAATTTGACAATCAAGAGTACATTTTATGTCCTGTGCAATTTAAATCAGTAGCTGAGTAATAGGATTAAAACCTAAGCATTCCTGAATTAATATTCAACATTTCACTTTTGGGGTTTGAATGTAAATGACTTCCTGAGAGAACTTCCCCCCTGTGTTATTTAATGCAATGATATTGGGATGCAGTCAAAAATTAAAGATTAACTAGATTAATATAAATCTTAAGTATAAATGTTATTGGTCCAAATGGAGTGGCAGGTCCTGGATCTCCAAATCTATGCATTGTAGTCCAGTTCTGACATTATTGGTATTCAAACTTCTTATGAATTCTCCACAACTAAAATAACCAATTATTATTATTATTATTATTATTATTATTATTATTATTATTATTATTATTATTATTATTATTATTATTATTATTATTATTATTATTATTATTATTATTATTATTATTATTATTATTGTTATTATTATTATTATTATTATTATTATTATTATTATTATTATTATTATTATTATTATTATTATTATTGTTTTGTGACTGCTTTATTTTAGTTGTTGATATTTTTTTTGTTTCTGATAGGTAGTTAATATTTCTCATATTTCACTACTCTATGTAGACTTTTAATTTAATTTTTAATATGAAAATTTGTTGCATGTTAGTTTATGAATGCTACCAAAAACACAAACTTTTTGGAGTTTTAATGTTGTTGAAAACTACCATCAAGATTCTTTTTTTAAATTCACATACATTTTTTTTTTTAAATTTATTTGAAAAAACTCTTTAGATAGTGAGCTTAACACATTTCATATAAAACATTTGCTATATAATATTCAAATTATGTACTATATTATCTACTTAAAAAGAGTGGTATGAGATAGTGTGGATAATTGAAGGGTGCACTCCAGGTATAGGAAGAATGCCTGAGATAGTGTGGATAATTGAAGGGTGCACTCCAGGTATAGAAAGAATGCCTGGTTTTCAAATATTCTACTTAAAAAGCTGAATTCTTTATATATATTATCATCCTTTTTTTACTGCCTTACTATCTTAGTAATGGAGTCTTTACATTTTATATTATCACTCAATTCTCTGTATTAACTGTGATGTGGACCTTAACTTTTTCATATTATAACTCACCTCTTTGTATTTACTGATAATTTAAGATAGTATGAAGCTTTAACATTTTACTAACTGTCCTAAGAAAGTTGTCATTTTGCACAATCATGTGACATGCATAGCAGTTATGATTCTAATATTATTTTTCTCTTTCTCTCTTTTAAATTCAGATGTGTATGAATATGTAAAATATGCAAATTATTTCAGCATTAAAAAGAACAATGGTGAAGCAGGTTTAGTAGACTTCCTATACTCAGTAATAATCTTTCACAAGTTTGCATAATCAATCAGTACTTACAGATAACAGACTAAAATTTCAGCATATGATATATGTGGATGTGTTTGTGTTAATTAGACGAATGCGTAAAGTCATAACAAAACTCATCTATAATTTAGTTCTTTGTCTCTTTCCTTCTTCTGAAGTTATATTGATCATACTGGCTGCTGATAAGATATAAGTAAAAAGATAATAAAATGATTGATGAATAGTTCCAGAGCTGCAATTTGGTGATTAAATTGCTTATTTTGTAATTCATAATACATAGTTGCAACAATAACTTTCTGTTGATTGCTATACCTGTTTACCTAGACAATCGATGAGATATGACATTTATAATAACTATCGCCGTCATTTAATTTATTCATTATAGATGTATAATGAATAAATTACAGACTAAAAATGCTTAATGTAGTACTTAACATATTAAGATTTGGTAAACAAATTAATATGCCATTTATATCATCTTGTCTAATTACCACTTTTTTTTTTTTATCTATTACTTCACAAATTTCATTTTCTTTATCAGCGCTATGCACAATAATCATCTAAGTGATTGAGCCTATCTTGGAAAGCTATTTTATGTATATTATTTTAGAAGATTAACTAAATCATCAAGTGTTGACAAACTTAATCATTTTTAAAATGAAACAGATTATATGGGTTGATCAGACAACTTTAATTTCAGATGAGACTCCATTAGCAAAGCTTAAGCGATTGCTCCTCCTCGCATCTCCCGCTACTTAACTTGATGACGATTGAAACAGAGAGTTTCTTTTTCATTAAAAAGCAGAAACATTTTTTTGAACTCTTCATCTGAGAAATATGATATTAAAATTACATGCTTTAAATAGAGCTTATCGGTATCAAGTTTTTTGCTTTCTTATTTAAAAACATAATAAAAGTGGCAGATATAATTAGATAAATATACAATTAAATGATCTAAACAACAAATATATTGACTCCAAAGAATTATTGTGGTCAAGGAATAAAAAATTATTTGATCAAAGATATGTAACCATTACTTTTCCTTTTAATTAACCCCTGAAAATATATATTAATAGCAACTTAGTTTAAAATTAATTATTAAACGCTGATCCACAGGAGGCTGCATTATACATTTTTTATGTGTTATCACTAGATATAGTATAATTTAAAAAGTAATTTTCTTCTTTAAATGCTACAAATAATAAAACCAGTGCTATACATAAAATGTTATGATTCTCTTCTGAAGCAATATAATGTTTCTAATATATTGCAACGAAAATTTTCTCAAACTAAAACGGTACACATGAGCTTCCGAATCCTAATTTTTTTTTTTGTTTTGTTTTGTTTTATATACGTATTGAAGTATTATGGATATTAAAATGATACTTTCTTGAAATTTTGCATAGAAACCAAAAAAAAAACAAAACGACCTATAATTACACCGCTAAAAGCACACTTTTTTCAGGTATTTAAATGTTTTAACTCGGATTATTATTATTGTTTGATTAGAATGTTCTAATAAACTCAAATGCTTGTTAGAAAATAGTTTTATTAACAAAAGATAATTGGAATTTTTTTTTTTCATGTGGCAAATGAATTAGTATCTGTTGGGACATTCAAAGTGAGGTAGACAAAATCTTTTTTCATCTATTGACTATAAATTTTCTTTTATATTACAATTTATACTTAGTTCCATGTTTTGTTTTTTTCAAAAATCTTTTCTAATAAAGTTTTCATTGTTAGTTATTGTTGTTGTTGTTGTTTTCTTACTTGTTTGCTTGATTTTGGTTTTACTTTATCAATTATTGAAATACAAACATAATTTATATAAAAACAGACAAAACTCTCCATACAATATTGCCATTCAGTGCAAGCCAGAGTAATCAATGGATGCCAGAAGGATTGTGCATAAAACCCCATCTAGTGCCTACTCATCCAATATCCCCAAACTAGTTTCTGGCTTGTGGCCTTCATCAGTTAGGTGCCTTGGATTTGAGGGCACTGCACCTAGATCTTAGGATCCTAAGATCTAGATGCATAGCTCATAAGATCTAGGTACAGTACTATCCGATCCAAGGCTCCTCACTGATGAAGGCCACAAGCCAGAAACTACTCTGTGGACATTGGATGAGTAGGCACTAGGTGGGGATTTTATGCACAAGCCTTCTGACATCTATTGATTACTCTGGCTTGCACTGCGTGGCAATACTGTATGGAGAGTTTTGCCTGTTTTAATAACAGTTATAAGCAAGCATAATAAATGAAGATCATGTGATGTTTATTGGCATAATTAATATATTTGGAGTTTGAATGTAATATAGGGGATTTCAACTTCAAGCTCTCTTCTATTCTATATCATACATCCAATATGCATGTCCACCCATATGTGAAAGAGATAAATGATTAAAAATGTAGATATTGTTTCTTCTCTTTTCATTTCTGTAATTCAGCTTCAGTAGTTACTAATATATAAAAACAAATATTTGGTTAGGTTCTTTTAATATAAACAAAATATGGTATCTATTATTTCCTCATATGGATGTTTAGATTATTTAATGTAATCTTTTTTAAAATAAGCATTATTTCAAAAATATGTTTGAAAAATAAAAATAAAAAATGGTAAAAAAAAATACCAATACATTTATATGAAATGATGCTAAATCTGACTACTTTTTACAAACACACTATAAAAATAGTCATACACTCTCCTCTCAATAAATGTTTTAAAACACAGATTATCCTCCAATGCTTAGAGCTTAAATAAACCAACACATATCTACCATGATTGATGAATAATAGCTTGATCATATTGGTAGCTTAATATTTAAATCAACATAGTATTTGCATAAGTTCAAATCAGAGAATATTTCTCATTTTTAATTACATGTGACACTATGTTGGTGTATATGTAACAAATGATAATATAGTGATTTATATACTTATGAAATATTGTGGAAATCAATTAATTTTCAGACATGTCCTATAAAAATGGACACATATTCTCCCATCAATAACACCTATGCTGAGAACTTATTTTTTAGAAACATTTATTCACAAGAGTGTGCATATCTATTTTTATAGCACATATACAAATAGTAGTCGACTTCCGCAATATTCCATAATTGTATAAATTGCTATATATGTATATATAATACCATACAAAGATAATGATTTGGGTGTTAACATTTTCAAGAACTTTATGTACTTTTTATGTAAGCTATTATTTGACTTTAAATCTATTACAATATATAAAAAAAGGCCTACAAATTATTACATAAAAAAGTTTCACCGCAACTCATCAGCATATTATTAATTACAGTTATTAAAAAAACATAAAGTTGTTTTTTTTTTATCTTTCCTCAGATTATTTTAATTGAGCACATAATATTTTTGAAAATATTAATGTTCAATAAATTAAAGCACAAAGTTAACTTTTTTTTTTCTCATTGATTTTTTTTTTCACCAAATTATTGTTACCAATTTTCCTTCAAATTTAAAGCAAGCTCAGAAATTATATCTGGTAACAATGATTGCCTTTTTTGATTAAATGCTTTTATTGAAGTTGGAAAATCAGTTTGTTTGTTTGTTTTTTAGTTTATTTGTTAAGTTTTGATCTTTTTAAACTTAAAATAAAATTTTAAAATCGAGGTTTAATAAATTTAAATTCAATAATGCTATATAACTTAGTTATACCAGCCTAATCCAATTGGAACACTATCTTTTTAGTAGGTCAACTAGTTTCTTAGATATGGAACAGAGGTCAGGGAAAATATGAAAAATATTCAATAATTTCACATATTGCAGTTAACAATTATTCTTAAAACTTTGATTTGTTTTAAATAACATTTGAATGATGACATTCCAATTTCTTTTCTTTCAATTTATAACATTTTTAATCATTTTAACTCTTAATATAGATATTATATATAATATGTGTACATAATTATGTATGAAAGTAATTATTTTGAGGCTGTTTATTTTGAAATACAGACTGTAATGTATTTATTATACAAGAAGCCAGTGCTGGATTCCTTAATCATGTGAGATGATTTAATATTTGATAATTGTATATGTATAAAAATCAGTAACTAAGTTTGCTAGTTAAAATTGTGTGGTGGTTTTTAATTTTATTTTAAAACAATTGTTTTTATTTTTTTAAAAAAAAACTAAAGGAGAACACTCTTAAGTATTATTTAAAAGAATGATCACGAGTTGTTTTTTTTTCACTTTTTTTAAACAACTGTGTTGAAATAAAAATTAAAAACTATCAAATAATTGTAAATAGATAAATTAATTATTGATTTATTATAAATATATAATTATGTGCACATACTAAATATAATATAAACTTACTGCTGAAATATCTAATAATATATATTGTAATGGTAAATAAAGAGACTGTGTGTCTGAACATTAATTTGTAATGTTGATGAGAACAAAATCAAATAATCTAAGCCTAATTCAATATATAGTACCAACATTTAGTTATTCACTAACAAGTGACAACACAAATCTTATCTTAATCTTTCAAAACAATTAACAAAATATGATAAATAAATAAGTTTCACATTAATAATGTCTCTTGCTACACTATTGCACGTGAACATTAATATTTATAATATATTTCAGGATTTTACAGCATTTCATACAATGTATATGTGGATAAGTATATAACTATTCATGAAAGCTTTTTATATGTGGCTAGCATCATGCCACAACTAAGAAACAATATCTTATCTCATTATTTCTAAGGGATTTAACATCAAGACTCATATATTTTGTATAAATAAAGTTTCATAAAATATTGTTGAACAGAAATACACATTTTGTGATTGTATCCAGTTTATATCTCATAGCATATAAATATATCCAAGAAAGATGTATACATGTTCTCTTTAAAGAGTTTAAAATAAAGAATATAAACTTAACTACTTTATTAATTAAAGTGAAAGGCAGAAACCTCTTACATGCATTTTTAGAGTGCTTATGTGACAGCCAATTAGATGTTATGATGACTGCATAGGGAAATCTCAAGTCAAAGCACAAAACAGAGATTTTACAAGAAAAAATGGGTCCACCTTTCTCTTTCTTTAAATTTATGTATATAAGTCAATCTAAAGTATTTTGACTTGAGTGTGTGAAGCATTAAGAATCTTCACATTTAACTCACTGCTTATTATTTATATACAAACAATGCAAAATCTTACAATTTATTACAAAGTAATTTTTCAGATGTTATGAATTGAACAGTAACATATGTAAATATTGTTTTTTATTAAGAACAAGCATTTAGTAATTAAAGTGAAAGGCAGAAATCTCTTGCATGTACTTTTAGAATACTTATATGACAGCCAATCAGATGTAATAATGACTGTATAGGGAAATCTCAAGTCACAACCCAGGACAGAGATTTTACAAGAAAAAGATGATTCCATCTTTTCCTTTACTTAAATTTATATATACATATAAGCCAGTCTAAAGTATTTTGACTGATAGCATGAAGCTTCGAACATCTTCACATTTAACTCACTGTTTACTATTTACAAACAAACAACACAAAATCTTACAATTTACTACAAAGTAATTTTTCAGATGTTATGAATTGAACAGTAACATATATAAATATTGTTTTTTTATTAAGCACAAGCAATTAGTAATTAAAGTAAAAGGCAGAAACCTCTCGCATGCACTCTTAGAATGTTTATATGACAGCCAATCAGATGTAATGATGACTGTGTAAGGAACTCTCAAGTCACAACATTTAAGACAGAGATTTTACAAAAAAAAGATGGTTCCACCTTTCTTTTTGCTTAAATTTATATTTATATAAGCCAGTCTAAAGTATTTTGACTTGAGAATGTGAAGCTTTAAACATCTTCATGTTTAACTCACTGCTTATTATTTATAAACAAACAACATGAAATCTTATGATTTACTATGAAGTAATTTTTCAGATGTTATAAATTGAGCAGTAACATATGTAAATATTATTTTTTTATTAATTATAAGCAGTTAATTAAATGAGAAGATGTTTAAAGCTTCATTGTCACAAGTCAAAATACTTAACACTGGCTTATATAAATAAATAAGGAAAGAGAAAATTGGACCCAACTTTTTCTTGTAAAATCTCTGTCTTGTGTTGTGACTTGAGAGTTGCATACACAGTTATCATTATGTATGATTGGCTGTCATATAAGCATGCTAAATGGTTATGCAAGAGGTTACTGCCTTTCACTTTAATTACTAATTACTTGTGCTTAATAAAAACACCATTTACATATGTTACTGTTCAATTCATAACATCTAAAAAATTACTTCGTAGTAAATCGTAAGATTTTGCATTGTTTGTTTATAAATAATAAGCAGTGAGTTAAATGTGAAGATGTTTAACGCTTCATGCTTTCAAGTCAAAATACTTTAGACTGGCTTATATATATATGAATTTAAGTAAAGAGAAAGGTGGAACCATCTTTTTCTTGTAAAATCTCTGTCTTGTATTGCGACTTGAGAGTTGCCTACACAGTCATCATTACATCTGATTGGCTGTCATATAAACATTCGAAAGGCAAATGTGAGAGGTTTCTGCCTTTTGCTTTAATACTAATTGCTTCTGCATAATAAAAAACAATATTTAAAAACATTACTGTTCAATTCATAACATCTGAAAAATTAATTTGTAGTAAATCATAAGATTTCATGTTGCTTGTTTATAAATAATAAGCAGTGAATTAAATATGAAGATGTTTAAAGCTTCATGAACTCAAGTCAAAATACTTTAGACTGGCTTTTATATATATATATATATATATATATATATATATATATATATATATATATATATATATATATATATAAGTAAAAAGAAAGGTGTAACCATCTTTTCTTGTAAAATCTCTGTCTTTTGTTGCAACTTGAGAATTCCCTATACAATCATCATTACAACTGATTGGCTGTCATATAAGCATTCTAAAAGCACATGTGAGAGGTTTCTGTCTTTCACTTTAATTAATAATTTCTTGTGCTTAATAAAAAACAATATTTATAAACATTACTGTTCAATTCATAACATCTGAAAAATTACTTCGTAGTAAATCATAAGATTTCATGTTGCTTGTTTATAAATAATAAGAAATGAGTTAAATGTTAAGATGTTTAAAGCTTCATGCTCTCAAATCAAAATACTTTAAACTGACTTAAATATATAAATTTAAGTAAAGAGAAACATGGAACCATATTTTTCTTGTAAAATCTCTGTCTTGTGTTGCAACTTAAGAGTTACCTACACAGTCAGCATTACATCTGATTGGCTGTCATATATGCATTCTAAACGCACATATAAGAGGTTTCTGCCTTTCACTTTTATTCCTAATTGCTTGTGTTTAATAAAAACCAACATTTAACTACTTTTTATAAAGTTTAACAAAAATTTGACAATTTGTATTATTATTTTTTTTTTGAAAAGAGCCTATTTTAACAACTAAGAAGTGAATTTATTTAAATGTCTTCTAAAAGTTATAAAATGCTTATAAAGTTTTACTAATTTATCAAAAACTATGGTCAGCAAAATTTCAATTATTTATTTACAAGAATTCTCTTGGTTATTTTCATGTCAATGGCAAGGTTACTGAATGATTTCCAAAATTATGGATTGAAGTACTTGGTTGACTTAAGAGATTATTTGCTTTTGTTGTGTGAATATTTTTTAAATATTTTTTTTTGCACATTTACACTCTGCCCATTCACATATAAGTTCATTGGTAAATGTGGGTATAAATTGAATAAACTGTTTTGTATTGTTTTGAAGTCATAACAATTATCTTTAGTCAGTTCTCATAAATGATCTGGTTTAGTGTGTCTCTTTTTAAGATTAAATATTAAATCATAATAATCCACCTTTATTAAGATTATAATTCATTTATATATATAAATTCTTCTCTGATAAAAATATTTTTGCCAAAAAAATATAAGCATTAAGCATTAAAAAATAAAGCCCATGTGAGACATATACTATTTAATAGATTAGTGCATGAAAATTAAAAACACACTAATAAATATTTTAAATTTTAAAAAATCTTTATGACTATTTTTAAATTTCTAGGCTAAACTACCAAAAAAAGAAAACGGGAATATGATTTTGTGAGAATAAATTATTATATAAATAAAATGAATTGCGCTTTTTATTTTAAAGTACAATATTTTATCACTATCTCTATTTGAATAGCCGCATCTTGATCTTTCTACTAAACATGCACATATATGTGTGTGATAAAGAATAAAACTAAGTAAAACAGACATAAAGAAATTACTCATCAGTTTTCCTAACTTGTTAGTTAATTAGGCTTTTAGTGGTATAAAAATATAAGTAAGCTTCAAACTACCTTACTATGTTCTTAATACATATATACATACATGTAGACAAGTAATATATTTTAACAGGCAACCCCGGTATCAACTTTGTTGTTTGTATAAATATCTAAAAAAAAGATTTGATCTGTTGACCATGTAGGGTAGTAAATGCAAAACTATGGCCGTCCAGTTACCATAACACCTGCAGATAGAGTTTGAATGCTATCTACCATATTGGGTTCAAATACAAATCCTCTTTCTTAATGAAATCTTAAAAAATAAAATCTACAAATCCTATATAAGGATGTAAATTAACAAAAAAAAATTTACCTAGTGGCCATTATCTCATTAAAATGATGAACAACAATTTCTTCGGAAAAAGTATATTTATGAGCGGCAGTTAATCTGACCTCAAGTGCCAATCTCGCTAGTAACATAAGAATTATACTTTTCCTATTTAAATAATTTTAGAACTATCGCTAATTAGATGGGTTTGAACCTGGATACTGTTACAAAATATATATTGAACTGGATTGATATCTGATTCAATTATTCTATTACTAAAATTAAAAAAACTTTTAATTTTCATTAAATCTCTAATGTTAAAAATTTTTTTTTTATTATTTATACTCGTTTGTGTGTGATTTTAAAATAGTTTACTTTCAATGCTTGTTTTTAATCAATTTAATTAAAAACAAGCAAACTTGTTGATTACATTCCTGTCTCTTATTTAATCAGTTCTAATTTAATTCTAAAAGTGGAAATTTAATTTTGTGTTGTTGTTTTAGTTAAAATAATCCCTGGTTGGAATTCTTAGATTAGATTGAATGGGAGATTGATATTTGCCCTGCCTAAGATGTAGAATTTGACAACAGGACAAGTTTACATGGGAAATTGAGTGGGGATATAAATAACCCCAAAAATTTAGTGGATTATTCTAGAGAGCTTGACCAAGCAAGTACTCCATCAAAGTGATTAATTTGATTTTTTATATTTATTCTGATTAACCTCATTCAAGATATGTAGTGTTAGCCTTTTGGACATTTAATTTCTTTGAAGCAAAATTTGCAGTTATTAAACAATTTTGCTTTCTCCAGGATGCCAAAATATACCTACATGTTGTCATACCATCAAGATGCCTTGCTAACTTAACTCAAAGGATGGACCCCTACCTTCCAACTCTCCTTCAGTCTTGCCATGAACATCTAAAATAAACAGGACCCCATGCCTTTACCTTGCCACTGTCAAAATAGCTGAAATATGAACTAATATAAAAGTGCACACTCTACGCGAACTTTGCTTTACCGTAAGGTAAATATTTTTATTTTATTTTAGCCAGGGTAAATTCTTTTAGTTAAATCTCCGCTCAATCTTAAACATAAATCTGTATTCTTAATCAACATTTAACCTCATATTTAGTATTTGTTGTTTTTTTATTGTATTTTGTAGTGTGTCTTGGAATATTAATTTTAAGATTCCAAATTTGCTTTCAATTTGTTTATTGGAGAGTGATGAGTGAGTTTGTATTATTTATGCCTAACTTTTTATAAATGCTTTAGCAGTCTTGTGTATTTTTAAATTAGCTCACCTGTATTTATTTTATTACCCCCTAATTGATTTAAAATACTATGTTTGCACTTATGCAGACCAAAAAATCTTTTGGCTAGTGATAATTGTATTTATTATTTTAGTTTCCATATTTGGAGATTGTGTTTCGTCTTTTCTTATGTCTCTGAAATGGAAAATGGGAATTGTTGTTCTTTATAATTTTATAGATCGCCAGTAGGAAAATAATATTTATCTCTTTTCAAATTACAGGGGAAAGAGAGTTTCTTTCTGCTAAAGTATTTATTGCTTTAATATTTTATACTCATATACACTCTTTGATAAACTAACTTATATAAAAGTCTAAAAACATTTATATTTTAGTTTGCTATATTTATTTTGATCTTTTACATGTGACTAAATTTTATCAGAGCGTGTACTCAGAGATTTATTTGTAATTATTAGTTCATTCTCTTGAAATGCTTGGGCAGAAATAATTGCTTTTCTAATTATTTACTTGTCTCCTATTGAGATCTTTAATTATTATTAGTTTTGGTCAATCGTTTGGTTGGGGATTGACCTGTTGTAAACGTTTGTTTTCTTTTCATCCTAAATCATATTTTTTGTTTGTTCTTGGGGCAAATCAATCAGCTTTGCTTTGAACATAGTATAAGATGCAGCTTCTACTGGCATATGACATTCTTGGTCCTGGATGCATTTTCCAGGCCTAAAAAAGCTTGCTTGTGCTGGTTTTGTTGATTTATTTCAATAACATATTGTTTTCATATCTGTGAATGGGAAAACCAATGTTTAGGTGAATTCTCTGCTGAAAAAAATTTGCTCCCTCCTCTATAATTCACTAATAGAAGATCACTCTGGCTGCCAGAGCATTGAATTTTCATCTTTCTGGTACATGCCTGATATAACCCTATTTGTTATCTTATAAACTTTTGCTTATAATTTATTTTTCTCTTAAACAAAATTTTTAAAATATGTTTAAACTTAATTTGGCTGACGTTTGTCTTGGTGCTTTATTTCTCAATTGTCTAAACAATATTTAAGATTTCTTCTTTCTTCCTGACTTTAGTTGGGGCAAACCATCATCATCATCATCCATTCTGATCACAGTAATTAAATTTTCCAGATACATAGTTATCTGGTGGTGCCCTCTGTGATCAGGATAGATTGAGTGTCTGGTACACTATATATAAGAGATTTCAAAATGACTTTCAAGCTTCCTATAGCTATCCAATGTATCCCCTACTTTTGATATTTATGATCACACACATGCATAAAAGATAAATGATTTCCAATATACATAATTCATGATGCAATCATCAGATCATCATCTCCCATATATATATATAATCAATGCTTGGTTTGTATTAAGATAGCAAATCTTTAAACTTTAATAAACAGGCTTCACTGTACTCTGTTATCCAACTCTTCATCCTTCCATTCTACTGAAAATCTGATGATGGAATGCCCAAATTCCCCATTGATGCCAATATTATTATCATGCCCATATTGATCTTAATTTTACTATGACACCTCATGAATAGGACCTTATTGATTTAAATATATATAAGAGGTATGGGCAGGATACAGGTTAAATTTGTAATGTTTGAATGAATACAATTTAAATTTATAAACCTGGAGTTATGTAACTATATAAGATATTTGAACACAAATTTTCAGCTCCCTTTAGCTATCAAATCTATTTTATACAATCAAACATTACAAATTTATCCCAGTATCCTTCCCATTTCTCTTCTATTTATTTAAATGGATAAGGTTCTACACATGAGGATTCAGATTAAGTTAAGATCAACAATGGGTATGACAATAATATTGACATCAATGAGGGATTTAAGCATTTCATCATCGGAATTGATAACTGAAGAGTTGGTGGATAGAGTAAATTGAAGACTGTCGATTAAAATTGGAAGATTTGCTATCTTAATATAAACTGAGAACTGATTATGTATATGTATCAGAGATGATGATTTGGACCAATTGATGAGTGACGGTTCAGCACAAAATACTTATATTGGAGATCATTTATCTTTTACGCATGTGTGGCAATGTGTAACGGTTGTCATAGATTAGATAGCTGAAGGAGCTTGAAAGACTGTGTTCAAATCCCTTATATAATTACCTAACTCTAGGTATATAAATTATACTTGTATTTACTCAAGCATTATATATATATACAATGGTCAAATATTCAGCATAACAATTTTTTGTTTACAAAGTTATTATATACATATATTTAATATAATAATCAATCTAAATAAAATTGAAACAAACAACTAATTATATTTACAATTATTTAATTATCAACCCGACTTTAATCTATTATTCAGAGATTTTTTTCCAATTTATATATATAAATGACACATACTGTGGATAATACAGATATAAATTTTAATGTAAATAAGACCTATACTTTATTAACTTTTTTTTTTTTAAATTTATATCATATGTCTTTAGAGAGATCCAAGATAAAGAAGTTTATGAAAACAATTCGTTTGCAATTGATAATCATACATGACTACTTTTTAGGACCGAAAACAAGAATAAATATTACCTGATAATAAATTTTTTAAATATGAAACCTGAGTTAAAACAATAGTTATGACTAATTATAGTATCTATAAACAAATACTAATTGACTTTATAAATAAAACATTGTTTATTTAAATGTTAGGATAATTTTATTTAAAAAAATGAATGATATAAAGCAAATCTTTTAAAATATATATATATAAAGCAAATCTTATTTACTAATAAATATTGAATTTATTGTTTATTATATTTATTAGTAAATGGGTTTGCTGCATGAATGTGAATTATTTATTAATACTAAATGACAACTGATGATAGGCATTCAAAATGAGAAACATATATCCACAGAGTAATTGATTAATTTTTAAGGTAATGTAATAATTAAAACAGGCAAAACTCTCCATACAGTAGTGCCACTCAGTGCAAGCCAGAGTAATCAATGGATGCCAGAAGGCATCCATTGATTACTCTGGCTTGCACTAAGTTTTGCCTGTTTTAATAACAGTTATGAGCAATCATACGAAATAGTGATCATGCGATGTTTAGTGGTTTAATGTAATAATTCACAAGTTTATATAACATGTAGTGTGATTAGCTAGAACTTTTAAAATTATTTAAAAAGTTTATTAATTACAATATCTAGTTTGGTGTTATGCATGTTTTTATATATTATTGTCCTCATTATCAGCTGTTATCAGTCCAATGCAAGATGAAGAGATACATTTAATTAAATTTCTCCAATCCTTATCCTTTCCCACCATATCACACTAGCCAACAATCCTATTTCATCCATCCGTCTCCTATGTGACATTCTTCAAGATCTTTTTCAAACTCCTGAGACCTAATTTAAACCCTCAACTATCACTTACTACAAACTTTTAAAAATATATCCAACTATTTCTCTTGCAATATATTCAGCCAAACTTCATTTGACTCTTTTAATTTTGTTTTAATTATATCATTGATACCTATTGGTTCTCTAATCCATGTATTTTGTTTTTGTTTTCTTTTAATTACTTCCAGCAGACATTTCTTTATATTTTACAAACAAGTCCTGTACTTCTCTACTTTAAAATCTAAATCTCAAATCCATAAATAACTATTGGTAAAGATATGTATTTAAAATTCATTGTTTTCAAAAAATGTTCTTTTTTACCAAAAAACATGCTTTCCAATTTTAATAATAAAACAAAGGCAAAACTTTCCATACAATAGTGCCACCCTGTGCCAAACAGAGTAATCAATGGATGCCAGAAGGGCTTATTCATAAAATTCCTATCTAGTGCCTACTCATCCAATATCCCCAGACTAGTTTCTGACTTGTGGCCATCATCAGTGAGGAGCCTTGGATGTGGTGCAGTGCACTCAGATCTAAGGCTCCTCACTGATGATGGCCACAAGACAGAAACTAGTCTGGGGATATTGGATGAGTAGGCAATAGATAGGGATTTTATGCATAAGCCTTCTGGCACCCATTGATTACTCTGTTTGGCACAGGGTGGCACTACTGTATGGAGAGTTTTGCCTTTGTTTACAACAATTATGTGCTAGTATAGAGATGGTGATCATGTGATGTTTAGCAATTTTAATAATATATTTGATTTTTTTTTATGTGTCAAAGCATCGGTCGGGAAGTGAACCCCAGGACAATTGCTTTTAAGGCAGTTGTGCCAACCAATTAATCACCAATGCTTGACTAATTTATCCATTTGATAGACATCTATATTAATAACCCAACAAAGGTATTTATCAATTTTAATTTTATCTAATTCATAATTATCATTCATTACTTTTTTCTTCAAAAAAAAGTTCATTGAACATTAGTTTAGACGTTTTAGCATTTATCTTTAGATGTTTTACTTTTATTAGTTAAATCTTACAATATTTTCTGAAGCTCTGAAGCAATATTTGCAAGAAGAATCACATCTCAAAATCTAGATTATTTAAATGATATTCATACACTTTCAGACTCTTAGTGCACTATTTTAGTCCAAAAAATATTTTTTGTAAAACTTTATAAAAAGGTGAAGAATCATTTCTGTCAAATACCTTTCTCAGTATTATTTTTCTTGTGTGTATTATTATATAATCTAATCACTGCTATTGCATTTTGATAAATATTTCTTTGGAATATAACATATTGGATCTATATTTTTCTAATGCAAAGTTTTAATCACTGTCAAAATCAAGTATCTTTTTAAGAGCTGCCAATCTGAAGCATAATGGCACTGCATATTTCTTTGTCTTGTCTATTATCTCTCATATTTACTATGCAAGAAAAAAAACTTTAAAATTTTGAATCTAAATTTCACTGTGAATAATGTGTAATTTTTTTGATAAAATATTGTGTAAAAATGTTAGAAGATTTGTAGGTGTGTGATTTCTAATATATCTTTTATCAACTTTCTTAAATATCAATATTACTACTGTATTTTCACAATTAACAGAAAGATAAGCATTTAGGTAGTTAGTAGATAGTATAGATAGATCAATAAATAAACAGATGGACAGGTAAAGACAAGCAGATAGTTAATTAGATAGGGAAGAAGGTATATAGACAGGTAGGTAGTTAGTAGATAGAGGTATATTTAGATAAGTTGGTACATAGGTAGATAGCTCAGTATATACATATACATACATAGATAGCTCAATATATTCATATGTATGTCTATAGATAGACACAAACACACATACATATGTACATACTTATATACATAGTACATACATACATCATACTTACACACATACATAGATAATACAGCTTTTAAGTAATAAATGATAAATATATTTCTGACAGCTTTTTATAGAGAATAAGTGAAGATTCTTATTAATTACCAGATATGGTGAGTGTTTAAAGATTTTTTATCCATAACATACTTTGTAGCCAAGATTAATACTCTCATTTATTGTCAATTATTTGAATGTATTGATAAGTGGACTATAAGTTTAGATATATGAAAAAAATCCATATGTGTTAAATAAACTTTCAAGTTTATGTCTTATGGGTTCAAACCTAGGTCAAAAACACAGAAACCTGATGAACTTTTATTGCTTTATGAGGATGTTAATAACATGTTGAACTGCATTTATTAATAATAATCGAATGATTTTATTATTCAGGAGTTCATAAGAAGTTCGATCGCCGAGTATATCAGAAGTGAAATTGATTTGAGGACATTTCTTTTAAGCGTCTGACAATCAACGCCCATCCCAAACTACTATTGGCAAGCTTTCATTTATAATGTATTACTGAAAACTGCTTATTTATAATGTGTGTTAATAATTTCATATTCTCATACAGACAAACTAATCATTAGTCTTATAAAACTTCTAATTTTACATTAAAATAATATGTGTTTATATTTATATTGTCTTAAGTTAAAGGTATGTGATTGAAACATGTTTCTCTTTCATTAAATAATCGTGTAATTTTATTTTGCTTTAGTATTTTTTTTTTTTTACAACATTAATTCTGTTACAGTTTTCCTAAATCATCTTTTTTTCTTCTGCATTTTAGCACCTGCTGTGATAAATGATTATTATTTTTATTTTTTGTTTGAGTTGGCTATAAATTAACTTCCAGTTGATTCAAGTATTAACTTCATTCAGAATCTTTTTGATGTAGACAATATTTTTCTACTGCGTTTAAAAAAAAAAAAAATTATTATTATTTTGGGACTTTGATAAACAAAGATTAAAATAAATTTCTAACTCATTCTTTAAAAAAAAGTTCTGTTCATGTATGTGTGTGAGTAAATGTTCTATATGTAAAAGCAACAGTAGGCTAATAATATTTTATCTTAGTTTATCGTGACATCTTAATAATTAGAGCTACATAACGAACCCTTTACTTAATTATGACACAATAAATAAACCTAATAATTAAATTAGTAATTGATTTAAAAATTAACAAACTGGATTTTATATAATAAAGTTAAGACACTATAAAAGCATGTTAAATGCATTAAAGACATTGGAGGATACAGGTTAGTATTATAACTTGCCAAAAATAATTTCAGATTCAAATTCAGAATAGATTTTGATTTTTTTATATTAATAAGCTTAAATGATTTTTTAATAAACTTAGGAGATTTTTTCCTGATAGCTGATTCATAGACATTACACTATCATTACACTATTCATACAATATTGTAAATAAGTGACTACACCTATTATTATTAACCATACAATGATGCATCATAAGCTATATAAATATTTAGATCACATTTTGCCGTAAATCAGGAGTACTGGTCAACTAGGGTATGGATGCTTATTCCTTTTAAGTTGATGTTTTGAAATTGAACAGGTCCCATGTTGATTCAAAGATGTATTGGGGAGCAATACACTAGTCTCTTTCTCTTATTTAACTGAGTTTTTTTGAGAAAGATCTGGGCATAAGTAATTCTGCTCTTGTTAAATATTAATTCACATCTAGTTAACCAGATCACATACATCAGAAAGGCAACACTACAGACTATTGCATATTCCCACTCTGAAATAGCATGTATGAGTAAGTCAATGAGAGGTTGCTTACAGTGGAATATTGAATGTATTGTGGTTCTGCAGCCATGCAATGTTTCACATTTTTCAATGAGGTGCATGATTGACTAATTTTCTCTTTTGCATAAGGGGCATATGAGGCTTCAAAAATCTTGGACTAGAGTTTGACATTACACAAAAACAAGATTTAGGATCAAAAAACACAATAGCTAAAGTGATTGACTCAGAAAAAAATATTAAACTTGTTAATTAAGCATCTTATAATCACCAGCCTGAAAATTCTCTATCAGAACATGGAAACACTCTTAAGCTGGACAGAAGAACATTGATACAGCTCAGAGCAAAATTAGACTTTAACCTATCTGAATTCAATTTTCAAAATTACATGTACAATTTTTTTTAATTGTCTTCTTAATTAATCACATATTGCCAATAAACATTCTTGATAAATAGTAGCTATATAAATATTTATATGATTACCATATGGTCAGTCTCTTGACATTGTATACAATTTACACCATTGGCGAAGAAGATATAAAGAAACCTATAATTGTCATGGTGATGGTTTACAAATGTCCTCAAAAGATAAAAGCAACTCATGTATAACTAATAAGGATAAAAATTATTGTAACAAAATACTGATCCTAAAAAAAAAATTTCATACAGCATTTTATTTTAAACAATCTGAGTTTGATAGAGTTACTGAATTTTATTTTACTTTAAATATAGTTCTAAGAGGTTTAACATGATAAGAAAATGGTGGCCTCATTAGGTACCTGAGTGAAGTAAAAAAAAATCATTTCAGTTAATGAATAAATTGTTGTGCTCAAACATCACATGACTTTTCAAATAACCATGTAATTATTTTTATTTCAAATAATATATCTACAATATGATAAACAAGCACTTAAAAATAACACTATATGTACCATATTTGTGTGTATTATCAAATTATTACAATGTAAGTTTAAAAAAAAACAATAATACTAATCACTATTGCTATATTTTATTTTAAAATCTTTTTAAATCACTTAAATTAAAACAAATTAAAAGAAACCCTAACTGACCAAACCAATAATTTTTTTTTTTTAATTTTATGTAAATATATCAGGTAACTTATGAAATTATAGATTTAATATGTTCATTCTCAATGGGTTTTGGAATGAAAAATTTTACTAATACTAAACTATTATAAAAACCAAGTTATATATATTGATCGTTAAATCTCATAATAGATTCTCATTTTACTAAAAATCAAATAAAACTAATCTGAAAAAGCTCACCAATATTTGGTATTTTAAAAATAGCAAACATTTTTTTTGACATCACATGATAAGAATAAATCAAAATAACTTATTTTTTACTACATTGAGACTCAGTCATTACTTTTATTTGCCTAGTACACTATTACTTTCCTTAGGGACTAGTCTTTATGCAAGAATTTTCCATAACCATCATCATCAATTTGTGTTCACTATTTTAATTTACAATCAATTATTTGCTATTAAGAGCTTTAAAAAGTTTTTGAAACTAGTCTTAAAAACAATCACCATTAATAAAGATGGCAGTGAAAAAATGGCAGTCACTTTGCAAGATTTATGGCATCATAAGATAATGACTTTATTAAATTTAGGTTTTCTGAAAATAGAACAGTGATACACGCTAAAAATATACTCAAATATTGTTTTGATTATTAAATTAAAATACAATTAATAAACTTTTTTTAATTTTTCATCCAGTGACTTTACAGAACATTTGGTGCTTTCAAATATGGTATATCCAAAGCAAAAAAGTAAGAATGACAGTTTTATTCTGCACTGAGTAATATACTTTGATCATATACAACAACAAAGTGTATTAATATTCAGTTGTAAAATGGGTATATTACTCAAGCATTGTTAGCTGAGAGGTCAGCCCAGCCACTTTGCAAGCAAGCAGTTGGTTGGAGACGGTTGTTGTGGGTTTGTTTCCCAGCCAATGCTATGACATATGGAAAAAAAGTGTATATTAGTGAATCTATATTCACTCAATCACTTTTATGGATTAAAATTCTTATTAAATGTTATTTTACCTGAGAAAAGGTACTCATCTATATCAACAGGATACTATTCCAGACTCGTTCCTTGCTGATATGCTTTATATTAGTCCTTTTAGCTGATGTCAAACAAGATATCAATAGTGAGCTTTCATCCCACTGATTATCATGTAATATATCCTATCTTTAACTATTATCATATATTGTAACTAAATTTCTGAATAAAATTCTATTTTTATATAAAAAAAAAAAAAAGTACAAAGATTGGAATAGTTATCATAAATGCAAATTATTTCGAGAAATAAATGACTTAATGCATTTTGCAACTTTAATCAACTTTATACAATCAAAGGTTAAGTGAGTTTAAAATTACATTTATTTTTTTTAATTTTAGATCAATAATCTCATAATGCATTTGACAATAGCTGGTTTTCTCATAAACATATAATCAGCAAAAGTAAAAAATATATTTAATAATTTACATACCTTATTAAAACTGCAGCAATAACAGGTACATAACATTTTTTAAATATACATTACTCTCACACAGTTTGGTACAGTTGATCTAGCATCCAACTTTGCTCAGAGTTATGGTGCTTAAGCTTCTTATGAACTCACAAGCAATAAAGTCATAAACTTTTTTATCTAAATTTTATTTATTTTCATTGCATTTGCGTAAAATTAAAAAATTCACAATTTAAAAAAAAAATTAATAGCTCTGCAAAAAATTTAGTCATATTGGGTAGAAATTACCAACATTTTTTTTTAATTATTTAATATAAAGCTCATGAAAAATAATTATTAAAATATACATTATTTTTTTGTTAAACCACTAAACATCACATGATCACTATCTCATGCTAGCACATAACTGTTAGTAAACAAGCAAAAACTCTCCATATAGTAGTGCCACCTTAACCAGAGTAATCAATGAATGCCAGAAGGCTTGTGCATAAAATTCCTGTCTAGTGCCTACTTCTCCAATATCCCCAGACTAGTTTCTGGCTGAATTGAATTCAGACCCATATATATAAGCGATTGAGCTTAGATTGAAAATATTATTGTTTTTTAATTTCATTCTCATAGTTTTGTAGTGAAGTAGAGCTAAAAGGTGGCTGCTGGAGGGTTGCATTAGGTCCTAAGATCAAGGTGCAGTGCTCTCAGATAAAAAGGCTCCTCACTGATGAAGGCCACAAGCCAGAAACTAGTCTGGGTATATTGAATGAGTAGGCACTAGGTGGGATTTTATGCACAAGCCTTTTGGCATCCATTGATTACTCTGGTTAGCACAAGGAGGCACTACTATATGGAGATTATTTTTTGGTTAGTTTTTTTTTTTTTTTTTAATTCAATGAATCTTGGTCCAGGAAATATTTTGTGGCAGCATAAGAAGAAAAATTGCAGATCAATACTGGAATTTGCTACTTGTGTGTTTTCTTGTAATTCAAGATGGCCACCCATATTTTTGATAAATATACAGCTTTGGAGACCTACAAAAATGTTTATAACTAAAATGACCTCTAACAAACAATATATTTAATATTTACATTTTTTTTATTATTACTCTTATTTTTTATAAAAGAAATCATTGTGGGAAAATGAATTACAATATTTACATTTTATTTATTTGTTGCGTGTGTGTGTGTGAATTAACTTATTAACAGAAAATAAATAAAAACATACATAAACATATAATATTTGCATGTTCTTCATGTTGGCATATTCAATCTGAAAAGGCCTTCAAAATTGTTACAAATGAATCTCATTGTTGGTGCAGTTAAACCCATATAAAATGGGCAAAATAGGAGTAAAGATATTATCATGTAGTTCCCCATGTTTTCCATTTTACTCTTTAACTGTCCTCCAGAAACTTTAAATGTTTTGTGTATGTGTATTAGTAGCTGGATCAACAAAGTTATACTAATGATTGTCTTGAAAATGTTCAAATCCTGCATGTCTTAATTTATCACCTTTACAACCTGACCTTTACATAGGTATATTTTTTTTCATGGAGTTGGTACACAACATGGGGCTTAAACTAAGTACATGACCCTGAGTAGAGTATTTATATATTATGTTCCAAATATCATTGCAGTATGACAAAAATATATATAAATTAAACAAAACAACTGCTGTGATATTACTAACAGTTAGTGCATATACTAACCTGTTTGCTGTGATATTATTAACATTTGTTTGCTGTGATATTACTAACAGTTGAATGCATTTGGAATATTTAACTAAAAATTAAACTTTTCTAAAGACATTCAACACACATATTAGATGATGGAAATAGTCCAATATAAAAATACAACTCATAATCTAGTATTAAAATTGATAAGTAATTGAGTTGGTAAATGATTTAAATAACTTTAAAGGCAGAAAGACATGTGATTCAGAGAAGGATGAGCAAGAAAATGATCAAGCAAAAAAAAAAAAAGAAATACACGTGAACTGAAAAAAAAGTTTATTTTTAAGGGAGAAACCTCAGGTGGCAATACAGAAGCTGAGTGAGTCTGAAAATTTATTTCATTACTTAAATGTGTTATTATATATTTAATCATATTTTATTTAGATGTATTAGGTGGCAAATAACAAAAAGGAAAAATGGGCAAAGAATAAGGGTGAGGGAGGTAATTATAGGTAGTCAGTTCTGGGGGAGTAGATGGCAAATCAGCTGTCAAACAAGAAAAGAAAAAAAGCATATCATAGATAGAGATAGTACTAAAATATATATAAAATGGAAATAGAATTGAAGGAGAAAGAAAAGAAGAGGGAAAAGAGGAACAGGGGGTGCAGATAGGAAAGGAAGTAGGAAGCAAAGGTAAAACTTTGAGATCAGAGAGGATAGTTAAAGATATTAGTAACAGTATGGAAGAGGAAGTAGCAGCTAGCATAAATGAGAACATAGAAGAGGAAAACAGGCCAAAATTGACACAGGGAAAAGGACATAGGGAAAATCAGGAAGTAGTAGATGAGGGACTCAGTATAATGGCACTAATGAAATGGATGAGGGAAGAGAGAGAAAAGGATAGGGCTGAAACGAAAAAAAGAGAAAGAGAGAGCTGAAAGGAAAGAAAAAGAAAGGATAGAGAATAAAGGGAAAAAGACAGGGCTGAAAGAGAAGAAAAAGTGAGGAGAGATAGAGAAGAAAAAGCAAGGAGAGATAGAGAAGAAAAGGAAAAAAGATAAGGCTGAAAGGGAAGAAAAAGGAAGAGATAAAGAAGAAAGAGAATAAAGGGTAGGAGATATAGAGAAGAAAGGGAGAGAGAGAGGAAGGAGACAATTCAAGATATGAGGCAGGCATTCAAGGTCATGGAATTAAAGATGGACCTGAGATGGGGAAGATTAACAATGGAGCATAAAAGAGAGTGTGAGTGGCTTTTGGAGGTACAAGAAAAACAAATTGGAGGAAAAAAGAGAGGGGGAAGAAAGAGAAAAAGACAAGGCTGAAAAAGAGGAAAAGAAGAAAAAAGATATATATAAATATAAAAAAAAAAGATAAGGCTGAAAAGAAAGAAAGAAAAGGGATATAGAAAAAAGGAAAAAGATGAGGCTGACGGGGAAGAAAAAGACAGAAGAGATAGAGAAGAAAGAGAAGAAAAAGAAAGGAGAGATAGAGAAAAAAGAGAAAAAGATAAGGTTGAAAAGAAAGAAAAAGAAGAGATAGAGAAGACAGAGAAAAGAGAGATAGAGAAGAAAGGGAAGAAAAAAAGGAGAGAGAGAGAAAAAAGGGAAAAAGACAAGGCTGAAGGGGAAGAAAAAGTAAGATAGGGAAGAAAGGAAAGAAAAAGAAAAGGAAGATATAGAAGAAAAAGATAAGGCTGAAAGGGAAGAAAAAGAAAGGTGAGATAGGGATGAAAGGGAAAAAAGAGAGATAAAAAGAAAGAGAAGAAAGGAGAGATAGAGAAGAAAGAGAGAAAAGAAAAGAGAGATAGAGAGAAAAGGGAAAAAGATAAGACTGAAAGGGAAGGAAAGAAAGGAGGGATAGAGAAGAAAGAGAAGGGAGAGATAGACAAAAAAAGAGAAAGATAAGGCTGAAAAGGAAGAAAAAGAAAGGAGAGATAGAGAAGAAAGAGAAGAAAAAGTGAGAAGAGATAGAGAAGAAAGGAAGAGGAGAGAGGAGATGCTTCATTATATAGAGTGAATATTAGAATGACAGGGAGAGCCCCCATATAAAAAGATAAAGATAAGACCAGAAATAGAGAAAAAAGTAGAAGTTCTAGAAAGTGAGAGGTGAACAAAGGGACCACAGAAGAAAGAGTAGATGTAGTACAAAAGATACAGGGACTGTAGGAGAGAGTAGATAGAGTAGAAAAGAAGCAGAAAGAGATAAGGATAGAAGGGAAAGAGCTACCACAGAAAAGCATAGGTTTAGCTAGTGAAGTCAAGGTGGCAATAAAGAAAGCAGAGTATAAGACAAGGAAACTAAAATTGATTTATAAATTCAAAGTAAAGGACCGGGTTTGGGAGAAAGATAAGCCTCCAAATAATGGACCCTTATCCAAGTACCAAAAATTTGACCCACTCTACAAAGAACCACACCAGATAAAGGGAAGCTGGAGAAAAATGCTTTTGGATCACATAATGTAGACAAAATCAAAATTTCTCTTAGAGCAAGGTGTAGGGAAATTATATTTAGGTTATTTTGGGCTGTATGTTAGTAGTGATAATTAGAATTAGTTTTACCTTATTTAGGGAAATTATGTTAGTAATGATAATTATAATTAGTTTTACCTTATTTAATGTTATTTAATTTATTTATTTATAGATCTTAATTATAACCCATTACTTGAATTATATAGAGTGGAATAATTAGAATTTGTTATCTTATTTAATCAGCTAATCATATTTATGTATTTAATAATTATATTATGTTAATCATATTCAACTATGCTAGAGCGAAGAGGTTGGCATATTAGTTGCTTACAGTACCAGAAAGGGAAAAGGGAGATTGAGGAAAGTAGTCAAGACTAGTAAAGAAAAAAATATGTATATAGATAAAAGTTACATAAGTTGTGTAGAATCACTAGGTAAAAACACGAGCTACAAAAAAAGAATAGAGGGGGAAGAAAGGGGTTTTTTTTTCAGTTTTTTTTTGTCCGGGAATGGATTGCTATGAAAGAGTTAGATCTGTTTCACCTATTACATTCTATAATAGTGTATTTTGTTGCACTCAGATTGCTGTATTTCTGTAATTTAAAACTTTGAGTGTGCTTATAATATTGCAGAGTATGTGCTTGTATAATCATCCTATTAATTATAATATAAAAAGACAGTCTTAAATATTTATATATGCACATATTCATTTATGTTTGTTAAAACTGAAGTAATCATAACTGTGTGTAGTTAGAATTTATATATATAACAGAATAATAAGTTTAAATTTATAGAATTATTTATTTAAGTTTCAATATTCATTTTAAATAATTATTTATTTAAGTTTCAGTATTCATTTTAAATAATTTTTGAGTTAAAAATTTTCAGTTCTATTGTTTGTTTAAAATTACACAAGCTGGTAATTTGTTTATGAGTTTTAATATTTCATCCAAAAATAAATCTTTAGCTAAAACTTGACCCATTTAAAATTATAACTAAGACCAATTATAAAATTCAGTCAGGCATAAATTTCATACTAAGTGCTTTACAAAACTATAGCTATGATGCACATAGGAAAGCTCTTGGGAATATATCTTTTATCTCTAGTTGTAGCTGTGACATAAATTGCAATAGAGCCTTTAAATCCAGATTTAACTATACCAAATATTTTACTAAAGTGGATATTTAGTTAAAGGCAAGTTTGAACCAGTAATCAGGTGATGTGGCAAGAGAAAAAGGGGAGGAACCCACTGTCAAAAATAAGATATAAAGAAGGTCTGTAGTAGCCATCAATACCTCTCCTCTTCTGATTTTTTCTCTTGTTGCTGTTGCTGTCAAAATTATTGCTGTTGATGCTGAAAAATCTTCCTGAAGACCAGTACTGAAAAATTAAATACAAAAACTGTGTCTGCTGTAATTTAGCAACCAGAATCCTAGAAAGCCAGTACCCAAGCTGTTTCAATTATGATCATTGGCTAGAGACAAGAGACTGCTGTCTGCTCTTCCCCAGACTGCTACTACCCAACTGGTGAGAGAAAACATCAACCGAACCTAGCCCATGATGGAGAAAGAAGCTACACCTGAAATGCCAGAGAGTTCCTTGAATGAAGTGATGATGAAAAGCTGCCACAGAAGTAAATTTTCCAGCTGCACCCAGACTCAAACCTAGAGAATCCCAGCCTGATTTGATAGAGAGAATCACATTGAAGAATGCCTTAAAAGATTTACCGGTAAATCATTCTGCAGAATACATAATTTCATAACTAAACTTTCTAAATGAAAAGCTAGCTAACTAACCAATCTCATAATTAATTATATCACTTAAATGTTACACTAAACTATTTATATTAAATTTATTTAAAGCTTAGAGCACTCTCAAAATTATTGCTTGATCATTGATATTTTAAGTAAGCATAAATATTTAATTTCTATAAAACCATTCAAACCAATTTTCATTTCTAAATTATAATTTTATTGATTGTTTTTCTGCTATTTATTCTTATGCTATCTATCTTTAGTTTTAAGCTCATATTTATTAATTTATGCTATATTCATCAGAACAGTTTTGTGTGTTTAATAAATTATTGGGGGAGGGGGGGGCAAGTAATCACTTTTCCGTTATGTCAGATTATCATAATATCAAAAATATAGTCAAGACTCCCTTCTGAAATCAAACTATTATTTACACTAAAGTGAATCAGTTATTTATAATCCCCAAAATAAGTATATTTTACACAAGTTATTTAAAATGTATATTTTGCAAAACTTATTTAAAATGTATATTTTGCAAGTTATTTAAAAAAGTATATTTACGCGAGTTATTTAAAAAAGTATATTTACGCGAGTTATTTAAAAAATATATTTTACAAGAATTATTTAAAAATGTGTATTTTACATAGGTTATTTAAAATGCATATTTGCGTAAGTTACTTGAAATAGATATTTTATGAGTTATTTAGAATTAATATTGGAGTAATTTATTTAAGAATCAATATTTTGCATGAAACATTTAAGAATATATTTAACGTAAATTATTTAAAAGTCAGTTCGTTTGATATTAGGTGTAAATTATATGACATTTAATTAATGTTTCAAGTTCTAATAAATCTTTAAACTTTTGCTATAACTCCATTTAATTAAATATTAAGATGCTATGTAGAGAGCCTTAAATCAGATTCTCATTATCGCCTTTATTGTGTGACTTAATAATCTCATTTATGAACTGACTGGTGGTAGTAGCACTGAAAGAAGCTAAGATTTTGGCGTAATTAATTTATAAAAATATTAATTTAGCATTGTGAATGTGTTGATAGTTAGCATAAATATGCATATCTTCTTGCTATATCTATAATGGCTACATCAGGATCATTTCCATGTCAAGTCAGGCCTTGAAAGTTTAGTCAAACATGACATTTATTTGTATTTGAAGGAACCAAAGCATTCCAAAGGGCTCATAAGCCACTCTTCTGCTCACTTTAATAAAAAGGCATCTTCAATTATAGCAAGCAGATCAGTCAGGGGAACAGTTTACTAGGTAATAAACCTCAATTAAGAATACATTTGAGATGTATTTATTCTGAGTTTATAATGCACTAGAATCTGATGTTCAACTGCCACACCTCAGTTCCACTTTCCTAGAAAATAACTTCGGCTTTGATCCGATTCAGAATCTGAGTTAATGCGTTTATCTGTAGCAATTATATAACACACAAATATCTTTATAGTTGAGTTTAAACTTATTAATAATAATATAATCTCTATCAGTTACCAGTAAGTCAATCACTCTAGCTATTACTGATTTCCACTATATAGAACATAGCATGAGTTAGGACATGAGAGATGGCATAAACCTATTAAAAAGTCATAGACTAGTTAAATCATTTGTAACCTTGAGCATCCACTCACCTGTGTGTGAGATCTATATAAATTGCTTTATGATACTATTTTATAATCCTGAACCACTCACCTGCATGTGAGCGCTATAAATTGCTTTGATATTATTTTATAACCCTGAACCACTCACCTGCCTGTGAGTCCTACATAATTAGCTTTGTAACCCCATGTCACTCAACTGCATGTGAGCACTATACCAATTGCTGTAATATATTCTTCGTAGCCCTGAGTATCCACTCACCTGCATGTGAGCAAGCTATACCCAATTTATTTTGCTTTATAATTTATTAAGTATTATATTAAATTTTATGAAATATAAATTTGTGTCAGTCTCATTACTTGCTCATTACCTCATGAATCACTAGTTAAGTTATATAATATGTAATAGAGGGGGGTGTCTCATGTTTTACTGCTTTGCTATTGCTGGAATGTGAATAAAGAGATATCGAGTGTAACCTCAAGCATGTCATTCACAATGGGTTGACTTGGAAGCATGAATGAGAGAGTTGAGGTATGATCAGACGTAGGATATCACTATCCCAACTTGGTCAGCCTTTGGTTCTCTGACTCAGACTCTCAGTCTGTTGAGCATATATACAAACCTGACCATTACAATACTACAATAAAAAAGTATTTAATCAAACACTCATTTCAATATAATTCTATGCATAAAGACATTGTCTAAGCTTGAATTCAAATATAATAATATGTTTTTTTTGTTTTGCCAGCATACAGATATTCTTTACTATCAATGTATGTTATATATATATATATATATATATATATATATATATATATATATATATATATATATATATATATATATATATATATGGGTGTGTGTGTGTCTTCTGCAAAGGAGATAAAGAATATGTCTATTTTTTATACTATCCTGCTATTTTACATAATTTTTTAACTCTTAATGTGAACTTATCCTATATTATATTTACTGTTATATATATAATGATAAATAATATTTTAATATTGAATAGGTATAATAATCAGAAAATAAATTCTTTACAACAACTATATAAATATCAATAAGTATTTTTTATACATTTTATTATTTTATGGAAGAACAGCATAAAGATTTTTATTGTTTTTCAATTTTGAATAGATATAATATCATGTGAAATTTATTAAATCTATTAAATAATAATTGAATTGCCCTCTAGCTGTCATGCCCAATAACTTTTACAGTGAGAAAATGGTACAAATGAAGGGGATAATGTGTAAAAATATGAAGTGATAGAAAAACATGGGAAATGAAAGACATAATCATCATCCCTATTTAATAAATAAAATATAAAAAGAGGGTGAACATGAGAGCATCAGCACAAAATGAAAATGTAAATAGTTATACCAATAATTATACATATAGTCTGCAATAAGTTGTATCATCAGCACTTATAAAATATAATAATCAGCCATGTCATTCCTTTTGATAAGATTTTAAAAGAGATTCAACAGTTAATGCCAAACTTAGGACATAATATACAACAATCTTCTGCATTTACATACTAAAGTGATAATGTATTAATAAAAATAATGCCAAAATCCTAAAACATGTTGGGAATCATCAATGTACAGGCCATAAAGTACATGAGTATACAGACCCATTATAAATCAATTCTAATCAAAAAAAATAAAGTGCAATAAATGGACATTAAAGATGCTATCATTACACCATTCAGAAAATTATCTGTATGTCCAAACACAAACATAAACCCTCACATATAAATAACAACACTAACTCAAGATCACAAGACTTTAGGGACTGTTGTGGTGTACAAGAGAAAGTAAAATGTAAAAACTTAAAGTACTTTAATTTGATAGTTTTTCTGGGATAATTTATGAATCCCTTAAAGACTACATGTAATAAAATCAAATCACAAATATTATCAATTCATAGAATGGAATAGCTAAAGAAATAAAGTCATTGAGTTTATTTTTAACAGTTATTTAATAAATTAACTAATAAATATATATTAAGAAAATTGATAAATTACATAATAATATGATACTTCTACCTTAAATATATATTTATCAGCAAACACTATTTCGTATAGTAAGTAGACTTAACTTATTGGTTTACTCTAACTAATTAAATTTATTAACCTGAACTTTAAATGTTTTTTTTTTTTAAAAATTAAAATTGAAAAATACATTTCAAACATAAAAAAAGTTTAAATTAACTAAAAGTTCTCATTTCCCTTTTTAATAATAATAAAAAGTTCCTATACAATTAAATTTTCAAGGGAAAATAAGATGAAGAAAAAATACATGTTCAGTTTAAAATATAATAATAAAATTATTCATTACCCTTATTCCTTATTTAAATAAGACATTTATTTTTATATAGCACTATGTTTTTATAAACATTTGGGTCAAAAAGATAGATGATTCATTCAATCTTTTCTCAAAGACTTTATCTTGGGTTTGGAAAGTGAGAGTATTCATTTATAGTTAAATCTACAAAGTGCATGTGCATTAGTTTATTGGCTTATTAATATTACAGTTTATAGAAACATAGTGCTAAATAAAATAAAGGTCTTATTTACATATGTTTAATTTAATAAGAATGGTGTATCATAAATTTTAGAAATTTTGCAAGTGTCATTCATTCAGTCATAGTAAAAAGTAATTTAAAGTGATAAATTAACAACTTCATGCTCTAATTTTCAAATACTTAAGATTTGTCCATACATAAATGTTTGGGTCAAAAAGATAGATGATTCATTCTATCTTTTCTCAAAGACTTTATCTTGTATTTGGAAAGTGAGAGTATTCATTTATAGTTAAATCTACAAAGTTCATGTGCATTAGCTTATTGGTTTATTAATATTATTACTTATTCTAAAACAATATCTATAATTGTAACTGCACATTCAAATATCTTTTTACCATGGATTTGTTTGTTTTCAGTTAGTTTTTGTGTTGCAATCTTCAGTTTTTTATGTAGGGATTTCTTCTTGTGAGCTTCTCCATTATCACATATTTTCAGGGTAATGTTCGCAATTACATCCATTTTTTTTAGTATAATAACTTTCAGGTTTGACTAACATCAATGAATCTAACCATTTTTAATCTAATAATTTTCAGGTCAGACTAAAAACACATAAAAAAGAATCAGGCTCTCATATGGAGACAGACCTTGCTACAGATTACTTCAGGAATATTCTCCTATATTTTCTCTAGTAAGCATGTTACATGATAAGATATGATTGTGCTCAGCTTTTAGTTAAAACTCAGCACATAGCTTTACTGAAATTCATTATGAAAACATTTTTGACTTGTAATAAGATGAGCCTTACTTCAAATTATTAAACTATTTCTCACTTTTCTCTTCACAGCTGAACAGTTACTTCTGTATTCTTCAATAGCTGAATAAAGAAAAAACATTCATCCAGATTTCTTCATCAGTTTAGTGAAGAATGACTGTTCCTCACAAGACATTGAGGGTTACTGCTCTAACCTGCCCCCAGTATTATTTTTTGGAAACCAATTCTGTATTCATCCATTCACATATCCTCTCAAACATGCCCACAATAAACCCTAATCAATTGAGTCTATTTTTACAAAAATATTGCTTAGACATTTTCCTCCTGTTTTTAATTTAAAAAATTTCAATCATAAAAATGTTCCCAGTAATTCTATTTCTCATATTTCAGAAAACAAGATATTTTACTTACCATTTGATTTGAAAAACACTGACTTTTGTTTTGGAGAGATATAAAGAGAAAAGAAAAAAAACAACTTTAATTAATTAAACAAAATTTTTTAACAAAATGCTAGAACCTTTTTTTTTCTTCTTTCATTTAAAAGTCATAAAAATAAAATTTTGCCAATTTATCTCTTATCATCTTTTAAAAGTTAAAATTAAACTTTTTAACAACTTAATGAACAAAAACATTTTTCTCTTAGTACTTTTTAAAAAAATTAGTAAATAAAATTAGTGAATTGAGAAAGCAAAATAAATTATTTATTTTATTTTATACTTTTCCCTCTCGTTTACAACTAATCGCTAACAAATTATAAATATTTGACATTATTATTAAAAATATGTTTATAATTTTTATATTATCATTTAATAAATAAAAAATATATTTAATCAAATCAATTCTTATTATTATAAAACACATGACAACATTAAATATTATTTTCCTATTCTAAATTTATTTTTAAAAACTTTCAATATTAGACATGGTTAGGATTGGTGGCCCTTGTATACAATATTATAATAGAAATAGAAATCATATAACATTATAATATTAGCTTAAAAAATTACTAAAATTCTTACACATTCATGGTTTTATCTATTAACAAGTATACTTTTTTAAGTGAAATTCAACCAGTTACATATATATAACCATTAGAAAATAATCAACAATCTCAATATAGATAATAGTCAACTATCTTAGACTGTTGTCAAGGCAACCTTTTTTAACAATAAAGGTGGAATCCCCTTGCCATCATTTACTTCAAAACAATTTTTTTTAACATCAAAAGATGTCTTTATAAGATTGGTGACCTCAGATTCAAGAAAATTTAACATCAAATTTTATTTTTACTTCTTTTAAAAAAAATTTTCTTTCAAAAAGGGCATTATCAAATAATATTTTATGATCCATATTCAGTTCATAGTTATACATAGCTAAGTAATGATATCTATTTTAAACTCTACTCTTGTAAACTTTAATTCTTTCATTAAGAATTAATTTACTTTGACTTATAGCAATTTTACAATTACAAGGAATCTTATAAGCTCTATGAGGAATAGATTTATTCTCAATTGAAAATATATGTGATAAATGATAAGAGTAGAGTTGAAATAGATATCATAACCCAACTTTGTTTATTCATGAATTAAATATATGTCATAAAATATTATTTGACATTGCAGAGCTTATCTTTTATATAAGAAATGAATTTAAAAAGATGATACTGATAATATTTTTCTTTGAATTTGAGATCATCAATTTCATGAAAACATCCTTTGATGTTAAAGGAAGATGGTTTTTGAAATGAATGATGGCAATACTATTTTGTTTTCTATACATGTCTTATATGTATGTGTCTTGTTAAATTTTACTTGGAAAGATCTATTTGCTAATAGATGAAACATGATTGTGGAAAAATTTTAGTAAAATTTTGTTGATGTTTTTTTTTTTTTTGTTAGTATTGTAATGTAATTATATACATATATAATAAACTTTTATTGTTTTTACAAAATCGTTGAGAAGTAAATTATGAACTCAGATCTTATAGACATTTAACATCATATCAATATGAAGGCTTCATCATTTTACAATTGTTGCTTATTTTGTGAGATAATGTATTAGTGAACATTCATGTATTCCAGTTAACCATCTTGACATACCTTTACCAATAGTCACTAAAAATAGACATATGATTTGAATTTTGATAAAACTTGAAATTTATTTAGATAACTAAAAATTTTCAAACTAATATAATAATTTATTCAAGTGAAAGAGCTATAACCAATCCAGATAACCTCTCAATTATCATTAATCAGTAAAGTTTTTTGCCAGATAAAGATAAAACGAAAAAGAAAAACATAAAATATTCACCAATCGGCAGTTGATTAGTCTAATAAAAAATATTTATGTGCTGTTGTTTTTGTTTTTTTATGTGTAAAAGGATAATTGGAATATGTTTGCTTTGCAGATAATAGTGTAACTAAAGGTTTTGTTTGTTTGTTTTTTTTTTTATCTGTGGTAATATTTTGCTAGATTGGTTTTGATCTAGTTATTAAAAAAAAAAATCAAAAATTACTTAAAAGTCATTAAACTTTCAAATTATTCTTGGATTTGAACCCATGTTGTAGCTAAGACTGACGAAAATGTTATTGTTTATAATTTTTCAAGTATTCATAGGCTTTGTCGTAGTATTCAATTCCATGAATTATTCAATCTGCTTTGAGGGGGGAGAGAATTTTTTTCTAAAAATATATTAATTCAATGAATGTAAAAATAATAACTGATGCGGAAAGAAATGTTTATTTTCTTTTATATTTAAAATTTCAAATCAATTCTTGCAGTTGTATACATAGGAGTGTTGTTATTCTCACTAATAAATTGTCAGTATTATTTTATTACAAAGTAATTTTATTACTACCTTTAGTTATATCTTTGAAAGAAACATGTTCTCGCAGCAGGTTTAGAAGGTAATGTTTGGTTAGTAGATGCGAGATTATTTTTTTGAAAAATGGGGAAAAAATCAGATAAAGTTAGAAAGATAATCAAGATGTTTAAGTAGTAAAAGAATTGTCAGTATAGTTGTTCCACTCCCTTGAGCTGTTTGTGAATTAATTGTGACAGTATGTTTTTATATACCTGTCAGCTTCTAAAAAAAGAGATTAAAATGTCTTTATTTGTTAGTTTGAATATATTATTGTGACAAATGATTCTTCTTTGTTTAAAATATTTGTTTCATGCATATATAAAAATAAAACATATGTACATCATTCTATTAATAAATTATATTTTGTGAAAGACTATCATTAATAACGCATCCAGAGTTTTAAATACTACACAAAATTAAAATATCTAATGTACAAATATGGAAATTTCCGGACACCTTAGGCTAATTATACATTTGTTTTTTATTCACAACTTTTCCTATTAAAAGGTTGCATTAAATGAAATTTAAAAATAATACTTAACTTATTATTTATATATAAAAAATATGCGTGTGTAGATCAGTTATATATATATATATTATAATTTCATTAACAAGTTTCAAACTTTCTGCACTCACATCTTCTATACTATTCATTTCGTATGAATACATTAATGGTTATCATTGCTTTTCAGGTGTCTTTACTCATATGTTTCAAGATTATGTTGTGTAATGGAAGTATTTATATATATTTAAACCAAGACTTTCAAGCTCCCTATAGTTATCCACTCCATCTCAATGAGATGAAATGGATAGCTCTAGGGAGATGAAAGACTGGGTTCAAATCCCTTTTAAATTACATTAAATTTAGTATAGACAGTAAACATGTATTTAAAATATTATATGTGTATATTATTACACTTTATTTATCATTGAGAATTTTTTTTCCATTAGGTTAGCACTCACCAAATAAGATGGTTACATTAATTATTATTAATCATTTATTAAACTAGAAATTATTTCTAGTCTGGATATAAACTTTAAATCTCAGCTAATATAGATTAATAAATCATTTGAGTTAAACACATCGAATAACTCAATTTCAACTATCAATTCCCATGTGCAATATTAGTAAATTTAATGCCTGTAAATATTTTGAAAAAAACAATTGAAGTATATGTAAGGGATTGTGATCTAAGCCAATTGAAAAGTGCGGAATCAGTATGAAGAGCATTTTGGGAGTCATTGTTTTTTCAGATGTATTGTTTGTTAGTATTAATTTATGCATAACAACATGGGTTTTCTGTAACAAACATATTGCTTAGGCAGACAACTACTATAAAAAATATGGATACATCCATGCTCAAAATGATGCATTTAAAATATTACATTATAGTTAGGGTCAGAATTAGTTCACAAGCTTGTATAAGCTCAGATGTTCGGAGAGGTCCTTGATTAGTATGTTTAAGATTAAAATAATAGCTTTATTTAAAAATAGATATTATTCTAATTATATTCTCAAGAAAATTGATATTTGATCTTTAAATAAATCTACTATGTATTCTAAATTTCAACAGCTCTTAAATATTAAAAAAATACTAATTTAAATGTTCATGGCTATCATTTACTGAATCATGGAACTTTTTTAAAGGTGTTGAGCTCAGTAAAAGTAAGAATCATGACAAGGTTTTTGACAATGATCTTATTATTAATGATTGAATTAAAAAGAAATGTGGCATTTTCTGCTTGGAAGAATGATAGATTAAATGCAGAACTTCATAATAAATATAAACATCTGAAAGTTGATGATCAGTGACTAACAAGAGAATTTAAAAATCGTTGGTAAATTAAAAATTCAAAAAAGATATAGTCATTAGTTGATTGTGGTCATTCTATATCTTTTTCTGATGCATTGAAGAGTCATATAGGCTTAAGAAATGCATTCACAATTCTATTAAATACAGTAATGATACTTTTTTTATCTGCTGACAATGATATTTTGAATGGGTGGAGGATTATTTTGATTATTTTTGGCTAATGATAAAAAAATGGTAGCTATTTTATTTCTTTTAGATATCAACATATCCAATGTAGTGAAGTTAAAACAACCCTTTGAAATCTTCAAAATTGAAATATCCAGAAAATTTTTAATATATGATGATATGCTAGTTTCAAAATTTTGTAAATATATAAATCTACGAAGTTGTGATAGTAGATATTACAAATGCTTTGATTGTTTCAATTTTTAAAATGAAAATAAAAAAGATTGCAGTAAGATATTTTATTATTCACTACTGCAAAGTTCTTTTAAAAATATTGTTGAAAAGGCTCCCTTTAGTTATAGATGAATAGTTTCCACAAACTCAACATGGTTTTAGAAAAATAAAAAGAATTATAGATATGGTATTTGTTGCCAGGCAAATGCAAGAAAAGTTTCTTGGAATCTTGTAGTGAATCACGTATTTAGTCAAGGTATTTGATTCAGTTAATATGACAGGGCTATGACATTGCTTAAAATTAGTTGGTTGACCACCAAAATTAAATTATACTCTACAACTTCTACATTATATAATTATTTCAGGTGAAATATCAAGCATCTTCCAACAAAAACTGATTTAAACAAAGGATATGTGCTTGTTCCTAATTGATTTTAAATTTTATGATAGTTGTCTTTGGAATTGGTATGGCAGTTTAATAAATGAGGGATTAAAATACAATACAGATTTCATAGTGGGAATTTATTAATTGAATCAAGTAAAAATAAAAATAAAACATGTTGGATTCTGGATTTACACTATTCAGGTTTGTGCTATTTTTGCTATTTCAAAAGATGATTCACAGAATTTCTTATTGTTTTGAATGCAACATACAATGATTTAGGTTCACATAATCACCATTTATTATGCTTGTTCATAACTGTTATTAAAACAGGCAGAACTCTCCAGGCAGTAGTGCCACTCAGTAAGCCAGAGTAATATAGATGCACTGCTCTCAGATCCAAGGTTCTTCACTGACAAAATCCCTAAGCTAGAAACTAGTCTGGGATTATTGGGTGAGTATGCACTAGATGGGGATTTTATGCACAAGCCTTCTGGCATCCATTGATTACTCTGGATTGCATTGAGTGGCACTAATGTATGGAGAGTTTTACCTGTTTTAATGATTTCGGTTTATTAATTATTGAACTAAAAATTTGTGTTATGTGTCAATTAGTGACTGAAGAACATTTTTCAGCAATTTTTAGCTTGAATGGTAATCAACTTGACAATGTAAATCAGTTTAAATACCTCATAAGTTTTATAAGTACAAAAGTGGATTTAGATGTTGATGTACAATATTGACTCCATTGAACTTCTGTTTTTAACAAGTTAAAAAATAGAGTATTATATCATGAGTATATATCTGCTACAACTAAGTTAATTGTATATAGAGCTGATATTTTAATAATTTATTATACAAAAGTGAAATTGTGGATTCCCTGTTGGCACAATATAAGAAAAAATAGAAATGTTTCATTTAAGGGTGATGCTCCATAAAATTTAAAAATACAATTGCAAGTCATAAATTCAATATATTTTTCAGCTTTCTGGATGTGATACTACTGAGCCCTCTATTGTAAAATCACACCCCCATGGGACTGGATATAGAAAGTAAATGAACAGCCGAAAACTTCCTATATGAATATTTTATGATGAATCTTGTGTGGGAGAGGCAGACTTTGTCTATGATATAAAACTTGAAATCAAAGACATTCTAAAGCAGTGCAATGCCAATTGTTTTCATTGGAAAGATAAGGGAGAGAATAGAAAATATTGGAGAGCTACAATTAGATATTGTGTTGAAGTATTTAAAAAAAAATTTTCTGCTGAAAAAATTAAAAGAAAGCATCGTAAAACAAAATAAAATTAACAGAAAATGGATCAGCATGTTTTATTTATTGTTATATTTGAGATTCACAGATTGGTTTGCATTGTATTCACAAAACTAATTTCTAAAGCAATTTTTCCCCTCCATTGTTTTATCTTTATTTTGGAATTGTAATGACTATGCTTATTTGATGAATGGCTGCTCATTATTTATTCACATATTTCAAATAGGTGGAGCAAAGTAAATTTTTAAGTATATGTGTGCATAGAAGAAGAATGATATAAACATATGTGAATAAATAAAATTAGAATTTAGAGTAAATGATAAGACAATTATTTCAAAATAATTGTAGTATATATTTATTTATATAAAAGTGTAAATAAATCTTTTAATTTCTTACTGCAGGAAAATGTTCTCTCCAAGACTCATATAGAGGTATTAAAAAGGGTATTGCCTATCACAATTGGAAATTGTTTAATGATGATTATAAGAGTTTTTTTTAAATGTTTTCTCTTCCATTAAATTATAAGTAGATATCTATTTATTGGCCAATATGTAGTGGTAGCTAAGTTGACTATTGGCTAGTTATATAAAAAAAACCTTTTAAAGTCTGGTTAGGATATGCACAAAACTTCCCAAGTTTTAATAATTCCAGATATGAACCAAAGTTTATGTGGATGGAAGACAGATAGCAACAACTACATTATAAAGCTTTTCAAATATAGATAAAATTTCAAAATGTTAAAAGATAAACCAGACATTACAAAAAAAGAATCCTGATAAATATGTATGTCCTATATTTAGTATGTATCCTTAAAAATAATTGTAACTCTTCATATTTTATTGCTCCCATCCACTAATGATTAAAGTCTATAGTATAAAACCAATAATAAAATATAATTATTCCATTTAAGCAAAAGATATATTGCAATGCTAAACTATCTGCTATTGCATATTTTTCTGATGATAAGAAGGTTATCATTAAAGTTGTGATATGAGTTAGACTGCTTATTAAGATTCCAAGAGTTTACTATTTTTCTTTCTGACTACTGACTCTGGAGAACATGGCTTTTTTATATTTTTGATTTCAAATGAGATAATTTTCAACTCTGTATTTATTTAAATATTTCTATATAATTATAGAAAAAAGAATTTTAAGAGATCATGACAGGAATTTTATTATTTATATTGGAATTCATGGCAGTGGCATACAATTAATCATTAACATTTTTTTTAAAATTGAAATAGTAGCTTTGTATACTTCGTTATTTGTTTATTTTTTCATTCACTATTTCTGTCATCCCCTACATTGTATTATCTCTCTTTCACCAATGGTAATAAATGTATAATGTTATAGTCACAATGATTCTCTTTTTATACAAGTAACACATTGATGTTTATCTGACAAATCCTAACTAATCTGAAAGTCCTACTCTTTAGCTAATGTAATTTAGATAACTATTTACAGACAAATGTTAAAGAGTTAGCTAATCTAACTATGATTTATATATTGGAAAGTGAAATTCTAATACACCTTGGAACATTGAAAGAAATATTGCCAGAATCAGACAAAAAAAATTATGATATGAGATGCTACATGAAAGCACTAATTACTATAACATAATAATAATCAATAGAGTAAAAAATCATCTATTTTTCAAAAGGATTGATCAACATTTATAAACATTATTGACTCACTTTAGAATAAAAGTCTCTTTAAATTTAATCCAGTTTCTTCATTTCATAAGTTCTGTGTTACCACAACACATCAACAAAACCATCAATCTCATATATGACCTCTGTTTAGATTTTTTACTATCTCTTGGGATCCAGTTTAAAGCTTCAACTATTCACTTATTACTATATCTTCTAGCAACATGTCCAGTTAGATTACATTTTAATGTCTCAAGTCTTTCAATAATGCAATAAAACCTGGATACTATCTTATCCTACTATTTTGTTCATGATCCATTTTTATTATTCCCAGTATATATTTCTCCATATTTTATTGAGTGATCTGTAACTTGTATTGCTTTTTTGTTAAGTCTCCAAGTCTTACAACTTTAAGTAGTTAATTAAATGGTGAAAAACTGGGATATTTTATGTAATAATATGTCACACTATTTCCATCATCTACCCATTAATTGTAAAATGTATAGAAAATTTTAAACTTTATTTTAAATGTTTAAATACAAACAGCTTGTTAATAATAACACACAGATACATAACACAGTTAATATTTACACAGTGTTTTAAGTAGTATTATTCTCCATCTTCTTCAAGTGTTGTGTCCTGACCAGTGATAATATTAACAGAAGAATTGAACTTACACCTTTAGATTTTCGAATATTAAATTTCCAAGACAATCACTGTAACCAACTGAGCTATTCTGTCAAAAGCAATAAGTAGTAAAAGTTTCATATATTTATATATGATAATTGCTTCATATACTCCTGAGTCATTTAAAGTTTTCTTTTTTTTCACTACTTTTTTTAATAGAAAGTTAATTAGATACTTCCCATGTACAGTGTATTGCCAAACTGGATTGATTTATGGAATTATTTGTCAATATCATATAAGCAATTTTCGTGAATTTTCTTTTTTGCACATTTATCTATTTATCCAATATTTTTTATATTTTCCCTTAATTGATCATATGATCATTAGTGTATACACAGTCTGCTACTGTAGACACATCCATTTTTATCTTTGAACCATTAGTTTGTGTTTTCTTAATCATTGTTCAAAAGGACAACAGGTCTCACAACTATACTTCCTTCAACATTCACATAATATTTCATAGATGCAGTTTTGTTTTTCAGCATTTTCAATTTAGGCTTGGTAGAAGTTAGAATTCCATAAAATGCAATATGGCTCTGTTAAGCTGTTCTAACATTATATTCACTGCAAATTTTCTATAATTTGTCTATCATTCCTGGTATGTATGGATACACCACTGTATTAATAATTGTTTTTTCTCTTTTAGTGACTCTTTCTGTTGTCTATTAAAGGTTTTCTTGATAACAACTGATGGATAACCATTCATCTTGAGAGTTTATTCTACATGAATTTGTTCATTTTCCAAATCACTGGTTTTTGAACAGATTTTCTTTGCTTTGTTCCATAGTGATACTATAATTTCATGTTAAGTACTTTTGGTATCATTGGATGCATATTCCAAGTACTTTCCAGTATGTATTGATTTCCTATACACTGTTGGTTGTTTTTCCTTTGCCCTTAGAGAGTCTAGTCACAAGAATATCTAAGAATGGCAATTTTTGTTCTTGTTCTGTTTCCATTGTAAATTCAATTGAAGAAGATATGTTATTGATATGAATCTGAAATAATTATATGTGTACCTCACTATGCAGTCATATTACAAATGCATTACCAACATAGCAAAACACACATCACTAGAACTGGAGTAGTATTTATGGCTGTAGTTCTAAGTTCTTCCATGTAAATACTGCTAAGCAAAGCTGACAGTGGTGACCCCAGAGTCATCCTTTGATTTTGTTGGAGAAATTCTTGAGTTATATTGAAAGTACATTGTTGTCATGCATAGTGTTAATAATTTCATTATATTATCAATAGAAGGAGTTGTTCTAGTTTATAGACTATCAACTTCATATAACATTTGCCTTACCATAGATAAAGCTTTATCACATAATACATTTGTAAATAAACTTTCCACATCAAAGCTTGCCAATATATCAGTTCTTTCCATTTTTATGTCCCTGACTAATGCTACAAAGTGCTTAGAATATCTGATGAAGGGCTTCATCCTTTATGTCAATAGACTAAGAACTTTGAGAAGAAATCACAGCAAGCTTTGGCATGTTAAATTTCTAGAACTAACATTAAGCCTTAGTGGAATAGTGTCTTTATAGAGCTTAGATAGCCCATATAGGTTTTGTTGAAATATGAAATTAATTTTTTGAATCACTGAAATACCTGCAATGCTTTGAGAATAATGATTGTAACCTTACTTCTATACTTGGAATTCTATTTTTTGCTACTTATTGTGTATTGGCCTGTTGTAAGAACTTCTTATATTCTATTACCATAATCAGTTTTATAAATTACAACTGTAATGTTATCATTATCAGCAGGAAGAATGATTTTAAATGTATTCTGGTTGAGAGATTTAATAGCTTTTCTCTTATGACATGAAATGTTTGATTTCTGCTTTTGATGTATCTAAACTGTTCTTTTAATTCTGTAGCATAATGCTGCTGTTTTTTCTAGAGGCAAGTTTGGGTAACATCCTCAGTGACTGCCATTATACCCAATAAAGTGACAGCAGTTGGAGTTAATGGTGAAGTTAAAATCTCTTCCAAGAACAGATAATTCAATATCAATATGGCATTTAGAACTATGATTTTTTTATTGATTAAGAGAATAGATTGTGTTATAGTATGACTTTTGACTGCACATGAAGATTTACAAACTTCTTCTACTGACATTTTTTATCATTTCATTTAATTTACAATATGGTCTTTTGATTATTTGACAAACTCTTGATTTTTTAAGAATTTTCTAAGTAGTGAAAAGATCTTATTGCAAATTGCATGGAAGGATAAAAGAATGTCAGAAGAAGAAGCTTATAAATCTGCATTAGCAGGTCAAAATTCATACTCTAACTAACAATCTTTCAGCTACAGTAGTGAAAAATAATAGTTTTAAACACCTTGCTGATGTTGAACTATCTGTTCATGGAAAGATTTAAACTTCACCATTACCCCATCTACTGTACAATTTTTGGGTATAATGGCAGCCACTGAGGAAGTTACCCAAAATGAAATCTGAAAGAAGCAGCAAAATTATGCTGGAGAGTTAAAATGGCACATGAGTTGCATCAAAAACAGAAGTCAAATATTTTATGTCATAAGAGAAAAGCTATTAAATGTCTTAAATAGGATACATCAATAATCATTTTTCACCCTAGCAAAGGTAAGACCACATTTGTGATGGTAAAACTGATTATGTTAACAAAATACAAATATTTTTCACATTAGGTCAATGCAAAAAGTAGCAAAAAATTGAATTCCATGTAAAGAAGTAAAGTTACAATCATTATTCCGGAAATATCACAAGTATTTCGGTGATTCATAAAAGAACTTTTTATTTAGGCAAAATTCCCCACCTTTATGGACAAAATATCATCCATAAAGACAATGTTCCATTAATACCTATTGTTACTTCTAGAAATTTGTCATGCCAACATTAGTCATGATTTCTTCTCAAAGTTCTTAGTCCATTGGCATACAGAACCCAGTCATGTGTCTGGGATTCTGAGCACTTTGTAGAATTAGTCAGGGACAATAAATGGAAAGTATTGATGTATTGGTAAGTTTTGGTGTGGAAAGTTTATTTACAAATGTACCATGTAAAGAAGAATTGTCTTTTGTAAGAAAATGGTTATTTGATGATAATAGTCTACAAACGAGAACAACTCTACCTATTAAAAGTATAATGGAATTATTAACATTCTGCATAACAATAATATACTTTCCATATAACTCAAAATTTTTTCAACAGAATTAAGAAATGGCCATGGGATCACCATTGTCATCCTTATATAGTGACATGTTTATGAATGATATTGAAACCTCAGTTATAAATACTACTCATCATCCTTCTAAAGTGTGGCTCTATGATGTTGATGCTACATTTGTGGTACAACTAGAGTTATTTTGGATGCATATCGATGATACATTTGTGGTACAACTAGAGTTATTCTGGATGCATATCAATAACATATCTCCTTCAATAAAATTCACAATGGAAGCAAAACAAGAATAAAAATTGTTATTCTGGATGTTCTTGAGACAAGACTCCCTCAAGACAAAGTAAAAATAATAGTGTATAGGTAACAAACATACACTGGCTGGTACTTAAATTATACATTTAATCATACCAAAAATACTAAACATGGAATTATACTATCATTATGGAATAGGCAAAGAAAGTTTGTTTGGGAACCAGTGATTTGGAAAGTGAAAGGTTTCATATAGAACAAACTTTTATGAAGAATGGTTATCCATTAGCAATTATATAAAAAATCTTTAATAGAAGACAAAAATGAGACACCAAAAGGAAAAAAAACAATGACAGACAAATTTTAAAAAATCGTCAGTCAATATAATGATTAGAAGTGTTCCAAAGCCATATCACACTTGGGGAATTCTAGCCTCTGCCAAGTCTAAAATGTAAATATTGGAAAACAAAAATTGCATCTATGAAATACCATGTGAATATTGAAAAAAAAGTATATTTGTGAGACTTCACTTTGTTAAACAATGATCAAAAGAATACAAACTAACAGTTAAAAGAGAAAAAACAGGTGTAACTATAGTAGCAGACCATTTATGCACTAATGATCATATGTTCAACTGGGGAAAATACAAAAGTATCAGTAAACAGGAATAAGTGCAAAGAAAAAACTTCAAGAAAGCTACTTATATGACAATGTCAAATAATTCTATAAGACAACCCAGTGTGGTAATACACAATGTATGGAAGCCTTAAATTAACAATTCTCTCAAAAAAAATATTTAAAAAAAAAAGAAAAATTTGAAGGACTCAGGAGGATGGGAGTCTATTTCTCTTGATAGCATAGTTCAGGTGGTTAGAGTGTTGTCTTAAATTTCAATATTCAAAAATCTAAAACAGGTCAGCAACATCTGATAAAAGTAAAGAATAATATTACTGAAAAGGTAGTATAATCATTAACCTGTGTTGTCTATATGTATGTTTTTACTAACAAGTTTTACGTATTTGACAAGTTTGAATAATGTTTAAAATTATCTATACATTCAACATTTAATGATATTGATGGAAATAGTCCAGTATATTATCACATCTAAGATACCATCATTATAACATTCAGAAAATATAAAGACTTTTTTTAAATATTAAGTTATTAATACTAAATGCATTATATCCAAGTGTAAGTCTATAATTTGTAGTAGTTAATGTTTTCTGATTCATGATGATATTTTTAAAATAAAGTCATTTTTCTTTATAATATTTAAGTTTTACTTTCTTATTTTCATCTCATAACTATTACAATATTTCCTACAGGTTTGGAGCATTGTTTGCATAAACAAATACATCAAAGTGGGCAGTAAAGTAAATAAACTAATAATTTGTCTCCTTCTTCTTCTTCTCATTTTTCTTATTATTATTCTCTTATTCTACACTTGTAACAATGTATATAATTATTAAATATTAAAACAATCAATATGAAACTAATTATATTTTCATACTCATCTTTTTTGTGTGATTTTATTTATTGTAAATAAATATATTCATTGTTATATCACAGTTTAATTTAGTATACATTATTCTTTTATTTGGAAAAAATATCCAGTGTAAGAAAGTAACTATGGCAAATGATATTCAAAACTCACACAAAAAAAATGATGAAATAAAAGATTGAATTAACCAGTCTCACTAATTGCTAGATGGTGGGAAAAAATTGAGTTGCTTTCATTCTTTGTTTAATTCTATAACTAAGAATAGCTATCTCTTTATTTATTAACCAATATCGGATGATTATATGAGTTAACTATATATAACTTATATGTAATCATATAAAATTTGAGCTATTCAAATTAATATGAAAAGATAAATATACTACAATAAGACTCAAATGCACTGAGCTAGTATTTGGCAGGTTGCTGCAAGAATCATAGTACCAAAATTAAACTTGTCATTATATATATATGTCCACAGATGGCGTTCTACCAAAAACACCGATCAAGCGTATGTTTTGTTTACATAAACGTCAGAGTAGTATACACTATCTCTAACTATAATTCCACAAAAACATACGCTTGATCGGTGTTTTTGGTAGAACGCCATCTGTGGACATAAATACAAGCGTTAGCAAGTTTTTTAACTTGCATTTTTGTTTATCATAAATGTACCTTTGAGGTCTTTCTTGCAATGATATAGATTGCAGAGGCTTCTACTATGTGGTGATGCTGAACTGAGATCAGACCCATATAGCTATCTGGTTTGCTATGCTGAGTTTGAAGACGTTACGTGTCTATAAAAATTCACGCTTGCAAGCTGAATAGAAATTGTTTCATAAACGCTCAGAGTTTGTGTTTAGATCTAGTTTCTTTATTCCTGTCTTTCACTAATGATAGCAAATAGCTTGAAATCATGATCTGAAAGTGGAATTATAGTTAGAGATAGTGAATACTACTCCGACGTTTATGTAAATAAAACATATGCTTGATCGGTGTTTTTGGTAGAACGCCATCTGTGGACATAAATACAAGCATTAGCAAGTTTTTTAACTTGCATTTTTGTTTATCATAAATGTACCTTTGAGGTCTTTCTTGCAATGATATAGATTGCAGAGGCTTCTACTATGTGGTGGTGCTGAACTGAGATCAGACCCATATAGCTATCTGGTTTGCTATGCTGAGTTTGAAGACATTACGTGTCTAAAAAATTCACGCTTGCAAGCTGAATAGAAATTGTTTCATAAACACTCAGAGTTTGTGTTTAGATCTAGTTTCTTTATTCCTGTCTTTCACTGATGATAGAAAATAGCTTGAAATCATGATCTGAAAGTGGAATTATAGTTAGAGATAGTGAATACTACTCCGACGTTTATGTAAACAAAACATACACTTGATCGGTGTTTTTGGTAGAACGCCATCTGTGGACATAAATACAAGCATTAGCAAGTTTTTTAACTTGCATTTTTGTTTATCATAAATGTACCTTTGAGGTCTTTCTTGCAATGATATAGATTGCAGAGGCTTCTACTATGTGGTGATGCTGAACTGAGATCAGACCCATATAGCTATCTGGTTTGCTATGCTGAGTTTGAAGACATTACGTGTCTAAAAAATTCACGCTTGCAAGCTGAATAGAAATTGTTTCATAAACACTCAGAGTTTGTGTTTAGATCTAGTTTCTTTATTCCTGTCTTTCACTGATGATAGCAAATAGCTTGAAATCATGATCTGAAAGTGGAATTATAGTTAGAGATAGTGAATACTACTCCGACGTTTATGTAAATAAAACATATGCTTGATCGGTGTTTTTGGTAGAACGCCATTTGTGGACATAAATACAAGCGTTAGCAAGTTTTTTAACTTGCATTTTTGTTTATCATAAATGTACCTTTGAGGTCTTTCTTGCAATGATATAGATTGCAGAGGCTTCTACTATGTGGTGATGCTGAACTGAGATCAGATCCATATAGCTATCTGGTTTGCTATGCTGAGTTTGAAGACATTACGTGTCTAAAAAATTCATGCTTGCAAGCTGAATAGAAATTGTTTCATAAACGCTCAGAGTTTGTGTTTAGATCTAGTTTCTTTATTCCTGTCTTTCACTGATGATAGCAAATAGCTTGAAATCATGATCTGAAAGTGGAATTATAGTTAGAGATAGTGAATACTACTCTGACGTTTATGTAAACAAAACATACGCTTGATCGGTGTTTTTGGTAGAACGCCATCTGTGGACATAAATACAAGCATTAGCAAGTTTTTTAACTTGCATTTTTGTTTATCATAAATGTACCTTTGAGGTCTTTCTTGCAATGATATAGATTGCAGAGGCTTCTACTATGTGGTGATGCTGAACTGAGATCAGACCCATATAGCTATCTGGTTTGCTATGCTGAGTTTGAAGACATTACGTGTCTAAAAAATTCACGCTTGCAAGCTGAATAGAAATTGTTTCATAAACACTCAGAGTTTGTGTTTAGATCTAGTTTCTTTATTCCTGTCTTTCACTGATGATAGCAAATAGCTTGAAATCATGATCTGAAAGTGGAATTATAGTTAGAGATAGTGAATACTACTCCGACGTTTATGTAAATAAAACATATGCTTGATCGGTGTTTTTGGTAGAACGCCATTTGTGGACATAAATACAAGCATTAGCAAGTTTTTTAACTTGCATTTTTGTTTATCATAAATGTACCTTTGAGGTCTTTCTTGCAATGATATAGATTGCAGAGGCTTCTACTATGTGGTGATGCTGAACTGAGATCAGACCCATATAGCTATCTGGTTTGCTATGCTGAGTTTGAAGACATTACGTGTCTAAAAAATTCATGCTTGCAAGCTGAATAGAAATTGTTTCATAAACGCTCAGAGTTTGTGTTTAGATCTAGTTTCTTTATTCCTGTCTTTCACTGATGATAGCAAATAGCTTGAAATCATGATCTGAAAGTGGAATTATAGTTAGAGATAGTGAATACTACTCTGACGTTTATGTAAACAAAACATACGCTTGATCGGTGTTTTTGGTAGAACGCCATCTGTGGACATAAATACAAGCGTTAGCAAGTTTTTTAACTTGCATTTTTGTTTATCATAAATGTACCTTTGAGGTCTTTCTTGCAATGATATAGATTGCAGAGGCTTCTACTATGTGGTGATGCTGAACTGAGATCAGACCCATATAGCTATCTGGTTTGCTATGCTGAGTTTGAAGACATTACGTGTCTAAAAAATTCTCGCTTGCAAGCTGAATAGAAATTGTTTCATAAACGCTCAGAGTTTGTGTTTAGATCTAGTTTCTTTATTCCTGTCTTTCACTGATGATAGCAAATAGCTTGAAATCATGATCTGAAAGTGGAATTATAGTTAGAGATAGTGAATACTACTCTGATGTTTATGTAAACAAAACATACGCTTGATCGGTGTTTTTGGTAGAAAGCCATCTGTGGACATAAATACAAGCGTTAGCAAGTTTTTTAACTTGCATTTTTGTTTATCATAAATGTACCTTTGAGGTCTTTCTTGCAATGATATAGATTGCAGAGGCTTCTACTATGTGGTGATGCTGAACTGAGATCAGACCCATATAGCTATCTGGTTTGCTATGCTGAGTTTGAAGACATTACATGTCTAAAAAATTCACGCTTGCAAGCTGAATAGAAATTGTTTCATAAACGCTCAGAGTTTGTGTTTAGATCTAGTTTCTTTATTCCTGTCTTTCACTGATGATAGCAAATAGCTTGAAATCATGATCTGAAAGTGGAATTATAGTTAGAGATAGTGAATACTACTCTGACGTTTATGTAAACAAAACATATGCTTGATCGGTGTTTTTGGTAGAACGCCATCTGTGGACATAAATACAAGCGTTAGCAAGTTTTTTAACTTGCATTTTTGTTTATCATATATATATATTGATGAAGATCAATGTGAAAATAAAGTGCAGTATGTAAATTAGATGTTTCCCTTTTTTTGACAGTGGGATACAGGGATCTTTTCTGTAATGGAATGAAGATCCCTAGAAATAAGCTACATTTCTTTATATTTTCTTTTTTTATCATATTTCTAAAAAAAATGATGTTAAGCTTAATTAGAACATTCAAAAATACTTCTATTTTATACAAAATATGAACTCCATTCTCAGATTATAAGACGGTTACTTCATCACTATATCATAAGATCTCTAATAAATAATAAAATTGATATTTTTTAACTCGGCTAATAATTAAATAATCTAAAGAACTTTAAATCTCAGTTATAAAAATGCCGGATTTTTTTTTTTTTTAGATAAACCATTATTGTAGCAATAAATATTTGTTTTACTGATACCAGAAATTTTTTCGTATTTTTGATTTATGCCTACTACATTTATATTAAAAATATTTTAAAGTAATCAATTGCAATATAACTTATAGGAAAACATAATATTAAAAATAATTATTTTAGTCTTTGATACAAAATGGCAGTTTATAAATCAACTTGTACCAGTATAATTCAAATAGAATTTTCTGAATATTTTTAAACAAAACAAATTCTATGGTAGTTTTTTTAAAAAAGTAATTTGCATAATATTGCATCATTTTTTATAAATTAGATGTGATATATATATATATTTGGAAACATAAAATATATAAAAAAAGATACATTACACATTGTTTGCAATTATGGATAAATTCACCACAGGAAGATTATTTCAAAATGTTTAATGGTGAATGTATTCATCAATACCTATTTGATTTGCATGTGTTCTATCATGTCCAACAGTTCAACATGACATTAAACCTACTTTTAAAATCTTAATATTATCCTCTTATAATAAAATTTACATATTATAAAAAAAAAATATTTATCTCTATTCATAGCTGAAAAATCATTTTACAACAATCAGTGGTACAATAAGATTGCTAATTTTTTTTGTTAAACTGTGTGTGATTGGTCCAATAAAATGACTTGTCACTAAATAACAAACAAAAACATCAGCATATTTTTCAATATTAATTTGTTTTGAAGGATCAGTTTTATCTTTTCTAAATCTTTATGATGGTCAATATATTTAACTGAATATCATTGTTTTGAATTGTAATAAATAATCAAAACATTTTGTTCATCTATAATGATAAACATTAACTTCCATTCACTAAAAATATTGATCCCATATTCTATATAAATTTTTTAAAGTCAGTAGTATAAATTTTTAATTAAGATATTTACTTAAAATACCAGGCAAGCAGGACAATTGATAAAAGTATTATTTCTTTTGTACCACATCATTTGCTTAGATAAATTATTAAATGTTTCATCAACTTATAATTTTAATTTGATTTGTTATTTTAATTTATTTTTTTAAATATTATCCTTTGGTTAAAATAAGATCTTCACATTTTGTGTAAATCTAAGACTACTAACTTCTAATCTTTTGGAAAATCTAATTATTATTGTAATCCTTGATCATATTAATTTTGCTAACTATTTCTCTACATTACCTACATCCATTTTTATTAGGATAACCACAGTCATATATCCAAATATCTTGCATTCTTTTTTTATCACTTGTTTTTTTTATACTTCTCATTATAATAAGTGCATCTTCTTCCATAATTCTGCCATTATATTTTTAAATCCTTCACAAATTATGGAAATAAGGTAAACATTGAATAGACGTATATTTTATTTTAACCCTTAAAATATTATCTGACTTAAGCATTATTATCTGGTTGAATACTTTTTATATTATAGTGTCATACAAGATAATGCATGCCATAAGATTATCCTATTTTCTTATCCATATGAATAATATTATCAGCACCATTTTCAACAATTGTCAATCCACTGCAAGATTAAGATCTCTCCAAGTTTAATCTAGTTTCTCTTGTCTCTAGCCTTTCTTGTCCATGATACAAATAAAATTTTTTATAAGATTCATTCATTTCTCATGTGGTCTTTTTCTAGTTATTTTACAATCCCTTGGCAGCCTATTTATGCTTTACATTGTTCATTTTTTATTATCTTTTAGCAATATGTTCAACCCACCTCTATTTCTGTATTTTAATTTATACAATAATGTCAGTAATAATTGTTTATTATCTTATTTTTTGTATTTTGTTTTCAGTCTCTTTTGTTACTTCTAATAAGATGTATCATTGTAATTCATTGAGGTTTTTTTATTTACCTGTTAAGTGTCCAACTTTCAGATCTATATGTAAAAATTGATAAAACAAATCTATTAAACATCTTCCTTTTCAAACTTATAACAATATTTCCTTTTAAATATTATAAATCTCTGTGCACACATCTATCAGTGAGAGTAGAAAAAATGTAATTGAATCACTTAAGTTTAGAGCAAATTTCTATATACACCAACTCTCACTGACCATGCTTAAATCAGGGCATGAGACTATTGTGTGTCTGCTGTTATAAGCAAATATTGAGTTGTACAAATTTAGTTAACCTATCATAGGAGAAAGACAGTGTCTCATGACTTATAAATGTAAATCTATTTTTTCAGCACTGTATAATAATAGATTTACATTTACAAGTCATATAAGTATTATTGTTGGTGGTTAAAAATGAGACACTGTGTTTCTCCTGTGATAGGTTAACTAAATTTGTACAATTTAATTATTTGATTATAACATCAGGCCACACAATAGACTCAAGCCCTGATTTAATCACAGTCAGTGAGAGTTGGTGTATATAAAAATAAAAACTTAAGTCATTCATTTAATGTTTTTAAACTCTTACTGGCAGGTGAGTGTGTTGAGATTTATAATATTTAAGAAATAGCGCATTATCAAAGGTTGACATCCGCTTTAATAATTAAAAATCTTTAAAATAAATTGTTATTGTCAATAAATTTGATGTCATTTTATGCTTTTAATTTATTGTATTCTGTATATTTTACTGAGTTGGTCTAACATAACATACATAAAACATACCATAAATTTGAATATTGAAACATTAAATGCATTCTAGCAAAAAAATAGATTTCCAAATGCATTTCTGAATAATTTCATCCCTTCTGGGTTAACTCTAAATTTCATGGTATATTTATATATTTTTAAATTAAAGCTTTTTTATCTCACCTTTCAATCACATTGTTACAAACACTGAAAAAAAAGTAAGTGATGTCTCAATTGGTTAAGGCTTTATTTACTTATTCGTTTTTGATTAATGACTCAATTTAGGGATAGACCTATTGTAAAGCAGTTTCCTGAAAATCATCTTATAATTTCTTGGAAGATTACTATTTTTTGAAAGTAATTTAAAGTTCCACATTGATACTAACTTAAAGTTGTGAACATCATGGAGTAATTTGATAGCCCATATTTCATTATTTTCTTAGGAAGACCTACTTTATATCATGGTTTAGTCTTCAAGCTGCTTTAAATTTAATTTTCAGAAACTTTTTTAATTGTTATATGATCTCTATTATTTTTGAAATACCTGTTATGATTTGTGATAAATGTTTTTATGCTTTAAATATAAATGATTTTTTTCATTATTCTATATCTAAGCGAAAGAAATTTTAATAAATGTATTTACCTGTTTTAACGTTATTGTTTTTTAAATGTAAAATTATACATTCTAAAAATGAAATAAAGATAAATTGTATTAAGAAGTTGTTCAAAAAAGTAGACTTTTTTATTTTGACTTTATCAAATTCCAACTGAAATTGAAACTTAAACTTATATTAAATGATATTTAATATTTTAGTACATCTTTGTTTAAGTAAAAGCAAGGGGGGGGGGGATATAAAATGATTATAAATTGCCTACTTTAAGACAAAGCTTTCCAGTATTTTTTTATAAAGTAAGAGCCGAAGGAAAAGACATTACTCACAAATCCAGTTTTTGCCATTCGATGTTAATATACATTTTACTTTCGTTGATTCTCTCGTATGCTAAATAATAGCTAGTTTGTGTATTTAAATGTCAATAATTGTATTTCTAACTAATATGACATGGAGAAGTTGCATGAAAAAAATCTTAAGCTTTCTTTTGGGATTTATGAACTATTCTAAAATAGCAATAAATAAAAATAATATTTAATAAAATTAAAAAATCTCAATTTGAACTTCAATTCACAGATAATAAAAATGGACAGATATGCTTATTTTTCTGACATCATTATGTTTCATTATCCACTTCTATATGAGCACTGAGTAATGAATAAACACTGAGTTGTAGGGCATATTAGTTTTTAATAGGTTTTTTTCCTAGTAGTATGCACTATTTTGACTTCTACCCATTTAGTTACCATCTTTCAATAGATTTATTGGCTTTAACTCAAAGTACATGATTTTTTAAAACTCAATCATGACATTTATAAAGCAATACAAACAAAAACTATACCTTCAGCTATATATTCAGTTACTTTAGTAATAATTGATTTTGTAGAGATATCTTTTAAAAGACACTATATATCAAAACAAAATACCAAGTGACTGTATTATGCCACCAAAGTTCACGATATGGAGAGTTTTGTTTCTGTGACTGTACTATGATTATATAGATTTTACAGAAAGTAATCTGGATTAATTGTAAAGTTTATGATTAATGGAATACCAAATAAAAATTAGTTGTAAGTTTATTACACATTAACTGTGTTGTCAGCTTATTGTCCAACTTATAACACAAACATTTTAATAACTAAAGGTGTTAAACCACTAAACATCACATGATCACCATTTCTTATGCTTACCCAAACTTTTATAACAGAGGTAACATTGATTACTGAGGCTTGCACTAGGTGGCACTATTGTATGAAGAGTTTTTGCTTCTGTTATAAATAAAGATATCACTGCTGTATAGTAAATATAAAAAAAAGCTATTTCTATGTTCTTTTTTTTTTTTTATCAAATTGTTAAACATTTATTGTTGATTATGAAACCAGTGTTAACATTAATTCTATCAAAGATATTTTGTCTACATACATATATAGATATATATATATAACCTACTGATATTTATAGATATTAAATTAGAAATATTTAAAAAAATAATATAATGATACTTTTAATGAATGTAATAATTTTTAATTTTTTAAAAGCATTGTCTTTGGGTGTGTTTAAATATAATATTTAAAATATTCACAAATCTTTATCATTTATTTTGTATATAAGATGATATGTTATTCATCAGCAACCACAACTCATAAATGGGTACTGTCATTTCAACTCCAAAAAATAATAATAATAATAATAATATTAAAAAACTGAGTTATGTGATATCTATATAAACCAATCTGTAAAACGTAATTTTTCTCAACATATGGAATATGTTGGTCTATTATTTTCTTAATTTGATATTTTACAATTGCAACAAACTTATTTTGGAGCAAACTTTTCTTTGTAAATAAATACAATCAACAATGTACTTATTTAGAATGGCTTTGAGATAATATTAATAATGTAAACAGAGTCTGCTCCGCATCTTCCATGAAAACAATGCTCAAGTTGTCAATAAAACACTTTTGTGGAGACGTTTTGTATTTCTTCACATGCCCAATTCAAAGAAAATGTGATTTTACAATAATGAATTATCTAGTATTACAGTGAAAAGTTGAAGACATAGTTTGGGGTTATGATCATACCATTACAATTTTAAAATTTTATGAAACATCTGTAAGTGAAACCTTTCTGGTGACTTTATTAGGGTCATCGGATTTATATCCCATTTCTAGATATTTAATTAGATAAAATAATGGCTACCATATGCAGCTAATTTAGCTTCAATAGTTATTTCACTGTAATGAAATATCCTATTTTTTTAATTTGGTTAAAATCAGCAGCAGCATATTGGAGTCTCTATTGCACCTCAAAGCATGTATATCTATCTTTATATTTAAATGGCTACCATGCCCTTTTAAATGATTGATAACCATTTAAAATAAAAATTATGCATTTTTTGAACTTTAATTTCTAAATAAAAGTCTTTATACAATGCATTCAAAAACTAAGTATATTCAGTAAATTATCTTTTGAACTGGCAAAAACAAGACAACAATATACTGTAAATCAAGAAGATGAAGGTCTTCTTTTTAATAGTTTTAATGGAAATTTTCATTCAAACTCGTATTGCATCTTGATTACTGATACATTAAGCTATTTATAAATACTACCAAATAACACTTCCATAAAAATTGAAGATAATATTGGAACATGTTGTTACACCAGTTTTCAGTTCAAATGACTATTTTTCACCTGTAATAATAAAACTTATTCCATGATGTACAAAGAAGCTATATACATTGATGTGTACACTTATTTACAGCTTATTACCTACAAATATATATATATATATATATATATATATATATATATATATGAAAAATAATCAATCTAAAACAAAGTATATGATTAAATATAAATAAAATTATTTAATACATCTAACCAAGCATTTGTTCTTTATTGGAATATTACCAAACCGTTTCTTTCTTTAGAATCACATGACCAACTACTCTACAGAATCTCCATCTAATGAACATTATATTATATTACAGTAAATTTAATTACCAAAACACATATAGATACATAACTTATTACAATTTTTATTTTTTTTTATATGTTTACAAAACAATCTACAAAAATAATATTTTGAATATAATTCGAAAGTTTTCAATAATCCAACAATGTCCACCACCCCCTTTAATTATTCTAGACTTTTAACCATGTTTAAACATATGTTTACATTTTCTTGAATATACAAAGTTTCATAAATTTCTTTGTAAGTTTTAATATATTTTATTACTGAATGTTTTTTTTTTACAATTTATTCTATAACCAGTAACCAAAAAATAAATATATGGCCATGATTTTATATCCTTTTTATTAATTGCCTATAATGTTACATACTTTTTTCAAAGGCAATCTTTTCTGTCTGACATATATATTATAAGGAACTTGAACTCAGATTTTCAAACTCCTCATAGTAATCCAATTCATGTTATACAACTGATGTATGTGAACCACATATATGCGAAAAAGATAAATGATGTACAGATAATAAACATATATTTAAATATTATATATATCATATCGCAATGGTCACTATTAATTTTATAAACTAGCCCTAACCTATTTTTAATATTATCCATCTTTTTTGAATCACAAATCTATTTTTCTAAAGAATAATATTTTTTAGTATAATTTTTACTACATCACTCTCATTCAAAGAAGGGATTGATTTCTATCCATTTTTTGTTCGAAAGTGGTGCAGTGACAGTTACACTACAGACATGTTATTTACTAAGAGCGAATACTCTCATTTTCAACACAAGATAAAGTACTTAAGATTTGCCCATACTTAAGCATTTGGGTTGAAAGAATAGGTGGATTCATTCTATTCTTTCACAAAGACTTTATCTTTGTGTTGAAAATGAGAGTATTCATTTATTATTAAGATTCATAAAGCACATGTGCATTAGCTTGAAAAGCTGATTATTAGTTTATTATAATTCATACTAACATAATTATTCTCCATTTCCAGTTTCAGTTCAAACACATTGTTGGATTATAGAAAACTTTAGAATTATAATTAAAATATTATATTTGTAGATTGTTTTGTAAATATATATATATAAATAAAGATTGTAATAAGTTTATTAATTTTTATGCACATATATAATTATAATATAAATAATAAATTTAACGGTAACAAACTATTATAAACAATCTTTCTTTTTTTTTTATTTAATGGCAGTTGAGGCAGGTTTAAGAAATTAACCGAAAGTACTTCTGCGGATTTAAGGATTGTTTATAATAATAGTTTGCTACCGTTAAATTTATTATTTTTATTATAATTACAATTTTGTTTTAATTAACGGACATTTTATTTATATTATATAGTATAATGTAAATAATGTGCACTGAATGGAGTTGTTGTAGTATTACGAAATGTCCTGATAAGTAAGGTTCTGATAAGGAACTAAAACCTAGTTAGATAAATGATTATATATATATTTAGTTCTCTATTGCAAATTTATTTTAGATTTATTATCTTATATTTTGTAATTCAACTATAAATAATTTTCTAATTTTTTGAGTTAATGTATTGCTTTACTGTTAATAAAAACAGCCACAGAAACAGTATTTGTTTTTGTTTTTTAATATCCAGCTTTATTACTGCCTAGCATACTTTTAATATACATGTTACATCGAATGCATGCTAGGTAGTAATAAAGTGATTTTTTTTAAAAAAAAAACTATCTTTTCTATGGATGTTTTCATAAACAGTCGTGTATTATATTATTTTATATCTGATAAACAAAGACAACATTATGGACAAACTTTAAATATTGAATTTTGACTATTTATAAAGTAAATATATATTGCTTTTTGTGATACTAAATTTAGGAATATTCTTGCTTATATAATAAACATATAATGATTATCTAGCAAAATAAATATTTATAACTACCAATTGACTGTTTGTAATGATTATCTAGTTATTATTAGTTAAAGGCTATCAAAAATAAATAAAAAACCTTAACCAAAAGATAAGTTAACTAGATTAATAGATTTATTATTCTTCAATACTGCTCTGAAAAAGAGGCTGGAATAACCTTTATCTTGCAGTGGATTACTGATTTATTTATCTACTTACCTAATTGCACATCAGAACCATCAGCATTGTTAAAAGTAATAAAGAACATAGATGATATTAATATTATACTAAATAGATATACATGTAGAATTATTAGTGTACTTTATAAATATCTATAACCAATCAAATCTTTCAAATTTTTCATATACTCCTCTGAAGTTTATTGCAAATTTATGTTGTAAAAAATATTGATTAGCAATTAGCTCAATAGTAAAGGAAATTTTTTGGCAACTAAAATGTCTCCTTCAATTAATAACTACTGTAGAAATATTTAAAAAAATGAAAAGAGAGGAAGAAAGGAAAACAGTGTTTGCTTTGTTTATTTGAGTTCCCATTATTATCTTTCAATTTATCTATCATATTCACAATGACTTTGCATCATTAATACAATTTTTTAAGTTACAAAGATGTCAAAGACATCATTAGTCCCTTAAAAAACTTATTTTGGAACATAATTCTTATTAAAAGTCAATGACTATTTATAAATGCCATTATGAAAAACTCATGACTTAAAAAAATAATTATGACAAAATGTATTTGGTAGGTATTCTTTTCAAATGCATGAAATAAAAGACATCTTGTATTTATTTATGCTCTTTTTAGTATATACAAGCGTTTTAACATGCTGGGTGAAGAAGCTGTTAAGTTAATGGTAAAAAAACAATTAAAATAAATATGCTGTTTTCTTAAAAGTATATCATGAACTGCTAAATGTAATATATGTTTATCATCATATAATTCTTTTGTTTACAAAACATATATGATAAAGCAAGAGTAACTTATTATAATGCCATCAATAGTAGCTTGAATAATGAATGGTTGCTAGATCATTTAAATCCCAATATTCAGACAATTATTTGATTTTTGTGCTAATCAATAAGGCTTGAATTTCAAATTTAGAAGTAATGCAGTTATGTATCTAACAAGTATCTTTAACTTCAATTTGCTATTTACATCAGTTAAAAAAGTGCACACCATTGGTAAAAATCAAAGAATACTAGAATACACAATTACTGACCTGGAGTCTGTCTTGAATCAAGTAAGTCTGCTTATGTCCAAATCGGTTTTGAATTTTAGCTTAGAATAAAAGAATCCCATTAAAGATGTTTGATAGATGCATTGTGACATTCTTCCAGCTTTGAATTCCAAATCTCATTGATAAAAGTAAAAGCCAGAAATCAGTCTGAAATAGACATTTAAATGCAAATCATAAACCATTCAATCTTACTATTGAGAGGACCAGAAGAGAGAGTAATTGTTTTTGTCACTAGTTGAGCAATGACCCTATAGCCATGGAATAAAAAGTGAACTATCAATAGTAATTTATATCTGACTGCTAAGTTTTTTCTCTAAAACAAATTAGTCAAAAGATTAGTTACTTGGAAATTATGATTTTTGAACTCATAAAAGATATGTTGACTTCTGTTTTGGGATTCTTTAACTCTCAAGTACTTCACTCAATCACTGTATGGAATGATACTTTTTTTCATTAAAGAGTATTATTATATTGTTTTTTCCTTTTTAATTATGAAAGAATATTAAATCAAATGGCAATGCTTAAGAATTGATACTAGTTTTTAATTGTTTTCCAGTTTTTTAATACAATGTTTTTATTAGCATAAATTTTAATGAGTTACTCATAACTTCCAAGGATGTTAAGGTTATGATAATCTTTAGGGTATTTAATTTTCATAGTTGAGATTCAAATCAAAATATTTTTTTTAATATTATTCAATTAGCCCTGCAAGCAAACCTACATATATTCTAAATAATTATCTCTATATAAGATAGTAGATTGGTAGTTAATTAATTTTAAGTAAGTTATAAAATTATAATGAAAAGTCACGACAACTATCATTAACCAGCACATGATTAATCTAATATGAAATGTTTTAAACAAAAGCAAAACTCTCCATGTGTTTCTTCTTTCACTTGCCTTTTATAGAAGGATATTAGAAAAAAAAATAATGCAGTGTCACTTTAAGGTTCACTTTATTTAGTTCTCAACAGAAATTATTATATTTCAGACCTACTGTTTAAAGTACATTACAAAAAGCATCGATCTTAAATATACTGTAATGCATATATACTAAAATAACTCTATATATGCACACACCTTTAAACAATTGCTATTTAGAGTTTGCTATGTTTAATTTTGCAAATGTATCTTTTAATCAATAATGAAACTATAAATCATGCTAAATCGATGATCTAATTGTAATAATTCAATCCTTGTTCTGCTTTGGCCTTGCCTTAACTCGTTACATTTATAGATTATTAATATCAGTGAAGTGCACTCAACCGACTATCATGACATGGCTCAAATTTCAAAATTAGGAATGAAATGCAGCGCCTTGTTTGATCATACTCAGTTGTGATGGAGAATAAATTACTGTTGACTTTATCTCTCGGTGCTATCCCTAAGTCAAGATTACTCTTTACATAAATCTTCTGCATTATGTTTGTTTTGTCTTAATGACTAGCAACTTATCTGTTTTTAGTTTTTATAATTATCATTAAAACATTAATTTACTGACATTAAAAATTTAAATAATGTTTGCAAATAAATAACACAATCCTATTGTAAAGAGATATAATTTAAATTAATTATAAAGTGCAATTTTATGTATTAAGTTGCTTTTTTAAAATAATCTAAAGATTGAGAGTTGAAAATAAACATCAAGGCAAAGGTGATCCGTATCTGTCCTCCTGTCTAACAGTGAATTATTATATATACACAATTTACATATTTCGCCGAATCTATTTTCTATTAGTAACTAATAAAATACATATATATAATATTTTTATCAAAACATGCTGTACCTGAATTCAGGATTTATAAAATATATTACTTTTTCTATGATTGGCTATAAAGTTATTAAAATAATAAAGATTAAAGTATATTATCAAATTAATAATCTCAACAGTTAAGTGTTGAATAGCTTAATACTATGATCTTTAGAAGCACTAGGGGTTAGAGGAATATTGATAGATTGTCTTACTATTTCAAAGAAATGAAATATTATAACAGCAGTAAAATAAAAAATCAACAAAGTTATTCTAAAAAACATCTGCATGCGTTTGGACACATTTGGAACATCAAAACAAGTGATTTATGTAAGGTTAACAAAATAAGTCTTTTCAAAACATCCTAACTGAAGAATAGTGATAATTTTTTTATTCGCCAGATTTGTCAATCACTGGGTGATAAGGATTTAAGCAGTTTTTTGCTATTTATTTTACTTCTTATTTTAAATTGTTACGAACTAGCTAACTGATAAAAATGTTAAAAATGAATACAACGTAATGAAAAAAAATTAAGTTTAAATCAGCTTGGATCTGAACCTAGATTATAGATATGGCCAATATGCTACCATTGAACTATAAGTTCTTTCTGAAACAGATAATAAAGTATTTAAAAAATAATAAAAACTGTCCTAAATAAAGAAAATAAATCAGCTTATTAAGATTTTATCCTCTTAAATATATGTAACACTGATGAATAATTAAATTTTGAAGGCCTAGAGATTAATAAAAGCTAATAGAAAAAAAAATTGGTTTACATTTTTTGGTATTGTAGATATAATCAAATGGCTTATTGGTTAGAAGTTCAAAAGAAGTTTGAACACTATAATTTCCAATTTGGCCCATGATATAGACATTAAATCCAGATTGTGCTTCTCTGACACCCCATAGGACATAAAAATAATCAGCTTTAACATCTGTGTTTTAGTTTCTGCAATTGTTTTACTTATCAAACTTTGCAGGTTTTTTTTTATCATCACAACTCTATACATGCATCATCAACATTGAAGTCATTTGTTCTAATGCTACTTCAAGTTTTTAAAATTGTATGCATATTAAGATCTCTACTTGAAAGTAAGCTGAGTAACATGACAATAGTCTGATGTGATTCAAACTGTCATCTTATAGGACTGAAAATTTAAAATATCAGAAAACTTCTTATCAAAAGATTTAAATATTTTTGCATGCAAAAATGACATTAAATAAAGGCAGAACCAATTTGAATAAAATAAAAGTTAAAAAATTGTATTTATAGCACTTGTTGGATATTCTCCTTTCTCTTCAATATTTTATTTTTAAAATTACATTTAAATAGCAAAAAACTTTTTTTTACCTTCATCAATACACACTTTATTAGAAACATTTGTTAAATATATATCTTTTTTTTTATTCTTATAAGATTTTATTTTTGATTTAGCTTGAGCACTGAAAATTACAATCCAAGATTTTGAATGCCAGAGTCTGTTGTTTCATCACTGCATTAATTTAAGCATGTTTTTTTTATAATTCATTACAAATAAAATGGAATTCCCATTTTCATTATCTTGTATTAAATGATCTAGATAATCATTAAAGAATAAATAATATATTTCTTCTCTAATTCTTTATTTTTTTTTTTATAAACCTACAAATCAATCATTCTTTCCATAATAGTATATATTCTGCAAATCTAGTTCCATAAGTGTCTAGGAAACAAACTGAAATAAGCACTCAAATAAAATGGTTATATTAAATATATATGTGATCATTCTCTTATAGATAAAAGATTGCATTGATAGCAGACTGAAGATTCTTGGTGTTGATAAGTGTTTGCTGTTTTCATGCGCATACTTAATTTCATATTTTTTTCTATTACATTTATTGATTTATTCATAATATGCCTTTTCAATAATCTTTAAATGCATACTTTTTAAGACTTGCTTCAGATGCCAAAATAGATCAGCCAATCTCTAAATAATCTTAGTGATTGCTGTAAGAGGATGAAGAAAAAATAGATATTTGGTTTGAAAGTGATAGATATATATATATATATATATATATATATCACTTTCAAACCAAATATCTATTGTTATAATTGTTATATATATATATATATATATATATATATATAACAATTATAACAACAGGCATAATAACAATAATAGTGATATTCAAAAAATATTTAAAACATATAAAATTATGGTAAAAAAAAAGAGAAATCAGAAGGTCTAAAAAAGGATAGTTTTATATAAAAGAGCATAAAGTTTGTGCAATAAATCAATAAAAGAACACATTAATAAAAGAAAGGAATAATAAGGCTTACAAAAATTATGAAGCTGGGATTCAACTTTTATTAATGTAAATTATTATGTGTAATGTGGAAAAATAAGGCAATTATAATCATTACTAAATAGGTGCATGTAAGTTTAATTGTCAAATAATATTTAGAAAACCATGGTAGCTACTAAAAGTTACTTATTTTTATCAAATTACTTAACATATATACAGCTTACTGGAATAAAGGATTTTCGGATGTGGCTAAATAAAAAAAGATAAATTTTGAAGAAAAGCAGAACATATTGCTTGTCAGTTCACTAGAAGATTCAACATTGAAATTGACAGATGGACCAATTATTCATGGACCTTGAACTCCAGAGTTGACCATTATTTACCGATTTACTAAACCACACAAAACAAGGATTGTTAATGAAGTAGCATATAAAAAGACAAATTTGAGAATGGTAAATTACATGGCTTAATAAGTATTATTCTTAAAGTTATAAAATGTAAAACAAAAAAAAGCATGTTGGTAACAAAAATATTAGTAAAGCATTATAAGAAAGTCCAATCATTATTAGTGAAAAGTAGCTGCAAGTTTATTCAAAAACAAATTAAATAAATTTGAACAAATAATCAGGGAATTTTATTTATAATTTTAGAATCATCACCATCATCATCACAATAATAATAATAATAATAATAATAATAATAATAATAATAATAATAATAATAATAATAATAATAATAATAATAATAATAATAATAATAATAACAACAACAACAATAACAACAACAACACAATGACAATAATCTTCTTCTCTTGGTCAAAATTTTTTTTCCAGGAAGATCAAAACAATTTATAACAAATATCAGATGTTATTGCACAAGTTATTAACTCCTCAAAGTCAACTCATTTGTTTTAATTTATGTGAAACTTTTATTAGAATGGATAGTGCAATTGTACTAAGAAAAGAATACCAAATTAGTTTGTGAGTTATTTTTAAAACTTTAATTTTTTTCTTTTGAATAAAAAGAATTATATTCATATCAATGAAGAATTTTTTTATGATTACTTATATATGTGGAATTTCCAATAAAATAATTTTTAATCCTATTTCTTTTGCCATTTATATGTTGATCTGGCATCTATTATGCATGGAAAACTATGCAGATATTTTTTTTTTAAATCCAGCATATGAATTGTCATAAAATGTTACAAAATTATGAGAATAATTATTGTAACTGGTGTAGTACTAAGTATATGAAACTAAACATAAAAGTATATAATTCATTATTTTATTTTTAATAATCTGTAATTTGTAATAGTCAATATTATATTAAAGTAACAAAATTACTAGAAATTTTAAGCATAAAAATCTGGAACTTATTTTTATATTTAATGTTCATATTCAATTTATTGTTAATAAATCTTTTAAAATTATAGGCCTAATTTTAAGATCAAATCTTCAAGGTTACTTTTTAACACTTTAATTTTTATGGATCTATTATTTGGATTTCATACAATCAATAAAATATAAATTAAATTATAAAATTTTATGACAAATAATTTAAATATATCTAGAAACATAATTCTTATATGTAGAATTTGTTTTTTTTTTTTAAATGAGTACATATCATTGTCATTAGAATATGCAATCACAAAAAGATGGCTTAGGATTGCTGTTATGAATTCTTTTATTTATTTTGAAATATTATATTAATTCACTTTTATGTAATTGTAACTTGTTTGGAAAGATTGATATATCTTTTTTTTTAAACTTACAAATTTACCATTCAGATTTATTTCTCTAGAGAAGAGTTTTGCAATAATTGCACAAACCAATCTGTCAACTGCAAACACATCAACATACATAAGCATGCTGGTTTAAATTTTTTAATTATTTGATATTTGGTTATCTGTCTTTTAACTTCTTAATTAAAAATGTATTTTTAATGTAGTTCAACCCTATATCTAACTTTTGTTATATCTTTCCAATGGAAATACACATTGTATTTATTAAGAATATTTTTAAGATAATTCTTATAATGTAAATAGAGACTACTTCTTTTCATGAAATCCATTCTTGAATTTATTATAAATCATCTTTTTAAGTAATATTGTTTATGCAATTTATTTTATCTTTCCAATCTATCAAAAGAGCAATTTTACTATAGTGGATTTCACATCATGAAAGTTGAAAATCATATTTATAGGTTTTATGATTATGCCATTATATTTTTAAAATGTTACAAAATATCTTTAATTAAACCATTTCCAATGACTTTAGATTGCATTGATAGAATGTCAAATTCTCATTTTATACAATATGTTAGATCAAATAACATCTTTTTACACAGAGAATCTAGTTGCAACAGTTATTTTGCTAAAATAAAGTACTCTGTCTTTTAATTTGTTACAAGCAGAAGCAGCAGATTGTAGTTTGTTCCACATTTCAACATTTAAAATCTAAATTTTATTTTAAAAAAACTACTAAAGTAATCAGAAACCAAGCTGAAAATAGCTGCTGATTTTTTTATCAACCATTACTTATTAAGGAATATAAGTTTTTTGAATAATAACTATTAAACCAAATTAAGCATATTCTGTAGGTCATCATGTCAACTGCCAAAAATAGTATAACATCAGCATACTGAAAATCTAGTACATCAAATCAGTTTTGCATCTTGATCATTATCAGTTTCAAAAATCACTGTCATAGAAATGGAAAACAAAGTTGGTGTAAATGCACACCCTTGTTTAACACATCAGTTTTCATTTTGAATACTTAAATCTTCTATTTGTATTAATAACACATCTCATCTCAACATGTAGAAGCTATAGAGTATGAATAAACTTTTTTGATAATAAACTAACTTCAAACAATACAAAAGATCTGATCGATTAATTAAGGCAAATGCCTTGGCAAAATCAATAAAAACAATATTTAAATCACTCTCATTGCTGACATTTTTCTTGCATTTTCCTCGTAATAAAAACCATGTTTGTAGAGTTTCTTGATTCTCTAAAATGACATGTAGTTTCTGATAAACATTCATCTATGATTGGAAAAAACCTATTCAATAAAACATTTGAAAGTATCTTTTCTGGAGTAGGTGATAATATTATTCCATGACAATTTCTACAGATTTGTCTAGTTTTTCTATTTTTAAAAATTGAAATATTAGAATCATCCTTAAGTCCATATATTCCTAAAATATTTTAATATTTTTGAAGCTAACATATTACTACTACATTTTTAAAATTTAGTATTTCATCAAAATTGGAAGCTTTTCTATATTTAAGGTTACTTTATCATTGTACTAAACAACATAAGATGATGGTACAAAATATATTGTTATAATAATAATCTTTTTTTTTTTTTGCTTTGAGATTAAAGCTTATTTTAAAAACTATTAAAGAATCTTTTTTTACTCCAATTTAAAAATGAAATTTCAATCATTTTGAATTAATATAGGTAAAAAATATCAAGGTATTTATCTAGATATTAAGAAAAAAACTAAAGGAAATCTCAATCTATTTTTGATTAGAATCTAATAAAGTTATTTTAAAACAATTATTGTGTATTTAATCCTATTCTCTGCTTATACTGCAGAACTGCAGAAGACACTATACTAAGAAAGTCTTATAATCCTAAATACTCAAAATTATAAACCATAGTCAAGCAGACTGAAATATAATTTATATGTTATCCTCATTACTTTTTATTTGTAATTATTTAACCCAAGCCTCAATCTGTATTTGCAGCTACAGATAGTTGATGCCATTAGGATTTCAAATTATTTATTCATCATTAATAATTCATCTCTTGTCCTGTATAGTCTGATGCAATGACAGAGTGGTGAACTTTGAAGATCAAGGTTCATTGATTATGGCTTAACTCTTTCACCATAGTAAACCAGTTGATTATTGCCGTGCATGGTTTATTGCCTTCTCAATACCCATGAATTGTAGTTCAACTTTATGGTTTCCAATGGGCAATGTTATTATAAACCCCTGTATGATAAATTATTCTATCTTTATTCAACTACTGATCTGATATGTTGAACTTTAATTCAGTCATTGATTGATACATAACTATAATCAAAAAAATTGCTGGTGATCATCAAAAAATGAAGTAAAACAAATTTACTTGAAACAAATAAATAATCAACTAGTTAGTCGTTTGGAAGATTATGTGACAGACCCAGGAAAAGACAAATTGCAATTTTATTGAAAAGCTTTCAGCTCTTAAATCTGGTGTTTCAACCTGCTTCAAATTACATTTGGCAGTAAAATAATTTAATCAGTTATAATAGAATATATTTATAAATATTTAACAGAATTTATTGTGAGAGAAAACTTATCCCTAAGCAGATACAAATAATAAAAATGATTCGAGTTCAGCCTTTGCAATAATCATTATTTTTGTATGCACACATACACACACACACACACAAATAATATAAAAAATAATTTATATTGTTTTTCAGTTTGTGAGTTATTAAGGTCAAAGTTTGAATAAATCTTTCTGAAAAAGCAAATTAATAATAGGTCAAAGTAATCTAATTGTTTTATTTAAAATGTGTCAAAATATTCCATTTCACATATCAAATTAAGATTCGACTAGATTAAAACTTTAAATCAATTAATCTTGTTCTGGATTTATAAATTATTTTGATTTATAACAACTATAATTTTTAGATAATGGCTGATCGGTTAATAACCTTAAAAACTCCCTCTCTTTTTATAAACAATTGTCTAATGAAATGATATATTATGTTTTTCTTTCTACTAAATTTTAAAACAATACAAAAGAATAATTTATTGTCAATACCAAACTAAATAATACAATTTTTTCACTTTGTTTATATTTTGTTTATTTTACATTAGTGATACCTATCTTTATTATACCTGATACCTTCAATGACAAATCAAAAACATATGATGTCCACCTAGTTTAAATTTTTTGCCTTCTGCAATGGCAACATTTAACTTCAATCTTGTTAGTGTTTTGAATAATATATTACACATCTTTTCATTTATTTTATATTTTTATATTATAGTAATATTTGTTTTTATTTTTTATGGTCATGTTGATTGCCCAAAACTAATTTCTACTTTACTGCCATTTAATTAAATCTTAAGTATTCAGTGATTACTAGATCCATATAATATTCCTATACTTAACATTTGGATAAGTAGGAATTCACATACCCCTAATAATCCATGATTATTTAAATCTATCATAGATGACAATAAAATGGAAAGATGTTTTTGTCTTATATTCTTTAGTTTGGGGCTTTGAGGGCAGTTGTTATTATTATTGATGTAAAATTATGAGTAAAAAGCTGTGAAAAAATGAATGATATAATATAAATTGCATATAATAAAAGTTCTTATATGATATTTAGAAAGTGAATGTTATTATAACAATGATATTATGTTGTTTATCCAAAAATATTAGCTACATTCAAATAGCTATACTAGTACTACTTAGATTTAATGCTAATACATTTGATACTGTAGATAAGTAAAATGTCATTCATTGACTAAATAATTAGTATTAATAATATGATTAGATGACATATTTATTTTAAAACTAATACTGCACTTAGTATTTGTCTGAAGGTTTGTAATGATGGTATATTATAAGATGTGATATGTTGGACTATTTCCATCATTTATGAGTGAATGTTGAATGTATAGAAAATTTTAAACTTTATTTAAACTTTCCAAATACAAACAACTTGTTAGTAATAACACACAAATAGACAATACAGGTTAGTAATTACACAACATTTCGAGTCGTATTATTCTCCACTCTTCTTCAGGTGTTGCTGGCCTATATGAACAGTGACAATATTTACTTAGAAGTTGAACTCGCACCTTTAGATTCTTGAATAATGAATTTAAGGCAAATGCTCTACCAACTGGTGCTTGCCTTAAATTCATTATTCAAGAATCTAAAGGTGCGAGTTCAATTTCTAAGTGAATATTGTCACTGTGCATATAGGCCAGCAACACCTGAAGAAGAGTGGAGAATAATACTACTCGAAATGTTGTGTAATTACTAAGCTGTATTGTCTATTTGTGTGTTATTACTAACAAGTTGTTTGTATTTGGAAAGTTTAAATAAAGTTTAAAATTTTCTATACATTCAACATTCACTCATAAATGATGGAAATAGTCCTACATATCACATCTTATAATACTGCTCTTAACTTTTTACTCTTATATTTATTTCTCAATATAATTTATATATGAGAGTATGCTGGTTTTGTAATTTATATACTTTTTTACATATAACAACCATTATTTGCTTACATTGTTACTTCTATTAAGAGAAATTTGCTACACTATTAGGAACTTTGTTAACTCATAATATATATTATTCAAAACCAGTCAACATTTAGACAATCCCAATATCTATAACAATCAATAAATTCAATCTGTTGTCAAGACAACCTCCTTTTAACAATAAAGGTGAAATTTCACCTTGATTAATGGTCCAATACACTTATATAGACATTAAAGATTGCAACTTAACAACAGAGATTGAAATAATTGATACAAAGTTTAAATAAACCTCTATAAACAGGTAAATATAATCTATTCTGAATGCAGACTAATAATAATCAATTATAATATAACAAACTGCAATTATAAATTTCAAATTGCACTCAAAGTATTGCTTAAAAAATAAGTGTAATAATTCTCAAAGCTAAATGGGTTTGTAAGTAATCATTAAAAATCAGTCAACATTTAGACAATCCAATATACATATCAATCAACAAATTCAAACTGTTGTCAAGGCAACTTCCTTTTAACAATAAAGGGGGAATCCCACCTTTATTAATGGTCCAATACACTTATATAGACACAAAAGAATGCAACTTAGCCACAGATATTGAAACTATTGATATATATATATATATATATATATATATATTTTGTGCTCTTCCGATATATATATATATATATATATATATATATATTCTAACAGCAAAAAATAGAGTTCATAATTGTGCTAGCAATAGTTAAAGTAGTATTTTTATATGTTGGATTTCTGGAAATCTTAATTCTATGCATCTTTTTCTATTATTTGTATACAGAAGATCATGTTTCTTTACAAGATAACTAAATTATCAATAAGCTTACATAAACCTACACATGTTACAATCTTTGTTGCATTCTCTCAATAAAAATTTAGTGTATAAAATCCCAAGGTAGAGATATTAATCAATAAATAGTGTCAATAATAATATACGTATAGAGGAAATATTGAAATGATAATAAATAATTAAGATTGGATTTTTAGTAAAAACATTTAAAATTAATAATTATAATAATTGATGTGAACAGTTCACATTAAATAAATACATTCACAAATATTTATTCAATTATGACAAGATTTTTGTGTAAAAGTATTAATCAAGATATTATTCCATTTATATACTAATTCCAATTATTAGATCTAATAACTTTTGCTTATTATTAAAATATATAATAGAACAGTCCCAATTTATTATGAAATTGGAAACCATATAGATTTAATACATATTTAAAATATTATTTAAGATACATGTATAAAAATTGGGAATGTAATATATCTAAAATTTACTAAAATAAGCCTATGTTTCAGTTATTACATTATAGAGATGTCTGCCCATCCTTACATATGTATTTAATGGATTATGTCCTGTACATGTGGGGTTCAGATTGACCTTAGGTCAACATGGGTGTGACAATAATCTCGGCCTCAGGGTGGCCTTTGAGCATTCCATCATCAGATTTTCAATTGGATGGACGGTTGAAGAGTTGGAGTGTGGAGTAGATTGAAGCCTGTCCATTAAAGTATGAGGATTGTCTATCTTAATATATATCTGAGCACTTATAGTATATATGTGTAGAGATGATAATCTGGACCAACTGATGATTGCTGGTTTAGCATGAAATACGTATATTGGTGATTATTTATCTTTTCAACATATGTATGTTTAAGTGTATCAGTGTTATTAGATGGAGTGGAGAGTGGTGGATCATGTGAAAGTCTGTGCTCATACACTAATATTATAACATAATTATTAAAAATATAAATTAAAATAAAATAATGTTATTGATAAAATAGAACTCTTTTTTATGTAGGCTTTTGCACACAAATCACTCTGTTTATAGATTTATTAAAATTTAATAAAAACTTTTTTTTAACATGGCAATTTTCTAACAGCATATCATAAGTTATGATTTAATTTTAAAAATCCTTAATTCCATGGACTCAGTTATCTTTAAAATAAAGGTAATTTTTTCTAACTTCTTATTGATATTAAATTTCCGTATCAATTTTCAACTGTAATGCTTTTAGTAGTAAAAAACTACAATTTCTTTAAGTTTTGGTGTAGTAATTTATAGGGAATTCTATGCATAATTGAGATTAAATTCTCCATAGATTTTCATGTATTTTGTACTTTATGCTTGAGATGAGATTGTCTATAAGATCAATAAGCAGGTAAATAATCCCAAATAGGTTAGTTGATTATCATTTCAAAATTTATTAAGGTATGATGTATCATTAAAAAGTTGTATGCAATAATATTAGTGCCTAGTTTTATCATATAAAATCACTTCTCTATATGATGAGGTCTTTCGTCTTCTTATCTAAGTTTCTCTTTGCTAAAAAGGTTACTATTAATACTGATGGGTTTTCATGCTTGCATAACCTTGTGCACTATTTTATATATAGCTAGAAAAAAAAAAACAATATTCAAAAACAAAAATAAAATAACATTATTTTTAAATGTCAGAATAATTCAAAAATTCATTAAGCATAATAATTCATTTTTACTAAGTTTTTTGTACATTAATTTGTTAAATTTTCTATTTTTGAAATAACATTCAAAGTTTAATTATTTAACATAACAATTCTTTCAGTGTTTTAAAATTATTATTATTAAATCCACTTATCACTTTAAAATTAAAAAAAAAAAATACATAAAATTTAACAACGCGTGTTTTCCAAGAGTTTATAATAGATAATTTCTTGTTATGTATATATGTCAACTAAACTTATAGCACAAAAGTTTTAACATTTTCATTCTTCAATGGGAAAGCGTGATTGCTTATTGTTAGATTTAGCTTTGTTAATGCTTTTTTAAGTTACCATTAATTCACTTTTATACCATTTTATAGAATACCACATATTCAATATATTTAAAAATATTAGTAATTTATATATTTTTTCTTATCTATTCGGAGTGAGTTAAGCAGGATGCAATATATATATATAAATATTTATTTCTATTGTTTATTTTTTTTTTCTATTCCTATTATGAAAAAGTTTATCTTCTTCAGAGAGAATTGTGATATATAGCAATAGTACAGTAATATAATCTATCGATTTAAATGAAACTTGGAAATTTACATAGGAAGTTAAAAAATTTCAAACAAGCATCATATTTTTTTAGCAATATAGCTGTATTAAACATAATTAGACATCAAATTATTGACTCATATCCTACCAACTTTATAATTGGACAGCTTTATGAATAATATCTACTCTATCACTGTTGCATATTTCAAATATTATTGGACAAGTTCATATTGTTCATGTCTTAACCATCTTCAAATATTTTTTTTTCAAGTTCTAAACAATTTGTAGGTAGAAAATAGATGAAAACAAAAATATGCTGTTGAAGTCATCATCATCATCAATCATTATCAATCCACTGCAGGATGAAGATCTCTCCAAGTTCAAACCATCTAGTCCAATCTTTAGCTTCTCTTCTCCACATCACCCCTGCATACTTTCTTATTTCATCTATCCATCTCACATGTGGTCTCTTTCTGAGTCTTTTACAATCTCTTGGAATTCAGTTTAAGATTTTAATTGTCTATCTATTATCTTTTCCAGCAATATGTCCAGCTCAACTCCACTTGTCTTTTAATTTTTTCAATGAGGTCAATAACACTTGTTTGTTCTCTTACCCATATATTGCATTTTTAATCTCTTTTTGTTACTCCTAACATGCATCTCTCTATATGTCTTTGAGTGGTCTGAAGTCTCTGTATTGCTCTTCTATTATGTGTCCATATCTCCAAAACTTTTTTCAGCAATGCTGCAATAAGTATTTTGTGCATTAAAATGGGAATCTAAAGAAGTGAAAGTAAATGGAGATTATTTAAGTCATTTAGATTTTGCAGATGATGTAGTTGTTTTTGCAAATAATGCTTTAGAGCTACAAGAAATGTTGCAGAAGTTATCAGATGAAAGTAGGAAAATAAGACTAAAGATAAATGTTAAAAAGACTAAAGTAATGTTGAATGGAATATGAAAATAAAGATTGATTATGATGGGTTAAAAGAAGTTAACAGCTACAAATATCTTGGTCAGATCATTAATACAGATGGAAACATAATGGATAAAATTAATCATAGAATTAAACTTGTTTGGAGTGCTTTTGGTAGAAATGAACTTGATACTAAAAAGAAATATGCCTATGTGTTTGAAAAGAAAGGTTTTTAATAATATGTTGTACCAGTTCTTACTTATGGTGAAGTCATAGACAGACAGACACACACACACATATATATATATATTGTACCAGACCGAACTGCAGAAACCACTTACTTACATGTATGTATGTTTTGGCTGGTTTCAAACTTCTCCATAATACATTTATAATCTTATAAATGTTACGTGAACGAACCGGCATGTTCGAGCAAAATGGGAGATATTATTGATAGCTTTAACTATCAACAATGGCCCACCTCGGCTGCTAGATTCAAACCCAAACTATCCAAACACTTTATTTGTTTCGGAGTAAACTCTGGGCACCAGCTATCTATTCAGAAGAATAAACAACGCTCCCAAAAACTAGCTCAATCAAATTTTATTCAATAATAAAATATAGAAAAAAGAATTGGTAAAAGAGATGGATAAAAGGAAATTGATAAAAAGAATTGACCGACAAATAAAGTTTAATTTTAAAGACAATTTATTAACTAACATAAATTTACTAAATTTAAACATCTTTATAATTTTTTTTAAACTACTATAACACACACACACACATTTTAAATAAACACATTATAATATATATCTTATGAAAAGCAAAAATAATCTTTAACATTTAAATTATCTAACATTTACAAACACGCACATCAATAGTTCATTTTATGCATGCTTATAAAGTTCAAATTACTTGTCTCTGTAGGATTTATGAATTACAACAGTGGCTACTATATATAAATGAGAATACGAAAATGTTTTACCTAGGATTTTTGGAACATGGACGTAGAACTTCATTTTCTTTAATTATTGCTTTAGGTGAGAATATTTCCAGCCAGCTGGGATGTTTTCTTGAGGAGTTTGATTATTCTTCATGATTATTATTTTTGGAGACAGTTGAATATTTGACAGAGGATTTCTGAGCTGTTAAGTAGACATTATTTCACGGGCAGGTCTTGCTGATCTTGTTGGACTAAAGGGCTGAAGTAAAATGTATATTTCCAAAAGCTGCTCAACACCGCATTTCTATTTCTAGATACATAATATAAACTGCACTGTTATCTGAACTGAAACAAGACTGTCTCTGGAAACAAGGCTGAACACTGATGTCCAATAAAAATCTGGCTATTTGTATATGCAAAGTGTTTTTGTTTTAATATCCTCTGGCAAATATGTGTTGTCGAAATTTCATTGATAATCCTTTGACAACGTGTTTTGGAAGATTGTTTAATTAGTAATAGATTTCATAAATGTGTTGTTTTTATATCTTTATTAGTAGCCCACCGCTGGTGTGGTTTTTTTAAATCTTTATTTAAATTAATAGCCATCGCTGTGTTTTCCAAATATAATTTTCATTTATTTATAATATTTAATATTGATACATTTATTTTACATTCCCACGCACATATATAATTTTATTCTACACATAAAAATTAGTTTTAATATTATTTTTTTATTCAATTCGAATGAAAAGAGATTTATATGTTGAAGCTTTTAATTTATAATAATAACACTCTTTAACTTTTATGAACTCTTCGTTTTATCTTTTCTAAACAAAACTCCCCCTCTCCCCTTTTAATCAATTTTATTTCAAACTCTTTTATGAAAGATTTTAATAATTTTTTTTTTATTAGACAAAATTATTTTCTATACATGTGCCAATTTGGCCTTGGCACATTACACCCCCCACCATTTTAGAGTAAAATGCATCTTTTTTTTTGACCATTTTATCTCTTGAAACTTTAATTCTTGTTCTAAATATTCATTTATTTTCTAAGTTTGCTTTTCATAATGCTTTCACTTTACATACCAAGGGCAATTTGTTTTGACTATTCTTTCCTTCAATCTATGCTAAATACATTGTTCACAATGATCTAAATTATGGATAATGACCACTGAGACAAACTAATTTTGTGGCACAGGGATCTTTTGGAAATGACGTGGAAGCAGATTTGCTGACTTATACCGACTTGCACATATGAAAAACAAAGCTTCATTTGCCGGGTTTCTACCGGACTTGGAAAAAGAAAGGGTCGCTGCAAATGGCAGGAATTTTCAACTGTCCATTTTTGACTTATGCTTTGGAAAGAGGAATGATCCCTGATAAGTCCGTTACGGGTACTAAAATTTATCCAGTCGGCAGCTTTAAACTTATCCTTAACTAAACTTATTCCTATACTACCCTCATTTCCTTTTTCTAGAGATAAATTCCTACACATGTGTATACATGCAGCACAATTATACACCTACTAATATTCTAAATATCGAATTATTACTGGACATCCCTTCTTGCACGCATCATGAGGTACAGCAGTGCCAAAAAAATAACCTAAAAGGATATCTGGATAAATACATTTCAGATACGCATCATGGGGTATCATATTTACCAAATATCACCAGTGTATATGTGCGTATATACACATGTATACTTATACACTCTTAATACACTTAGATTGACTTTAGATTTTTATTATTAATCTTACAACATTATTTTTTTTAAATTCATACAAACCTTATCTTAAACATATTTATTTATATTATGATACTATTCTAAACCCTTACGAACATTATTTTAAATATTTATTTACACTAATCTTATAATATTATTTTTAAACTATCACTGACATCAGTTTACATATTTATTTATATTACAATATTATTATTATTATTATTATTATTATTATTATTATTATTATTATTATTATTATTATTATTATTATTATTATTATTATTATTATTATTATTATTATTATTATTATTATTATTATTTTAAACCATTACTCAACTTTTTTATCTATGTGCCTGTATTCAGAAAAACTATTTTACTTTATTACGATTCATTCATTATTATACAGATATTTAACTTGACTTAATTACTTTAAACCATTTATTTACTTTCTTTTAATAATGTGCGTATATTCAAAAAACTATTTTATTTTACGGCTCTTTATTATTATACAAAGATTTTATTGGACTTGATTATTTTAAACTATTTATTTATTTCCTTTTATTAACCTGCATATATTCAAAACTATTTTATTTTAACGTGCGTGTACTCAGAAAAACAAAACTGTTTTACTTTATTACGATTCATTATTTATATAAATATCTATTTGACGTACTTAATTTTATTCTAAAAATTCCGTTATCTTTTTCATTTATTTAATCCTACAGGCTTTACTTTTAAAACATTAATTTGTTATTATCCAGTTATTTTTAATTTTATTACTTTAGTTTTAAATAGAAGTTTCAGGTTTAAACTTCTCAGATTTATTTACATTAGAATAATCATATTCATGCTTATTGTCCATTTCCAGTCCTTTTTGTTTATTTCCATTACTATTCTGCCCATTTACTAACTTTTAAACTATGTCCGGCAGTTCCTTCTTTCTACATACTAACTCTATATTATAAACTACCTTTACTCTCTTATCTATCCCGCGTTTATAATTTATTACTTTATCTCTTTCTCTTTCCATTCTATTTTCAACTTTGTAAATCAGAAAACCTTGATATTTAGACAAACTCTGAATTACTTCAATCTGGGAATATTTTTTTCCATGCTTCCTTTTTTTAAATCTGTTTTTAAATCTACGAACATGGACATTTACTTTAAACCTTTTATTTTTAATTCTTTGTAAAAACTCTTTTATGCTATCTTCTACCTTGAAATTATATCTTTTTTTATACACACAAACATTTATATATATATATATATATATATATATATATATATATAATTTAACATTATAATTTTAGTATGTTTACATTAACATTTAACATTATTTTTAACTTTTATTTTTAGATTTTGATTTACATTTTTATTTTTATACTATTATAAGTTTGCACAGATGGATTTATAAAAGTTTGTTTTATAATGTTGAGTATAGATCAGTTACATAGATTACATGGTCAAAAACATTTCAAAATAAACATAAACGATCAAAATATAAAATCATTGGTGGAATTGCAGAGGGAGATTTATAAGAAACCCAATGGCATTCATCATAAGATGCTGCAGAGACACCAATAACTTAAAAGATATCAGACATAAATGCATCTTAGATACTCACCGTAAGGTATCAGTATTTACCAAATGTCTATATATTTTGATCAAATATAAAAACCAAAAACATAATTAACCAGTACCGAACCCATGCAAGCGTCTATACCCAACTTAAATTTAATGCAATTTTATTTAGAGTGTCGAGTATGAATAGACTACATAGATTGCATTTGAAAAGAAAATATTTTATCCTTGTTTAACCTTAGGCCAAAAGTTCACAGTCAAACCAAATTCAATCCATCTGATATATCGATGTATTCAATGGAATACGACTACGACAGCACAAATAGGTTAAGAGAAGAAATTTGCCTTTCGTCAGAAAGGAATACTGCATCTATCTGACGATAAGAACAATAAAAAAACTCCATAGGAAGGAACTGTGGTCTCCATCTTATAATTCTCTCCATAGACAAAATGAGAGTGTGCAGCATAAAAAGCGATTCTGCCCATAGCAAATCTCATACTACAACTACTAACTACACCAATATATCCAATCCATCGACCTAATTCAACTACGAAACAAATAACTCAAGATTACCCTCCCCTAATATAATTTTACAAATCTATATAGCCATTCACACCCAACTTAAGTTTAACATTTATATAATTTAATTTATTGCAAAACAAAAATCGTAAATAAAACTTAAAGAACAAAAAAAAAAAAATGGAAATGATTTTACAAAACAAAAAAAAATACATCAAATAAAATTATAACTAATTAATAAATAATTTAGTTTGGTCAGATAGGAATCTGTTTCTATTAACTAAATATATTTTAGAGTTCTTAATGTTTTCAAATGTTCATTAATTATATATTTCTTACTGTTTTGAAAAATGTCCATAGTCTCTGATTTTTTGTAATGGAAGGTGTTAATTCCCACGAAGTCATAAGGAGATTGGTGTGCAGTCAACCATTGGTCCTTTATGGTTGATGGTATTCTTCGGACCTTGATGTCCTGTGGTCCGCAATATTGGAAAACAATGTTTCATTTTTTTGAACAACTGAAGGAATTAAAAGTGCGTCTTTCAATCCCTTCTCCTCCAACTTTCTCCAACTTAACACATATCTGTCATCTCTTGTAATAACTAACTAATAATTTCCAAACTTTTCCTTATATATTAATTTTAAGGATTCAATTGGCATTACGTCATCGATGTGATGGTCCTTTCGCTGAGGTCTGATTCCATTGTTTTTCTCTCCTATCTGACCTTTGCTTATACATCTTAAATGGCCAAGGTCTAGTTTATATTTAACTAATTAAAACAATCATTTCCATTTTTCAATAACACCAATTAATTTGCTTTCCAAACATAAAGATATATTTTTATCTCTAAATCTTTTTAAGTTTTTGCTTTTAAAATACCTTTTCTATTTTTAATAAAGTTTTATTTTAATAATTTTTTTTATCTGTACATTTATATATATTATAATGTTTTCCATATTTCTAGGCCTCTATACGCATTATAAATGCGTGAGTTAATCAAGTTATGTAAAAGAAAAATAAATGTTCATTTATTTTATTTAAAAAAAAAAGAAGAACGTTTCATTATTATTCTAAAAACATAACTACCTTTCCTGATCAGCTCAGCCTAGAATTATTACCGAGTACAATTGTGAGCTGGATCAGTTTTTAATTTCTACATAAGAGCGCCAGAGTCATTAGACCCACTGAGCCTGCGTCAAACATATTGTAACTCATAAAGTAATAATTATACGATCTGGATTAAAATTCCCGTTAAGTAGAAGATATTCCCCTTTGACTTAATTAAGACAAATAAATCTATTTAGCAAAGGTAATTTGTATACTAATTTGAATTTAAATAACTAAATATAAAACTTAAATATCATAACATTAATTTTATACACGTACAATGAAAGTTAAGTTAATAATAAAGATTTATTCTAGCCCGTCAAACATTTAATATTTAAGATTAAGACAAAATTATAATAATGGAAAGTATTGTGCATATGAATTTAATAATTTGATTCAAATATTGAAGTAATCACTAGTTGGTGTCTTATTTTTCCATGGTAACAGTTTAGTTCACTTCTCAGTTCGCAAATCTTTCGATCCAAAAAAAATTATGGGATAACATTAACTTACCGGTAAGTTGATATTTAAATAGGTCATTGATCCTCTGATGTCCAATTCAGGCAGTGGGTAGTCCGCAGTAGTTGTTTTTTTTAGTTTCACTTCTTCCAAATCTCCGATCAAATTTAGGTAGAGCCAGATGACAAACTAGGTGACTTTTCTTGAGAGAAAGTGTTGGAAAATGATAGAGTTCTACTCACTCATGGTGAGCGATTTCAGTTCATATCTAAGCGGACACATTTTATTAATATTTTTTTTTGTATAAAAAAAATACGAGGCACTTCAAATTGCTCAACACTCTCTGGAACAACAAGACAAAAGACACTTTTCAAATCTGTCGGTTCCTTTTATATTCCCAGATTCTTTTTAGAAGTTCTGCACATATTCCTTTTTACCATTTGTTCTATTTTATAAACTTTTACATTATTCTCCTTTTTTTTTATTACAAAGTCTGTTTTCTTGTTAAGAATTTCTGCCATTTTTAATTACTATCAGAAAGTTGGACTTTCTGATAGCAATCTTTTTTCTTCCATTATTTGAATCAAATATTCAGTATGCACTTTCCAGCATTGAATTTATTTTAGTTAACATATTAAAAAAAAGAAAAATTAAATTTTCACTGTACATTTTCTTAAAACAACATTATATTACAAAAAAAAATTAAAGATCGGGTTCTCTCTTTTTTTATTTAAATGATACACAGTATTAAATAGTAATTTTTACCATATACATAAATAAATGGTACAATACCACCAGGGCAGGGGAATGAGAATAAAAATAGAGGTTTGAACTAATTTTATTCTTAATAAGTCTTTATGGAGTACTTCTAACCCACGCCCTAGTCTTATATGGTTTCAGTGACCTAGCGTTATAGGTACCCCTTTCTCCTTCACCATTCTCTAAAATGAAAGCATTTGGACCATCCTGTCAGCTGATTTGGTAAGGTCCCTCGTACAAATTTTGGAACTTTTTTAAAAATATGCTTCCCAGTTTGGCTCACAGGGTTCATTTTGACCCACACTGTACCCTCTGTTTTAAACTTATCAGTCAAGCCTTTTTTCCATCGGGTCTAGAGCTTGGCGCAGTGTTCCAATTTTTTTCTTGCTTCTTCATGATCTTTTCCTTTATCAATATTTTCTGGACTAGTGGGTAACCTGCATTTATACAATCGAGGTACCGCTTGTCCGAATTGAAGTCTTACAGGTGCAAATCGGGTAGATTCATTATGAGTCCAATTTATGAAATGTAACACCCTTGAGAGTTGTTTCACCCATCCTCTATGATTGGATGCAGTATATACCCTGAAGAGTCATCTTAACTCTCTCATCACCCGCTCACATAGGGTTTGATTGTGGATTTTGTATGGATGACAATATGTGTTTTACCTCCATCCTCTCTATCCACTGTTGCCAATCATAAGATGTGAAAGGCGTACTGTGGTCTGACAAAATAGCTTTTGGTTTTCCTACCCTTTTAAAATATTGTACCTCAAGGGCTCGTATGGCATTCCTAGTATTGGCCTGGGTCACCGGATATGCTGACACCCATTTTGAAAAAAGGTCATATACTACTAGTAGATATTTCATTGTCCCAAAAGCTGGTGATGGTCCATAGAAATCAATAGCCCCAGGTCACTGGATTCTTTAGGGATGATAGGATTCAATGGACCTTGATTTGCTGGTTTTGTCTTCTGACACATTTCGCATGAGCTTACTATTCTGGTGACCTGTGCTCTCATATTCGGCCAATGGAACCATGTCTTCAATAAGCCTTCCACTTTATTTACACCATAGTGTCCATACAAATGATGTGTGTACTCAATAATTCCTTCCTGTAAACTTTCTGGTATAATCATTTCCCACTGATCCTTTTGTGGGTCAGTGATATACCACAGTATCCCTTCTTTTAGGTGGTATCTCTCACCTGTGTTAGTGTCTGCTGTTTCTCCCACTTCATCTTTGTCTTCTAGTTGGTCAATAATTTTCTTCTAGGTAGGGCTTTGCCATTGTACCTTTCATAAGTGTCTCAATCCTTCTTCTACTACAGTGTTTGTTTCTAATTCTACACTTGACAAACAGATATCTTCCATCTGCAGATGGTCCTGGGTATCAGGAACAATATTTCGGCTCAATGTGTCAGCTACCACATTTTCAGTGCCCTTACAATACTGGATGGAATAATTGAACTCCTGGAGAAAAAAGCTCCATCGGATTAGCCTATTTGTTAAATAACTGTGATTTAAGAATTCCAGGCTCTTATGATCTGTCCTAATAATCATTTCCGATCCTATCAAGAATTGGCGGAACTTCTGGAATGCCCACACCACAGCCAAGGCTTCTTTCTATGTTACACAGTAATTAATCTCCGCACCTCTCAATGGCCTGCTGACAAAATAAATTATGCCCAAGGTACCATCCTCTTGAGCTTGCATAAGAGCTGCACCTAACCCATACCCACTACTGTCTACCTGAACAATAAATGGTTTCCTTAGGTCAGGGTAAACCAACATCACTTGGCTAAGGAATTTCTCTTTAATAATTCTAAAATTGGTCTCATGCTCTTCCGTCCATTTCCATGATGTTCCCTTACGTAATAATTGCAGCAGAGGCTCCTTGTCTGAAGCAAAGTTTTTGTAAAATTTATTGTAGAAATTACACAGCCCCAAAAATGATCTCACCTGTTTTGGTGTTCGAGTGGCTGGGGAATCTCGTATTGCCTGGATTTTGTCTGGGTGTGGTCTGATTCCATTAGCATATATTAAGTGCCCTAAGAAATTCACTTCTTCCACTGCTAAACAGCTTTTACGTAAATTAATGCGAATATCCATATTGCACTCTTGTAAAAACAACTTGAGGTGTTGTAAGTGCTCCTGAGAGTTATTGGATGCAATAATCACATCATCCATGTATATAGTGATTAACTTTTTGATCTCAGGGGACAGCACATGGTCAAGACATTTTAGCAGGCCTGCTCCACTATTCAGACCAAAAGGCATTCTGTTAAATTGGTATGATATACCATTATATCAAAATGTTGTGTACTTCCGGTCAGCAGGGTGTAACTTGATCTGCCAATAGCTGGCAGTCAGATCTAATGTGGAAAATATCTTTTTTTCCTGAAATTTATTTACCAACTCATTAATTGGAGGTGGAACATTTTGATCTGGCCATGTAATCTTGTTCAATTGCCTGGCATCCAAACACAGTCTTATGGCTCCATCTTTTTTTTTACAACCACCAATGGGTTATTAGATGCTGATGAACCCTTAGTGATAATATCCCACTCCTCCATTTTAGCTAATTCTCTCTCTACCTCAGCTCTATATTGGTGTGGCACTTGGTATGATCTTGCCTGGTATGGTGTACTGTCAGAAACCTTGATCCTGTGCTCATACCCTTTAATAACCCCAGGTTTATCTGAAAAATTTGATTTATATTCAATTAGAACTTCTTTTAGGTCCTCTTTTTATCCTTCCCTCACTTCATTTATTATCTCATCAATTCATGCCTCTATTGAAGGCTGTTCTATCTCAACCTCCATATTACATACATTTTGCTGGTTCATTCTCATGCGACCCAAACTCCACTTCTTCCTCATTGCAGATAATATTTCATCTTTATAATTGATCACACACCCAGTTTTGTGCATAAATTCGGACCCCAATATGGCTTCATGTACCAACCCTTTTAGAATTAATAGCGTGTGGGGCATAATTTTATCCCCTATTTTAATTTGCACCCAAACTTGTTTCGAGCTCAATTGTGCCTTTTTGTTATTTTCCAATGTTATTTGCATGCTTTTCACTGGTAGAGTTGGTATCTCTATGGGTTGGCTTCACATGCATTCATACATTGTTTCCGACATTACTGATATCTGGCTGCCAGAATCCCACAATGTCTCTACCTTGACATCGTTCATTTGCAAAACAACCTTTGGGAATTCTTGGGACATGTACTTAATCGATTCACCATCCCACTCACAAATAAGATTATCTATCCTCTTTTCTTCTGTTGTTCTACTGATCACTTTATTTCTTCTCTCTTTCCTCCTTTTTTTACTGGTTCTTTTATTTCTTCTTTTAATTCTCTGACCATCTCTGCCATTTCTCTTTTTATATCTTCTTTGAATTCCATCATGCATTTGTATAATAGTTTTTTTTATTAAGAGTTCCATGCCCTCTTTTAATTCTTTCTCACCTTCTGCCATATTTTGTATATTTTTACTACTTCTCAATTTCATATATGGTCATGTTGCTTATTTTTGCTATAGTAAACAAAATCTTAACTTTATCAATTGTTACTATATAAATTCAATATTTTATTTTGCTTTGTTAATAAATTCGTTCACCAACACTCCTCTCTTTTATCACCCTATAATCCACCCATCCCTCTCTACTTTTACTGTCATTACTAGTCTTTGAATTATTCGCTATTATTTTGTTTCAATATAACTTATTTAAAATCTTATATTCTTAAAAAAAACTTTCGTAATCGTACGCAATAACTTTTTAGACTTGCGCACTATTTGTGGTCATATTTATTTTCTGGCTACGGACATTAAATACTCAATTTTATGCCGTTTTTAAATTTTCTCAGGTCGTGGGTTTTTTTTTTCCGTAAGCCTGTGTTGGGCAAGTCATTGTAACATTTTCCATATTTCTAGGCCTCTATACGCAATATAAATGTGGGAGTTGATCAAGTTATGTAAAAGAAAAATAAATGTTCATTTATTTTATTTCAAAAAAAAGAAGAACGTTTCATTATTATTCTAAAAACATAACTACCTTTCCTGATCAGCTCGGCCTAGAATTATTACTGAGTACAATTGTGAGCTGGATCAGTTTTTAATTTCTACATGAGGGCGCCAGAGTCATTAGACCCTTCGAACATATTGTAACTCGTAAAGTAATAATTATATGATCTGGATTAAAATTCCCATTAAGTAGAAGATATTCCTCTTTGACTTAATTAAGAAAAATAAATCTATTTAGCAAAGGTAATTTGTATACTAATTTGAATTTAAATAACTAAATATAAAACTTAAATATCATAACATTCATTTTATACATGTACAATGAAAGTTATGCTAATAATAATGATTTATTCTAGCCCGTCAAACATTTACTATTTAAGATTAAGACAAAATTTATAATATTGGAAAGTATTGTGCATATGAATTTAATAATTTGATTCAAATATTGAAGTAATCACTAGTTGGTGTTTTATTTTTCCGTGGTAACAGTTTAGTTCACTTCTCAGTATGCAAATCTTTCGATCCAAAAAAATTATGGGATAACATTTCATTCAACTCTCTATTCATAAAATTTATGTAAAAGTTATGGCCATTAACTTACCAGTAAGTTGATATTTAAATAGGTCATTGATCCTCCAACATCCAATTCAGTCAGTGGGTAGTCCGCAGTAGTTGTTTTTTTTAGTTTCACTTCTTCCAAATCTCCGATCAAATTTAGGTAGAGCCAGACGACGATCTAGGTGACTTTTCTTGAGAAAAAGTGTCGGCAAACAATAGAGTTCTACTCCCTCATGGCAAGCGATTTCAGTTCGTATCTAAGCAGACACATTTTATTAATATTTTTTTTTTGTGTAAAAAAAAATACGAGGCACTTCAAATTGCTCAACACTCTCTGGAACAACAAGACAAAAGACACTTTTCAAATCTGTCGGCTCCTTTTATATTCCCAGATTCTTTTTAGAAGTTCTGCGCATATTCCTTTTTACCTTTTGTTCTATTTTATAAACTTCTACATTATTCTCCTTTTTTTTTTATTACAAAGTCTGTTTTCCCATTAAGAATTTCTGCCATTTTTAATTACTATCAGAAAGTCAGACTTTCTGATAGCAATCTTTTTTCTTCCACTATTTGAATCAATTATTCAGTATGCACTTTCCAACATTGAATTTATTTTAGTTTACTTATATTAAAAAAAAGAAAAATTAAACTTTCATTGTATGTTTTCTTAAAACAACATTATATTACAAAAAAAAATTAAAGATCGGGTTCTCTCTTTTTTTATTTAAATGATACACAATATTAAATAGTAATTTGTACCATATACATAAATAAATGGTACAATATATATATATATATATATATATATTTGAGTTTAGATGATATTTAATTTCAATTTTTAATTCTTAAATAAAAGAAGATTTTATTTGCGAACTTTTCTTTTTTCGTGTTTAATAAAAAAAAAATAATGTAACAATGTCTGTGCCCATTACTTATCAGTAAACTTGCTTAAAAAAATGAACAAAAAATATTTTACTTAGGGTTAGTAATTACGGTACACGATTAACGAAAACCTTTACAAAAACATTCGGTTAGTATAAAGACTATATACCAAAAAAAAATGTTTACTATTGCTTTCCTAAGGACCATTTACATCTATGCCTCCTCCCCCCAAGAATTCTATTTTCTTATACATTTTATTTTTACACACGGCATGGCAAGCAAATTTTATAAATTATTTATTTAAGAAGGTTGCATTGAACTAAATACATTTTGAAAGATAATGGGGTTATACATGGATATTTGCAGCACAATTATAAATACCACCAATTTATTTATGACTGACTGAAATGCTTACATAGGATTATACTGAAGTAAATTTCCAAACAGTACTCATCGTAAGGTACCACATTTATGATCATAAACTTACGTCGCTGTGCGTGCCTATATACGTTAAAGCATAATATATATTAACAAAATAAAACATATTAATTGCAACCTTGTGACTTTCTTTTTAAGAAAATACAATTTAAAATTATTAATACTTTCTCATGTTTAATATATGTGCTATTTTTTTCTGGCAGCGCTTTTATAAGATTTAATGTATACGGCTTTATGTAAATAGATAAGAATATTTCATTTTGAAAAAATTTGCTCAGGGTTCTGGTAGCTTATTAAAGATCGGCTCAAGTTGGGTCACCAGTTATAATGATCCAGAGAAAGGAGACTTAATATAATCTGCACTACAAGGGCGCCATCTAGGCAATTGAACCTAGAAAAATTTATAGAGTAGGCAGACACGTAAGTTCAAAAAAAATTTATTATTTATTTTATATATTTTGATTCCGGTCATTAGCCCATTGTCACTAGCTCAGTGGAATATCAGAGATTTATATTTTATAATAAATTTTTATCTAAGTATATATAAAAAAGAATAAAATAACCCACTGCTAATAATTATACACACAAACATTTATTTATGCACATATATATCAAATTTAGCATTATTTTAGAATAACTTTTACTTTGGATTTTAACTTGATTTTAGAATTTAAATTTACATTTTTAATTTTTATAATATTATAAGTTTACATTTTAATTTTTTATAAGTTCACACAGATGGATTTATGAAAGTTTGTTTAAGAATGTTGAGTATAGATCGGTTACACAGATTACGCGGTCAAAAACATTTCCATAATAAACATAAACGATCAAAATATAAAGTCATTGATGGTATTGCAGAGGGAAATTCATAAGAAACCCAATGGCATTCATCATAAGATGCCCCATTTACACCAATAACTTAAAAGACATCCGACATAAATACATCTTAGATACTCACCGTAAGGTATCAGTATTCACCAGATGTCTATATAATTTGATCAAATATGAAAACCAAAAACATAATTAACCGGTAACGAACCCATGCAAGCATCTATACCCAACTTAAATTTAATGCATTTTTATTTAGAGTGTCGAGTATAAATAGACTACATAGATTTTCATTTGAAAAGTAAATTTTCTATCCTTATTTAACCTTAGGCCAAAAGTTTGCAGTCAAACCGGCGTCAATCCATCTGATACATTGATGTATTCAATGTAGCATGAAAATATAACAGCACAATATACTATACTGTCAGGAATGGACATCTGAACAGTATAGTTAGAGAAGAAATTGCCTCTCATCAGATAGGAATACTACATCTATCTGACAATAAGAGCAATAAAAAAAACTCCATAGGAAGGAACTGCAGTCTCCGTCTTATAATTCCCTCCGTAGGCAAAATGAGAGTGTGTGGCATATAAAGCGATTCTTCCTGTAGCGAACCTCATACTACATCTACTAATTACACCAGTATATCCAATCCATTGACCTAATTCAACTACGAAACAAATAACCTAAGATTACCCTCCCGTAATAACTTTACAAATCTATATAGCCATTCACGCCGGACTTAAGTTTAATATTTATATAATTTAATTTATTGCAAAACAAAAATCATAAATAAAACTTAAAGAACAAAAAAAAAAAAAAATGAAAATGATTTTACAAAAAAAAAAAAAAATACATCAAATAAAATTATAACTTGGTCAGATAGGAATCTATTTCTATTAATTAAATATTGGGAAAAAGTTTATATTTTAGAGTTCTTAATGTTTTCAAATGTTCATTAATTATATATTTCTTACTGTTTTGAAAAAAGTCTGTAGTCTCTGATTTTTTGTAATGGAAAGTGTTAATTCCCACAAAGTCCTTTATGGTTGATGGTATTCTTCGGACCTTAATGTTCTGTGGTCCGCAATATTGGAAAATGATGTTTCATTTTTTTGAACAACTGAAGGAATTGAAAGTGCATCTTTCAATCCCTTCTTCTCCAACCCTCTCCAACTTAACACATATCTGTCATCTCTCGTAATAATTAACTAATAATTTCCAAACTTTTCCTTTTATATTAATTTTAAGGATTCAATTGACATTACGTCATCGATGTGATGGTCCTTTCGCTGAGGTCCGATTCCATTGTTTCACTCTTTTATCTGACCTTTGCTTATACATCTTAAATGCCCAAGGACTAGTTTATATTTAACTAATTAAAACAATCATTTTCATTTTTCAATAACACCAATTAATTTGTTTTCCAAACTTAAAGATATATTTTTATCTCTAAATCTTTTTAAGTTTTTGCTTTTAAAATATCTTTTCTATTTTTAATAAAGTTTTATTTTAATAATTTTTTTTTATCTGTGCGAATATATATATATATATATATATATATATATATATATATATTTGAGTTTAGATGATATTTAATTTCAATTTTTAATTCTTAAACAAAAAAAATTTTTATTTGCAAACTTTTCTTTTTTCGTGTTTAATAAAAAAAAATAATGTAATGATGTCTGTGCCTGCTACAATATATATATATATATATATATATATATATATATATATATATATATATATTACATTACACAGGACTTGAGCTCAATCTTCTTACAGCTATGCATTCCATTTTATACAACCAATACACATGGTCATTAAACATATGAAAAAGATAAATGATCTCCATTATAGTATTTTGTGCTGAACCAGAACTCATCAGTTGGTCCACATCACTGTCTCCCACATATTGAGATTGCAAATCTTCAAACTTTAATGAATAGTATTCAATCTTCTCCACCTTCCAACTCTTCAGCCATCCATATCATTGAAAATTTAGTAATGGAACACTCTAAGTCCTTGTTGATGTCAATATTATTGTCGTATCTATCTTGACATCTGAGTTATTTTGACCTCTTACATATAGATCCGTAATATGTTCATTTAAATACATAGAAAAAGGATGGGCAGAATACAGGCTTAATATGTAATATTCAAATATAAGTATATTGTCTATGTTGAATGTAAGTATATTGTTCTTTCTAATTGCATTAAATTTAGTATAGACAATATACTTATATTTGAATATTATCAATGTTCATAAATATGTAAATAAAGATATAAGGTCATATGTGGCATCTGCATTTACAGGAACAAAGACAATCCTAATCCAAAGGGAAAAAAAATATAATTATCAAATCAATATGAGGACCACAAATACATCTGTGTGTCATATACTAGTTGTTATGCCTATTTTTACATTTTAAGCTGTAGTTTAAATTTTCATGCAGCAATATTTTTCTGACAAAAATTAAGTAATTTTTTTGCTTTATTTTTTTTTTTTGTTTGTATTTTATTTTGAGCAATGTCTATGCAATGAGTACACTAATTGAATGCACAGCTGTTAAAAAAATTTTAAGATAATTTTTATGACATAAAATATTAATTTAAAAAGTTTTTTTTCCATACAATTCACATGCCTAATCTAATGAAGATGACCTTTTTACAAATGTAAATTCAATGTTGACATATCTTGGAAGCTGAAAAAAAGATCAAATATTTTTTTAAATTCTACTATTATATTTTTGGAATATTTCTGAGTATAATTAAGTTAGTCTTTTAAAATGCGTTTGTGTTATATAAATTAGAAATTCTATTTAATATTTTCATACATTATATTTTTTAGAATTACAATCCCATATGCAGTCAACTTATATGAAACTGTTACATCTATAAGATGAAATACCTAATATAAAAATTCTAATAGCAGAAACATTATATTAAAGTCTATGTTATATGCATCATTAATGTATAGCTTTTGCACATCGAAAGCTACTATTATATTTAAATTCATCTATATTCTCAAATTAATGAACATTTGATACATTTTTTTTTTTAGTACTGACTGATTAAACATTTGAGTTTTTTAACATGAATTACAAACAAAATTCTTTAATGGTTGTCAGTAAAACACTGAAATTAATTCTATACATCACTTTTTGAATTATTAAGAATAATATAATCGGGAACAAATTATATACAGTATATATAGAATAAATTTTTTTTTTCTATTGTTATTAATTAGTTCATATAAAAACTACCATTATCAAACCTATATTTTATTTTGATGTTTGTTTCATGTAACTGCAAGTAGACAATTACAAAAGCCTCTGCTAAAAAAAATTAAAATTGAATTGAATATAACAGTCATCTTTGATAATGGGTCATGTCTTACTATTATATGCAGGTGTATGTTAAATTTTCTTGGCCAAACATTATCTACACCTGCTAAAAAATTAAAATTAAATTGTATATAGCAGTCATCTTTGTTAATGGATTATTTTTTACTATTATATACAGGTGTATGTTAAATTTTCTTAGCCACCATTTCAATTAATTAAACTAATTGTTGTGACCAAATTTTTAAAATTAATATATAAATTATATTTTATAGACCTTCTTGATTATCTAAATTAAAACAATATAATCATCACTGAGATACCCATTCCATTGTATACTCAAGAATATTCTACTAGTGAAAGTATTTAACAATTCACTTCTTCAGAATATCATTTACAAAATCTTCCTAATTAAATTGAGATTACTTTCTTTTTTATGAAATTGTAGTTTCCAAGATAAAAAGCAGTCAATAAATTATTTTTTAATAAACTTACTACTGTCCACTTTTTACAAAGATGTTTTATGATATTAGATAAAACTTAGCTACATTCATCAAACTGAAACATATAATAAATGGCTTTTTGATTTTGCCATTATATTTTCAATTTTCTAAGGAGCATCTTTAAAATAAATAATTTTATTATTTTTATATTCAAATGAAAAAAAAGTTAATGTAACACTTCTATACAATAATTTTGATGACTAATAACTGAAACTATTTTCATTTATGTTTCATCAATCTCGATTTCTAGACAAAAGCTCTAAAATACCAACTTTGGGCATACTTTACTTTTATAATTGTTATCATTTTTTAATTTGGAAGATATAGAACATGAAGATAATTTGAAATGGAAAAACATTTTTGTGTTTGGCTTTCATTCAAAAGTTTAGATGGTAATATTATTTAAAAAATACAAATACTAACTCAATTTAAATTTATTAAAATGCTTTAAGATATAGAAATATTAAATAAAGATGATTAAAATAAATCTATTTGAAAGTTTACAACAATTCAAAATAATGCATGTAGCTCCTAGAGAAAAAGAATAAAAAAAATGGAGAGGGAGAATTAACAGTTTAAAGCTCTTATTTATTAAAAAGTGTTTTCTCAAGCTAAGTAAATAAACTTATCTATTTCTAACTACAATCAAAAGTACTACATAGAAACCCACCAGGGATCCCTAATTTACAACTAAATAAGTTAAAAGATAGTTATATCACTACAATAAAATACCTTATCAGTTTCCTTATTAAATACTGCAGCAAACATCCTGGAAATTGTGTTGCATGTATATATCAAATCTAATTTCTTCTTAAAAAGCTACAAAAACATTAAACAAATCCATATTTAAAAGCTAAAAACCATGCCTATTAAAATCTCTGGATTTTTTTTTCTATTGATGATAATAAAGAACTTAAGATTTTTGAGTATTAGTTACAAAAACAAAGCTAATACATGTTGAATTCAAAATATTAGGAATATCCTTAGATTACTCTTTGAATTGTCAAAAGTACATTAATCAATGGACAACCATGAACCTAAAAAAGCTTAATTTTCGAATCAGTTTAAGTTTAAAATTCCACCAACAATTTAGTATTGCAAATTGATACCTGCGTTATTAAGTACTTACAAATAATCAAACATGATTGACTTAAAAACAGAAAACAAAAATAAATTTAACTGCAGTTTTTCTTTTACCATTGGTAATAATACTTTCAGACAACCAATCATCTAGAAGCTATATATTATAAATAACCTTCAAGCTACTCATTTCATTTTAAATACAGCTAGAAATCTTTTCATTTAATTTAGTATATCAATAAAAGCAATGTTAAAAACATGCCTTTTTTGAAAACATTTTTTGTGCATTTTTATGCGTATGAAGGGAGGGGATTTCTGGTATTTACTATTTAATTATATTTTAGAACTACACTGAATCTTTATTACTTGCTTATTTATGATTGAAAACAATGTGTTCAATAATATTTTTAAATTTCTTTTCGTTGTAATAGATAAAAATTATATTACATTATATATATTTTTCAATATCATTGTTTTTATAATTAGAAATATGTTTAAGATCATCTTGTATAATTTAGTAGTTCTATGTATTTTTAATTTATGACTTAACAGGTAAATCATCATGACCTATAATGTTTTCAATTTTAAAATTAGATACAGATGTCTTATATCAGCATGCTGATATTTATTTAAATATATATAAATTAGATGAATATACTATTAATAACAATCATGTAATCTGAATTCTTGTATTATTATTATTATTCCTCAAAAAGAATCAAAATACTTTTTATATCTCTTTGAAATATTTAAAAGAATGTCATTAATTCATTTTTCAAAGATACATAAAAAAAAAAACAATAAAAAATTACATCGCTTTTACTGTTTTTATTTCAAGTTTATACACTTCTACCAATAAATTCTTATGTTACTATTCACAAAATCCGCCTTAATTTTGTTGTTTTTCCCAAATACTGATTATAAAGAGTTTTTTAATCAAATTATTTATTTATACACTGCTATTAGAAAATCAGTCAAGATTTTTATTTTATTTTTAATGAATCCAAGGAAATCATACTAATATATATATATGTAGGCAATATTTTTTGTGACTATCTGTTCATTCTTTCTTTATCTCAATCCACCAATATCAAACTATTCCTTAGTGCAGAAAATCAGACAACCCTTTTTAATTAGTGTGCATTTGCAAACAAGCATTATTCTTAAGTTGAGCTTAAACTTAAACACACACCCATATATATATATATGTAATCTTATAATTGAATATTTATAAACACAGTAATTAGATGTATGTAAAGTATAACTTTAAAAATTTTATTTACTTAGGAACACTTTCGACTATACTCATAGTTTGTGTCTACTAACAATTTGAAAGGGTAACCTTCCCACAATTCTGTGATCTTAACATTTGCTGCCTGTCTATTAATTAAGTCTTGTTTGTATTTGTAATTGTCAATCAAAAGCACTACTAAGTAGATACAATTTTTAAAATTATACTTTACATATATCTAATTACTGTATTAATAAATATCCAATTATAAGATTACGTATATTGATTTGAAGAAATACAAACATTCTCATGTCTCATAGCAGCAGCTGGGAAGTGAACCCGCTAACTCAGGACAACTGCTTGTAAAGCAACTGTTGCTGACCTCTTGACCACCAATTCTTGACAGAAAAACAAACATTGAATTATAATATTATATATATTCTAAAAATTTAACAAACTCATAAATAACTTTATAGCTTCTTAAATAAATAGTACTAATATTATAAAGTTATTCAAGAAGCAAAGTCACAAATGATATTAAGCATATTCATAGCTAATCGAGTGACTTGAATACAAAACAAGATGGACATTATTTGCAATTTCTTTTAACTTTTTGGAATGGGGTGTCACCATATTGAATTTTTAAAGAATTGATTTGAGACACAATTTTCACAATAACTTCAATTTTTATAAAGTTAGAGCAAAAATCAATACATTGATAGAAAGTAAAAAAAAAACAAAGGAAAAATATATAGCTCAAAAAAAAATAATTACTGTTAAAAACTAGGGGGAAAAAAATTTCAATATCCTAAAAAAATATTACTTTACTTTTTGTTTATAATTTCTAATTTATCATAACTAAGTTTTAAAATTACATTTTAATTGCTTTGTATTTCTTATAAAATTCTGATTCAAAATATATATAATACTTCTTACCTGAGATAATCCATAGCTTCTTTACTTACAAAAAGAGAACTATAAGACCACCATTTTTCTTGTACCCCAGAAGTTAAGAAATCTCAAGGCATCTATAAAAAAAAAAAGATTCTACTAATAAAAGATACAAAATAAATATTTTTCAAAAAATGAATATGCATTTTTAAACATAGAAATTGGCTTCTTATCCATCGAAACTAGTAATTGAAGGCCACTGTCTTTATCAATGATAAAATGAGTCTCCCTCTCTTCATTTTATATTTTTTGTGCACACCAGTGATGTTCTCATGTTATATTTATTGTTCCACAAAGATATAATTAATTTGCAAGTAGCTCATTTTCTAGCTGTAGTTGTGAAAATAATGTGATGTTAGATGTGGGAAACCTACTGACACCATAATATGAGTACCAAGGCATAGGTAAGAATCTGGATTTGATTTTTTGTTTTCATACAATTTCATATGGTATACATAACCATTGTGGCTATCACCACACACCATTATTTGAAACTTTTCTTTATTGGTTTTAAGAATTTATAATGTTACATGGTACTATAACCAGTAAATTTTGTGATTGCTTCATCATAGCCTAATTTTTTAGATGTCAAAATCATTAATTGTTATACAAACACAGACATGTTAGTGTAAACACAAACATATTTATACAAATACAGACTTACTAATAAATTATTAAATGTCTTGAGAATCATTATGTCTATAAAATAAAGTTATCTCAAACTTGGATCAGAGCCCCCAAATTATATTGTACATAATTGGATAATTTTAAAATCATAGTCAAAATCATTATTTTTTATATTAACACAGACATGCTAGTACAAACACACTAAGACAAATACAGATACACTAATACATAATTAAACATTTTGAGAATCATTATGTCTATAAAATAAGATTGCCCGAAACTTGGTTCAGAGCCTCAAATTTACATTATACAGAATTGGCTAAATGTCAATATCATTACTTATTATACAAACACAAGCATACTAGTACAAACACACTAATAAATTATACTTATTACTGACAATTACTTTCATCAAATAATACCTTTTAAAATAAGAATCAAATAGTAAAAATATTTAAAATTGAATACTTATGTTATTGTTGTAACATTTGTTTTCAGGATGAAGGCCTTGAAATTACAAAATCTTCAATGCATGTGGAATCCACTTACAAATTAAATTTTGCCCATCAAACATATATGACCTGTTTTTTATACACTATAATAAATTTAGCAAAGAAATGAATTTATTAATATAAAAATTAATAAAAATTCTATTTTTTATCTGAATGTAACATGGCATACATAATTTGAAAAAAGAAATTAAACCACAGAGAATGATGATATTGTCACATGCAATTGTAAAATTAAAACAACAAAATTATAATTTCAAATGGTGAAAGTGGCATTAATGCTAAACGTTGCTATGAAATTAAATGATTCTTTCAAGATCTGGCTTGCAAATTATTTTAGTAATGTTTTGAGAATTAATTGTTCCTTGAATAAGTTTACAAACATATACATAAATCTCCAGAAAAAATCTATTATAGAATAATGAGAAAACTTGTTTAATCTCAGGGGAAATGTCAATTAGTAGTAGTTGATATTTTCCTAGTGATATCAAAAGGCAAAAAGTTATCTCTGTTTACTTAGATATAATCTCTTTATTTTTATTTTTAATTATAATAACAATCCATGAAAATACTTATTTCAACACACACACACACACACATATATATATATATATATATATATATACTTATTTCAACACACACACACACACACATATATATATATATATATATATATATATATATATATATATATATATATATATATATATATATATATATATATATATATGATTACATTCAGCACAGTAACTTTAAATTACTGTATTAAATTAATGTGGAAAATGTCACAGTAGTAACATTTACTTGTTATAACAAAAATGGAATTTATGTCAGCAAAACAACTAAACATTATTACTACCAGATTTTTCATATTATTTAGTTTCTTAACCTTCATCCCTTATATTAAATCTTTTTTATCATAATTTTGCTACACTAATCTATAATTTTATTATTATACCATATCTATAACCTACTATTTTTGTTTTTAATATTTTAGCTTATTATAGTTTTATAATTTGAAAAAGAATTACCACTAAAATATTAAGATTTACCTACACCTCTCTTTATAAAAAAAATATTACACTATATTTAAGACTTCTATGTTATTTGTTTGAAAAGTTCAATTCTCAATTGAGTATAGTGAAGTAATACCAGTTTTTGAAAAAAATTGTATTTGATAAAAACAATATATATGCTTTATTATTATTTTTAAATGTAAAGGTAGAGTGAGTGGTGAATTTAAACAGAAAAGTTTTTCAAAGCTAATAAAAATAGTTGTTTTGAAACTGCTATATCAATTTTTTTTTAAATGTTTTTAACAATTTTATAGGTTATCTTAGTAACCACAAATACATCTATGGTGATGATATTAAAGTTATTAATATCTGTAGCTAAAGAAGAAAATGGTAAAGCAAACAATCATTTAACTACAAAAATCTGACTTATTTACATTATTGCATTTACACATTGCAAAAATTAAAAAAAATGATATATAAGTTACAAAGTTCTCAATTTTTGTTTGCCACATATGGTACAAATATCTTTTGTGACATATGTAGTATTTATTTTTATATATTATAAAAATATTTACATGTAACACACCATGACAGTTAAGTTGCTAATTCTTGCATTTGGATTAGATTCATAATATAATTTAACTTATTCAAAAAGTCATATTGTCTCATCCTAATGTTTTTTTAAGTATTACCATAGATATTGGAAACAAATTACTTATATTTGTACCAAAATAAGGAAACATAATAGGAAAGAATATGCTATATTTCAGTATTGACTGAGGATATATATTTTAGTAATGTTAAATGCTAAAACATAGAAAATGAATGTATAAAATCACCTACTTGTTTAATTTCTTGAATACTATTTGTGGTGCAATTTTTGCCTTTCTATGTTATCTTTTTCAATCTCTTCATTTTTTTATAATTTCTAATCATTCAAGTTAGTGCAGAAGAATTTGATTATCACAAACTTTTAATGGTGTCATCTATCTGCATAAAGTGTAACAATAGGACTTTGTATATTGTGTTGTTTATACATTTCTGGTCATTAGTCCAATGCATTGCAATTTTGTTTTGTTTTATATATCCAATATGCATGCGAATATAGGTATGCTAAGCTCTCATCAGAAAGCAGTAATAGGAAAATAGTTTGTACACTGGAATTTCATAGTTTGACCTTTGACATGATAGTACAATGAATAATGAGTTCTTTGAGAAATTTAAATTAAGACCAAATCTGATTATGTGTTTTAGAAGTCTCTTTAGAAATCCATTATGGTTTGTCTAGAAAGATCTGGCTAGGTCATCATACATGATGAGTTTTTCACTAAGTCCATAGACAAAATTGTAAAAACACTGACGTCAAAGATGGCAAAAGAGATACACTAATAAAAACTTTATAAAAAAAAACATAATTATCTGCAATATGCAAACTTTTATTGATAGTAAAGTGTTAGACATAACATGTTATTAATAAGCTATTTTTTTAAGAATGATATATATACTCTTAGTAATAATCATCTTTTACAGGAAAAAAGTTTAACGCATTATGTAGAAAACTGCTATTTTTAAAAAAGCAAATAATTAAATGAAAAAAAATACTTTTAATTTACTAATTTCTATATATATGTGTGTGTGATGATAATCTGGACCAACTGATGAGTGCTGGTTTAGCATGAAATATGCATATTGGTGATTATTTATCTTTTCTACATATGTGTGGTCATGTGTATTGTAACAGTCAGAATCGTCTTTCTTGCTAACACACTGCAGATTTCAAACCCCAGACACGAAACTGAACATTCTAGGAGGGGTTGCCTTCTAGATATACTAAGTTCGAATCTAAAGTCCAAATTTCACAGCACCATCTACGTGATAACGCATCTGATGCCACTACTAGTATAACCTTTGACCGGTGCCTGGTGGTCAGGGAGAAACAAAAGACTCTATACTAAAAGAAGCTTGGGTGGCTAATTAACGTCTATGGATTTACAAAAGAAATGCAGAAAATATATATATATAGACCAAGACAGTGATAGGAATCAAATAAAATAAGAGATCAAATTTAGTTTTAAATAATTTCACAAAATTTATTTATATAAATTATATATATAACACCACTGTCTGTTTAAATGAGACAGGGATGCATACTAAATAATTGTGGGCATTGTATTCCAATAAATGACAAAAAGGTTTTAAAGCAAAGTGATATATTCTATTCCTTGGGCTAATAGCATTACAATAATGTGTTTGATGAGATAGGAACATGTGCGAGGTGCTTTGAGCAATTATACAAATCTAAGAAAATATTTGAAAATTAAGTGTTCTAAAATATTTATTGATTTTGAGAATAGCACGGACAGAAGCTTACTAAGCAACAAAAGGGGAATGTGATCAAAGCATTTATTTGATAATAATAAAAATAATGTTACATTGGGAGGTCAGTATTGCTGATAATGAATTTATTAAAGTTGGAGGGTGTGACATGTTTAAGTCACAGATGCTTTGTAAAATAAATATAAAATAAAACAATAATGGAATATTTGGAATGATTACGAAGGGCATTTTGCCGCTAACCCGTAGGAAAGTATTTTATTAACAGCTGAAACTTAGCGACTGTGTGACGATTGCGTTTAATTCCCAGGTCTGTCATTTGGGGAAACACTCTGCCTGGAAACCACAAGCGAAGAGAACGGACTTGGCCGTGTAAAGAATCCTTGGAAAGTAAAACAAAGCAGTCTCAACAACCAATTCATGTACCAGCAATACGAGACTAGTGTATATAAAACATACTAAATGGGTTTTACTTGGATTGAGAAATGCCCAATCAAATTCCCAGAAATTCATTTAAAAGGGTCGGCACATTCTCGACGTCAATGATAAACTTTGTAATTAAAGTAGAACACGGTAATTAAAATAGGAAAATGCATGCTTGTGGGTTTGAAAAGTAAGTATAGATTTATATATGCAATCATGCATTAGGGGACACATTTAATCATTGACCTCACCCATAATCTCATATTAGATTAAAATCAATAACAAGTAGATTTTAAACTATGTGATTATATTATATGTTAAAGAAAAGAATCGCACTCGAACGAGTGATTTGCAAGATAATAAAAATTGGAAATTATTTAGAAATTTAAAATATGCCTTCATAGCGGCATCTTATTTTCAACAAAAGAAATAATTCACTCAGTCAAAGATGATTCTGACACATTATCATAACAAAATAACAGAAAGCTTAATAAATAGAAAATATTAACCCAAGGATAGAGAGCAAAATGTTGAGTATATTTAAACATGTTAAAGAAATACATAATGAAGTTATGTGAAATATCAGAAAACAATTTAAAATAGCTATAGCAAGTTAGTTATCACAAGAGCTCTTGGGTTAATTTAGGGTTACCTCTGGAGAAGCCTTTTGGGTAGATTGATGGTCAGCAGGTTTTTATATAATTTAACAGCAAAATCTGGAAATGTTCATATTTTTGGCAGCAGCAGCAGTTCCGGAATTCCTTGTGTGATAACTTCCGATGGTCTATGGCAGCATATGAGAGAAATAGCCTTCTTGCTCTCTACTCTGTCATGTCAAGATTTACAAATTACTACAATAATTTTGGTTAGAAACATTAGACCACAGAATGATTTCTCTTAGAAACATTAGAATGGAGAACAAAAGAAAATCCTCCTTTTTATAGTAGAATATAACAATAGAACTTCCCTGAAGCATTACAAAAATATACCGGACTTATCAGCTGTAATTAAATCCAACCAAATGTCTAAAGGAATTCAACATTAATTAATTTTTTTTGTTAACTTCCCTGTCAACATTCGAATTACAAACTAGATTTAATTAAAAATTACTTTTATTAATTAAAGAAAACCTTAAGTGGACATCTGCTGTTTTTAGATAAACTTATATAACATTAACTAATTAAACTATTGTTTCTCATTTAACAGAAATATTTGGAATGACTTTTATTAAATTAAATGAAAATTATTTTACTTTTAAATTGCAATATTTGAATCTATTTACTAAACGAATATTTACTAAATGAGTTTTATTTTAAATCAAAATATATTACGACGATAATATATTTGTAAACAGATTCAAACAAAATAACCTTAACAATTTATAATTTTGATATGTTTTAAAATGCATATCATAGTGTGTGCACAATTACAACTTATATAACCTACTTTTTAATAAATCAAAATTATGTGAACATATACATAATCTATAATCTTTTATTTATTTGGGAATGAGTTATATATATAATACGAGCATTGTACATGGTTTAAAATTAGGTGGGATTTTCGGTATATAAGCGTATTGCAGACACACTACAATAGATTGGGGTTCAAACTAAGGTATGAGGGTAGGAAATAGGTGAGAAAAGGTGAAACGAAGATCTGCAAAGCAGACCTTACTGTTTCAGTATCAGTTGTATGAGATAGTGTGGGTAGTTGTTGGGTGCTTGAAAGTCTGAGTTCAAATCCCCTATATTTACAATTAAAGCTCCATGTTTGTGAAGAGTGCCTTGTTTTCAAATATTTAACTTCTACTTTTCAAATATGTAAATATATCAATAAAAGACTAACAATTTTTGAAATAATTTTGTACAATGGTACTGTGCCCATTTTCTCAATACTTATGCTGTAGAATTAAATTAGAATAATTAGAGCATAAAAAGCTTTAATTCAGAAATGAAGAAATAGTATTATTACATCATTTTTAATGAACGATTGTTGTTTTTTCTAGATGTTAGTGTATGTATTGGCAGAAACAGTAAACTATGACTCAAAGCTATTCAAAATTATTTAAAATGTTTCATTATTATCTGTGAAGTGAAATGGATTGTCTATGATTTTTTTTATAAAGACTCCAATCATAAAATTGGAAAATTACTATTCCATTCTGCATACACACCTTTGTTTAATGAATAATAATAATAAAACGCCTTCATTTTTAATTGAGTTTAAAGTTTATATCTGAACTAGGAATATAAAATTTCTGAAGTAATAAACGGTTAATAATTATGGATAATGCATTTATCTGACGTTTGATACTAGATCAAATTATAGTACTGTAATTTAATAATGATTAATATTGAATATATGATCATATATGTAAGAGTTTAGTTCAGAATAAAATTATATAGGGAGTCATTTATCTTTTCAAATGATTTATACTCGTATGTTTCAAGAATGTGTTGTGGAATAAACATTTTAAGGACTGTACATTTAAAAAATTAGAAAACAAATTTGGTGCAAGTTAGTACGCATCTCTATTTGATACTAATTTTTATTTCAAATCAATCTAGAGAAATAATATAATACAGCAATAATATAAATTAAGATATTTTATTACATGTATAAACATATGATCATAAAATTGCACACACACACACACACACACACACACAAGCATATATGTACATACCCACAACAAACAAATTTTAAATATATATACCCATGTATTGCATACATTTTTCCGTGATTGCATCAATAATTATTTTTTTCCACAGCTTATACTAATTAAATATTATCTCTTACATTAGGTCAGTTAAAGTTAATTTGTTTTTAATTAATTTTTAACAGTCATGTCAGATTTAATTTTAAAAAGTTATTTTTATTTATTCGTTTCTTTTTTCCTTTTAAGTTAAAGGAATTTAGTTTTGGAATGTAAAAAATAGTTTAAATCACCTGCACAACTAATGCCACTGGGCAAAATTAGTGACTGGTTCCACCTAACAACAGCTATTTGATTTGTTTTGGTTTCTTTGATATCTTCAGATAGCATTCTGTAATGTTGTGGTCATTTACCTTCATTCAGGTGTTAGAAAGTAGGTTTAACTTGTCTAGATTATGATTGGTAGTATTGGCAAGTCAGTTGGCCATGCAAATCTTGGGCCAGATAAAATCAGCCACCTGTGCAGGTAAACTTGATTTATCAGTATGCTTCCAGCAAATAAGAGATCAAGTGAAACTTCCCCACCTGATTTAGATCCATTAAAAATATGTTTGTAAGAAAAGCAAACAGGAGATTCCTCACCGATTTTTTTAAAATGAATAAGATAGTCACATGCATACACACATGTACATTTTAAAAGTCAGATAAATATTTGTGTCAGTTTGCAAAGTAAAATTAGAATTTCTGAACTTAAGAAGTGTTGTAAATAATATATATATATATATTGTTTATGTATGTGGGGAAAAAGTGATTCAGTACAGACGTTGCAAATTGTAACATTGAAATACCAACCAATTACAGATATGTAACGTAAAATATGAAGCCGTTTAAAATAATATGCATTATAAATCAAAGACTTTAATAGCTTCTAAAGTAAAAACAAAAATAAGATATTACTATTAAGAGTTTTATTAGTCATTTATTAGGCTAAAGATTACCCATTTAATAAATAATATTTCTGTAGTGTAATTTCTACTATCTCATTTTCATGTAGGGAGGGTCTGATTTCTATCCACTTTTAACACTATGGAGGGATGTAATTATAAACATATAATCAAAAACAAGATATTATTAGGTTTTACTATTCTTTGAATGGTATGAGGTTTTACCCTTTATCCATATTTGTTTTACTTTCTAGTAATAAATTGCTAGAAATCTATTTTCCAACAAATAATGGGATAGCTAATTTAATGGATTATGAGTTTGTACAATAAAATCTAAATCTATTTGAAATTTAAAAAAAGTGTAAACTTAACTGATTTGATTCAAACTCAGATAAAGCCATGACAAAATAATGAGTTTACAAAGCTTTTCAAAATATGCTTACATATGTTTATAATATTTTCAGTGTTCTAAAATTTAAAAAAAAAGCAAATCATTATCATCATCATCAACCCAATTTCTTCTAGGACAACTTCTCTTTTCCATCTTACACAAACAAATTTCTGAAATTCATTCACCCAGTTTACAAAAGTGTCATTGGTAGTCATTTACACCTTAAAATTCAGTTTCAGTCTTTATCTATGTCAAGCCTAGCTCCATTTTACTATTTTAAATGTTTTAATGGTTCCTTTGTCCATGAATTTTGCTTTCAGTGTCGTCTTGTTACCCCCAAGAATTTTTTTTTTTTAAGATTTTATAGAGTGGTATAAAATCTTTGTATTGTTCTTTTATTAAATGTCCTAATTTCAAATATTTCATATTAAAAATCTTCTTTTTCAAACACATAAACATGTTTATTCTTTTTTTTAAAAAAAAAAATGTCCCTATCAAAAACATTCTATTCATCTTCTAAAATTATTTTCATTCACTATGTTTTCATTTGTTTTATTAATTTAACCAATATACTCATAGTTGTTAACATCACCTAATTCATTATTATCTTTATTTTGCTCTAATAATATCCATTGATCAGTTCTTTTAGCATATATTTTCATTTCTTGCATTTGAATGTTTTTGCAACATTTTATGAACAGTTAAAGCATTATTGCAAAAACAATCACATCATTTACAAAACCTAAATAAGATAAATTTGTTCCATGACTTTTTTCCCTCAGTTTCCAGTTCAAGTAAAACTTCTGTAAAAAGTTTTGAAGATATGGAATCAATCTTTTATCAAATCTCATCAATCCTAATTCTCTTAGAGTCAGTGTATATAATCAAATCAGTGCCGTTGAATTTTGATAAGTATTTTTCAGTAATACTTAATAATATGTTTAAAATGTAAGAATCACCTAAAGAATGAAGTATTATTTTCAAATTGATAATCTTATTGAGACCATTAATGAAATTAAAGACAGTGTTATAAAATAGAAACTTTCATTGATGATTCTGAAAGCTGATGAGCTTTGTCTTATAGTGTACTGGCTGGTTAATGATAATATAATAAAAAGTATTTAAGTAAACACTTTATGTGTTGGCATTAAATGGTGGTACAATGATAACACTTTAAATATATTACAAAAAAATAGTATCTAATTGATTGTATAGAAAATTGAATAAATAATTATGGATATCTTGAATCATTGAATTGGAAGTAGTGTTGTCTTTGTGTATACATTGTATGATCACCACTTCTTATTCTTGCACATTTTCCATACTCTAGTGCAACCACAAGCTATCGTAATCAGGTCACTAGAAAGTGTGTGCTTTTAAATTCATATCTAGTACTTGCTCACCCAGTACCTCCAGATTAGTTTCTAGATTAGAGCAGAATCAAAGAGAAAACTTGGATTTGGAATCAATGCACCTAAATCTTTGGATGTAGTGCATACCTCCAAAGACTACCTTTTATCTATTTAGTCAACTATAAAGCAATGAGTCCAAGCTGAAACACAATAATGTTTTCAACCAAGCTAATTTTCTTGAATAGTCATACAGATTTGAACCCAGTTTAGTATTTACATATTTTGTTTTCTGTTTTTTTATAACTATGACCACCAACATGATGAGTAAAAACAAGAAGTAACAATCAGATGATATTATAATGGTTTAATAGTAATTCTAGCCAATGGATATTGACAACATTGTTATAAAAAATCTAAAGGCACTAAATGTGCAAGGATAAAAAGTGATGTGGAGAATAATAAAGTGGTTGTTATGTGATGTTATAACGATTTAATATTAATCCTAGCATAAGTATGTTTGGTGACCATGGTTATGAAAATACCAAATACACCAAAATAAATAGACATCGAACTGGCTTCAGATATGTATGATAACACAAACAAATTAGCTTGGATTAAAAACATAACTGTGTTTTTCAATGGGTTCATTACTTTATAGTTGACTTAATAGGTAAAGCATAATTGCTGGTGGGATGTAATAGTATCAGAAGTCTAGGTGCATGTCCAAGAACTCTCCCTGATAACAGCAATAAGTTAGGCATTAGTCAGGGGGACATTGGATAAATAGTCACTAGTAAATGCACAAATCTTTTGGCATCTATTGATTACAATAGTTTACATTTGGATGTGCTACTGTATGAAAAGAGTTGCTATTCTGCATAACTTTATCAAGTTTAAGCATGTATCAAAATAAATTTGTAATTCATAGCAAATAATGAAACTTTTAGCTCGTACAGTTTAGTTCATTAATAAAATGACAGATTTAGAGCTAAAAGTTTTGGATGAATTTCCAATAGTAAAAAAACAATCTACTTAGGTAATTGACTGCCAATGTTTTCTTTTGTGATGAAAGTTTATAAATAAAAAAGTACAGTTAAAAAAATGTTTACAAAGAAGTGATTACATGATAAAAATGAAATTCAGAAATAACATGGTGAAAAAGGAAAGATACATATAAAATGAAGAGGAGAATGTGGAAAGGGTGAAGAGGAGAATGTGGAAAGGGTGTATAGTCCAGCCCAAGAAAAGTCTTTGGTTGCAGGTCTGAGTCACACATCCATGTTGAGTGAGCAATCCTGCAATGCTAAGTATGCTTTCAACTATTTGTAGTCATATTCATAAGGTAAGTAGTCTTCTAAAATTGGACTTATTTATCCTCAAGTGTCTGAAGTGATATTTGAATGATGTGTACATGAAAATGAGATGATTTAAATATACCATTTTTTTAAAGATGGAAATGCAATTTTTTTTTCTTATTAATAATGTGGGCATTGTTAGAAATGTGTCATGCTTCTTTAAATGTATACTTTTTATCATTTTTTTCAGTACATTCCTAATTTTTGTTTGTTTAAAGGAGAGGCCATGCTTAGTTTCATGCTCTAAAAAGATTGATTTAATGTTAGAGTTGGCATTAGTATGATTATATGTGATGTGCTATTCTAGTCATGAGAATTGACTGTGATTGTCCAAAGTAAACTACATTGCATACCAAATTTCTGCAATCAACTCTATATAAGATCTGTAAAGCTCTTTCTAGAAGGGGTCTGTCCTTGATGTTATTTAGGAGTTGATTTAGAACAGGAGGGATCCTAAACTAATGTTCTATGTGTCTGAGCAAATATCATATGTTCATTATTCATTTCAAGTTTTTTTGGTAATAATCAATGCTTCCATCATTTCAACTATTCTCCTTTTATCTATAAATTAAAAGTATTCAAAATGTTGAACAAAGGATCAAGAATAGAATGAATGCATCTATTTTTAGGGGTCTGATGTTTATAAGCATATTTTTGTCAACACATTTAATTGTTATAATGAAGATGTTAAAATAAAAATTATTTATCCAGCCTTGAATAATTGATAATTAGTTTAATAAATATTAAGTGTTATATTCCATCTAAATGATAAATTAATTTCACTCTGAATTACTAACAATGCTGACAATGGTATGCTTATATTTACCAAAGCTCCAAGAATATGTAGATTTATTCTTCTTTATTCAACGTTTAGAATCCTTTTAATTCAAAGTTTGAGAGTTATGATTTACACTCTTTCTTTATATATATATATATATGTAAAATCATAAAAAATATTAAATATATATATATATATTATACCGGACAAAAGCTTTAGACTCGCATAAACTGACCACCAGCGCGCCACTAGTCTGAAATTTGGAACTAGACATTTATTTTTAAGGGGTTACAGGATATGCAAATCGAATGCACTGGACTAGCTCAATCAAGCAAATGAGATCTATGTTTTGTTCAGTGAGTTGGAAAGGTAGCAACAGAAAACAAAATCAACTAAGTAAAGGAATAAATAAATAATTTTATTAAAAGTATGATTAAATGAACATAAATCAAAATAATAAACTTTAAAGCACACTTAAAATAGGTACTACACATACATTCGCAAAATTAAACTAAAATATTTATATGGCTTTGAGAGGGATTTCCTGTGTGTGAAAGAGTGCAAAATACTGGCAGTAGCAGAAGTATTAGTAAGTATACAGTGATCTCACGTCATAGCAGGGGAGGTTAGCTTCCTGCATATAACCCATAGTTAGGAAAAGAGATTTATGTCAAAACAGAAGAAATGCGAAGGTAGCTTCCAAAACATTAATAATAAAAAAAAGAGTGTTGAAAGTTATTACTTTCAATCGATTGACCTCCCTCTGAGTGAGACAGGCTAGGAGCTCATGATCTACCTATAGAAAGGGTTAAAATGATCGTACGTGCCCCTAATAAACAAATTGGAAGCTTTAAGAAATAAAACTAAAGACTATTATATTTTGTAATTGTCTATTACTAATAATTAAGGTCGCGACATAAGTACGGCTAACAAAAATGGGTCACAAGCCAAAAGCCAATTAAATTAGTCTGCAATATCCAGACTGCGCTCTGTAACGACAAGGAATGTGAGATTAAAATAAGCTACTATCTTACTTACTAAGACTTAAATAGGACAGACAGTAATAGATTTGAAACTAGCACTCATTAAAAGAGGAAAAAAAAATTATCAAGCACACAGAAAATGAATTACATAATATACAACTTGAAAAACATTTATATTTGAAAAAAACAAAAACAAATCTAAGACAATAAAATTATTTAAATTGTGGAGCATAAGGTATCTTAATAATTTAGTTAAACGCTAGTGCACTAGACTTCTTAATTATAGTCCGTTACTTGGGATTAACTGACGGTAGGCTTGGGCGAGTTGGTTAGTGGTTTCTTTGGAGCCGGTTCTTATGGCATTATAGGCAGTTAATGGAGACACAGGACGTCCGAACCTGTCCTGGCGAGAAGCTTAGCACATCATGGTAAAGAAAATATTCTTGCTGTAGGTTTAATGTTCATTCTAGGTAGAATAATTACTGGATCAGCTTTCAGAATATGCAGGAATCATTCTTTCCAAGTATTTTGGCAGGAATCGTGCAATTCTCCTGTCAGAGTTGGTGTCTGTCTCTTTGTGCTGGTGCAAGTATACTAGCTGATGCAAGTATTGAAAGCTAGTCAAAGATAATCCAATGGCCTGATTCAGCCTGTTATATCTGAATCATATCTCTTAAACCAATTACCAAACTTTTTCTTTTTAATTAAAATTTAAAAATTCTCGATCTAGATAACAATAGTTATCTAATTAACAAAATAAATTGCCCTTTACAGATCTAGGAATTAACTAATGAAAAATTCTTTTCTTTTTGTTTTTTTTTCTTTTTAATCAGCCTTATCAATCTAAATCCCCAAATCTGGAAAGCAATCTATGTGTACATTTTACTTTTACATAAATTTAACAAAAAAAAAAAAAATCTTAGTTTTCCTTTTTTTTTTTCAAAATTAAAATTAAAAACCAAATATAACTGTGGTATTAAAATATAATTCCCACGCACATACATATATATTTGTACAAGCATTTAAAAAAAACTTTTAATCAAGTTTTACAAATGAAACCTTATATAAAAATTTATTTTATTTTCTTCACCTCTATAAAACTATAATTTTTGTAATGGTGTCTTAAACATCCATTACAACTGCCTCTCCGTCATCACAAAAAAAAAAAAAAAAACTTAGCTGACCTTGCTCTGCCTACCACTAACCAGTTTTCTCTAAGTTTGTTCTCACTTTAAAAAAAATCAAATCCATCTGACCACCCTAACGAATACTATTTTAAATCATTTGCAAGTAACATAAATTTTCAGGAATATACTGGCGATCTATTAAAATAACTATTTACAACTAAGTAATACAATTATGATAGCCACTATACATTTTATTAAATAAAAACGAACATAATTCAAAATATCAAAATGTAATATTGTTTATCACACCCATATATAGTTGTAAATATATATTATTTACAAAATTCATTCAGGCTTATCACCTACATCGAAATAAATTTCTATTCTCAACTCATAGTCCAATTACAAATCCATTGAGTTTTTTTTTTTTTTTAGCAGTACCTCCGATCAATATCACTTATGCTCAGTCATGTTCTTTCTTTATTCTTACTGACTCTCTAATGTATGTTCCTTTCCCCCTTTTGTCTGTCCTTCACTTATAATTTATTGCCTTGTCTCTTTCTCATTCTGTTTTATCTTGTAGCTCGTATATCTTACGACCCTTTAGCCGAGCAAAATATATCTGTTCAATGTGTCCCACTTTAGTACAGCCCACCTTGTTAATAAGAAATGGAAAGAATCCCTCTTCTATAGTCTTTTCAAATAAAATTGCTCTATAGATAGATTTTATCTCTGCCTTAAAATCATACTCCTTAACTTTTTTCTTAACTCTCTTCTTTTCAAATTCATATTCACAAACACTAGATATTTTAACCAATTTATTTTTACTTTTTTGCAGAAACTCTTTTACGTTATTCTCTGTCTTTTGATCTGCATTTTCTATCTCACAACCTATCTGCATCCAATCTCTACCAACTTCTATCTCTATTTCTACCTTGCCTGTTCTAACACTATCCTGTTCTAATTCATCTTTCATGTCTTTTGCCTCTTCCTTTACTATTTCAACTTCCTGAACCTCCTTATTCAAATCTTTCTCTATGGCGTCTATAGCTGCCTGATTTTTGTCAACTGTCTTCAATATTTCTTGTCTCATTCCTTTAATTTTTGCTCTCAGCTCCTCCAGTATTGTTTGTTGACTCCGTTTTATTTCTAGATTTTGTTTTGTTATATTTTGTTTCATTTCTATTATCAACTTCATCATCATCTTCATCATCATCTGTGTCTCACTCTCTTCTTTTTCTACTATCTGGGGGTGTCTAAATGAAACTGGTCTCTCTTCCCAACCTGCCTCTCTATCGCTTTCTTCTTTAGCTTCCATTTTCAAAATAAACTTAGCTCCGTTAAACTATTTTTTTTTATTCCAAATTACCAACTGAACTTTTCTTTTAAATCTGTTTATTAACGTTTTTTTTTATTAATTTAATCTTCAACATCTAACTTTATTTTATTTTTACAAAGCAAACTTAAACTCTTTACTTTTTTAAAAAAACTTTACGAACGTCGAACTAATTAATAAACTCTTTTTGAATATCAAAACATTAAATACGGACAGATCTGAAACTACCTGCATCTTTCCATCAACTTCTATTCTACTACTAACTTTATTTCACCTATTTTTGCCTACCATTTCTGTTTATTTTTCCCAACCACTCGAACAAAACATCTCATGTAAAGTTTTAATATCGGCTCCCACATTTGGTTGCGCCAAAAATTACTATCCTATATACCGGACAAAAGCTTTAGACTCGCATAAACTGACCGCCAGGGCGCCTCTAGTCCGAAATTTGGAACTAGACATTTATTTTTAAGAGGTTACAGGATATTCGAATCGAATGCGCCAGACTAGCTCAATCAAGCAAATGAGATCTATGTTTTGTTCAGTGAGTTGGAAAGGTAGCAACAGAAAACAAAATCAACTAAGTAAAGGAATAAATAAATAATTTTATTAAAAGTATGATTAAATGAACATAAATCAAAATAATAAACTTTAAAGCACACTTAAAATAGGTACCACAAGTACATTCGCAAAATTAAACTAAAATATTTATATGGCTTTGAGAGCGATTTCCTGTGTGTGAAAGAGTGCAAAATACTGGCAATAGCAGAAGTATTAATAAGTATACTGTGATCTCACGTCATACCAAGGGAGGTTAGCTTCCTGCTTATAACCCATAGTTAGGAAAAGAGATTTATGTCAAAACAGAAGAAATGCGAAGGTAGTTTCCAAAACCTTAATAATAATAAAAAGAGTGTTGAAAGTTATTACTTTCAATCGATTGATTTCCCTCTGAGTGAGACAGGCTAGGAGCTCACAATCTACCTATAGAAAGGGTTAAAATGATCGTACATGCCCCTAATAAATGAATTGGAAGCTTTAAGAAATAAAACTGAAGACTATTATATTTTGTAATCGTCTATTACTAATAATTAAGGTCGCGACATAAGTACGGCTAACAAAAATGGGTCACAAGCCAAAAGCCAATTAAATTAGTCTGCAATATCCAGACTGCACTCTGTAACGACAAGGAATGTGAGATTAAAATAAGCTACTATCTTACTTACTAAGACTTAAATAGGACGGACAGTAATAGGTTTGAAACTAGCACTCTTTAAAAAAGGAAAAAAAATTATCAAGCACACAGAAAACAAATTACATAATATACAACTTGAAAAACATTTATATTTGAAAAAAAAACAAAAAACAAATCTAAGACAACAAAATTATTTAAATTGTGGAGCATAAGGTACCTTAATAATTTAGTTAAACACTAGTGCACTAGACTTTTTAATTATAGTCCATTACTCGGGATTCACTGATGGTAGGCTTGGGCGAGTTGGTTAGTGGTTTCTTTGGAGCCGGTTCTTATGGCATTATAGGCAGTTAATGGAGACACAGGACATCTGAACCTGTCCTGGCAAGAAGCTTAGCACATCATGGTAAAAAAAATATTCTTGCTGTAGGTTTAATGTTCATTCTAGGTAGAATAATTACTGGATCAGCTTTCAGAATATGCAGGAATAATTCTTTCCAAGTATTTTGGCAGGAATCGTGCAATTCTCCTGTCAGAGTTGGTGTCTGTCTCTTTGCACTGGTGCAAATATACTAGCTGATGCAAGTATTGAAAGCTAGTCAAAGATAATCCAATGGCCGGATTTAGCCTGTTATATCTGAATCATATCTCTTAAACCAATTACCAAACTTTTTCTTTTTAATTAAAATTTAAAAATTCTCGATCTAGATAACAATAGTTATCTAATTAACAAAATAAATTGCCCTTTACAGATCTAGGAATTAACTAATGAAAAATTCTTTTCTTTTAGTTTTCTTTCTTTTTAATTAGCCTTATCAATCTAAATCCCCAAATCTGGAAAGCAATCTATTTGTACACTTTACTTTTACATAAATTTAACAAAAAAAAAAAAAAATCTTAGTTTTCCTTTTTTTTTTCAAAATTAAAATTAAAAACCAAATATAACTGTGATATGAAAATATAATTCACACGCACATACATATATATTTGTACAAGCATTTAAAAAAACTTTTAATCAAGTTTTACAAACGAAACCTTATATAAAAATTTATTTTATTTTCTTCACCTCTATAAAGCTATAATTTTTGTAATGGTGTCTTAAACATCCATTACAATATATAATATTTTCCTCATCCATACATATTTATTAAATCATCATTCAGTTGTAATTATTTATGATTTAAAAATGTACTAAATAAAAAAATGAAATTTATAAATTTAAATACATAAATTTTACATGTACATTTATCTACTCCATCATGAATCTTTTTAGTCATCCACTTTTTTATTGTTGTGCATTCCCTCACTTTGATTGCAGTTTTGCTCTAGATTATGTAACAAATTATTATAATTATTTATATCCCAAAATATGCTTTTTAAATTGAAATTAGATCATAGATTTGTGCAATATATATGTATATATTATATGGTATTTACCATTATTATTTCAAAAATATGTAGAACGTTTTGGAGTCAAATAACAGCAAATATAAAAAGTCTACTATACAACAAAGTATTTTTGAAACAAATATAATGATTAATTTATGAACATATGAAGTTGGACCTTTTTGTAAAGATTAAAATGCTACAAAACAAACAAACAATTATTTTAATTCTGAAATTTTAAACTGTTTTACATTGGTAAATATAATACCCAGTATATTTTTTTTCTAAATGTATTATTTTAAAATAAACAGCAACTTTAAAAATCATTTAAATGTGTTTTTTTTTTTCCTTTGGTTTAAAGGCATGAATGGGTAGATATGACTAATGTTAATTGATAATGCACCAATATACATTTATTTGTATTAATTACTGTCTAACACTATACTAGCAATAATAAATAAACTAGAAAATCATATCACATTAAATACTAGCTCAAAAACAAATTCATATTAAAAATGTTTCATGATCATGGATTCATCTATTAAAAATTAGAATTTTTCAAATGAGAAAATCTACTTCTTATGGGAGAATTTTAGTATAAATTTGTTTTTTTAGCTAGTATTTAAGATTATACATTTTCTATTATATATATATATATATATATAATATATATATGAATATATATATATATATATATATATATATATATATATATATTCAATTATATTCTTTTCTGTTATTGTTTTAGAAATTTGGTGATGAAGATAGCTAAATCTTTATATTTCAATTCTGTAAGTATATTAGTAACTAAATATTTCTTTAGGTGCAAAAAGTAAATATTTATAGTAGAATTTTCTAATTTTTATATAAAAAAAGATGAATTGTTATTATGCATTTAATATCTTTCTAAAAGACAAATTGATCTTTAATTGTATGTGTTGTTCTAATGATTCTTAATGTTATTCTATACATCTATTGTATTGTTAATAATAATATCATCATCATCAGTTTTATGATGTAATATATATTATAATATAGATTAGCAGTGATAGATTAAATGTAGTGCAAGAAAATAATTGTGTCAAATCTTCTATTTTTACAAAAGTCCTAAAAACTGCCAAAAAGTATTTCATAAACAAAATTAAATATCTAACAAAGTAATTAATTTATACTTTGTATTATATAACAAAAAAATTTAATATGCTTCAACCTGATATTTTATCTGCATGAAATTTCATAATCAAAAAACAAAATATTTTATCATCAAAATAAAATAAATAAATAAAAAAGAAGAATAAATTAAAAAATTGGGGGGAAAAAAACATAAAATGAAATGATATTTCAGAGTGAAATTTAGGAAGTAGATATTTTATTTTTAATCGGGTTGTTGCATTTAATTTTTATAATTCTTTAAGTTTCGGCATGATTTCTTAGGACTTTTTTGATTTGCTATTTAAAAAAAAAAATCAATAAATCACCTAAATTATTATAAATAATTAACCTTTTCAAGAATTGTGATATACGAAATAATGAATTTACATAAATGATGTTAATTATTAATGTACAATATTAATATTAAATTATAAAAAAATGTTTTATAATACCAACGTTTCTTTGAGGAAATTTGTTTATGCTTGCCATTAGTATATCAAATAAGCTTTTGTAAAATATACAGCCGGGAAGCGAACCCTCTAACCTGGGACAACTGCTTGTAAAGCAGCTGTCACTGACTTCTTGACTACCAATGCTTGACAATTCCACTGATAGTTATTTTGAGAAATCTAATTAATGACAATAAATCATAAAATTTGTTACTGTAAAAGTTAAAAAATATATTTAAAAAAAAACATTCATTTTAATGAGATTAAAAAAAAATTGTTGTTTAAAATTACACAATAAATTTTATTTTTTACACTTTTTATTCAACAACTATAATTTCTACTTTTGATATCAATATTGCTATGATCTAGCTGTTTGGATAGAATTATATGATGGTTATAATAGAGTAGGGGGGAAAAAGCATTGCTAAAATAATTAAGTGATTTCATTTATTATTGAATTTATAGTTACAGTAGTATAAATCAAAAATATATTATAATAAAAAGAATATATTTACCATAACATTATTAATCAATGACCACAAAAATGGAAATCGTTAAGAAAAGACTTCATCTATTCTTGAAACTGTAACAAGTGCATGTTAAATAAAATGAAGAAAATAATTTATATTTAGGAATAAAATATATTAAATAGACTATTTGCAAAATGTTTATTTAAAAAATTTTAAGCAATATTGAGTATCCAATTGTTAAAAATTCAATAATAAATGTGAACTTTATCAATTATAAAATAAATGTGAACATCTGTTGTTGATTTTCATTTTTGTATATATTTAATTTGTTATAAATATATGTTTAGTTAAATAATTGAAAATGTTTTCATAAATATTTTTTATTTCAAAATATATGAATTTTGTTGATTTTATTTAATATATTCTTGTAACTATAAATTGAAATATAAATGCTGAAATTTATTTATTTATATGATAGATTGTTTTTTCACTTAATGATATATCAATAATATTGGTAAACAGTGTACCACTATAGTAGCATCTTTTTTCCATATGTCAAAGCATCGTCTGGGAAATAAACCTGCGGCAACCGTCTGCAAGCAAGACGGCTGTGCTGATATCTCAGCCACCAACACCTGACTATAGTAACATCATGTATGTTTTTTTTATTAAAATACAGTTAAATCAGAAGCTCTCTAAATGTTGTTTACATGGGTTTCAGTAATTTTATTTATAATGGAATGAAGTTAAATTTATTTTGAGATATTATTTTATATAGCGCTATGTTTTTTTATGTAATAGTAATATTAGTGATTAAGCCAATGCACATGTGCTTTAAAGATACTATATCTCATGTCTGGAAAAATTGAGTATTCATTTATAATTTATCTTTAAAGTGCATGTGCATTGGCTTAATCGTTAATATTACTATAAATTTATTTTATAACATTACTTTAAAACATGCATTAATAGATAATTAAACTATAATTAAAAAACTTCAAGATTAATCACTAATAACCCCATTTTCAAATTATGACTTGCCATACTTCTTACTTTCAAATATTTATTAAACAAGTACAATGTTTACAGTGACAATTATGTGTACATGGTAAATTGAAAAGGAAAGCTAGAATTACAAACATAAAAAAGAATTATATGATAATAAATAAATCTAAGATAGTATTATTCTGGGCAAGAGGTAAACCTGAATACCTAGTCTACTGTTAGCACACAAGTAGGCTAATTAAGCTCACCCAACTCACCTAGACAAATTGCCTCACACTACCAAGAGTCACTTAGTCAATCTAGAGTTGGGTCAGATCACCATTGGAAAAATCACTACAACTATGAAGTTTTAGGTATTTATGCTAAATCTGATGAGTTCAATTAAAAACTATCCATTTTGATAACTTAAGGATCTGAACTTCTGATTATTACCAAAATCACATTCAGCAATATCTTAGACAGAAGAAACAAAGTGTTTTACCAGCAATAATTCCTTCAATGCAATCAGAGTCCATGTTTCCTCAAATAATACTTTTGGAGCTAGGAGCATGTCACGGTTTTTAAATTTTATAAGTTTATTCAGAAAGAATTTTCCCTCATGAATTACACCGGGATTAAAAACCATTTTACGAGTAGACCAGAATGCATAGTTGATAAATAATGAAACCCTAATAGTAGGGATGGATATTGTCTTAATACTATCCTTAAGAGACATAACAAGGTGTCATACTTCTTTAACCCAAATATAGCTTAAATTTCATATTTAAGATTAATTACAGGGAATAATAATTACTAACATGTATCTTTATAATATATGTTTCATTAACAACAATGAATATTGGAATATATATATAACTTGGGCCAACATATAAGACTAGATCAGTCAAAATGCAAGTTGAAAGTTGGTTACATTTTCCTTATCAGTCACATGTTTTAAGAAAGAATATTGTACATTTATGGTGTATTTTTGAAAATGAAAGTGTTTACAATAACTAAAAACTAATTTGTACATAAATTTTCTAATGATTAATATAAAACTTTTTTTTATATTTTGTTTAATTTGAAACAAAAGAACTTGAATATCATATGGTCTATCAAGCAATTTATCATACAATTATTTATTTTTTATAACTACTTACTACAATTATTACAAAACTTTTCTTGGTTTTATTAAAAATGTTCTTATGATTAATTTGAAGTTCAATATTCCCAGACTAGTTTCTAGCCTATGGTTTTTATCAGTAAAGAACTATGTATATAAAATCACAGCACTTAGATTTTTGAATCTAATGCATTCCTCCAGCAGCTATCTTTTATCACTTTAGTTAATTATAAAGCTACGATCTTAAATTAAACCACAATAATGCTTTCAGTCCAAGTTAATCCACTTGCATATTCATAAAGATCTTAATCTAATTCAGTATTTATATAAGTTGGTAACTTTGGTTTTTAATAACCATAGTCACCATCATCATTTGGCTAGGATTATTATAAAACCACTATAACAATGCCTGATCATCACTTCTTATGCTTACACAATGTGTTAATACAGCAGCAACTTTCTCCATATAATATTGCTATCTAGTGATCATATAATGTTACAGTATTTTTTATAAAGAATAAAAATTCACTATACAAGACAGCAACAAGTTTCTCAGTTATGTTAACTTGGTCACTTTCTGGTTAAAATGTCAAAACCGTTTGTAAAAAAATTAACTTTCTATGTTTAATTGCAATGCAATAATTGTAATTCATAGTAAAAATTATTTAATGACTTCTAAACAAAAGACAACTGAGTGTTAACAATATAGGCTATTAAACAATTTTATAGAAATAATCAACTGATGTTCTCAATATGGTGCAGATTTTCTGAATGTATTTCTGTTGCAGAGCTATCATCTTCACATAAACGTTGAAAAAAAAAAAATTATAATCTATAACTTCAATTTTGTTTAATAATAAAGACAATATCACTTAATTTAAAATATTGGTGGGGGGGGGGGACATGTTTTCATGATAGCATCAAATAAAGATTAATGTACCATGTAATGATCATCAAGTATTCTTGCAAGACAAATAGAATTTTCATTTATGACATAACCAAAGTAAAAAAAGATTTTCATCATTAATAACCACAAAAGCAAAAAAAAAGTTTCTTATTCTTCTGTAAATAATAATAAAAAAATACTTTGATTATATACAACAATATAATGTATTAATAATAAATTTTTAGATATGCATATTAGCTAAAATATATTTATTCAATTAATTGGAACATTAATTTGTCTCTCGCAAAAATATGATTATTGTAATTGTAAAGTATGGTAGTCATAATGGAAAAAAGAAAAAGGGTTGTATGTTATGTTGTTAATAATCAACTGTAATTGATCAAAGATTTGTATACATACTTTAAAATATTTATTTCCACAATTTAAAATCAAAATTCTCATTCTTTTCTTCTGACATTCAATATAATGGTGAGATTTATTGTGAACACAAACACAAAAATATGAGATTTAATCACAATTTTCAATTTATTTTTTAATTTAATTTTGATGGCATTTATGTAAAATAAATATATTTATAAAATGCTGGGGTTTTTTAAAAAAATTAATAGAGTTGCAAAAACAATTCTAAGTTATATTGGTTAGTTATTACAAAAATATAAAAACTTTGGTAAACATAAAGTGCAATGCAAATAAATTTTAAAATATACATTGTGATTATTATTTTTTCTTTACATTTGTTAGTTTAATTTAATGAATCATGAATTTGTGAAATATCCTCTCAATACATAAGAAGCAAAATGGTAGCTTATTTACTTAAATGTTATATATTTTAACAGTCTACCCTTGATCCTTTTCTAAAAATTTAAGTGAGAACAGGTTATTACCCATGCTTTGAGTAGGTATATTTATGAGCATCGAACAAGTCTGACCTCAAGTGCAAATCTTACAAACCAATAAGAATTATACCCCTCAGAAACAAAAGAAAAGGTCCAATGGACCTTTTTGGGTGCCTTATCCAGACTAGCTCAGTCTGTCCTCACAAATGCTTTTAAAATGATCAGATTTTCTTTGTTCCAAAATACTAAACAGCCAGTTCTTGAAATTCTGACAAGTGTCATTACAGAAATCACCCATGGCACAACTTGCAACACTCTTTTATTACTCTCTCTAGCTTTATATTTTAATTTCCTTTCATCAAGAAGCATGTGCTACTAGCAATATTATTTTGATAATTATAACTTACTGTAATAAACAACAACAAAAAAATAAAACAAAAAATATAAAAATACAACTCTGCACATAACCACTTCTCTTCATCTTCACATACAAATCTATCTGTTAGTAATTAATCCTATGCAACATCATAACATGTTTACTATATATATATGTTCACACCTTCAAATGGCTAATCTATTTTCCTCACACACTTTTGTAACAGGGTTTGAATGTACATCTATAAATTTTCTCACATCTACTAATTTGATCCATAATAACAACTGCAATAAACACTATTTTGTAATCATTATTGTTTTTTTTTCTTCCTTTAGTACCCATATTCAAACTCATCTACTGTTACAATATATGTATGAACCTTATAATTATTGAAATGTATTTTATATTTACTCAGGTTATTATTTTTTTAAAAAATAATATGATTAGTAAAATATTTATTCATTAATTAACATTTTTAAATCAGATTTGTATATATTTTGAATGTAAGGTATTAAATTAATACTTTACCCATAGGAGCTTAATTGCATGTTTTTTATGAGATTTTTTTAGTCATTTTTGAGATTCAATTAAGCTTACTATCCAGAGTACAATTGTATATATTGTAGTCTGTAACTACATTGATACAGTACAAATAATTAGATAGTTGACAGCATACTAGTTAAGTATGCTTTAGAATTATTTAATTAATGCAAAAATAATATTTAATTTTCCCATATATTTATTTTAATAATAATAATAATAATAATAATAATAATAATAATAATAATAATAATAATAATAATAATAATAATAATAATAATAATAATAATAATAATAATAATAATAATAATAATAATAATAATAATAATAATAATAATAATGTTAGTTTCAACATCACCTATTTCGTATGCAAAAGTACTTAAAAGTAATAGCAATACTACAGCACCAACTCAAATACCGCACTTCCGTAGAACAAACACAAATGATATTAAAAATCTTGATCTAAACACTCGAGAGGAAAATCAACCCCCAGCTGCAATCTGGACAAAAGAAACGCTTGAAAATGTGACGGACCATTTCAGTAATACGGTGCCTCGTACGTTATTTGAAACATTTCGCAGGTTTTTTTCACCAACTTCGTTAGTACTCGCAGTAACCGATAATCAATGCTCATTATATCGTTTCCCAAAAGCTTTATTATATGAAGCAATCACGCAAAATGCACTATGGGAAACAATCTCTTGTATCGCCGACCATCCAAATTCTCGATATATAACCATTGATTTTTATACTCAGCAGCAAAAAGAACGTTTTCAATCCACTATTTTAGCACTTGATAATTACGCACTCGTAATTATAGATGAAAACCGGAAAAATATAATTACTGGAGTGCTTAAAAATACTTATCTTAAATACAACGTACAAGATTTTCAAAAAATGATAAACCCGTTTGGAAAAGTAATTGCCCTACAGCCTATATATTTAAAAGACACACCTATACCGATATGTAGTAATCGTTTTGAATTTAAAATAAAACTACATAAAAACGTAGACGCCTCAACGATTCCAACACAGATTACAGATCAAGAAGCGACACTCTCTCTTCACATAAGAGGTCTAAAGCCACATTGTTTTGGCTGTGGACAGAGAGGACACCTAGCAACTCAGTGCGATAACACAAAAAGCAATCACTGTGAACAAACTAAAATCCTCTCCCCAGAACAACCCAGTGATGAAAATAAAATTTATAATAACACTACATCCATTGGCAACCCAATAATAGAAACCGGAAAAAAACAGGTTCAAACACCCACAAACAAAAATAATAATGGAGCAGAATTGCCTATCCCAAAGACCAACCAAAAAAATAATAACACAAAAACTAACACAGAAATCCAAGATTCAAACGAAAATAATTCTCAAGAAACCACAACACAAAATACAGCAATTACATCACAGGATCAGCATCTCAATAAAACAAAATGTGTACCAAGTAAAAATCAACAAACAGAAAGTAAACACACACAGTTATATAATGAAAATATAAATCCAGATAATATAAAGATACCAATAATAAAAAAAACTACAATTATAAACAAAACTGCATCAAACATAATGGATGCAATAGAAGCCCCTCTTCCACCTATTCAAGAGAATACACCAGAGGGAAAAAGAAAGCCAGGTAGACCACCAAAAAATCATGAATCCAAAAAGGCAAAAAAAAACAGACCAAAAGCACAACTCATCAGACATATACAATTTAGAAAATGATGAAATAGAAATGGATGTAAGCCAACAACAAATGGACACCTGTTCGGTTTCATCACAAATTGCCTGTATAGAGTCTGAAGCAATATTAAATGAAAGAAAAAACTGATAATAAACCCAACAATGTCTTAAATATGTATCAGCATCCATCTACTGCAATATAAACAAAAATTTAGTATTAAAAATAAAATAAAAATCAATACCCTGTTAAAAAATTATTTAAAACATGAAGATAAAAATTGGATCTCTCAACATTAGAGGCTTAAATGCCACCAAAAAACTTTCTGATCTCAAAAAATGGTTACATACAACACAACCACACATACTGGGGCTTTTGGAAACAAAAATATACAGCAGCTCTCAAATTGATCCATCAAAATATTTAGTCAGCCAAGGTTTTTGTGCCTGCTCAAGGCAATCATCATCACCATCAGGTGGCACAGGCATAATTATTTCCCACAACTGCCCTTTCGATTCTTTTAAAATTATATATATTGACTCTAATCTTATCATATTAACACTCCATCATAAAAATATCACACTTAACCTAGTATTTGTATATATACCACCAGGCCCTGTCATCATCTCCAGAATAATAGCAACAATAAATTCAATGCTTACAGCAACACCAAATCCCATAATACTCCTGGGAGATTTCAACATGACCTACCAAACTTTTGTCACCAAATGGATCCATCAAATAACAATCCCACTTATGAGTGCTGAGGGCTTTCTCCCATCAAACTCAATATCTTTTAATAACAATAGATATAAGTCACTTATTGATTTGTGTTTCTACTCACCAATGTTACATCATTATTTTAATCTTGAACTCTGTCCATCTATAATCTCAGATCATGCTGCTCAGTTCATCACCCTCGACCTAACAAAAATACAGAATACAACAATAGCCCTCCAAAAGACTATGCGAATACTTCTTCCAGCACAAACAACTGAATTCTTATATTCAGAAACATATATAATGCTCCAAAAACTTCAAAACATGTCACTCGATCCAGTACAAAAGTATATAGCATTCACCAATATACTTTCTTTCAACATCAATCATATTACCTGCAACTCAACACCCCCCCACCAGATTATTAGCATTGGCAGATGAACTACATAAAAGAATAACCATTTCCAGACCAACTACAGATAATCAAACACAAATTAAAAAACTTACAGAAATGTACAACAATACATGCAATACACTAAAGCAATATGTAGCAATAAAAAAGAAAAAAATATGCCTTACACAACAACATACTTGGACCAGAGCATACATACGGTGGGCATTGGGATACCCATCCACAGTCAGAGTGCCTATGGCACTTGAAATAGATGGCTCTATAACAGCTGGACATAACATGATAAACCCAATATATCAACACTTTAAAAAAAAACTGCAAAAACAGAGAGGGTACATACCAAATGAAGACATATTTGGAGACCCTGAAACAGACACACCAATAACAACAACTGACATTGTATTTCAACTTGCAACAATAACAAACACATGTCACCCAGGACCACAAGGAATTCCCAAATTTGTGTTCAAACACCTTAGTCACTTCACAGCAAAATACCTGTGCGATCTAGCCAATTACATATCCCAAAAAATTTACAACATACAAAGTCTATACCCAATTGCAATGGTTCCATTTAACAAAAAACCAACAGCAATATCATCTTTATCTAATCTACGACCAATTTCAATGGGACCTTTAGGAATAAAAATTCTTGAAAGAGTGATAAAGGAAAAAATAGAACAACACATACTCCCTGTGTTATCATCAGCACAATATGCCAAAAAAGGATCATCCATTGGCCAGGGTGCCTTAATGTACAAAACAATTATCGAAGTAGTAAAAAAAAAGAAAGAAATATGCACCAATTATAGTTCAACTAGACATTGAGGCAGCTTTTGACTCAGTGCCTATAGCCAAATTATTAGACGTGCTGAAAAAAACAACAACACCTCCATCCCTACTATATATAATAGCCAATCTGCTACTCAGCCATGAAATTCACATCACATTGAATGGAAAAAAATCACCAGCCTTCAGACCGAGTCAATCCATCCCACAAGGATCCCCCCTAAGTGCCTTGCTCTTTACAATATATATAAATCCTCTATTAATAGAGATACAGAAAAAAATAAAAGGCATTCAAATTCCAAACACTGCTTTAAATATATCATGCATAGCCTATATGGACGATGTAACCATTTTCCTCCCCTCTAAAAAGAACCTCCCCATATTACAAGAGATAATCAAGAATTATACCTCAAATTTTAATTTAAAAATTAACACAAATAAAACTGCTGCATGGTCAATATACACAGGCAAGCACTGTACAGAGATGTTTAATGGTAAACCATCTGCTTTCCTTGGTTTCCCATTCTACCTTGGAACCAATGGAATGAGGCAAAAAATTCAAAATAAATTAAAAAAAGATGCTGAAAAAATCACAGCCTCACTTGAAAAGTCATACCTGTCAATATATGCAAAGGTAGCACTATTTAATCAACTTATAATTACAAAAATTACATACTATACACCTATAATCAAATTTGCAAAAACATTCATATCTAAAATCTCATCAATCTGTAACAAACTAATATGGAAGAGAAAGACAGTGGCAATCTCTTTAAAAAATCTGAGCAGACCACCACATAGCAATGGACTTGGACTCCATACAATCAGTGTTTTTTACACACAGAAATCAGTAAATCTAATAACAGCAACCATAAAAAGATTTCCAGACCTGGAGTGTGTAATCAGTATAATACCCACAGACAGACCACCCCCTTCATATGGATATCTATCCACACTGATTGAAGAACTCAAGCCAATATACAACAAAATATCACTCAATAATGACAACAAGTATACATACTGGGACATTTACAATATACTACATCCAAACCAGACACCCAATCTACATCCATCAGTTCTTGGAATAGACAACAGGCAACTACTGCAACAATTCAGAAAATGGTCATTAGAACCAAAATTATTCGATTTTCTACTTAAGCTTAATCTCAATGCTCTACCCACAACCCATTTCCTTAGATTTCGTAGATTCTATACAAATATAGACCCCATGTGCGGGCTATGTCATAGAGAAGAAGAGACACAAGATCATTTTCTTCATTCCTGCAGTGCCCTAGAAACAATACGTCGCACAATGTTTACCACATACAGAAAGGCTATCATTTCAATTGATGAAATAATAAATACGTTTAAAAAAGGCAACAACCCTGCTATTCGTGCAGCAACATACAGCCTTTATGCCTACTGGTGCACCAGATGCACTTTTGCACTTGCCAATAACCCTCGACGCCACCCAGCAACATATTCAATAAAACTAGAACTGTTAAGAAAAAGAGACAGCATCCTAGCTCAACCAGATATATTTGCAGCCACATGGTCACACTTGAAACAAAGATCCAGTCTATGAAATATAAAGACCAATAAGATAGATGATGACATTTTCAACATCAGCATTTTTTCCAACTTTAAAAAAAATGCAAGCATAAACTGAACTAAATAGAAGACCAAATTTAAAAACAAGAAGAAAAAAAAAGTATGCAGAAAAGATAAAGACTTATATACTGAAAGTTGTAATTTGTTTTTCATTTGTAAAAAATCAATATATGACTCTGTAACTTTTTAGACTCAATAAAGTTTTGCTTTGAAACATAATAATAATAATAATAATAATAATAATAATAATAATAATAATAATAATAATAATAATAATAATAATAATAATAATAATAATAATAATAATAATAATAATAATAATAATAATAATAATAATAATAATAATAATAATAATAATAATAATAATAATAATAATAATAATAATAATAATAATAATAATAATAATAATAATAATAATAATAATAATAATAATAATAATAATAATAATAATAATAATAATAATAATAATAATAATAATAATAATTCAATTCAATATCCATTTATTATGTGCATTTCAACATTTACACTTTAACAGAAATACACAATAAAAAAAATAAAAAAATAATAATAATAACAATGATAATAATTAAAATTTAAAAAAAAAAAAAAAAACAATTATAATCAAATACAAGCTAAATACATAAAATTATATATACATATATGTTCATAATTATACATTTAGTTGTTTTTTAACATTCATCACAAATTGATCGCAAAAAATATCAATATTATTAAAAGTTAGATTATATACCATTTGCAATCTATTAATAACTGATTTACCAAAGAAAGTATTTTTACATATACTAATCTTGAAAGTTTGCATTTCTCTTAATAAACGACAAGGTACTTTCAATTCTATTTTTGATATACAGTTACTGACATCAATTTTCCCATCAATCAACTTTTTCAGTAATATCATATCCTTCAACATTCTCCTTTCTTTCAATACTGTTTTGACAGTTTGACATTCACCCATTATTAATTTATTAAATCTTTTTTCAATATTATATATTTTAGACTGAATATTAATCAGATTGAAGTTCCATATACAAGAATTATATTCTAAAACTGTAACAACAAGAGAAAAAATAACCTATATTTTATGGAAATAGATAAATCTCTCCCATATCTCAAAATACAGCCCATCTTTCTGTATGCTTTATTAATAATACATTTAATATGTGCATTAAAAGTAAAATTGCTACAAAATATAATTCCTAAATCAGATACAGTCTCTTTATATTTAATAACACCATTCTCAATTTTATATTGATAAACAGATTTTTCAGTTTTATTAGTATAGGAAACAATGCATGTTTTATTAATGTTAATCTCCATGTTGTTATACCTACACCATATAATAAAACTATCTATATCCTTTTGAACCTCAATATGATCACTATAAGTAATAATTCTTTTAAATAACTTACAATCATCAGCATAAGTAAGTATCATACTATTTTTTATGCTATGATCAAGATCACACATATAAACATTAAAAAGCAATGGTGCTAATATTCCACCCTGAGGAACACCTATCATATTATCAAAAAAAAGAGAATTAGTTTTATCCATATGTACATAAGATTTACGACCCCTCAAATAATTGGAAAACCACTCAACTAAATGAGGACTAACACCCAACATTTTAAGTTTATACAAAAGTCTAATATATGAAACTTTGTCAAATGCCTGAGTCATATCAAAATATACAACATCTAATTGCTTCTGATCAGATAAGGCATGAGCAATATGATCAGATATCACCATTAAATTAGTTTCAGCAGATCTACCAGGTAAAAAACCATGCTGATAACTAGGTAATACCTTAATCATATCTACAATAATATTACTATAAATACACCTTTCATAAATTCTAGCAAAAGGTGACAGAATTGAAATAGGTCTATAATTACCAGAATCAGATCTATCCCCTTTTTTAAAAATTGGTATAATCTTAGCTATCTTAAATATATCAGGAATAATAGTTTTCTCAATTGATAAATTAATGATATAATGCAATGGTGCTACCAAACATTCAGCACAACCCTTGATAATAAAATTAGGAATATTATCATATCCCATAGAAGATTTCGATTTAAGTTTAGAAATTGCAGTAAACACTTCAGGAATTGCAATTTTATTAACATCTATATTCCAAAAACTCTCTTTATTAAATTTAATATCAACCATATTATCATTACTTGAAGTATCTAAGTACATATTAGTAAAATGATTGACTAGATCATCCATAGAAGGCCTAATTACATTATATCTACAACTTTTACTTCCAACAATATTAAGATCTTTTATATAATTCCAAAACATTTGTGGATTATTCCTAAAATTTTCTTCAACTCTATTTAAATTATTATTATAATCTCTTTTCATAAGAGTTTTAGTATAAGCACGCAAACCACTAAATTTCTTATACAATTCTTTATCATTAGTTAGTTTATATAACCTATGATATTTGTGCTTTCTATTTAAGCCCTTACACAATTCCCTAGAAAACCATTTAGGATATTTGTTATTAGTATTTAAATAATGCCTAACAGGAATATATTGATCTAGACAATTTTGAACTATACCAACAAAATTATTTGCCGCTATATTATAATAATAATAATAATAATAATAATAATAATAATAATAATGATAATAATAATACTGATAATGATAATATTAATAATAATAATAATAATTAATAATAATAATAATAATAATAATAATAATAATAATAATAATAATAATAGTAATAATAATAATAATAATAATAATAATAATAATAATAATAATAATAATAATAATGGGTATTCTAACACTGTAAATAGTTTGTTCTCAAATGATAACATGAAATTTCTAGACAATTTTATTTAAATAATTTTCAAACATCATTTTAAACAATAATGTGAATACTATTATAATTTATAAATGTGTGTAAAAGAAAAAAAATGTAAAATCAAATAAACAAATTATTTTGTAATCTTTCTTCAATAATTATAATTAATTACTTATTTACTTTTGATTTCTTGGAAAAATATTGGGAGAAAATATTTTCTATTCAGTAAATACTGAAAAAGTTGGTGAGCAAATTTAATTTTAAGTTTTTAAAAGATATAAAGTAAATAGAGTTTTATATTTGGTAGTAGTTTTAAAAGATGGGAAAAATAAGATTTTAACATTTTGTTAAATTTATGTTTTTTTTTATTTATCAAAAACTGGTTTATTCAACTATGTTTACAATAAAAGAAAAAATTATAAAATAACATTAAATTTGGCAATACATTTATAAACCATTAAATTACTTAATGTCCAGTATTAATAAGATTCCACATGGAATTTACTATTAAGTGAGGAGCTAACTTCAAATCTTTTTCTTTGATATCTTTTAATTTTTGTAAAAAAATTAATGTTGGATCAGGTATAACTGACTTGAAGATTAGGAAGCATATGACAAACCATAGACAGGAAGTGATGAAAGTTGCACTTCTTATAATTAATATTCATTAAGGTAGCCTCAAGCACATGCATATAGAAATGCGATAGTAGGGACCTCTACAGGTCTTAAAACCACAAGCTTACTCTTTGGAAGAAAAGAGGGGAACCCCTCTTTTCTTCCTAAGAGTAAGCTTGTGGTTCCAAAGAGTAAGCTTGTGGTTTTAGGACCTGTAGAGGTCCCTACTATCACATTTTTATATGCATGTGCTTGAGGATACAGTCTTAATGAATATTACTTACGTATCAATGTGTGTTTAAATAAATTTATAATTACAACTTCTTATAATTGCAAAATCTCCATAAGCAAAACCTTCTATGAGTATGCTGATAATTGGATGTTTTGGTGTATAAATTTGATTAATCAATATTCTACAGCCCTGAAGAGAGGAACAATCATTGAAAATGTGAAATATGGTATCATCCTCCCTATGGAAGAGTGAGCAAACAGGGTCCAAAGATGAAAAACCTCTATACATCACAAGAAAGTGGCTAGTTGGAAGGGCATTGAGATTTAGCTTTAGAAGAAAGTCCAAATATTTTGGCTCTAGATTACATCTTTTATATTTCTTTATAATGGCAAAGTTTGTACAGGTGAGAATGTTATGATCTGGGATAATTGTTAAAAAAAAAAAGATAGGCATCCCAATAATGAAGTTTCATTGGTTTTATTTGAGTTAAAGGTGTGAGAATTTTTGCAATGTCAATTAAGACTTGTGTCAGCCAACCATCATTAATTGGAGGTGGAGTATCTGTAGGATGAATAGATAGAAAAGGTGAGTCATCAGGAAAAATCTCATTAAGTCTTGTAATGAAGTTATTTGATTTCTGTAGACAAAGAACCTGAAGTGAAATTTATGTTTTAATTAATTCCGGGTTACTTTTTCTAACTAGCATGTTGTAGAGCATTTTTTAATTTGTGCTGCAAAACATTTTATAAAATATTTTTCTGATGCATAATTGGAAAATTAAAAATGCTGCCTTACTGGGTTAGGGATCAAATTTCTGCTTTCGAAAAAAAATTTATAAACTTCATATTTTTATTTAAAAAAATTTTTATAAGTGGAGAGAATTTTTAGCATAGGTAAGCTTTATAAATTTTGTTTCTAGAAAATTACTTTTGAATATGTTGAATAAAAGAGGTGAGGCAATAAAGCCCTGAAAATGATTATTTTGTAAATATTAAGATTATCATTTAAAATTACCCAAAAAAAATTTGAGATAGCATTTTGTCAGATAAATTCTTATTTTTATTTTTTTATAGACTTTGGAAAGTTTAAAATATTTTTTTTTTTCCAAACAGTTTTCATAAGTTGAGGATTAAATCAATACAAATATAAATTGTTTTTAATTTATTTTGAAAATTGTCTTCAATATAAGATGTTCATAGCAATTTCACTTTAAATTAAACTCAATCTGTGCATGTTTCTTAATTTTTTTTTTTTTCAAAAACACTTGTAAGGTTCACACAATAATATTAAATGATGACTTTATAGGTCACCTCTAGTTTTTGTTAATGTTACAACTGCTGAGTTTTTACTTTCATACCAAATTTTTGCAATTGTTTCTGTATAAATAATATTGATAAATAATTTACATCAATAATGTATGTGGTTTAAGATTTAAAATTTATTAAAATCTATGGAAGTATATTATTTATTGCTGCAGCCTTTTTTGGATTAAAATAAATCAATGGAATATTTCAACTCAATAATATCTGCTATTTTCATTATTTGTAATTTTCGGAAATGTGATGAATATAATTATAGTTTTCTTCTAGTGATGCTTTTTCTGATTCTCACAATAGAAGTTTAACAGATAATATTAAATATCTAACTGGAAATGACAGTGATAATTCCTTTTAAATTGTTCTATTTATTATAGCTTACATTAAATAAACAAAGACTTTGACTGTAGCATAAACAGTTTTGTTTTGTCTTGATGTATCTTAGTTTTTTTTTTTTTCTACCTTCATCATGTAATTGTAGTAATCAATTTTTGAATCTTTGATATATTAATATTAATTACAAAGAACATTTTGTTTTATTCACCATGAAATAAATTGCTTTTATTATATTTGAAAGGTTAATTCTTTGTGAGTTATGGTTTTAAGTTTCTCAAATATAATCTAGCAAAAAGCAATTAATCTAATTTTGCTAATATTCCTTTTAATATACCTATTGTGTTTAGTTCAAGTCACTTTTTAAATGTTATCTAGGTAGTGTATGAGTTTTAATTATGTATGAATAAGTAAATTTCTAAAGTGATAATGGTATTAGAATTTCTTCTCTACATTATATGGAAAAAATAATATAATAATAATAGAAATGCAGGCAATAAAGTTAAGTTTTATAGAAACTATATATAAATAAGGATTGTTTTTGTGCCTTAGCTGTCTGTCTGAAAAAGTTCTTTACACTTTTGATCATATAATATGTGCATGATGTTTAAAAGTCTTCATTCTAAAATGTATAATCTGTTTTATCTTTAATTGTGCATCTCCCAAAGTTATTATAAGAACTGAATATAGAAGACATAGGCAGACCAAAAAAAAAAACACTGCATGTTTAAAGATTATTTATTAATATGGTATGTAAAACACCTTCATTAATAGATATTCAATTCACTTAAATCAATAGTATTCATTTTTAATCAAAGTATGATTAATCATTTTAAGAAAATGCAAACTATTTGAGAAATGTTAATTATCTGCATTGCAATTATACCAATTTTGTATTGCATTGTTCTTTAAATAGCAACTCCATTTGCAATTTATGTCAATCTTCAATATATAGTAACTAATTTTGTAGCACATTTTTTAAATTAAAGAAAAGATTGTTCTGCAAAATTTTAAATCAGGGTGTTTTCGCTAAGGATGGGAAATATGTCATTTTTTTATTCCAAGATTATAGGATTCTCACATCTGTAACCTGACATGTATATCTTCCAGAATACTACTACAGTTAATGTTTTCTGTATGATTTTATAATTATTACTTAATTAACAAAAAATTCATTAATTAAGATAGTATCTGATTTCCAATTTAGTTCATTTGTCTGACATATATAAAGTTTGACATATATAAACATTATACTTGAAAAATAAATCGAAAAAGATTGCCAACCATCTATATAAATTTTTTTTAAACATATATATATATATATATATAATTATATTATTAACAAACATCATTATGAATAAGCATTTATTTTATAATGTCTTGCGTGCGATTATAATTACGATAGAATGACAGCCTGTTAAGCTAATTGCGCAGACGCTGTGAGAATGTTATTAATAAATGAATACCTTCGAACAACCACATGATATAGTATTTGTATAAGAGTAAAAGGAATCTCTTACTCCTACGACTCAAATGTTTATATATGAGCAAATCTAAAGTAGTTGTAACGAAGGCGTGACTACATAATAGTCACTTTAAATTACTATATATAATGTCCGTATGAATGACGCCAATGAAATTTTCTAGAATTTACTAAACGCCACTCTAAACGAAACTAAATCATATACATGAATAAGCATTTATTTTATAACTACTTTAGATTTGCTCATATATAAACATTTGAGTCGTAGGAGTAAGAGATTCCTTTTACTCTTATACAAATACTATATCATGTGGTTTTTCGAAGGTATTCATTTATTAATAACATTCTCACAGCGTCTGCGCAATTAGCTTAACAGGCTGTCATTCTATCGTAAACATCATTATGGTAATTTTTTTAGGCATGTTGAGTATCAACTCATCTTTCAAATTAATAAATATTCTTAACAAATTAATGTATTAAAATTGAAATGTATAAATGTACATTACTACAGGAATAAATAAATATATGCATAGTTCATTCAAAATACATTAAAGTGGTATTTTCTAGCTAGTAAACAACTTTGTATCCACAGCCATCCCTGCTGCTACTAACTATGATACATTATATTTTCTTAAAGGTCTGCTGACTTGGAACTGTCTGATTAAGTAAATATAATAAATGTAGTAAAATTATGGGTTATTTTGTAATAGCACTTTGGTCGTAAACATTAATATATCAATAATTTATAAATGTGAAGTTAAAATAGTAATGATCACCATTTTGATGATGATCTGATGATAAAGTATTAAGTGATTTTTAACTGTTTTTATGGAGCATGTGTATAGAAAAAATGTATATAAAAATAAAGCTATATTTGCCAATATCGTAGCTCTGAAAAAAAGTGTTTGCTACTCAATCAAAACATGTGAAAAAATCGTAAAAATATAACAAAACAATTGACTTACTATATTTAATAATTATAACAAATGGAATACAATCAATTTACTAGCGAGTTCTTTAAATATTCTTAAAGTTATAATTATTCATTCAAAAGAAAAAGGAAACAACATATTTTTTTCTCTAAGTATAACCTTAACTGAGAAATCTGGCTAAATTATCTTAGACAAACATTAATAATAATTTTGAAAAATCCAATAACAATTATCTAAAAATATATACGATAAGGCTCTGTTTATTATTTTGATGTATTAGTTCTGTTTACAATCATTTTTTTAAAAAGCCTTTTTTTTTCTTTCAGTAGTATTGATTTCTAATAATGTCTATAAAATTTTATTATTATTAAGCAGATACTTAGTTTAACAAAAATCTATTCAATCAAATGTTTGTTGATATATTTCAGATTATTTAAATTTGTTTTTTTTTTTAATGATTTTTAATACAAAATGTTATTTTGTTTTAAACATAAATTGATTAGTTTAGCAAAAATCTATTGAATCAAAGATTTTGTTGTTATATTTCAGATTACTTAAATTTGTTAGTTTTTATATTTTCTATAAATTTTATTGATGTTTGCTATAAATAACTTTACTAATATATATATATAGTAAATAGACAATTTTCGATGTAAATTTTAGATTTAAATATTGACAATTTAATAGAAATTCTCCAAATATTTTATAGCTTAATTTCAGCTATGACAAAATCAGACAAATTACTACTTAAATCTGGTATTGCAAACTGTTATTTCATCTAGCAAGAGTATTATTTAATCTATAAACAATGAGGATTGTCAATTCCTCAACAAGCTTTGTGTTAAATGCTTAGCCAGAGAAAGCATTTAAAATATTTCTGTCAGGAACCCCCCCCCACCCTGAAACCCCTGACCGTAGTTTCATGCTTTGGCACTCTCAGAGAGATGCCTGGTATCTCTCTGAGGAGTGCCAAAGCACAAAACCATGGTCAGGGGTTTGGGGTGGGTTTCCTGACAGAGATATTTTACATGCTTTCTCTGGCTAAGCATTTAACACAACACCTCTCTGAGGAGTGCCAAAGCATGAAACTATGGTCAAGGGTTTCGGGGGGGGGAGGTGTTTCTGACAGAAATATTTTAAATGCTTTCTCTGGCTAAGCATTTAACACAAAGCTTGTTGAGGAATTGGCAATCCTCATTGTTTATAACTTACAAGCTTAAGAGAATACGGTCATGTGATCTATGACTTATTTTAATTATTATTTAATCTATCTTTAAATCAGAAGCTGAATTCCTTTTAGTTTGTTTCAAATGTCCATACATGTACAGTATTAACATTGATCTACAATCCTAATATTATCTACAACAGTGGGGATAATCTTTTTTAGTGTGTATTACAAAAATTCATAAATAATATTTATCAAATTACTGTCATGCCTATCATGTTTTAATATTTAAAAAAATAATAGAAAATAAATTATTACAGATTTTTTTGGAGATAATTTTTAAAAATAGGACAAAATTTCAAAGTTGTAATTGTCATATGTATAAATTAGTGAAATAAATTTTTCCTGCCATGTAATGCTTGGGTTATAATATATGCTGATCACCATCAGTACCCTGACCACATGGTATTGTGAGTCTATTTCCAAACTTTATAATACAAAGCAGTGAATGGACTATGTAAGTGACTTTTTTTTAAATATACATCATCCAGAGAATTAACTAGATGTCCAAATCCAATCATTTACCCCGACATTTATATACATTAACCATTATTGCCCATGAAGCAACTCATGATCACAAAGACCCTGAGTTATGACTTTGAATAAGAAAAAATAAAAGGTATATATTTAATTTATTGGAATTAAAATAGTTTTACTGGGACCATCTACAAATCTTTTAAAGCACAATGTATTGATAAAATCAAATCATTCTTTGCTAATTTACAGAATGAAAAGATAAACAAATCAAAACATTAACTCCAAAATTAACATGTATTCTACACAATGTATTATAACCAGACAATGCCCAGCCCCACTTTTGGTTGGCTTTAATTTCCTGATGAGCATATTGCAGGAAGGAATTATTGATTGGCATTTCCCAATGGGACATCATCCCACCTACAAAAATATTTCCTGCTCATCAGAGGATGTAGCACCATAGAAACTAGAAGCATCTAGAAATTTATGTGTTTGGTTTTCCAAATGGTGCCACTAAAGTTCCATCTCACTACAACTTTACTTATCATTGTCTGGTTATGCCAAATATAGATCAGGAGGCATGAGATTCTTGTGAGCAAGATCCAATTAATAATTAGTGATGCAAAAATGGAACTAAACAATTAGGTTAATTTTTAGAAACAAACAATTTTAGTAACAATAATTCATTAGCAAGTCCTTCTAATATAGTTCGTATAATGAGAAGAAGTCTCAAAATATTTCAGGTAGATTATCCAAGCAAAAACCCATTTTTTAATTCACATGATGAAAAAAAGTCTAAACATATTTCAAGTAGGTTATCCGAGCAAAAACCCATTTTTTTAGTTCACATGATGAGAAGAAGTCTAAAGATATTTCATGTAGGTTATCTGAGCAAAAACCCATTTTTTAGTTCACATGATGAGAAGAAGTCTAAAGACACATTTTAGATACATATACAATTAATATACAACTATTAATAATCATATTTTGATGCTATTAGAAGCAGTTCAAATAGGGATGTAGATAATATATAAATGATCATAATTACCTTCTGATGTTGATAGAAGCTTTTCAGATTGATATACATATACAATTAATAAGCAAATGTTTTTAACCATTTATTCCAGGTCTGTAGATGCATTTTAAGCAGGTACCCATACAGAATTTATAAATAAATGTTTTTGACTATTGATTTCGAGTCTATAGAAGCATTTAAAGTAGATGAACAAATAATATCATTATTATAATTATTATTCCAGGTATGTGAAAGCATTTCATGTAGGTATACATATTATATTAATACATCAATGTTTGTAATTGTTTATTCCGGGTCTGTAGAAACATTTTGAGTAGATGTGCAAATAATATCATTAGTAGGTATGTAAAAGCATTTCAGGTAGATGTACAGATAACATCAGTATTGCAATTATTATTCCGGGTTTGTGAAAGCATTTCAGGTAGGCAAGCAGGTAATATCAGCGATTTCAGGTTTGTGAAGCATTTACAATCCAATCAAGTATAGGTGTATATTTATACACATACGTTTTATTATTTTATTAAGATATAGCTAACATGCATATAATTATTTATGATTCATATAGCATTTTATTATTTTTAAGAATCATTACAGGTAGGTAAGCAGGTAATATCAGCAATTCCATATTTGTGGAGCATTTATAATTCAATTCAGTAAAAATGTATATTTATACACATACATTTTATTATTTTATTAAGATATAGATAACACACACATAAGTATTTATGATTCATATAGCATTTTATTATTTTTACCATATCTTTGATTGACATTTCCATTTAGCTGGTTCATGTGAAGTAATTATTACAATTATTATTAGAAGTATTTCTATTATTTGAACATATCTTAAATTTTATAAAATAATTGGCATTTAACTAATGAAATATATAACACATATATGTGTGTGTGAGTGTTTTTAATTAAATAATGATTTTCATTTCTTGTTTTCATTTTTAAATAAAGATAAAAAAAACTATCATCAACTTTTGACTGAAGTTAATAATTGATTGTGAAAACTTTTCTTAAGACTAATAGTATAACATTTTCTCTCTTTTGTTTTATAAAAATTAATATCTATAATTTTAATTCATATCTTATGGTGATTGAAACATTTTTAATTGCTTACCTCTAAATTTCATGTCCTCATTTATTACTGCATTACTAAATAATTTGGCATTTGTCTTTAATGGTACATTAAAACTTCTAGACAAGGCTTGGAGTTCACATGGTGGGAAGATAAAGAGAACAAATAATCTACCAAAGATCATATTATGATGATTTTTCATTATGCTGTTTGATGGTCCCATTGGTCACTTTTCTAGTAGTCTAGTAGCTAAATCTTGTATCAATTCATGAATCTTGTATCTTTGAATCAATCAACTATAATAATAATAATTCTTTACTGATTTTCCACACTATTTATATATATTTTTCTCTATCAGAATGGATTCACCTTATAAGTCTACTGAATCCAATTGGTTTTTGGTGTTTTCATCCATGTCCATGCCATTAATCCTACAGTTCATTGGACAGTTTTTTTTTTTGGTGGTAACAGACTGTTTTTATTTATCTGGCTAGGTGTTTTCAAATTTTAAATTAATTTTCTCTTGCCTGCAGCAATGACTTGACCCCTAGTTATTCTGCTTCACAAATTATTTTTCTGAAATATAGAATGAGCTGAAAAGCAGTAAAGGGATTTTTTTTTTAAATGGTTTTGTTTTTCTCACTTGAAATTATTACTTTTAATACAGAAAGATTTATATTTTCTTTAACTGTAAATATAAACATATTTGCTTTTCTTTTCTTTTTGTTATTTTAAAAAGTTTGATTTTCCTTTTAATTTGACCAAATTATCATTTTTAATTGCAGTCAAATTTCATTACTTCTTTCTTTTTTAAAAAAATATATTGTTAGTCTTTTTTAAAAATATTACTAGTCTGACTTAAAATATCAATAGTCTTTTAAATTTAGAGGTGGGGGAATCTTCTAAATATATATGTGAAACAGTATATCTGTTTCAATATATTGTCTCATGTGATAAGTAGATTGTTTGATGACTCTTATTAATTGGTTAACATTTAGTCTTGGCATATTAGCACCTTTTTACAATAATTAAATTGAAAATTAGATTCTATATGCTTTATATAAGAATTGTTTTATTTCTTTTTAATTGTATACATGCTGAACTAGATTTATTAATCATTATATTTCTGAATTGGTCTTTTCTTAAATTAATTTGTGAAATTAATACTTTTACCTATATAAATAGAAAAAATATTTATATAAGTATTTCCAATATTAATAAATAACTGAATGTTCTAGGAATGTTTTTCTATGATTTTAATATTTTCTCTTCAGCCTTTTTTTTATCCCCAGTAGTCAATTATTTCCAAGGCATTTTGCAAATTGATAAACTTTTGTTTTTATTTAAATCAGGATTGAAAATTAATTACTTGCAATTCTACATCTCAACTTCTGTATTTGGATGTAAAACAAATTTTGTTATTTTTCAAATTTACTCAATTGTGTAAATCTTGTATAAAATTTATTAATCATTGACTGAATTATGGTAAAATCTTGCACAAATTTATTTTAATTTGACTTGTTCTGTGATCCTATATCTGCAAAAGAAAATGTTTGTACTTAGAAAATATTTATAAGTATTTGAAATAAGATAATTTATAATTTTAATTTAGCTCCAAATACTTTGATTAATTTCAAAAAATACAATAATTATTTTATTAATATCTTCCAATTTAATATTTAATTTCTTTATGGAAAAATTCAAAACAGTAAAAAAAAACAATTTCCAACATCATTAATGGTCATTAATTAAATGTATTCACTGCAGAAAGGAGTTTGCTATTAACTGAAAAAGACGCTTTTGGAGTCCTTAAAGAAACCAAGGAGGGCAAATTCCTAATGTCCAGTCCATACATTCCTGTCATTGCAGCTTTTATTATTATGTGATTATTCATATAGTATACAAACATGGATGGGCTTTCACCAACATGCATTAGTCAATGTCATGAGTTTAATGGCTTTTACCTTTGAGTTTAAGATCAAGAAACACCATAGTCTTTTCTCTCAGTTGACTGATAAGTGGAAATGAATGTATGTGTAAATGATAAAGATTTTTAATAGATATATACAATCATGACAGACAAAAGTTAATCATGACCCTTAGTCCCAGGAAGCTGTAAAGTCACTAACAAAGACATCAGTTGGTGGTCAATGACAGAGGATGCTAAGAATTTCATGATTGTGAACCAAGGCTGATATTTGATGATGACTTTTTATTTAGGTACTTAACAACTATAGATCACTTTCAAGTGAAGTAAGATTGTGAGAATTAGAAGAAGGACTGGCTTATATTAAATGGGACATTATTGGACTTTGTGCAGTTAGAAGAAAAGGTGAAGAGACAATTGATTTAAAAAGTGGATAAGTATTCTGCTATAAAGACACAAATATTGGAAATACAAGTGGAGTAGGATTCATTATAAATAAAAAGTGGAAGAACAACATTGTGGAGATTGATAGTGTACTGGAAATAGTGGCAAGATTAGTTATACAACTTAATAGCAGATACCAAATGCAGGTAATTTAGATTTATGCCCCAACAAGTTTTCATAGTGATGAAGTAGTAAAAGATTTTTATATGGATGTATAAAAGACTTTTGATCAGAGTAAACAACATTTTAAAATTGTTATGAGAGACTTTAATGCTAGAATTGGTAAACAAATGAAAGATGAAATTGCTGTAGGTAATTTTGGTTATGGTAATAGAAATGAGAGAGGACATAGACTTGTAGAGTTTGCAGAAAAAAAAAATTATATTATGAATTTTTTTTTTGAGAAAAATGTTAAAAGAAAATGGACCTGAAAGCATTCAAGTGAAGGTACAGCAGAATTGGATTATATTTTGAATAACAGAAAATATGTATTTCAAGATTGTAATGTTCTTAATAAATTTAACACAGGAAGTGATCATCGATTAGTAAGATGCAAGATATGTGTTATTGCGAAACTAGAGAGACAAAAATTATTAAGAAAAACAATATTTACAGTTGATATTCCTAATTTTCAGTAATATTCTAATGAATTTAAATTAGAACTGACAAATCAGTTTTGAGTATTAGTAGATTTTGAACATGATTCAGATTTGAATGAAAATTAATAAGAAAACGACTGATACACTTTTAAAAATTACAACAAAGATAGCTGGTAGAAAGAACCAGCAACTGACAATAAAATTTCTATGGAGACTAGAGAATTTATGAAAAAAAGGAGGAATCTGAAAATATACAAATAATATGCATTAAAATAATTGAATAACTCAAATTTTGTAAAATGGTGTGGAAAAGAGTTGAAATAGATATAAGAAAGTATAACTATGAACTATCAAGGAAAGCTGTAGAATAGAATAAAATACTGAAGAGTGCAAAACAACATTTTAGTATTGGTAGAAAATTTATATCTGCAATAAGAAAAACAGATGGAATTATTACTAAAAAGAGAGATGATTCATGAAATGGGTAGAAGACTTCTATCAAGAATTAATTATATAGTAATAAAGAACAAATACCTCCTATATGTATTATATCTTCCAAATTGCCCAGAATTTTAAAAGAAGAAGTGAGACATGAAATTAAATTTATGAAGAAAGGAGATGCTCCAGCTAATAATGGAATTATAATTGATATATTAAAAAAAGCAGGTGAAGAAATAGATTTTTTTTAGCAAAGTTATACATATACAAAATGTCTAAATGATAAAGATGTACCAGATGATTGGAAGAATGCAGTATTAATGTTAATATTTAAAAAAGGTGATAAAGAAGATATTATAAATTACAGACCTATCAGCCTTTTATCAGTTTTATACAAAACGTTTATCAAGATAATTATAATTTGTCTACAGAAAACATTGGATTTCTACCAACCACGTGAACAAGCTGGATTTAAAAGATGTTTCAGTACTGTAGATCATATATAGGTATTGAGAGAAGTTATAGAAAAGTCAAATGAATATGAGTTGCCACTATGCTTTGGATTTGTAGATTATGAAAAGGCATTTGATTCTATGAACATTTCTTCAATCATTAAAGCTTTGGATCATCAAGATATAGATCTAGGATATTATCATATTTTGAAGAATATTTGTAAAAATGCAACGGCAACAATTAGATTACATAATGATACTAGTAAACTCAACATTGAGAAGGGTGTAAGACAGGGTGACTCCATATCTCCAAAACTTTTTATAGCAGTGCTGCAAAAAGTATTTTGGGGATTAAAATGGGAAGATAAAGAAGGAAAAGTAAATTGAGATTATTTAAGCATTTAGATTTCGCAGATGATGTTGTTGTTTTTGAAAATAATGCTTTAGAGCTGCTGTGAATGTTGCATGAATTATCAGATAAAAGTAGGAAAGCAGGACTAAAGATAAATTTTAAAAAGACTAAAGTAATGTTCAATGCATTTTCTCAAAATATAAAAATAAAGATTGATTATGATGAGTTAGAAGAAGTTAATAACTACAAATATCTTGGTCAAATTATTAATACAGATGAAAATGTAATGTATGAAATTAATCATAGAATTAAACTTCTTTGGAGTGTTTTTGGTAGAAATAACTTGATTCTAAAAGAAATATGCCTATGTGTTTGAAAAGGAAGGTTTTTAATAAATGTGTTTTACCAGTTCTTACTTATGCATCTTAGACTTGGACACTTAAAAGAAGAGCAATACAGAGACTTCAGATCACTTAAAGAAATATGGATAGATGCATTGTAGGAGTAACAAGAAGATATTGAAAATGCAATTTATGGGTAAGACAACAAACAGGTGTTACTGAGCTCATTGAAAAATTAAAAGATTGAAGTTGGGCTAGACATATTGCTAGAAGAGATGATAATAGATAAACAATTGAAATCTTAACTTGGGTTCCAAGAGATTGTAAAAGACCCAGAAAAAGACCAAATGTCATATGGATAGATGAAATAAGAAAGTGTGCAGGAGTTGTGTTGAGAAGAGAAGCTAAAGATCACATAAGATGGATTAAGCTTGGAGAGAGCTTCATCCTGCAGTGGATTGATAATGGTTGATGATGATGATGATGAATTATATTTAGTGTGTAATTACATTCTTATTATATAAAAAGGTTTTGTTTTTTCTACACTCGACATATCTTTGAATAACTTTTCCACAAAAGCAAAACTCCCCATACAGTAGTGCCACCCTGTGCCAAACAGAGTAATCAATGGATGCCAGAAGGCTTGTGTATAAAATCCCTATCTAGTGCCTACTCATCCAATATCCCCAGACTAGTTTCTGGCTTGTGGCTATCATCAGGGTGGAGCCTTGGATCTGAGAGCACTGCACCTAGATCTTAGGATCTAATGCAACCCTCCAGCAGCCACCTTTTAACTCTACTTTACTACAAAACTATGAGATAGAAATTGAAAACATTGTTAATATCTTCAATCTAAGCTCAATAGCTTATATAGTCATATGAGTCTGAACTCAATTCAGCACCCATACATTTAGGTGTCTTTTGCTCTTAAACAACCATAGCCACCATTATCCTATTAGGCAGGATTGATGTTAAACCATCAAACATCACATGATCACCATCTCTATACTAGCACATAATTTGTTGTAAACAAAGGCAAAACTCCTGGCATCCATTGATTTCTCTATTTGGCACAGGGTGGCACTACTGTATGGGGAGTTTTGCCTTTGTTTACAACAAATTATGTGCTTGTATAGAGATGGTGATCATGTGATGTTTGATGGTTTAACTTTTCCACAACTTAATTATTGTACATCATGTACATTAATAAATCATTATATAATAAATATGTGCAGATAAAAAATTGATTAATTTTGTTATAAAACTCATAATATCTTCCAGTACTTTGAAATTAGACTTGCCATATAAATATGCTGATGTGTTATGCAGAAAAAATCTAGAACTACATGTCAAATAGATTTGATAAATAAGTTAGCAAAACCATTTTATTTTTCAGAAAATGCATATATAACTCCATTGCAAATATCTATTTTTTTGTTGCTGTTGCTAATGATGTTAAACTGATTCAATTGTGTTGGAAGTTTCATCAAAAGAATGTGAAAAGAAGCTAAAGTTTTTTTAACCTATTTTTTACTGCTGGATTATATTTTTACTCATTTTCAATATTTTTACCATGATTCTAGAAAAAAGGCATATTTTTTATTCTTTCAAATAATTTTTTTTTGTTTTTAAAATTTTTAGAAAGAGCCTGTGCACATTTTAACCATGCTTCATTTAAATATTCACTATCACCAAAAAAATGTCCATGTTTGGTAATTATGCTTTGAGGCAATGTAATTAGCAGAAGTTATAATTAACTGACTGTTAATATATTTAATTAGGAATGTTGATTGAGCATTTCTATTTTTAAACTGCAAAATAAATTATTTTTTTCTTCTTTACTTTTATCAAAAATAGATTTATAATTTATTTCATAATGTCATTTTATTATTAAGGCTCTGAATACTACAGGCTCAGAATGGGAAAACCAATCGGCATTATTGCCCTTATTATTCATATCAAATTATTATGACCACTGACTCCTGAATTCTTTCATATTCCATTCATATAATTTGTAATAACTGAAACACAAGCTTATTCTATACCTGTGTCTATATATGTAATATATAGGGTATATGAGCAAAGGCTTTCAAATGATCCATCATCTCCATTCTATCTAATAACACTGATACACTCAAGCACATATATGCTGAAAAGATAAATAATCACCAATATACATGTTTCATGCTAAACAACCATCAATCATCAGTTGGTCCAGATTATCATCTCAAACACATATATACTATAAGTGCTCAGATATATATTAAGATAGACAATCTTCATACTTTAATGGACATGCTCCAAACTACAACACACTCCAACTCTTCAACCATCCATCCAATTGAAAATCTGATGATGGAATGCTCGAAGGCCACCCTGAGGTCAAGATTCTTGTCACACCCATGTTGACCTAAGGTCATTTGTGTATTTTACTGACAATGGCAAAGTTAAGTAGAACAGGATTTTTTTTTCAATATGAAATATATTGAGAAAAAAATATTTGCAAAGTATGATTTTTAAAAATTCTTTCCATATGTAATTATAATAAATATTTTAAAATGTATCCATGTTATTATACTCTGTTTCTGTTTTATATGATACACTTATACCCAAATAATGCATTTAGCATTTTCTTCATATACAGCTGGAATCACACAATGTATTGTGATCCCTGACAAACATATAAAAACAAGTGTGAAACAATAGCCATTTTCTGACATAATAGTGCAATCTAGTGTAAACTACTAAAGAATAGATATTAAAAGACTGTGCACAAGAATCCCTACCCAGTACCTGACTATTCCATACCCTAGAACAGTTTCTAGCCTATAGATTTTATCAGTAAGGAATCATGAATCTGGTAGCAGTGTATCTAGATCTTTAGATCTAATGCCCTTTCTTTATAGCACCCTTATTTACCTTTTAATCTAACTATAAATAAAACTATCAGCCAAAACTAAAAACACACTTATGAATTCATTCCAAATTAATTTGCCTGTATAATCATATAGATCTGAAAACAGTTCTGTATCAATATATTTTGCTATCTTGCTGTTTTAACAGCTTGTATTATGTGACATTTTAAAGATTTAATTTCAATTTTTGTCAAAAGATAATGGTGATTATTAATAAAATCCAAAGACACCATCAAATTATATTGATACTGAAGTGATGACAGATCAGTATGATAATACAGGCAAATTAGTATGGATTGAAAACATTAAGGGTGTTTTTAGTTTGGGCTGAGAGCTTTATAGTTAAAAAAAATGTAATGATGCGTTCTAGAGAGGAGGTGCATTACATCCAAATATCTTGATCTACTGCTACCAGATCCAAGGCTCTTCATTGTTGATAGTCATAGACTAGAAACTATTATTGAAATATTGGATAGATAGGCATTGGATAGAGACTAATTTGCACAACCTTCTAGTATCTATTCATTGTTAGAGCTTACATTAGGAAGCACTAATGTGTGGTTAAATTTGATGTTGTTTTAACAGCTTTTATAAGTACAAGAAAAAGTGATCATGTGATGATTTAACAACACACATGATCAAAGAAAGAGAAAATATATGTATCTACTGCAAATCAGACAGTATTAGGGCAAGGAAAATTATTTTTTTGTTCATTTTCTCATACAAAAAAAAAATAATTATTAACATTCAATTTTAATAAAATATGGACATATTATTATCATTTACCCATATATCCCAAATTATCTTGTGTAACCCCATTGACATTTGTGTATTGATTTGCTGTAATCGTTCTAAAATTATAAATTAGAATGCAGTTTCGTTTTGGTTTAAAACTGCATCAGGCATTTATCCTTATTATTTGAGGATGGTTTTAATTTACAATGGCAGTTTTTAATTGGTAGATTATTTTGTTCAGAAAAGTTGAAATTTAGCATAGAAGTTACATAAAAATATCCATTAAATAATTAACACTTACATGTAACAGTCAATGAAAATCTAATTATTGATTGAAGAAGGATGTAAAATATTTAGGAAGTTGTAATATTTCCACTTTTCAAATATATATCAGTGTCTGATTTATAACGCTTATATAATATTATGTAATAAACTAAAAAGTAGTTCACTCAGTAAAAAAATGGATCAGACAAATGGTATTTTTGGGTTGGCATGATTATATTAGTTGTCATTTATTATTTTTTTAGTAGTATATAATATCCAGCTCAATTTTATTTTTTCCCCATTATCATTAAAAGCAATTGTATAGTTTTTTAAGGAAGATATTTAATAAGTGCTTTATCAGTTTTTGCATATGGATCTGAAACTGGGACACTTAACAAAAATGCAACATAGAGGCTAAAAAGATATATATTGGAAGTAGCAAGAGAGAGCAAATAGGGCTAGACATATTGATAGAAGTGATGATAATAAATGGTCCACTGAAATTTTAAAATGGTTGCTTTAAGTCTGTAAAAGGTCTAGGAAAAGGCCACAAGATATGATTGGAAAAATATAAAAAAGATTGCTGGTGTTATGAGGAGAAGAGTGATTACGGATCAAAAAAAACTGGATTAAACTTAAAATGACATTCATCTGCTCATAATTTATTAATCGTTATATGTTTAATTACTTAAATTGTGTCACATCCGGTAACAATAAATTTAATATATATTATATCTATAATTTTAAAAATTATCTATTGTGACGTCTGATGAAATCTTTCTTGGAAGCTGGATACAGCCTATTGGAAGTATTATAAAAAGGCTGTTCTGGAAAACTGTTTTTTTTTTCATACAATTAAATTTATTGGCAAATAAAATTATAATTATATATCAAAAAAGAAATGGGAATCTGTACTCTAATATCTGTCAAAATTTTCTCTGTAATAAAGCTCTATTCAACTAATGTGTACTGTAAATGATATTTTTTATTGTGTGGGAAGGAAAAAGACATTCAGTGCCTTTTTTTCATAATTATAAATATAATTTCATACTTATTATTATTAGCTTTAGATAAAAAAATAAAAGCAACTCATTTATTTAAAACAAATGATTATTCACTTTGCTTCCTTTTGATTACTACGCTTTTTATGTGTGTGTGCGTAGGTGTGCCTCATTATTATATTATTATCCTCACTTTTAAAGCCAAATAATCATTAGTTTCATTCATCAATAACATTATCCTGAGTTTTCAATTACTATATAGCATGCAAATCTTAAGATTAGGTTGCATGTATTTAACAATTAAGATGACAGTTTAGCTTTTACTTCACTTAAAATATGCTTAACAGTTTATTTTGATTCTCATTACATTACCAATTAAATTTTTTTTTATATTATTATTATTATTTTTTTGCAATAATTAGGTTTATACATTACACTTAAATTAAATTCACTTCGAAGAGTTTAAATTAACACATTTTAATGAGGGGGAATATTATCAAATGGATTTACATATTCACATCCATACACGCACATACAATTTAGTGACTGTGGTTGCTTCTGGAGTAGTTTTAATTTAAAATTTATTTAAAAACTTGCAAACTTAGAACAAAATTTATTTGTATAATATACATGTGTGAGTATTTTAAAACATCTATCTACAATCTACTATGATCAATCAAATAATTTAGAGTGACTTTTATTTATACTACCATTTTTATTCATAATGATGGTAACAATTAGAATACATAATAGGATACTTTATTTTTTGTTATTGAAAGAACAAATACTGGATACTGTACATATAATACACTACGTGCCATGTATTGTCTAGTTGCATAAGTATACTATGTTCGATTTACAACAAGCTGTTTAATTTCTGGTAAGACTTTCGTCACTTGTTTATGTTTAACTAAAACTAATCACATATTTACGTTCTGATCAATAATTTGATGATTAAATAGATCAAAAAATAAAATGTGGCAAATATAAAAATGTATTTACGATCATCTTTAGTCATGTATGTGTACATATAAAGTGCAAAAACAACCTCTCCAGCATTATTCTATAAATAAATATTGAATGGGAATATACCAGACTAGTTATTTGATATAAAGTATATATCTATCTTGTTTTCCTCTCAAGCTAAAAGCTGCAAAATTCATTTTTCCTACCAAATGATTAGATAAATTTGACATAGAATTAAAAAAAAAAATCCACATTTACAGATTCGAACCTTAGGCAAATATATTAAATAATAAGCTATGAAATCCAAAGAACTTTACATATGGATGTAACTACTATACATTTATGAAAAATATGTGCGTAAATACATAAAGCGATATTTATGTAAGTATTTTAAATTTATTAAGTGTTTTGTTCACAGAAAAATGAAGGTTATTAAGGCAAAAAGAATAATGTACCCAAGAAATATAATTTTATCAACATTTATAATAAATTACTATTGCTTGTCATCCAAAATGTTACCTCAAACAATTCTAGCATCTTAATATTGTATTTAAAATATATATACATGCAAATATTTATGTGTATATAAGTAAGTATATATCAATGTTGCAGTTGTTACCCATGTATCTAAGACTTGGGTACTTAATAGAAAAAAAAAAAACGCAACGGCTCTAAATCATGCAACAAACTATGAAAGGATATGTACTGAAAGTAAAAAGGGTATTTTCATAGTTATTCTAGCATCGAAATACTTTGTTTTAGAGCTACACGGAGTCAAATATTTTAATGTGTACATAAATGTATATATATATGGTTTTATTGTTTACTAAATAATCTAGTACTAGATACTAAATACAAGAGTAATACAAATTAGATCGTATAATAAAGTATAAAAAAGATATATGTAGAAATAACAAGCAAAAAATTGAAATTGAAATATACAAGGAAAAAACAAGTGATGTCATCCTTAAATGAATTCCAAAAATTTTAAAAAATAATTATATATGAGACAATGGATGAAAAACGGAAGCTTGTACATTGGTGTGGATATTTTAAAAAATCATTAACTTGATAATACCTAAAAATGGTAACGATTATATTCATATTTATATATATATAACTATAAATATTAAATGTCTGTATTTTAAATAATATAATAATTCAAATAAATCTATTTAACACAGTATCCAAATTTTAATAAATATATTCTTTACTGAAAGTGCTTTCGATTGTAACACTGACAATCTTTATCAATGATCAATTAGTACAAATTTATACAAAATAAAATGTTTTATATTACCCATCATTCAATACATTCAAATTTCCCACAAAAAATAACAGAATTGTGGGAAATTTGAATGAATTGAATGATGGGTAATATAAAAATTTCTATTTTGTGTAAATTTGTACTAATTGATGGTTGATAAAAATTGTCAGTGTTACAATTGAAAGTACTTCTAGTAAAAAATATATTTATTAAAATTTGGATATTGTGTTAAGTAGATTTATTTGAATTATTATATATATATGTGTGTGTAATTCTTATACTGAATTTTGTGTGTGTATATGCATAAATTGTATGTAAATATATACACTTGCATCGCAAAACAGACAACTGCAACAGTTTTATACCTACAGTATAATAGTAATCTGGAAAAGAAAGCATCATATATTTTACCAAACAGGAATGCATACAAATTGTGTATATTAAATATCTGGTTTTAAAAAAAAATATATTATTATAATGAACTGAAAAGCATTGATTTCATACAAAAATACCTATTAATTATGTTGTTGTTAGAAATAATAATGTTAAAATGGAGGAATTATATGTGCTTATTTTTTTCACATTTCAAAATACACATATAGTGCAATATTGTGATCACTAGTCATGTCAATATTATAGAGTTCATTAAGTTTAAATTTAATTAATAGGACAATAATATTTAATTTTCTATATGTTTTTTATATAACAAATGGGCACTCCAATTAGTTTAGTGGTTTTTTTTTTTTTTTTACCAAATGATAATATAAACATTCTAGTTGCAAAAAAAGAGAAAAAATAAAATCAAATAAATAATTTCTTTTGTTGCCTCTCTTGAATAGTTTTAACTATTACCAGTGTTAATTTTAACTTTGTAAAATTTACTAAAATAATTTTTTTTCAGTAAATGACTTACTACTTTTAATGCTAGTTTTTAAGAGAGATAAATAATGTTTTAAAAGAAGAAGAAAAAAAAAGGGGGGGGGGAGATAAACATTTAACATTTTGTTAAATTTCATTTTAAATAAATGAGTTTTTTCTCTTTTCTATTTTTAATACAACAAGCAGTGTTTATCAACTCAGTGTAATTAACTGATTATCTTGTTTTCTTTTGGTATAAAAAATATTTAAAAGAATTTATTTTAAAATAAAGAAATAAATAAAGGGATTTTTTTACTTAGATTGTAATAAAAAAAAAGCAAAATAATTAAACAATATCCTTTTGTAACAATAGACCTAATTGGTCAGAATTTTATTTCATGTAGGAGTCAGTATTGTGATTGGTCAGATACAGGTTTGCTAAAATTAGGAGTGTGGGTTACTAGTATCTTCTAAAAACAGTTATTCCTGATCTAGCTGCTGAAAAAGACAGTAGAAGAAAAAAGTTCCTGATCCAGAAATTGAAGTGAATAATCAGTTTTAAGGCAGCTGCTAAATAATAAAAATGCAGAAGTCTTAAATAAGCTGTTGCAAGAACAGTAGAAAAAGCCTAACCAAGTTGTTGAAGAAAGCAGTAGAAATTTTAATTTAGCTGTGTAAAGTATATTATGAGTTTAGTTATAAAAATGTTTTCTAAAATGAAGATACGAAGGGCTAAATTTAGCTAAAAGCTAAACATCATCTATCTCAATGTAACCTGATTTAATGGAAGAAAATATAAAAAAAGAAAAAATGACCCTGAAGTAATCTGAAAAAATACTTATCTTCAACCAAGAGCATGAGTGCCTCTTATTCATTAGCCTTTTATGGAAAAATTATTGCTACTTGTTAGCATGAAACATCCTATTGCCAAATGAAGATAATGGAAATAACTGTATACAATTAATCTAAAAATAGGCTTTCATGAAGAACATTGACATGGAATCCTGTAAATTACAAATGTAAAGAAGAACTCCAAAAAGAATTAAACCATGGTATAAAGATTTTTATATGCACATAAGATTTAAATTTATAATATTTTAAAATTAATTAACAATTGATAATAATTAATAATTTTATTAGTATCTATTTTCAATTGAAACATATTTTAGTTTTTTCAAGTGATTTTTTCTTTCAAAATTATAAAGTTTTTTAGTAACTTAATTTTTGTAACATTTGACTTTTTTATATATTTTGTTCATTTATTTTTTCCTTAAAATTATACAAAGGATTAATATAATTTAACTCCTTATCTTTGATTAAAAGACTTTTTTTCCTTTAACCCTTTTCCTGCCTCCTACAAGGCTCCTCGTAGACGTCTGACGTCACTCTAACTCTGCCAGTTCTTATGCTAAAAAATTCGTTTGATAGGTTTTGAATAGGTTTTTAAAAGTTCTGTAAGATGGTGCCCTCTTCCGAATTATTTTACAAGTAAAAAATAAAAAAAAATGCATTTAAACCTAAACAAAGAACAGAACATCGGTTGTAATTGGTTGTTAGTGAGCTCTCAGCCAAAAAAGACATGCTGACTGGCTGGAAAGAACAAAGAAACCGCCTGATCAAAGAAAATAAAGAAAAACGCTGAGATTTTCATTTCGAATGCAATTTTAAGTATTAAAAAAATATAATTTCAGAAATTAAACTAGTTTTTTAAAAAATATACTAAAAAAACAAAATTATTTTCGAAAAATATTGAAGATTTTAGTAAAAATATTAAAGATTTAATAAAAAGAAATATTTACTTTTCTATAACGTAAAAGTCGACCTTTTTGTTTATATTATAGCTTTTATGTTGCCGAAATTGAATATTTTAGAATAAATAAATAGCAATTTATTTTTGAAAGAACTTTCGTCTCTTCATAACCTGAAAAATTAGTAATATACTTTTTATAAACGTATCTGAGTTGAATTTAATATTATAAGCGAATATGTTTTAACAATAGGCTTTGTCTTCAGTTTGTGAGTTGGCCAATTAAAAGATTTGATTTTTACCTCATACAACCAATAATATAATTAGCGGTTAAAAGGTTAAATTTATTTTGAAAAGAAAATAACTCAATTATAGAAAACATTAATTAAATTAATGAATAAAATCCAATAGTGAATTACTTTAACTGTATGAAATTATATTCTTTTTTGATAAAATGCATAAATTTAAATCACATATAATTAAAATATAATAATGACTTTTTTATTTTTTAATTATTAATCAGTTAGTTAATTTAGTAATTGTTCCAAAATATTCTAGTGTTAAAGTCTTTATTCCTCCAGGTATCTGTTATATGAATTGGTCATGTGTGTGACTTGAGATTAAATCAGTTTGAAGTTTGATGAATTGTTTTCAAATTATCACAGTAAAGTTATTTTAAAGTAAATTAGAATAAGCTGTTGTATTTTTTTTACACACAGTAATAGTTCATAGTTTTCTTGCTTCCTTGAGCTAGATTAGACCATAGTGTTTATTTATAAAGATGTAAAGGTTTATGTTGGTGTTTGGACATCCAGATGATAATCCTGGAGATGCAAAGGTATCACTTTTAAAGTCTGTGTACTACAGTTTGTATTTTTATTAGAAGTTGTTTATAGTTGGCCTGTACCAGGGAATTGATGATGATCAGCACATGTTCAATTATTTTTGGGGAATATATTGTGATTATGATCAAGGCTACTATTGGATTCACTAAAAATAGTGATTAATTCTTTGGCACTTATATTATTGATATGATTAAAAAACAAGTGCTATCTATATTTAACTATTTCAACACTACTTGTTGTTAAGAAAATAAAAATGTATTATATATTACAAAACATTTATTATAAACTTGATTTTCCAGTTTTATTAACAATTGAAGCTTCCATTAGATGACCTTGGAGTAGAGATTAGATAAAGGCTTAAACAGTATAGTAATTTGAAGACATAAATTCATCAAATAATGAAAATAATTAAAAGCGATATAAAAACTACCGATAAAAAGGAAACTTTAGTTCAACACTTCTCAAACTCCCTGGAATATTTAAAAACACTTGTGGCCCTGAAAGAAAAAAAAATAATAGACACAATTTTATTGCATTTACATTTAGTTTATTTAAATAATTTTATTTACATTTTCACTATAATATAGAATACTTAAAAATTGCAAACATTACAAAGATCATGAAAAATAAAACACAAAACGCAATTATCAATAATTTGTATAAAAATTGAATAATCCAACAAAAGAAATTTTAATAACAATTTAATGTGATGGATCTGTTTGAATATTGTTACACAAACATTCAATATCATGAGAAATATTTGATAGCACAATTTTTATTTTACCCAATGTTCTTTTTGATAAACAAGATCATCATTTAATTTTAATAAGTTATAGAAATGAAAATGAAGTTTTGCAAAAATATATGAATATGAATGAAACCACCATATTTAAGGTTATGTTTGTCAATGAAGGATATTCTTTTTATCATTGGATCCAAAATTATGATATTTTTTTTAAATAATTCAGATTTAAAGTTTGAATCTGTTCCCATGTCAATCAGTTCAAGAATTTCTAAATTGTAAGAATGATGCAAATGACATTCTTATCCCATTATATTCTATATTTTTATTTAAGTTAGGAAAATATTTGTAAAAAAATCATCGAATTTGTAATGCAATTAATTATTCTTTTACTTTCTGCTGATAATAAAATGTTACCCTTTTCAAGATATTCATGAAGAGAATAAAATCTGTATTAACATCTTTAAAAATTTTTACCTATGCAGAAAATTTATTTTGAAATGCTTGCAATTTTATATTCAGTATTGATATATTGACAATTTTTCTTACACAGAATGACCCAATTTGTTTATTTTTTTAAAAAAAATCTGTCAGATAAGAAATCAAATATTTTCAATTTTGAACAGAAAGGTAAGATACTAATGTGGGATTTTTATCAAAAAAAAAATTTGTCCCTCATTTTTTAATAAGATAACTCAATGTAGAACTTTACTGCAGAAAAGCATCTTACTCCTGTGTGACCAAAAGAGATTCATAACTGGATTCCATTGCTTGCCACAAAATTCAGAGTCTTGTATTAGTGGTGCTACTTTTTTGTAATTAACTGTTGTAGTAATTTCTGATAACACTTTGCCAACTGAAACTGTCATATGTCAAAATATTAGTTTTTTTCTTTTTATAATTCAATGAACACATCTTCATTCAGAAAATCATTTTTACTTCTTCTGTAAATCCTGAAATTTTGCCAGTCACATTTATAGCTCTATCACTGAATTCATTTATCTCATTGAAGCAGTTTTCTGTAAAAAAAAAAGTTAATCACCTTTCCAATGATAGCTTTTCTTTTATTTGTACTGAAGAGATTTCTGCAAAGCAACAAATTATACAGATATCTGACAACAACCATTAAATTAACATTCTTTATATTGTCAGTTAATTTGTCAATATGTCTGGCAAATATAGTGTTTTGCTTGATTAATGATAAGTCTGGATAAGATGGTGTTAGCAATGCTACACAGAAGTTGTTTTAAAAAGGGTTTGATATTTCAGAACAATGAATAGTTTCACAAGTTTTTATTGCTGCTGATGAGAGAAAATATTTGCCAATTGCATAAGGTTTTTTGGTTAGTAATTAATAAAGTGAGTTTAAAAAAAGCTTTTACTAAAATATCATTTAATGTCAGTATACTTTGAAAAACACTTAGTTGTCATTTTAATTTTTTGGCTTCTCTTTCAAAAAAATTAAATTGCCTCATTCTTAAATTTATTATTCACAGTATCTATGTGGCAACTAGGTTTTTATGTCCTACATGATAATTGTTTGTGGAAAATTACATACTTAAGGTTGTGTGGAAGTTTAAATAAAGACACAAATTTGTATTTTCAAGTAAAAATGATCATATTTATGAATGTTATTACATGACATTTTATGCTTCTTACCACCTGGCATTGAAAATGATGTAGACAATTTCATTGGCTATAGTAAAATATTTAAACATTATCACTTGTGACATGGATTCTTTGATTTCTTCACTGCATTTAAATGATTGACCTTTATGAATGTACTAAGTTTTATTAGCTATATAGCTGTCCCAAAGTTAATTTTCTAATAAAGTATTATCAAATGCAATAGTACTAGCAGTACTCATTACAAAGATGAAATTAGTAAACTGTGTAAACAAAGATATTCTTAGTGGTTATAGTGCTGATGTACCATCATCATCATAAATGATTATCAATCCATTGCAGGATGAAGATCTCTCCAAGTTCAATCCATCTCTTCTGATCTTTAGCTTCTCTTCTCCACATCACCCCTGCACATTTTCTTATTTCATCCATCCATCTCACATGTGGTCTCTTTCTGGGTCTTTTATAATCTCTTGGAATTCAGTTTAAGATTTCAGTTATCCATCTATTATCATCTCTTCTAGCAATATGACCAGCCCAACTCCACTTCAGTCTATTAATTTTTTCAATGAGGTCAGTAACACCTGTTTGTTCTCTTACCCATATATTGCATTTTCGATCTCTTCCCAACATGCATCTCTCCATACTTCTTTGAGTGGTCTGAAGTCTCTGTATAAGAAGTGTAAAATAATCAGACTAATCATGAGGCCACACTACATAGTATAATCTGAAAATTTTACCTTAATATTTTAAAATATATCTGTACATAAATTAAACATAGTTATCTTCTACTAAAAATTTAAATTTGTATTTGCAATTCTCCTTGACAACAATTATGACTCGTTAAGAAAATGTCCTCCCTTCCTATTTATAAAACTGTGCACTAGTGTCATTTATAATAAACTTGATTTAGTCCGTGATTACTGAGATTTTAAATTTCTCTCTAGATTGAATTCTGGTTTTACCATTATCAATAATGCTTGAGATTTACTTTTAATTCTATTTTACTATTCAAGTTTAAAATGTGCATTACTTCCAGCTTTGAATCCTTATTTTTACTACTGAAAGTAAAAGCCAGAACCTTTTTTCTTATAAAATAGAGGAACCATAAAGAAAATGTGTTTTTTTCTTCAAATTTTAAATCTTACATCCATGTGAATGAATTCAAACACTATTACATTCTTAAATTCCTAATATCCAATGTTAATTAATTAGTTTGTGCATATTTGCATTCATGTGTAGGTGAGTGTGTATATTTTGATTATGCACATATATATAATATAAGTAAATATGCAGACAAATTTGATTTGATCGTTTTTAGAATATATAATTAATATGTAAATAATTCAATCGTTTTTCTTATACTGTAGATTTAATTATATTTTTACATAAAGTTTTTATAGGTGTTCCCCCCCCCCCCCAATTAATGGAGTAGTTTAATTTTTATCACTCTATTTTTTTTTTTCAAAATAGGATTAAACTTTATTAGTATAAAATGTTTTACAAGGTAAGCATTTATTTAATAGTATAATATGGAGATCTAAGATGATATACTGTATTTTGTCCTTAGCGTTTCCAAAAATTGATCAACCTGTGACAACTCAGAGCATTAGTCCATGAGATGATTAATTATTAAAAGTAAACCTAGGTTACAATTAGGAATTATTTGTAAAATCTAGAGTTCAAATATGAATAGCGTTTAGGAGTGCAATATTGAAAAATCCAATTTGCAGCAGATAAGTTGAGAAATAGGAAAACACTTGAGATAATATGAAATACTGGTTAAGTCAATCTACTGTTCTATTCTCCAAATGGCCTTGAATATTCCCAGAAGAGAGCAATTCAGTATACTTTGGAAGACTTATGGAGAACTAAAAAAAAACAACTAAGCTTTAAAATGTCTCTGCTGAAAACCATTCTAATCCATCACAAAGAGCCACATGAACAGCAAAGGGCCACTCCTATCAATAATCACATTGGAAATAATATATAATAAATTGTTTTTCTCTTCACCAATAAAAATTGTAATTATACATATGCAATTTTTTCACATGCGTTAGTGAAGCTGTAATTATACTATAATGTTTAATATGCCTGCTAAGCACTTTCGAGATTTAGTATTCTAATCTTATACTCATAGCTTTATAAATGAAGGCTGTACACATATGCAAATGAGCTTGAATTTTTAATTAGTTAGTCCATTGTTTGGAGAGAGCAAAGCATGCCTCTTTTCTATTAATGGCACTGATATCATTTGCTATGATAAAAAGCTTATTTGACCTTTCTTTTGGCATCACTCTTCTCTGTGTAAATTATTTGGGCAGAATTGGGTTTGAATACATGGCCTGTAGCTTCTTGGTGGTCCCAGAAGATTGATGTTCCTTCATTTTTATTTTAACCCTGTTGTATGCATACCTGTGTTGGTAAATTCTTGTATTGATGTTAGCTCAAGTCTCACCGTAGTAAGATGCCTGGCAGCCGAATTGAGGGCATGCTATTTTATAGCCCACATGATAGGCTTGATCTTTTTTCTATTTTATCTTTGGAATTATTTATTAGTCAGTTAGTGTTAGGAGGTGGAGAGGAAAAACAACATTTATAAATATATAAAGGAAATGACCAACTTAGGCTTTAAACTTAGTACTATCCATCAGAGAATAAAAAAATTTCATAGAAAACTCAATAATAAACTGCCTAAAGACAATATGAAATACTTAACTATTCCATTTATACCTAATGTAACTTCAAAAATTACTAAAAAATTGACTAATAATTTCAAATTTAGCTTCAGAACACCTCCTAACACTAACTGACTAATAAATCATTCCAAAGATAAAATAGAAAAAGATCAAGCCCCTCATGTGGTCTATAAAATAGCATGCCCTCAATTAGGCTGCCAGGCATCTTACTACAGTGAGACTCAGGCTAACATCAACACAATAATTTACCAACACAGGTATGCATACAACAGGGCTAAAAATAAAAAAAATGAAAGAACATCAATCTTCGGGACCACCAAGAATCTACAGGCCATGTATTCGAACCCAGTTCTGCCCAAATAATTTGCACAGAGAAGAGTGATGCCAAAAGAAAGATCAAAGAAGCTTTTTACATAGAAAATGATCTCAGTGCCATTAATAAAAGAGAGGCATGCTTTGCTCTCTCCAAACAATGGACTAACTAATTAAAAATTCAAGCTCATTCACATATGTGTACAATAAATTACAACAGTCTTCATTCGTAAAGCTATGAGTATGAGATTAGAATACTAAATCTTGAAAATGCTAAGCAGGCATATTAAACATTATAGTATAATTGCAAATAATAGTAATAAATAAGGTGAATCATTTGTAATTAAAACTATTAGGCCAAACTGCAGCTTACTTTGCAATAACACATGAATAAAATCATTTATAAGAAAAGCGCTAAAAAATAGCTAAAAATAATGTTATTTCCCCTTTCCTATGGATGAGTAAGTCAACATTGGAAAGGATTGCCATAGCGCCCTCTTCCCAGCTTCATATTCAACAGAATTAGGATTTAGGCTCCCAGGGCCCCTCCTGACTACCAGACCCTCTTATCCACTCACCAAAACTGAGTGAAATGAAAAATTTTCATTAAAAGGCAAAATCATTGTATTAATCTTTTAAATTTTCAATGGCTGCCATCTAATTTGCACAACATTTATTATAAATGTTGAAATTATTCTTACTTATGATAATGTGTTGACATAACTTCTATATGAAAAGATAGCTAAGAAACTCCTCTTTTAAATAGGAATAGTTTTAGAGAAAATTAATTCCCTAAACTAAGAAAAAGAAACTAAAATGGGGAGCCAGTAACAGAGTTAACTGGAGTTCTTGGTCCCTCTAGTAGACTGTTATCACACTATTTTATAACTGTAGTTCCCTCTACAGGTATTCTATATAGTTAAATGATTTCTGTTATAATATTTTTGTGTAGTTCCTTTGTTTTTTTATTGTTTTTTCTTACCACATCTTGCTAAATGTGTTTGCATTGATGGAGGATGAGATAGAAAGAGCGAGTCCTCAAATTTATCAAACATATTAAAAAGATATGATTACATTTTTCATTAAGTTTGAAAGCAACTTTTTACTATCTCTTAGTTACTATTCTCTCTACATATAATTTTCTTACATGTCATTAAACCTATCTCACAAAAGTAACTAACAATAAAATCTTTAAATAATTATTAACTAAGAAAAATATTTTTTTAGAAGTAGCTGAGCAACAAATTGCATAAAATGCAAACTTTCCATTAATTAATATAATTACATTATTAATACAAATCATCAATCACTGTGGTAAAATGTTGTATCACTTACAAGTTGATTAAAATTAAAGTATCAGAACAGTGTTTCAACCTCATTCAATCATCATGTTGTCATACATGTAAACTGATACTAAAACAAAACTGCTAATTGAGATGAATGAGATCAAATAAAGAATAAATTAGTACTTATTAGATAAAGTAAATAATTAAGAATCTTCCAAGATAAATTATTTACAGTAAGAGAATATATATATCATTAAAACTAGTCCATATATATAGGGGATTTAAACCCATGACCACATGAATGTGAAAAAGATAAATAATCTTCAATATATGTATTTTATGCTGAACAAGCACTTATCAGTTGGTCCTGATCATCATCTCCCACACCCATATATGATCAGTGCTTGGTTTACATTAAGATAGCAAATCTTCAAACTTTAATGGACAGGCTTCAATCTACTCCACCCTCCAGCTCTTACTCCATCCATACCATTGAAAATCTAATTATGAATCAACCAAGTTCCATAATCATGGCAATATTATTGTCATGTCCATGTTGACCTTAAGTCACTTTGATGCCTCATGTATAGTAAGTACCTTTTACATTTATATACACAGAAGAGAGGTGGGAAATCATGAAGGCTAAATCTGTAATATTTGAAACAGAGGCGTTTTATATACCTGGAGTTTTATATATATATATATATCGGAATTATTTATTTCCCAAAATACGTATATAAAAAAATAAAAGCTGTACATCAACATTGTTCAAAAAAATCATGGTTGATAAAAAATGAAACTATTGAATAGTATTTATTCAATTTTAAATTGATTTCAATTTATACGTTCTTAAAATCTAAATTCAAGTCTGCTTTAACAAAATCATAATAGGTAAGCAAGTCAATCTTTACATTAATAATGTTTATCGAAAGATGATAAATCGTAATATACTTCCTTTATACTTTTCAAATTCGATATCTTTCAAACACTTAATGACTTTCAATTTTATTTTAATGTAAAGTGTGTGTTTATGTATATGTACAAACATGCATATATACTTAAAAATGTGAATAAAAATGTGAGACATTTACATCAGATAGTACTTCAAATATGTAAGATGCTGTGGTAATCCATTCACAAGAGCCAATATTAATATTAACACAATATGCTAAATTTCACACATTTATTATGCCTTTACTATTAAGCAAAATAATAAATTCCGAATACAAAAATTAATTACAAGTCATTGAAATATACAATATTTCAAATGTCAAAGCAGCATATAATAATTCATGTTCAAAATACTGTCCCCCAAAAGTAGAAGCATGACAAGTGTTAACCTACCATATAATATTAAACAACAACACAATACCAAAAAACAATATACACCGTCATAAACAATAAAAAGAACAACTATATTTGAAATATGTAAATATCCATAATGCAAAAATTATTTTCATAAAAGAGACACATCACATACATAAATAGTCAAAATAAGAGTCATAGATCACATGACTCTATTCTCTTAAGCTTGTAAGTTATAAACAATGAGGAATTGGCAATCCTCATTATTTACATCACATACATAGTTTCTATTAAAATGATAGTAAAGACAAAAACTTGTGGTAAATATCAATAAAATGAGAATAAGTTTTAGCAATCCATATTTGATCAAATACATTTATATTTGTCAAGATTTAATTTTTACACATCTTTAAATTTGATTTCTTATTCTCATTAGTAATAATGATAGGATTTGTTAACATTTATATATCAACTACTGAGATTTTATTTAGATATTTTTACTCACTTCAAATTACTTTATGTTTATTACAGTTCAATACACTAATTTGAAAATATAAGAACTAGCTGATATGACATTTTAAGCAACTGGTATTTTAATGAGATGACAATTATAGGAAACAAATTCATGGCAGCTCATCTACTGCTAGTTCCATAGTGCAATGGTTGAATGCAATGTTGTGAAACATAATTTCTCAAAACTATTCTGATTCTGGTACTTTCGATACTTGGACATATCATTAACTTCACCTATATATTTTTATATTGGACTATTTCCATCATCTAATATGAGTAATGAATGTCTTTAGAAAAATTTAACTTTATTTAAATATTTCAAATACATTCACCTGTTAGTAATAGCACTTCTAACAATGTTTTGAGAGGTATTATTCTCCCCTCTTCTTCAGGTGTTTCTGGCCTGATCTTTGACAGTACTAAAATGGGATTCACAGCTGGACCATTAGATTCTTGAGTATTGAATTTTAACGTAACACTCTAACCAACTGATCCTTCCTGCCAAAGGCAACAGTCAGTAGAAATTTCATATACTTATCTATGAGGTTCTTCGTGATGTCTCCACTTTTTCCTAAGAGCAAGGTTGAATAGTGGTTTTGACACATTATGTATAGTCACACTAGATTGGCTTATGGAATTGTTTGCCATTGTCATATGAACAGCTTCTTTGTGCCTTTTTTTTCCATGCAATATTTTTGCATTTTCCCAATTTAACATATGTTTATTGGTACATACATGGCTGCTACCTTAGACACATCTGTTTTCTATCATCTGATTATCAGGTTGTGTTCTTGCAATGCTTTTCAATAGGTCAACCTGTTTGATGTGCTATTACTGACAGTTGGATGTATTTGGAATATTTAAATAAAAGTTTTTTTTTTCTTCTAAAGAAATAGTCTAATATAAAAATACAACTTAGACACCATCATCACAAACCTTCAGGAAAACACCAACTTCAGGTATGTCACTTATATTAAGAGTTAAAAAAGGTTAAATCATACCAAGTATTTATTTTGTTCTCTTAAATTTATATTAACAAATAAATAAATTCATATATATACATATGATACCAGATTCTTCCAAAATTACTTCATTGTAGAGTATTTGATATACCTTTTATAATACCTTTTAGAATAACTTTTTGGAGCAATTTTACCCATTTTAGCAACTCTTGTATTTATTTATTATAACAGACTACTGTTTATTCTTGATACATTAGTATTTTATTATTATTGGAATATTATTTATTTAATAAGATCTTATATTTATTATTTCATTATTTATTATAAGACCTTTCTTTTATTATCATTTACATTATGCAATTTGTCAATTATATCTTTAAACTATGGGAATAGAATGGCACTTTGAGAAGAGGAGAGAATACCATTGATAGCATAACTAAAAATGATACCCATGGCCATTAGAGGCTATATAAGCAATCATATGATCACTTTTTCTGACTGTAACCCACCTCAACTGCTGGAACAAATATCCTGTCATCCAAAGTATTTTTTTAGTTTTGAGAATCAAATTCAGGTGCCGGCTGACAATATGTTATATAGCCAGCATGCTTGGACATCTAGAGACCAATAGTACTTGAAATATCCAAAACTAGCTCCTACTCTTAATCAAGAGGCTTTACTACATTAATTCAACACATATGAACATGTAAATCTTTAAATAAATGGTAACACAGTGATAAGAGAGAGAGAGAGAGAATAGATCAAATAATAATTAAGCAAACATTAGTATTTATTTATACACAAACATTGTAATATAACATAACATAATAAAGTTTTACATAGAAAAATATAAATGATTAGTTCAGGCTAAATTTTATAATAGTCCTTCATTAAAATTCATTTCATTTAAAAAATATATAAAGTGTCTATAGACAATTATTATGAAAATATATTTACCTAGGTTTTCATTATTTGTGATACTGAGATGACAAAGTTCCCTTGGTTTGGTTTTCTTTAGTGTTACTTTCCAACTGGTTGGCTTTTTAGTCTCCATCAATGGTTTCAGAGCTTGTCTTCCATCCTGTGACTTGACAATGGGAGAGAGAGTGTGTGGCAGCAACATCTATTTTATGACTTAAAATTGGTTCTGGGCATTGATTCCAGATGTAGACAGTTGACTTTGATGGAGGGCTTATGACATAAAGCCCAGTTGATTACTTCTAAGGTGATCTAATAATGCATGTTGCTAGTTCTATCACTTCTGCAATAATATTTTCTACAGAAGTAATGACTGGCTCTATCCTGTACTTAGATTTCTGAATCTCTGTATAACTAGATTAATCAAGCGATGACTACTGTAATGAATCAATAACAGCAAGAAGACCACAATAAATCAATAACATAATGAAGACTGGAATGAATAACAATAGACAGTTGACTTTTTAAACTTTTCTCTCCCATTGTTTTTTCCTATCATAGCTTAAATTTTTATCATACTTTAAATCTTTTTTAAAATTAAAATTGACATTTTTTTAAAATTTAATTGATTTTTATTTTTTTTTTTCTAATTTTTTTCTAGATTAATCTTCTATCTCTTCACATTTATTCTGATGAGATAGCTTGCATAGTTCATAATTGATTCAATTTCAATATCATTATCAGCCAGGAATTTTCATTGGCATTCAAAAGTTTACTTTCACTAATTAATTAATCTTTTTTTATTTAGATTTTTCACTAAGATTTATTTTTAGATATATATTATTTTAACATATCTTTTTTTTAGCTTATAAAAATAAGAGTAAGGTTTTTTACATTTTATTTTACTTTATTCTATCCTAAAAGAATAATATACACAATCTTTTACTTTTACAAAATTACATTTTAAAAACTACATCTTAACTAATGGCTTCAGCTATTCTTTTCTTTCGTAATAAATTTGATCATTTATTTTTAAATTATGAAATATGTAACACAATTATATGTGAGTTTTATAGCATATATCTCACTAGCATTACAATATATATATATATTGTAACAAGCACAGACGTTCGTTACATTGTTTTTTTTATTTATTAAACATGAAAGTAAATTAAAAAGTTCGCATTTAAAAATTTTCTTGAAGAATTAAAAATTGAAATTAAATATCATCTTAAACTCATATATATTAAATCGCACAGATAATGAAAAATTATTAAAATAAAACGTTATTAAAGAAAAAGTATTTTAAAACTAAATTTTAAAAAGATTTGGAGATAAAATTATATCTTTAAATGTATCTTTAAATATATCTTTGATCTGGAAAACAGGTTAATTAATCAGAAATGGAAATGATAAATTTAATTTGTCAAATGTAAACCAGCCTTGGGCATTTAAATGTAAAAACATCGGTCAGATAGGAAAACAATAGAAACTTTTAGCAAATGAAATAAATCCATTGGGAAATTGGACCTCAACGAAAAGGATCATCACATCGATGACGTAATGTTAAGTCAATCTTTCAAAGTAATATAAAAGGACAAGTTTGGAAATTATTAGTGAGTGATTATGATTATTATGATGTGACAGGTAGGTGTTAGTGCGGAGGTGCGGGAGAAGGGATTGAAGAGATGCACGATTCAATCCTTTCAGTTTTGCTAAGAAAGAAAGAGAAATGAACTATCGTTTTTCTACATTGAGGACCAGTTAAAGCAAAAACCTCCGGATGGATAAATAAATCGGCCAACAGAATACCAATCTTAGAACGGCATGGGAATTCACGTTCATGGCAAGCAACGGATAAAGATGAACTTTTTAAACCGTAAGAACATTATAAATAATGAACATTAAATTAAAACTTTCCATATTTAAATGATTGCAATATTATCCTATCTGACCAACTTAATTTGTTAATAATGTTATTTGATGTATTTCCTTTTTTTATATATATATTTAAAATCATTTCCATTTATATTATTTATTTTTTTGTTCTTTAAGTTTTATCATGATTTTTGTTTTTCGTTAAATTAATTATATAAATGTTAAACTTAAGTCAGGCATGAATGGCTGTATAGATTTGTAAAGTTATATTAGGGGAGGGTAATATTAGGTTATTTGTGTCATTGTTAAATTGGGTCAATGGATTGGATATATTGATGTAGTTAGTAGATGTATTCGGAGATTCGCTACTGGCAGAATCGTTTATATATACGCCGCACTCACCCGTTTGCCTATGGAAGGAATTATAAGATGAAGAACGCAGTTCCTTTCTATGGAGTTTTTTTTATTGTTCTTCTTGTTAGATAGATGTAATATTCCTATCTGATGAGAGTCAATGTCTTCTCTTAATCTTTTTGGAGCTGCCATATTCCGTATTACATTGAATACATCGATATATCTGATGAATTGATGCCAGTTTGACTGAGGATTTTAGCCTAAGGTTAAATAGGGATAGAATGTTTATTTTCAAATGCAAATCTATGTAGTCTATTCATACTCGACATTAAACAAAAATTCATTAAATTTAAGTTGTTTATAGACGTTTGCATGGATTGGTTATTGGTTAGGTATGTTTTGGGTTTTCATATTTGATCAAAATATATAGACATTCGATAAATAATGATACCTTATGGTGAGTATCTAAAATGTATTTATTCGGATGTCTTTTAAGTTATTGGTGACAATGCAAGTATCTTATGCTGAATACTAGAGGGTTTCTTATATTTCCCTATGCAATTGTCAGTAATCAATAATTTTGTATTTTGATTGTTTATGTTTATTTTGAAATGTTTTTGACCGTTGAAATCTATGTAACCGATCTATAGCAACATATTAAAACAAGCTTTTATAATCCCATCTGTGCAAACTTAATTAAAATGTAAACTTGCAATATAATAGAAATTAAAATGTAAATTAAAATCTAAGGTAAAGTTAAAAATAATGTTAAATGTTAAAATGTAAAACTAATACCAAAATAATTTTAAATCTTATATATATGTCCATAAATAAATGTTTGTATGTTAATTACTGGCAGTGGCTTATTTTATTCCTCTTATATATATATTCTTATATTATCTTATTAAATCTCTGCTATTCCACTGAGTTAGTGACATGGGCTAACGATTGGATGCAAAAAAAAAAAAAAATTTTTTTGACTTACGTATCTACCTACTCTATAAATTTTTCTAGGTTCAAATGCCTAGATGGCGCCTGTAGTGCAGATATGTTAAGTCTCCAATTTCTCCAGATTGTTATAATATATATATATATCAGTTAACTATATTTTATATGATGTATAGAAAGAAGAAATATCTTGGACTGTCTTATATTTTAAAAAGTATCAATGTTTAACATTTTTTTGTGTTACATAAACATATGTATTTGTGTTTAGTATCTAATCAGTGGATATTGATGTACAATCACCTATTCAAATATGAAGTTAATGTCAATTGAAAACCTATTACTCAAACATAATCGGATTATATACATGTACTTTAAATGTTTATTTCTTATAAATATATTTTTGATTTTAATTTATATTAATTATTAATAAATTTTAATTCAACTTAAAAAGATTATTATTCAATTGTGCAATACAAATTCACCAAATAATATCACTCTCGTGGAACAAAATGATCTGACTTTACCCCATAAGTTATTTGAGATAACCATAGAATAATTTGGAAATCAAATTTCAGCTTTGATGATTATGACTGGATACATATATCATTTTCTTTGTATTGAATTCAAGAGATATTATCTCACTAGGTATAAACATGGTATGTTAATAATTTATTAAATTTGATATTATTGGATATTTAATGAATAATTAGAAGTTGTTGTAACTATTTCATTAATTACAAATAACAATCACATTAAATTAGAAATTTTATTGATATTAATTTGATAATTAGTGAGAATACAATTGAAGATAAATATAGGAAATCATAGTCAAATACTTGCATGTTTTATATAAATTGTTATTGATTGGATAAATATTGTATTAATTTCATAGTTAGTCAATAAGACCTTAATATTATTCAATTATAAAGCTGATAGTAATATATTCTATTGTGTTATGAATCAGAATAGTTTGCTTTGATTATCTTTAAATTTAGTTGATGTCGATCGTAAATCCAGTTTAAATATTAAATTTTAATATTCATATTTGGTTATAGTAAATACTAGTATTTTTATTATATATCTTGGTTATTATAATGTAGAGTTTTAGTAATTTATCTGTATGAAATTAAAAATAAATTGATATGATTAGTTATTGTAATTTAATAAATATGCAATAGAAATTTACCGTTTTTTTATATATTGGTATGATTGGACATTGTATATTTACAAATATGTAATAGGTTCATTGATATTATATTATTATTGATTATTTCATTTTATTATAACTCACTTAATTTGTAAGAGTAAAGTCAGTATAAGAATATATCATAGCTGAGTTAGTATAATTTATTATTTCATTTAATTGGGATTTCAAATTAATTATTGGGATGTATATTTATTTAAATATTATAGATATTGTAAACTTATAGGACATATTAAAGTTGTTATCCCAATCATTCATAAGCTGTTAAATTTTAGTATAAGTTTATAATATTTAGGGTATATGAGCACAGACTTTCATACGACCCTCCACTCTCCACTCTATCTAATAATGCTGATACACCCAAACACATATATGTTGAAAAATAAATAATCACCAATATACGTATTTCATGCTATATATTACATATATATAGACACAGGTATATAATATGCCTGTGTTTCAGTTGTTATAAGTTTATATTATAAGAAGCAATGTTTGATTAGTTAGATATATTACAGTTAAGTTGTTTAATGATTTATTATTAGTTTCATTTGATTATAAGTGTACTCTATCTCAAGCATATATCATGGTTTTAAGACAATAATATGCAATTTAATTTCTTTCAATTTACTTTAAATAATGATTATATTTAAGGTATCTGAAACAATAATTTTGTTTGTTTTCTAGTTATTCTGGATGCTGTTTGATTTTCATGATGCTATAATAAAGTTTGTCATCACTGTTTTGTTTTGGTATAGTTAACAGTCGGATATGGATTAGATAATGGATTATTTTAAATACTAAATGATTATTTATTGTTTAGTATTCATTAGTTTAATAATATTTATTCTGCTATGAACAATACTATTATATAGAGGCATTATAAAATTAGGATAATTTTTTAAAAATTTACATTTTACTCAGTTACAAATGATGTTCAACTTCAAGATTCATTTTCATCCTGTTACATACAATCTGTTACATAGGGCGACCAACGACTGACTATATTTTATTCAGTTATATTAAAGTTATTATTTTCTATTCCGCATTTTTTATCTGTTACAAATGTCACCGTAATTTGCAGGGCATAATTAAACAGGATCACTCTATCATGACCCTGTCATATCCGATCTGTTGCCAACGCCTCCCAAATTAGTGGGGCCATAACGGAGACTACCATGTCCAAATATTTATTCTGGTACAGTATATAAAGAGTAAAAAAAATCCAAGATCCATTATGCGTCGGTGGCCTAGCGGTTAGCATAGCTGCCTTCCAAGCAGCTGACCCGAATTCGCTTCCCGGTAAACGCTTTGACATATATATAAAGTAAAAATAAATATATTTCTCGAGTAAATAGATAAATTACTATTTAAGAGTTTAAATAAAAGTTAATAGTATATTATTAAAGATTGGGAGTTTGTATTCAAAATAATTATAAAGTCTTAAACGAAAAAGAAATTGTTATTAAGAGAAATATTAATCACATAAATTTTATTATATATTATTGGCTTAGGATTTGAGACTAAAGTTTTAATTTTCTTATCTTTCGAAACCAGGCAGATTTTTTTGTAAATCATTATTAACTTTTAAAAAATGCTAGTTCCTCTGTGAGAAAAAATTCAAGTTTTAAAATTAATCTGCTTCTCGAAAATTAAAATTAAAAAAAGGCCACTTTAACATTTAGAAGATACCTATTAATGGTACGACGCTAGAAGAAATTGTGCTAAAAAGATGGCAAGAAAAATTAATGATAATGGTCAAGCGTTATTGATTAATCACAGTAATTTATTGCCTAGATTATTAAACCTGCTCTTACGGAGATATTATGCATATACTTAATTTATAAGAATTGAAGGCTTTTTTTTTTAATTTAAAAGTATATATACATTGCTTGTTCCATATGTTTCCATGTTTGTTTTAAATCTTTAGTTTTTTATTTACCTCCATTGTTTTAATTCCAATCTATTATAATATTCACCTTAGAGATTTGAAAGCCATCTATAGAGAATTTATTAAATGTTATATTCATACTGGTGGGTCATTAGTCATCTTTGCTGACACTGACAGTTACATTAGATTTTCAATATACAATATTACATTATAATTACAAATAAGACCAAGATAACAAAGCTATTTGCAATTTCATCTACTTGTGAAAAGATATAATATACTGCCTATATTACACTCAAGTTAATGTTAAGGATATTTAGTGAAGCAAAAAAAGTGATTTTAGCCACTTATTAATAGTCATAGAAGTTTTTATAATGCACTAGCCTTGACTTTAATTTAAATGTCTCTTCATTTCCATTGAAAGTATAATTTAAGAAATTAAAATGTACATATATAAATAAAAAGGTGTTTGTATTTATATATAAATACGTGTCTGTATTTATATTATATATATATATATTGATTAGTAAACGAGTATGTGGTTACTCTTAACTAGATATTAAAAGCCACAAAATAATAAACAAATTATAAAGTTGGATACTTGATTTCGTTTTATATTATTCAAGTGAAAATTCAGAATCTTTTAATTCTGTATCTACTACTGAATCATTGTGCTAAACTATACAGAACGGGAGTTAGAATAAAAAACAAATTGCTTTATTATGAAAGTTTTGCCATTACTGTAGGATGTATCAAAAGTACAAGATATAATTAAATTATAGGCCAAGTGATTATAGAAAAATGATACATCCTACAGTAATGGCAAAACTTTCATAATAAAGGAATTTGTTTTTTATTCTAACTCCCGTTCAGATAATGATGATAAAAGTACAAGATATAATTAAATTATAGGCCAAGTGATTATAGAAAAATATCATCCTTATCTGTCAGCAGTCATACACAAACGAGTACGGCCTTCCGACTTCAAGATAAAAAAAATAAAACAAATAACAATAACATCAACAATATAATAATAATAATAATAATAATAATAATAATAATAATAATAATAATAATAATAATAATAATAATAATAATAATAATAATAATAATAATAATAATAATAATAATAATAATAATAATAATAATAATAAGACCGCAGCAAATCTCTGCTGAGGTAAGAAGCAATCCTTAAGTTCTCCGATGTAAGTATTTATTTTTTACTTTTGTTCCAACTTGTTATTCGCAAAACAAACATAATACAGGAAAAATCGAATTATATAATAGATTAATAGTGTTTTTTGAAAAATATCAGTGTGTTTTAATATCTTTTTTAAAAAAATAAAAAAATACTGACTTGAGTCAGAATAAATC